>CM048745.1:238212572-238812572 GCA_026315105.1 Locusta migratoria
GAGATGGTTTATTGTGGTTTATAGATTAAGTCAGTTAAGCATTTCTGACTATATATGTTTATTTCAATGAACATGAATTCAGCCTATCACCAGTAGAGCTTGATCTGCTTAAGACTTTCAGTGTAAGATCTTCTCTTACATATGCCTCAACACCCCTGTCATGTTTGTTTACTCTATCCAACCTAAAAAAAAATTCATGTCGTGGAACAAGAACAAATATCGAGGATGTGTGTGGTTTTGGCCATATTTCAAACAGAAGAATTGTGTGGAAGTTGAGCTGATAAAAGAGAAGACTCAGTTATTCATGATGTGCAGATAAAGGCTTCATGTTTGAATAAGGGACAAACAGGTTTGGCGAAATCCAGTGAGCAGTTTTGAGAAGTCTGTCAGACAGGTAAGTTCTTGAATATGACCGTACCTGTGTGGCGAAGAGGTGGCTAGTTCAAACTTTTCACAAAGATAGATTAATGAACAAAGTAAATAATAATAATAATAAAATAATTTTTAATCCCATGCTCATTATTTGTTATAGAGGGATGATTTTTTTAACATTTTTGTTGAATGAGAAACCAGATCCACTCAGGCAAATTGTACTACTTGATTAATTCATTTTGCAGAAGATATCAGTTGGGAAGAAATTAATGCTTGGCACTGTTTTATATGCACCTTTTTATTGTACCTGTAAGAATATCTGTTTTGTGGTAGGCTTTTGAAGGTTTACACTTTAAACTTGTACCATTTGGTTCTAACTTCACACAAAGGTAGATAAATGGATAAAATCAAAACAGTTTTTTATCAAATAATCAGTATCCATTGAGATACCATTGTTTAAAGTGTAAATTAAGCACTTACTGAGATTCGTTGGATGTTCAGATAATGGTGGACTTGAAAAATTGATAGTATTTTCTCAGTTAATTATTGTTTCATTGTTTATATGTTAATCACAGTACTCTTTTACATAATTACAGTAAAATAATTATTGAGATGGCTTTTATTGAATTTTTCATGAATAAATTTTGAAGCCCTTCTAATTATTTACCCTGATTGTGTTCCTTTACATATGTGAAAATATGCCAAGATTATTATTATTATTATTATTGAAATGCTTTTGAAGCTGGCAGAGAAGTAACAAAGCTATTTCTGCTCTTTTACATCTTTGACTGCACTTTGATAGGAAGCAAGGTATAATTGTGGTATATATGACAAGTAACACATTGCACAAAAGAGATTAAGAAACACCTAACAACACAACAGATATATACCAGCTTACCTGTAAAGACTGCAATTCATATGTATTGCATAAACATGGAGAAACTTCAGAATAAGATATTAAGAAAATGTAACGACATTGAAAAGGGTTAGCACAAATTCTACATCTGCAAGCCACACCATTAACACAACCACGACCCCAACATAGACAAGCTCACATGGACACCCAAATGTACACTCCTGTGGCCTTAGGAATTGGGAAAGTTAATGTGCATTGAATAAATAGTTACCCATACTGTATTCCCTTTTTCAAATAACTAGCTACACCCAGTCATGCTTTGCTGTGCCTCAGTCTGATAGGAAACTAATAGGAAATTTAATAAAAGAATTCTTGTAGACATGGAATCATTGGAAAATTTATGAATCAGCTCAATAGACTGCATTTCTGTGTCTGTAAAAGGAAATTTAGAAAACAACATTTACCAAGGAAATCTTATTTTAAAGTCAGTTAAATGATTTTCTTAACATACAGATCAGACAGTTTACTGACTCTGGAGAGGGCGACCAACTGTCCCATATTTTGGCACTTTTTCTTTAATTATCCTGTGACCCTTATTGCCTGCCTGTTTCTCCTGTATATTTTGTCAGTGATTGCTGTTACAAACTGTAAACCATGAGGTACTATCAATAGTTGGAATTCTCTCATGGAGAATGATATTAATCTGTAGTATTCTCGATTACTGTTCACCCGCTCGGTTAGCCGTGCAGTCTAACACACCTCTTTCTGAGACGGGGAGGCGTATCGGCCCTGGTTCGAATCCACCTAGTGGATTAACGAGAGGGGTCAGAGTGCCGGCCAGCCTGGATGTAGTTTTTAGGCGGTTTTCCACATCCCCCTAGGTGAATACCGGGTTGGCCCCAAAATCCCGCGTCAGTTACACGACTTGCAAACATTTTGTAACACTTACACTTTCACTCACATATAACACTATACGCGTACATTTCGGGTACACATTTCCTCCTGGGGGTATGGAGTGGCAGCAGGAAGAGCATCCAGCCACCCTGTAAATATTAACCCATGCCAAATCCGTGTTTAACTCTGTGCCGACCCTGCATGTGCGGGAAAGGGCCAAAGAGAGACAGACATTCTCGATTACTCTTCGTGTTTCTACAGCCTGTGGAATGTATGGGGCTGTGAAGGAACTGTTTGTTTCTTGATTGATACTACCAACTCAAGGTTGCACTTGCGTTGCACCGATCAGCAGTTATCGTTATTAATACCATAAAAGATACTGAAGTACGACTTATGAAAGCAGATTACAGAGACAATGTTTAAACAGAAGTATTTCATTAGTTATTTCTCAGTTGACTCAGCTGACAATACAGTCCGTAATGCTTCGAAACAATCAATATTGATATATTGCTTAAGTGAAGAACAATTATTTGACTATTGTAACCAAGAATTAACAGAAATACAGTGGCCATTTACTCCTAAAGTATTCTATTGAGTCATTAGGGAGCAGACGGAATTGACCAATATAAAATCTATCCAACAATTCTTTAAACTATGCTTTGTCTAAACCTTAAGTGCTTAATGGCCACTGGGAACTTTGTGAAAATATTACTTTCTAAATAATGGACCCCTTTTTAATGAAGGTAAATGATTTCAAATTTCTGTTGATTGTTTTTATTCCCAGTATCAATGCATGTACTCAGATCGTAGCTGGGTAAGGACACTTTGTTATGGAAGAAATATACTTTGCAGAGCAGTTGGTATAACCATATCTTTGAATAGGTTACCACATATTGTTCTAGAATTTACTCCACAAATTATTCTTATTTATGCAATTGCACTTAAAAACAGTCTCTTAGCTTGTAAAGCTGCTGTATAAAATACTAGTAAAGGTAACCTAAGTATGTCATTTTTTATGTTTACAATGCCATTGTCATCCATTCCAATGAAATATGCATATTTGTGCAGATGAAATTATTGTAACTAAATCTCCCTTATAATCCCACTTAGCTTTTGGTCATCTTCCTTGAATGTATAATTTGGTCTCCCTACTCTGGAGCATATGTAGTATAACTGCCCAAGAGACAAGCAATTGTTTTTCCCACTCTATCCTTCTACTCTCCATCCTGTCCCTCTTCTCCTTGTCCTGTTGCCACTCTACCCACCTTCTTCCCTCCTCTTCCTCCTACATCCCCATTCCTCCCCCCTTTATCTAATCCTGTCTCTATCCATCTCCTCTTCCTTCCACCTTCTATGTTCTTCCCTCCACACCTACCCTCACCCCCTCTGCACACTTCCTCTTCCCTCGGTGTAGCTGTTGAAAATGAATAAATGGAACTTACTTCAGAGTTGGTGATAACAGCTTAAAATGGCAATAACAAGTTACTGTTACGAGAAATTAAACAAAATTACACCAGTAAACAATGTTACTTACAGTAGGGAGCCTGACTGTCTAATTTACAGACTTTGTTACCAAGATGTTTTGATTTCCACTGCTGTCAACATTATTGAACTGGCAGTTGGTGCATTGTAGCTGCCCAATAGGTGTGTGTTACTGCAGTTAAACATTCTTGCTTCATGGTGCCTAGTCATAAAATTACTAATTTTACAATTCAGATTTGCATAGAATTTCATCCTAGATAATCAATTCTGTTCACCATGAGCACTTATATTTCATTTCATTTGTTATAGATAATGGTACTCTTCCTGTTCATTTACTTTTCCATATGACTGTGATCTATTAGACTATGTTGTGTCCTTTTCTTGGCTGACAATATAATAAATACAGTAATCTAGGTATTGTATTTAAAAAAAAAAAAAATGTTTACAGTATATGAATGGAAGGAGCACTGACCTGCATTATTTTCATCATTTCTAATTTCTCTGGAATTTCTTATTTTTATGGAAATACTTACATGCTAACAAATGAAAATATTGCTCTCTGACTCATTATTAATACTATTTGAATTACAAATATTGTTGACTACAGATATTGTTGAACATGTTATATTAATTTTTTTTTCTTGTAATGCCAGGGTTCAGAGAATGCAGATTCCATGTCACCACACCTAAGCAGTACCAGAGATCGACCTAAAGATCCTGTTCCTCTGGAAAGGCTTTTGGAGTCACCCATTGATGTTGATGTCTGTGAGTAATATAATTTTGTTCAAGATTATAATTTATAGATTTAGAAATTACACTCGAAAATATTTACAATGTTCATTCAGTAATTTCCGTTTCAATTTTTCTCCACGGTCCTGCAACAATTGTGCACTTTTCATGGAATTGCATGTCCATCTCTCCTTAGCCCATGTCCAAAATTTTCTTTTGATGTCCACCTATTAGCTGTAGTATCTCTGGTGTTCAAATAGAACAAAATTATGCCATTTTACACTTGCTCTCTGTTGTGTGTCATTTGTAGTGATTGTTCATATCATCATCTTTGATTAAAAATAACACTGTTTGTGAATTGAAAAATATGACTCATTTGCTGAATGCTAAGAATGGTAACCCAAGTGATAGTCGTTGACAATTCTTCAAGCTCTACCAAGAAAGTGCAATTGAGTGCCTCAATGGAGAGAAGATGAATCTTACAATTTAAAAAAGGACATGATCAAGTCCATGACTTCAGCTTTCTCATGAACTGGTTATTATAGTTGAAGAAATGTTGTGGTTTTGAGTGAAGGAGACATCTGACACCTGTAACTGGGACTATATGGTGTAATTTACGTGTGTGGGGCCAAATGTGCCTTTTGATGACCAGACTGAAACCTCAGGTGCTAATGAGAAGCTGGAGAAAAATGGCAGCCGACATCAAAAGAAAATTTTGGACCTGTGCTAAGGAGAGATGGACATGCAATTCAGTGAAAAGTGCACAATCTCCATGCATGTCCCACATCCATAAAACTTGAGGTACTGAAATTCTTCCTTCCCTTCACCATTTTGCATACTCCATCAAGATCAGTGTGCTAGCCATACGCAATAATCTTCACTGAACAGCAAATCCTGTATGCCAAATATTAGCTCCAAAAACTAAAAACTAATAAGTGTTCACTATCTTGTTTTCTCTTCCATTCCCTGCTCTATAAATGATTTTACCTACATACAAATGAATGGCGGTGAATTTTCTGCAAATGTTCATTCACTCGTCTTTGCTTCCATTCACTCCTGTGTAAACCAGGCTTTAGATGCTTAAAATAGCTGTCTCTGAACTCTGGATGATTCTGCTATGCAGTGCCGCACAAGTCATTTGCCGAGTCAAGCGCTAGGTGGGCAGGGCTGTACAAACCTCTGTTGAAAGCTGTTCTTCAAATGGCAAAAATTTGTAACGCAACTTTTTTTTTAATACTTGCAGTGGTGCCGCATGGGTGTAGCCGAGCAGTCTGGAGCACCATGTTACAGATCGCGCGGCCTCCCCCATCGGGGGTTCGAATCCTCCCTCGGGCATAGATGTGTGTGTGTGTGTGTGTGTGTTGTCCTTAGGTTACTTTAACTTAGTTTAAGTAGTTTCTAAGACTAGGGACTGATGTCCAGCACAGTTTGGTCCCATAGGATTACAAACATTTGAACTTGTAGTGCATTTCTTTCATTGTCTTCTTGCTGTGTAAAAAATTTCAGGGTAGGTTTTGACATGTCTTATTGGACTGTTCCTTTGTGAGACATAAATGTTCAGAAAAAATTGATATAGTGTGCCACTTCTGAGATAATTATCACTGCAGTCAGCCAAATAAATCATCACTCACACCTGTTCTCGTAGGCTGCAAAAGGCAGTGCTGGTTAGTGTATTCTGCAGTTGGCTTTCTCAAACTACATTTGCGTGAGCAACAAACTGATTGGCTGACTTTAGTTTTAAATATCTCTTAAAGAAGCACTTGTTTAGGAGTGCAGCAGATGGAAATGGCGGTTGTGTGACTATGAAGTGTGCCTGTTCGATTGCTTGAATGTTCATTATTCTGAAGAAGGCCATTTCCAATAGCTTATTGTTATGTATGTGTCTCTTTTTTATGTGTCTGTCACAGCTCAACGTACATCTTTGCAGTGGGTTGTATACTATCCTAATAGTATTGAATTCCAACCTGGACTTTACACTGATGGAATTTGCATTATGTGATTGATCTGAAATGCTCTCTTTCATCCTTCTTTGTGTAATCCACCATTTATCTTTTAACAAGCTGCACCCGGCGGTGTTACCCATAGTTGAATAGTGCCAGGAAAGGGCGTAAATAACTGCATGTCTTGTTTGCAACACGATTAGCACGGAACGTATATATAATTGTCTTGGAATGTAGGAAGAGCCAAAAATCTTGCAATACGTCCCTGCAAATGTCATTTCGAGGCTTCTTGTTCTCAGAGTATTTCTAGCTCTCAATACACACGAGCAGCCAACATATAACGGTCCGTGCGAGAAACGTGGGGTGGCCAGATGAATATCTGCCACTTTTAATGTTTGTCCTTGACTTTTGTTTATAGTGACTGAGAAGGCCACTTTCAATGGGAAATGCAGGCGTTTAAACTGGAATGGCAAGTTTGTTGGGATGATGGGAATTCGTGGTATTAATACGGTCTCTCCCTCGGCTCCACCAGTGATGATGGTGGCCTTCACGAAATGCCTTCTCCGGTCTGTGATGCATAACCTGGTGCCATTGCATAATCATGGTGCATCCAAGTTACTCATCAATAAAACAGGCACACCCACCTTCAGCTCCAACTTGTGGGATGGCACCCCTGATGGCTCTAATGAGTTTAGGAACTCTACAGGATATGAAGTTGCATCTGTTGTCATCACTGTATCGATTGACATGTAGATAGTCACCTCAGCACATACTTGAGCAATAATTTTGTTATTGATATTTCTCACTGATTCACATAACCATTCTTCATTGCTTCAGTTGCCATGTAAGCTTGGAAAAACCTCCTTAATTAAGTTATCTTTTGAGCTTAGAACAGTGCAGAAATGGTTTCCGTTGCGATGCGTCCCTCACTGATGTCGAGGAGGTATTGAGCAAAGAGCCCAGATTCTTGATTGTTGTAGAGTAGGACCCTCATATTAGTTTTGAGCTGTAAACTTTCTACACCTGCCCACAATGGCGAGGATTTGAGGCACACATTGATCTCGTCTGTCGCAGTGCCTCGCTCAGTGACCGGCAGTGTCTGTCAGAGGTCGCCTGCGAGCAAGATGACAACTCCACCCATCAACATTCCTTTACCACAGATGTCTTGCACGCTCTAGTTGAGCACCTCAATCACACCTTTGTGTGACATTGAGCATTCATCCCACACAATTAATTTGCACTGCTGCAACAGAGTGGTGCGACCACTGGTCTTGCTTATATTGCAAGTGGGCGTTTCCTCACTCGCAAGGTTCAAAGGAAGCTTGAATACTGAGTGGGCGGCTCTTTCTCCACTGAGCAAGGTCGCTGCTAAACCAGAGGATGGAACAGGTAGCGCGACATTCCTGTCCTTGCGCAACTGGGCCAGCAGCAAGTTCAACAGGAATGTCTTGCCAGTGCCCCAGGTACATCCAAGAAAAGGAGACCCCCTTTCCCGCTCTCCATGGACTCAGAATTGTATCGAAAATGTGCCTTTGCTCGGGTAATAGCAGGGGCTCAGTTTGGGCAACTTGGGTCTCCAAGGCTGTCGTGTCGTAACTTGTTCCCTGAGCAAATCAGACAGCCGTTTCCCCACCACCGAGAAAACTTCATCCTCTTAAGAGATTCATTAAAATAATATTTCATCACTGGCCTGTGCTGTCCCTTGGTATTGAAGCACGATGTCTTCAGATAATGCTCTTTTATATTTGTTCCAAAGTGCCATAGGGTTCGAGAGTCCACAGGTGCTCAGCATGATAGAAAAGAGCTCTCTCAGCTTGGCTGATGACCGACATAATACAGCGTCCTCAACTGTAGTGACCCAATGGCCATCATCTTCCAAAAGTTCCATTGCCCCACATGCTTCCTGGAACGTGGCTTTTACTTGTCCGTCAACTGTTTTCAGGGCCTGAAAACTGATGGGACCGTGGACATGGGTCAGAAGCAAACATACACAATAACACTCAAAATGTGTTACAAGCACTGTGTAAATTCTGCCTAGAACATCTGACACCTTCACATTTTTCCATCATTCGATCAGGGTGTCCTGCACACGTCGTTTCCATTTTTTTTTTGTGACATGTTCCGTGTGTAATATTTTGGCGCAATGTTCTGTCAGATTCATCTGTCTGGGTCAGAAGAAAAAATGCGGTGAGGGTGGTAGTGGACAGTTCCGCTATTTGATCGTGCAAATTGGATTCTGTAAAGTACATGCGCTCACCATTGGAAAGGTGCACCACCAGGTGTGTCACTGTCAGATGCCTCTCGTGAAGCAGCAAGCCCAATATCCGCCATGCAGCTTCATTGCTGCTGACATATCGACCAGCTCTAAACATCTGCACTTCGTCTGTTGGATCAATATTAGCATAGCCCTGCTGTTGCACAATAAATATAGCTTGGTCACTTCCTTTGTTTATGTATTTGCAAATGTATTTAATTGCCTTGACCGAGTTACAGTACTCCACATTAATCTGGGTATTAAATATTTTGTAAAGGAGTGTTGAGTGTGGAACAACCCAGCTGTTGTCCAGTAAGACTGCTTGTGCCATACCTCTCAGTTTCATTGTGGCTGTATGTCCAACGTCCTCGGGCTCTCTACATCTGTACAGCGGAAATTCATTCTCGCTCATTTGGGTCTCTCTTTAACAGTGGTCACTTGCTGATACTTTTTGCTGCATTTTTTTACCCTTCATGCATGAGACATAGGGTTCAGCATTCTGCAAGGACTGTGGAGTAGGCTCTTAGTGACTGTGTCAAATAGCTGCTTGTCCACATTGGGGTCAGGTAACTCTGATATCAGTGCTTCGATTTGGTTCGGCCGCAATTTCTGTTTTAACCATAGCAGCAAGTACATATGAGGCAAGCCGCTCTTTTGTACTTTATCTTAAAAAGGCATGCTACAATTTCATGACAATCTGTCAGTTTTGCCCAACCATGAGATCTTCCTTGATCTCGGCCCAGGTGGGGTTGCACGTAAAGGTGATAAATAAGTCCGGTCCATCATAGTTCCAGACGTAGTAAAACATGTCCCGAGTATATTCGTGAAGATTCCTCGGGCTATTGACAAATGATGATGGAAGAATGACCATCTGACCTAAGTTATTCAGATTTACATTGGCGTCATTTGCAATTGCATCTTGGAGATGCACGTAATTCTTTTCATGCAGCTTTCTGTGGTTTAGCGCTATCAACCTTAGATGCTCACTCTCCATCTTCACGTTCATGTCTACCAAAATTTGTGACAAAAGTACCCTACACCGCAATGGCAAGTTGAAGTCGTGTTCGCGGACCATCAAGTGATATGCATAGAAATCCTTACATGTAACTTTTTTGTTTGGATCCGGTTGCCCAGTAGCAGGATTCATTTGAGAAATACTGTAATGATATCCTTCTTGCCCTTTCGTAAACATAATGGGATACTGTAGAGCAACATATTAGCAGTGCGTGTCCACAAACCTGATAACAGAGTTGTCTTGCTTGCACCATGTCCCTGGGGGCAGTATGGTCAGCACCTGTGACCACAGCTGCGACCTCAACAACGATCGGTGCGTTGTAGCGCTGTGTGTGCTGCCCACTTGGCACACGATCTGCATGAATCACCACCTTGCAGCTATCATTGGGCACGTTCTCCAGAACTGTTTTAAATTCGTGCTCCAATACATTGTGGTCATGCAGACCTTTCTGAATTTTCTGTACAGTCACGTGTTCGACTCCATGAATAATTTGACACTGTCTGTCAGCCTCTCTCTTGTCTTCCCCCTTTAAAATAAATTTGCAAAAATTTAGCTTCACAATTGGATGGAAGTAAAATGGACCCAATTTTATGGTGCACTTGTCCCTGCACCGTGAAGCTCTGCCTCAAAGGAGGTCATGTGATAACATGCATTATATTTCCTTGTACAATTTAGGAACTGCTGTGACTCGTCAGTGTCTCTAGAAAATTATTGCTTTCAAGGATCCACCAGCTCTTCTAATGTAGGCATGGATACCTTGGCCTCAGAGCAACAAATTCCCGCCGTTTCCTCCTTCCATTTAAGTGCCCCACAAAATCTACATGCCTTGTTCATACGGTCAATTTTGATGAATCTGTGGTTACTGTAATCCAAAGTTTGATCATACCTGAAAGTACAATTTTTTACGAAATCCTAGGTATTAATGGAAAATATGTGCCGATGTTGAACTTGTCATTGTGCAACAGCTTGTCAGCATGCATCTGCTTCTTTGGCTGTCCCAGAAACACAAAGAGATGCAGTGCGTTCAGCGTTCTGCTGATTCCAAGCGTCAGCTTGTACAGCGGTTTCAGCCGCTCGAACAACTGCCTGCTCCTCCACCTGCTCAGTTCTCCAATTTTTAGCAACTTCATGTGATTGTTGCTGTCTAGCTACCTTCATAGCTCGAGCGCGTTTAGAGCTCCGAGATAGATTTGACTTGGAATTGCCAGGCATTAGAAACTTAAACAGTAATACTTAAACTGAGGAACTGGTGTCGTAAAATACCTGACCTAAACAACAAAATGTAATAACAATACAGTAATCAAAAACAAATGCCAGAGAAAGGAACGAAATAAACTGCAAACCTAACGGAGAAAAGAACTGCCAAGATCCCACAAAAGCTAAGCGAACCAATGAAAGAAACAACGAATCTAACTGCTAAATTATCGAGATCTCACAAATAAGAAGTAAACGAGCGAAAGAAACAATAATGCCAAGTAAAGTAATGAAATAAACAACAAATCTAACAGAGAAATGAACTGTTGACATCTTACAGATCCAAAGAAAACCAGTATAAGAAACAACAATTGCAACGATTAAAAAATGTATCCTGATCCTGTAACGATTAAAAAATATATCCTGATCCTATAAATACGAACTAAATGGATGAAAGGAACAATAAATATAAGAGGAAAACAAACCAATGAAATCACCAGAGAAATTATGAATCACTGAAATCTAACCAGCAAAGTCACATCACTGTACTAAAAGCAAACATACAAATGCTATAAACAATTGAAATAAACAAAGAAACTATTATTCATTGAAAAACACAATGTTCAAGAATTTCGATAACATCACAGTGTTCGAACATATATAGCTGAAGTTTACAGTCCAATACATATTGAAAAACGAGGAGAAAACAATATTTAAAAACCTGGATAATAATCACAGCTGAACACACATTGTAAGTCTTGAGAAATATTTTCAAAGTATACATTATGTGTCATAAACTCTAACATTCAGAGTTCTTGTAATTATATGTCAATTAAGCCATATTGGCAGTATCCCAGAATCTTTTTGCAAATTCGAAAGTAAAAAAGATAACACTAACAAAGAAATAAAAATACATATAAGAGGACACAAACCAGTGCCCAACATGATGGGAGTTTATTACACACTTTAAACCTCAACCGCATGGCTAAACACGACATATACTACGTAGCACCTCTGCTGATGTATTAGGAGCTTCTCATGACTGTTACGTATTTGTATTCATATATTTCAAATATTATAGTGTTGATTGCATCATAACGTAATGAATGGAACTATATCAGCATAACAATGAGGAGAAAGGTTCGGAACACACAACGTTTCATATGTTAACTGCATCGTGTGTTACACTGTCTGCCATATGTTGAGTGCATTTTCTACTACTTGCATTGCAGTTGGCAGAAGCTTCTTACAGCTGTTATGTATCCTTTTCATATATTTCACATAAATAACTTGTAATACACATTTTGAAAAGTAGCCTATTACCTAATCCAGGACATAAGTAATCTCTATACGAAATTTCGTCTAAATCAATGCTGCTGTTTTTGCGTGATGCCGTAACAAACATACAAACTTTCACGTATATATATATATATATATTTTGATGAAACGAAAATTATAGAGGGAAACTTTCCCGGTGGGATAAATAAAAATAGAAAAGAGATGACTTACCAAAAGGACCGGCTCGTCGAGAGAAACAAATAAAATCACACACAAACACACATACAAGCTTTCGCCACCACTGGCAGCTTCTTCAGGAAAAAGAGGAAAAAAGGGGAGGAAAAGGGAAGGATATGGGTTTTAAGGAAGTGGAAAAGGAGTCATTCCAATCCCAGGAGTGGAAGGACTTACCTTAGGGGAAAAAAAGGAAGGTAAACAAATACACACACACTCAGAAATATCGAAACGCAAACACACCTAGACAGACATTTGTGAAAAGCAAAGAAGTTGGACAGAGATACCAATTGAGGCAGAGGCTCTGTCCACAGAACCCAGGCAAAGATGCTAAAGATAGTGGGCGGGAATTTGAGTTAGCGGAGATTGAGACCAGGTGGGCAACGGGAGGAAAGAATAAGCTGAAGGGCAAGTTCCCATCTCCGGAGTTCTGAAAGGTTGGTGTCGGTGGGAAGTATCCAGATAACCCGGACGGTGTAACACTGCGCCAAGATGTGCTGGCCGTGCACCAAGGCATGTTTAGCCACAGGGTGATCCTCATTACCAACAAACACTGTCTGCCTGTGACCGTTCATGCGAATGGACAGTTTGTTGCTGGTCATTCCCACATAGAACGCTTCACAGTGCAGGCATGTTAGTTGGTAAATCACGTGGGTGCTATCGCAAGTGGCTCTGCCCTTGATCGTGTACACCTTCCGGGTTACTGGACTGGAGTAAGTGGTGGTGGAAGGGTGCATAGGGCAGGTTTTACAACGGGGGCGGTTGCATGGGTAAGAGCCAGAGGGTAGGGAAGGTGGTTTGGGGGTTTCATAGGGATGGACTAGGAGGTTACGAAGGTTAGGTGGGCGGCGGAAAGACACTCTCGGAGGAGTGGGGAGGATGTCATTAAGGATGGATCTCATTTCAGGGCAGGATTTATGGAAGTCGTATCCCTGCTGGAGAGCCACATTCAGAGTCCGCTCCAGTCCCGGAAAGTATCCGGTGACAAAAGGGGCACTTCTGGGATTCTTCGGTGGAAGGTTCTGGATTTGGAGGAATGAGGAGGTGGCTCTGGTAATTTGCTTCTGAACCAGATCAGGAGGATAGCTGTGGGATGTGAAGGCTGTTATTAGGTTATTGGTGTACTGGTTCAGGGATTCGGGACTGGAGCAGACTCTTTTGCCACGTAGACCTAAGCTGTAGGGAAGGGAACATTTGATATGGAATGGATGGCAGCTGTCATAATGGAGGTACTGTTGTTTGTTGGTAGGTTTGATGTGGACGGATGTGTGAAGTTGGCCGTTGGACAGATGGAGGTCGACATCAAGGAAAGTGGCATGGGATTTGGAGTAGGACCAGGTGAATTTGATGGGACCAAAGGAGTTGAGGTTGGAGAGGAAATTCTGGAGTTCTTCTTCACTGTTGGTCCCTTCCCTACAGCTTAGGTCTACGTGGCAAAAGAGTCTGCTCCAGTCCCGAATCCCTGAACCAGTACACCAACAACCTAATAACAGCCTTCACATCCCGCAGCTATCCTCCTGATCTGGTTCAGAAGCAAATTACCAGAGCCACCTCCTCATTCCTCCAAATCCAGAACCTTCCACCGAAGAATCCCAGAAGTGCCCCTTTTGTCACCGGATACTTTCCGGGACTGGAGCGGACTCTGAATGTGGCTCTCCAGCAGGGATACGACTTCCTTAAATCCTGCCCTGAAATGAGATCCATCCTTAATGACATCCTCCCCACTCCTCCGAGTGTGTCTTTCCGCCGCCCACCTAACCTTCGTAACCTCCTAGTCCATCCCTATGAAACCCCCAAACCACCTTCCCTACCCTCTGGCTCTTACCCATGCAACCGCCCCCGTTGTAAAACCTGCCCTATGCACCCTTCCACCACCACTTACTCCAGTCCAGTAACCCGGAAGGTGTACACGATCAAGGGCAGAGCCACTTGCGATAGCACCCACGTGATTTACCAACTAACATGCCTGCACTGTGAAGCGTTCTATGTGGGAATGACCAGCAACAAACTGTCCATTCGCATGAACGGTCACAGGCAGACAGTGTTTGTTGGTAATGAGGATCACCCTGTGGCTAAACATGCCTTGGTGCACGGCCAGCACATCTTGGCGCAGTGTTACACCGTCCGGGTTATCTGGATACTTCCCACCGACACCAACCTTTCAGAACTCCGGAGATGGGAACTTGCCCTTCAGCTTATTCTTTCCTCCCGTTGCCCACCTGGTCTCAATCTCCGCTAACTCAAATTCCCGCCCACTATCTTTAGCATCTTTGCCTGGGTTCTGTGGACAGAGCCTCTGCCTCAATTGGTATCTCTGTCCAACTTCTTTGCTTTTCACAAATGTCTGTCTAGGTGTGTTTGCGTTTCGATATTTCTGAGTGTGTGTGTATTTGTTTACCTTCCTTTTTTTCCCCTAAGGTAAGTCCTTCCACTCCTGGGATTGGAATGACTCCTTTTCCACTTCCTTAAAACCCATATCCTTCCCTTTTCCTCCCCTTTTTTCCTCTTTTTCCTGAAGAAGCTGCCAGTGGTGGCGAAAGCTTGTATGTGTGTTTGTGTGTGATTTTATTTGTTTCTCTCGACGAGCCGGTCCTTTTGGTAAGTCATCTCTTTTCTATTTTATATATATATATATATATATATATATATATATATATATATATATATATATATATATATATGGTATAAAATAAAGATTTTTGACTTACCTAAAGTACAGGCTGGTCGATAGGAACACTAAACACACACAAAAACACACAACCATTCGAGCTTTCGCCACCACTGGTGGCTTCTTCGGGAAAAAGAGGGAGGAAGGAGAGGAGAAAGGGAAGGATACGGGTTTTAAGGAAGTGGAAAAGGAGCCATTCCAATCCCAGGAGTGGAAGGACTTACCTTAGGGGACAAAAAGGAAGGTAAACAAATACACACACACTCACACATATCCACATCCACATCCAAGTGTGTTTGGATGTGGATATGTGTGAGTCAGAGCCACTTGCGATAGTACCCACGTGATCTACCAACTGACATGCCTGCACTGTGAAGCGTTCTATGTGGGAATGACCAGCAACAAACTGTCCATTCGCATGAATGGACACAGGCAGACAGTGTTTGTTGGTAACGAGGATCACCCTGTGGCTAAACACGCATTGGTGCACGGCCAGCACATCTTGGCACAGTGCTACACCGTCCGGGTTATCTGGATACTTCCCACTGACACCAATCCTTCAGAACTCCGGAGATGGGAACTAGCTCTTCAGCATATTCTCTCTTCCCGTTGCCCACCTGGTCTCAACCTCCGCTAAATTTGAATTCCCACCCACCTTCTTAACATCTTTGCATCAGTTCTCTGGACAGGGCCTCTGCCTCGAGTGGTGTCTCTGTCTAACTTCTTAACTTCTATAACTTAATTTCTTTGCTTTCTACAGTATGTCTGCCTAGGTGTACTTGTGTCTGTGTGAATGTGTGGGCATGTGTGCATTTGTTTACCCTCCATTTTTTCCCCCAAGGTAAGTCTTTCCTCTCCTGGGATTGGAATGGCTCCTTACCCCCTTCCTTAAAACCCTCATCATTTCCTTTTCCCTCTCCTTCCCTACTGCCTGAAGACGCAACTGGGTTGCGAAAGCTTGCGATTGTGTGTGTGTGTGTGTGTGTGTGTGTGTGTGTGTGTGTGTGTGTGTATTCATTTATTTATTTGTGATGCTGTCACACCTGTGCTCCTTCGCCTGGTGAGTAATCTTCGTCTATTTTTTATATTTTATTTTTCCTGCTAGGAATTTTTCGTCTTAATATTCGTATTATATATATATATATATATATATATATATAACGATTATTAAGACGAAAAATTCCTAGCAGGAAAAATAAAATATAAAAAATAGACGAAGATTACTCACCAGGCGAAGGAGCACAGGTGTGACAGCATCACAAATAAATAAATAAATGAATACACACACACACACACACACAATCGCAAGCTTTCGCAACCCAGTTGCGTCTTCAGGCAGTAGGGAAGGAGAGGGAAAAGGAAATGATGAGGGTTTTAAGGAAGGGGGTAAGGAGCCATTCCAATCCCGGGAGAGGAAAGACTTACCTTGGGGGAAAAAATGGAGGGTAAACAAATGCACACATGCCCACACATTCACACAGACACATTCTGACATTTGGAATCACTCCCAAGGGCCTCACACTAAAAGTTCCCATCTCTGGCTGTAACCCATCCTTTCATCCCGCCCTATACCAATTCCAAACTGAACAATCAATAGCCCTCACCCTAAAAATGGTACTTGTGTCTGTGTGAATGTGTGGGCATGTGTGCATTTGTTTACCCTCCATTTTTTCCCCCAAGGTAAGTCTTTCCTCTCCCGGGATTGGAATGGCTCCTTACCCCCTTCCTTAAAACCCTCATCATTTCCTTTTCCCTCTCCTTCCCTACTGCCTGAAGACGCAACTGGGTTGCGAAAGCTTGCGATTGTGTGTGTGTGTGTGTGTGTGTGTGTGTGTATTCATTTATTTATTTATTTGTGATGCTGTCACACCTGTGCTCCTTCGCCTGGTGAGTAATCTTCGTCTATTTTTTATATTTTATATATATATATATATATATATATATATATATATATATATATATATATATATATATATATATATATACTTAGTTATATAAATTTTTGTTTCTTAATATCAGTGAACATTTGTAGACTTCAACCAGAAGAGTGTCTTCAGTGTGCTCATCAGCCTAATTTAATAAGTCAAAATATATCTGTTTTTTAAATCTCCTACTTTTTTCCCCTTCAGTTGACTCTTTGCAGATGTGTATTTTCCTCCAGTGTCCCTTCATTAATTGTGACCTTGGTTTTATCAATGTTCATCAACTGCAGATCATATTAATACAAGTTTGCTGACTAATGCTTATAGTTGTTCAATATCATTTGCAAACAACAATATCATCAGCAAATATCAGGTTGTTTCATCTATTATGAGAAATTAAATTCCTTTTTTAATAGTAAGTTCATTGGTTTCTTCAAAAAATGCTTACATTGTAAAAGAAAGTCCTTCCTCATCTGTCTGTCCTCAGTGATCTCAAAAACTAAAGAACAGATTTTCATACTGTTTGCACCAATGCATAGTGTCGTGTCTTTCGTGAGGAAGTTTAAGGTGTATAATTCATTAAGGTGCACGGCTGGGGGGGGGGGGGGGGGGAGGAATGTGACAAGCCAAAATCCATCAAATAGAGCAGTAAGTACTCTTCAGAAAAATTAGATATTGTGTGACTTACAAACTTCACCATACATGGGAAGATGCATTTATCATAATACAGGGTGTCTCAACAAGAACTCCCTAGCTTTTAGTATAAATTTAATGGGGAAATTAATGAAAAATTATATCAATGAATACATATCATGAAAGAGAGTTTATTCAAGTTTTGTTTAATGTTATTAGACTTTAATGAGCGATCCATTTTGTTACGATTCATAGGCACTTTCCATATTAGTAACATAAGAAAATCATGCAAATATTCACGTGTTTTACATGAACTGTAACTACCACAGTTATCTGTATGGGTTAAACGTACCTTAAACTGGACATAAATGTTAAGTATATTTTTGTAATCGGAAATCACTGGCAAAGCATTTATGAGATTGACGTTTGTTTTGATTTGTCATAAGAACTGTACCAAAGATCTTAAATATAGAACACGATCTTATTAGCATTTGTATGTAATGATTGTAACTTGCTACTAAAATGTTATTTTGTGTAAAAGCCATTAGTAGGGACAAAGAATCAAATAATACTGCTATTACAAAAATATCTGTTATTTAAAAATTAAATATTTGTTTGTACCTTTAAAAGAAAAGTGTGTAGCAGTTGTAACTGTTACTTTCAATTTCATTTGTATAAAAAATCTTTACTAAACACTAAAATATAATTTATATTGTAATTTGAAGTATATTTTCTATTTAAAAATTCAAAATAATCTTAATAGAAACTTGTTGAATGTCACGTGATGTCCCATGACAAGACGAAACGTGACATAGCCGCCTTATTGAATGGTATAAAAACCCTGTTGGCAAATGCCAAAGGCAGAAGGAAAATGTGTACTGTATTGGTAGTACTGGTGGTAGTAGCACCAGCATTGAAACCTAGAGACTATGTAGGTTGTATGGTATGAGTATACACAGTATAAAAAAATTGTAAGTGCAAGTGACTTTTGTGTTTTTGACTGTGGTTCAAATAAATTTGTTTGTCTTCTCAACAAAGTAGTGATCTGTGTATAGAACCTGTTAGACTATTCAGTTAATTTGGACTTATGTATGGACAAATTTCTGAGAATTTGCAGTGAAATGTCGTTTTGAGTGTGTAACTTAAATATTGAGCACTGGTGCAACATTTCAATTTGTTGCCCTGCACACATCAAGATGATATTTCACTTCTAGCCACGTATTCACCAACATTTCAAAGTGTAATTATTCTAACTATAATGATGATTCTTTCCAGTAAATGATTGATTTTGCTGATCTTTTCACTGTACACAATTTTTTTTTATTTGGCGCCAAAAGGAAAAAATCCAGTGGGGTTAAGAGTGGGTTTCATGATGGCCAAAATATTGGGCCAACCATGTCTAACCAATTTCCTGAAAAGAGAGTCTCAATAGGTGGGGTGACATCTTGTTGGAAAAACACAAGCCCCTTTCCACTTAATATTGTCTATTTTGGGAAAGACTTACTCTGTCAGTAAGTCACAGCAAATGCCCTCATTTATTGCTTTTTTACAAAAATGAAAGAACCAATCACATGATCTTCCTTCAAACTGTACCAGACATGTTTTATTTCAGGTAACAGTTGCAATTTGTAGGCACATAACTTAATACTTTAATGCACATCATCATACAAAGTACCTTTAGGCACTCCTAATTGTAGACTACATCTGGCCAATGACTTCTCTGGGCTCTGAACACATCAGAAGTTCTTGGTCTACTGGGTGATTTTTCTTTTAAAACACTACCAGGTTCCTGGAAAGACTTAATCCAATAATGAATCATTTTTGCTGTAGGTGGTTACCACCATACTGACATCTAAAATTACATTGCACTGTTATAACTGACTCAGTTAGCACAAGCCAAATAACACACTACGCTTTCTGTTGTTGAGTACACATTGTTGCCAAGTTGCTCTGCACTGCATGCACGTCTGGATGGAAATGAGGGAACAGAGGAAGAAATCAGCACTGGTTCCATCTCAAGATCAAGTAGACCTGCCATTTTCAGGGGAGCCAAAGTTGGAGAGTTGATGAATCAAACACCACAAACTAGAATAATATATCTCTCTTTCTATAGATTCTAGGACACATTAAAACTAGGTGAGTTCCTTTTCAGGCACACAGTACAGTGATTGTGCAGTTTCATCATTCAGATTCAATAATAATCAACACATGAGGACTCGTAATATTGATATCAAAGTTATTGGTCTTTAATCTCTGAGCCCATTTTATTTAATCACCCTTTACTGATTATCAATAGACAGATCAATGATCAAAACATATAGGTATATATGCTCTGCCACTGTTGTGAAGTTAGTGTTATATATGATTCCTTGTACTGTTAGAGCTGGATGACTGATCAAATCAAATAAAGGCAAGGTCAGTTCAGTTGTACTCAATACTGTTTTGAAGCCAGCTTTTTCATTGGGTTAAGTGCTCAGTCTGGTAGTGAATATCCTACTGTTGTGGCCAGCACTCACTGGTCAAGAGCTGAATTCAACTGACTCATAGCTTTGTTGCCACGTAGACACCGATAGCTGTGTGGTAGGTCAAAGCCAGCTGAATTTTCAGGTGCTACATAGTATATTCATCTTTGGTTAGTGAGTTGTAGAAAGGTTATGCAGTGAATAAAATTCAGGATCAAATGCCTTCATGTAGTGTTCCTCCGGCCATGCTTAAAAAAGCAGAAGTTATCCACAAACAATCAAAAATTGAGGTTTTTCATGGTTTTTTAAGTCTTCTAGTCAACAATGAAGATGCTAGATATAATACTAAATTTTGCACTAATTCGTAAATTGACAGCAAAAGCAAATGGCGTTTCCAGTTCGAATGTAAGCTATATTGCAAATTGGTAACATTGGCAGAATCTCTAAAGTGGACTAGTCTTTCTGTTCACCAGGAAATGTATACAAATGAGAACAATGATCTACAGAATTTGACAGTTTCAAGAAAGAGCTTGTGTTTAAAACTATACTTGGTTATTATAACAGATGAGAGTACCCAGCAGGTAAGAAAACACCAGGTGATCATGAAAAAATTAAATGTTCTGATTTACAGACGTCCAATCTTCATGATCTCCAATTCCTTGGTTTCCAATTCAGAAAGTACAATGACAGTTGGAAATAGACTTGCAGCATACTTGGGTAAAAAATAGGATTTTCAAATTCATTTTAGTAAAAGTATTTTGCTCAAGATCAAAGGAAGTAGTGACTGAAAATACATATAGTTAATTGTGTTTAGCGGTATTGGCATTTTGGTTGATAACTGTGGTGACAAAATTTTGGTAACACTCACAAGTAAAAATATTTTGGAAACCTGGGCATATTCTCAGTCCTATTAATGGGGACACCAAGATTTTTGTTCTCATGGATTATGGCTCCTCGCATGCCGTATCTCAGAAATAAATTACAGCCATATGAGACATACTACAATTGTTGTTGTTGTTGTTGTTGTTGTTGTAGCCTTTAGTCTGCAGACTGGTTTGATGCAGCTCTCCACGCTACCCTGCCCTGTGCAAGTCTCTTCATCTGAGAATACGTTCGGCAACCTACATCCTTTTGAATCTGCGTACTGTATTCGTCCCTCGGTCTCCCTCTACAATTTTTACCCCACACGCTTCCTTCTAGTGCTAAGTTGACAATTGCTTGATGTCTCAGAATGTATCCAACCAATATATCCCCTCTCTTAGTCAGGATATGCCAGAAACTCCTTTTCTCCCCGATATGGTTCAGCATCTCCTCATTAGTTACGTGATCTATACCCATCTAATCTTCATCATTCTTTTGTAGCACCACATTTCAAAAGCTTTTACCATCTTATTATCTGAACTTATCATCCACGTTTCACTCCCATACAATGTTACACTCCAGACAAATGCTTTCAGAATTATTAATATTGGATGTTAACAAGTTGCACTTCTTTAGAAACGTTTTTCTTCCCATAGCCATTCTGCATTTTATATCTTCTTTACTTCAGCCATCAGAAGTTATCTTGCTACTCAAATAACAAAATTCATCTACTACTTTCATTGTCTCATTACCTAATCTAATTCCTTCAGCATCACCTGATTTTCTGGCATTGCATTCTATTACCTTAATTTTACTCTTGTTAATGTTCATCTTATATCTTCCTTTCAAGACACTATACTACAATTATGTTAGAAATGTTACCAAAATTAATTGTACAGTTTTCGTAAATGATGAGTACTCTCGCAATGATGATTTTGCTTACATTAATATATTTTAATTGGCATTTTGTCTTTTTAAGTAGTTCGATGTGATTTCTTATGAAGACAGAAAGAAATATTTATTAACATATAACAAACACATTTCAAATGGTTCTATAACAGTGAGCCAAATTCTATACTCTCTACCAATGCTTAACCCTTTCAAGCCAAATTTATTTTGTTTTGTAAAAAAAACTATTTCTTTGCTTATTTCTATGCATTATTATTGGAATAATCTACATTTGACAGTGATTTTTAGGGAACTTTGTGAGGACTACATTTGGCGTCAATGGGCATGATATGTTCCCTTTACTTCAACTACTATAATTCTCAAACTTTTTACTTTTAGCTATCTTGACAATAATTTATTAATGAAATTTTCAAATTACTTTGTTTCCTTTGTCTTAAAATAATATTTTAAAAGTCTTGCTGTATGTACTCTAACTTGGACATTAAGTGACAATACATATTTTGTCAATGCATTGTAGCATAATGCTTTCTGTTTCCTTGAAGTAATGATAGACAACATAACCACATTGAATTTTAGAAAGTTCTGCAGTGTTGTTTTTAATCTTTCTACAAACGGTAGTTCCTAGAGGAACAGATAAAGATGATGGTCTCATATAGCACCATTGGGCTGGAAAGGGTTAACAATCTCCTCTCTGGAAGTTGTGTTGAGATCCAACTGAACCTGAATTCATCAATGACTACATTTTTCATTAAACAGTCAAATAGTTTCACACTTTTCTTCTTCCTCTCTCTCTCTCTCTCTCTCTCTCTCTCTCTCTCTCTCTCTCTCTCTCTCTCTTTAAGAGTGAGGTTGTATTCTTCTTTTTCCCAGTCTATGTTTGTGGGTTGATTCTAGTTCAAGTAAAGAATTATTTTTCTTCAAAATATCACGTTAGCCATTGAGGCAGCAGTTTTGAACCAGTGGCATATGCAACTATACAATTCTTATTATAGCAGTTTAACATTTTCTGTGGTGTAGTGTAAAATATTGTTCATAACATGTAGAAATTTTCTAAAGTTAGTGCCCACTGGATAATATCTAAGAACCTGACAGACAACCACACTGGCTAGTAAATTTTGACATTATAGGATCTCTTAATGCTTTATGCCACCAAAGAGATTGACTTTCTTAAAGGAATCATCACTTGTGATAAACATCAAATAATAAATCAATGCCGCCCACCGGCGAAAATTTATTTCTTTGTAATTAACAATTCCAGAATGTTCTACATCTTTCTTATGTTCACTTGTAAATTCTACTTGTTTCTTATGTTAACTGTTCTTCTAATTTCTGGTAAATTCTGTCTGTGTATAAATAGCAGAGCACTCTGCCTGAGAGGGAGTCAGTGCTGCGTGTATGTTGAGTTCATGATAAACGTGCTTTGAGTATAAGTGCTGTGTTCAGTTGCCTTAGAAGTCAAGCCTGCTTCCATTTCAATGCAACATTGTTTGGTGGAGGCGCGTGGTATCCTGTGCAACAGCTGCATCACCGTGGCTCCGATTAGGCAATGTAGAAGCCGTCGCTTACACGGACTAGAACCGGAATGCAAGGGCTATACCGAAAGTCCATATCATCAGAAGAACCATGGACACAAAATCAACGGTAGGCCAGCTACAATTCAGACACCCGTCGGTGTTCTCTGGAGATGCTGAACAGGTTCCCAATAAACGGCTAAAAGAACTCGACCGAGTCGCCAAGTAGAACAGGTGGGTTCATACAACGTGCTTGGCCAACATTTATTTCTACCTGGACGGAACAGCCCAGCAATGGTTTCAGAACAACGAAGACAAACTGAATGACTGGGAAATGTTCCAGGCGGAACTTAAGACGACGTTTGGAGACCGACAGCGACAAATCCGCTCGACGGAAGAACAACTGAAGAACCGGGTCCAACGACATGGTGAGCCAACACAGTCTTACATACAGAATGTTTTGGCCCTGTGTAACACTGTCAATCCGAACATGACTGAGACCGACAAAATCACGCACCTGATGAAGGGTATAGCAGAAGACATCTAACAAGCCCTTCTGATAAAAGACGTCGCTACGACAGAAGAGTTCATCAAGTGATGCCAAAATATTGAAGAGATGCAACAAAGGAGAGTTGGACACAAGAAGTATGGCCGACTCCCCAATGTAGTCCCTTTGGCCATTGTGGAAGATCAGCATGACTTCGCTTCTCTCATACAACAAATTGTGAGAGAAGAATTACAACAGTGCATGGCAGCTGGGACTATTAGACCGAGCGAGTGTCAGATTATGGCCATGGATGTAAGCCGTGTAAGTCACGAGGGAGCCGACGCTGCTGAGGAAGAGGTATTTCAGAGATTAGCTCCTGTCTGCCCTGCCAATCGCACCCGACGTGAATAATGGCGTCGCCCTGCTATGACATACGCTGCAGCCGCCAAACAGCAGCCTATGAACCGGCCGACGCAGCCACAACCAATTCCCCCAGCAACAATCACGCCCTGCAGAAGAACAGACGTTTGGAGGACAGAATACAACACACCACTGTGTTTCCACTGTGGGCGCCCTGGACATGTCGTACGCTACTGCAGAGAGAGAAGGCGAGTATTCGATGATTATTTTGCCGTAAGATGTCAGCCATCAGAGCAGTTCTATCCCAGGCAATCACCTGCTGATGAGTTCAGTCGACCTATGGGAAGAAGCCCATCGCCATACCCTGGCCAAGGTTGCTCCCCGACGCACCGCAGCTGTTCACCGTCGCCGTACAGAGGTACCAGCCCCTCCCCTAGCCACCGCGCCCAGGAAAACTAAGAGAGGCGACCATCTACGGCGGTGAGGCTGCCGCAGATGAAAATCCTGGGGCACCTAGTCAACGGAGATGGTGTCCGTCCTGATCTAGATAAAGTAAGGGCAGTCACAGAATTTTCAACTCCTCAGCACATTCGTGATGTGAAAAGTTTTCTCGGGCTGTGCTCATACTACCGATGTTTCATAAAAGGATTTTGTAACAAGGCATGTCCATTACAAGAACTTCTGCAAGGAGATGCCAAGTTTTACTGGGATGAGACAAAAGAAAGAGCTTTCCGGGCACTTAAGGAGGCTCTAACTTCCACACCAGTGCTAGCCTTGTACAACAACAATGCAGAAACGGAACTTCACACAGACGCCAGTGGTTATGGGATTGGTGCAGTTCTTGTACAAATTCAAGAAGGTGCTGAAAAAGTGATAGCTTATGCGTCAAGAGTACTCTCAAAGTCCGAGATTAACTACTCTACAACTGAAAAAGAATGTCTCGCAGTTATCTGGGCTATCAACAACTTCCGGCCGTATTTATTCGGAAAAACCATTCACCGTCGTGACAGACCACCATTCTTTGTGTTGGCTGACTAGCTTGAAGGATCCATCAGGTCGACTAGCAAGATGGGCCCTAAGACTCCAAGAGTACGATGTCACAGTGGTATTCAAGAACGGGCGCAAACACAACGATGCCGACTTCCTTTCGAGGAATCCATTAGTGGAACACAACAGCATGAATGAAATTTCAGCTCTCACTGAATTAGATGACGTTACAGCTTTACAGAGGGAAGATCCAGCCAGCACTATTAAAAAAGATAGAGGCCTTGGAGAAAGGAGAACCAACCAATGGAGAGTTCCAACTTATAAACGGAACATTGTATAAGAGCAACTACGATCCACTGCGCCCCAAATGGCTACTGGTCGTTCCAGCTCATCTCCAGCCAGCTATTCTCAAATATTTCCAAGATGTTCCAATATCCGGTCATCTGGGATTCGTGAAGATCCTAGACACAATCAGATGCAGGTATTACTGGAAAGGTCTCTACTGATCTGTCAAGCACTATGAGAGTCACTGTAAAGAGTGCCAACGACGGAAGCATGTACCGCAATTACCTCCAGGGCATCTCGTTACCATTCCGCCGGCAATAGCTCCATTCCACCGAGTTGGGATCGATCTTTTAGGGAGGTTCCCGAAGTCGATAACTGGTAACCATTGGATAATAGTCTGCACTGACTACCTCACATGTTACGCTGTCACCAAACCTGTGCCGACTGCTGAAGCTCCAGAGATAGCAAAATTCCTTGTAGAAGACATTATTTTGAAGCATGGAGCACCACGTGTCATGATATCTGATCGTGGAAAAGTATTCCAGTCAAAACTAGTATCAGAGGTAATGTCACGGTGTGACATTGTCCACAGACTGACAACTGCATACCATCCTCAGACAAATGGTCTTACGGAACGTTTTAACAAGACATTAGCCGACATGCTGTCGAAGTACATCGATGTTGAGCAGAAGGATTGGGATACAATTCTGCCAGTCGTGACATTTGCTTACAATACCGCAAGACAAGATACCACAGGCTTCACTCCATTTTTCCTGCTCCATGGCCTTGAAGCTGAGATGACAATGGATACGCTGTTCCCGTTCCAACCGGACGACCCTCAGAATGACTATGTTAAACAGCTCATCACCAGGGTCAAAGAAGCAAGACAGCTGGCTCGCATATGGACATTGGGCGCCTAGAAGAAGGACCGTCAGCGGTATAACAACAAGCACCGACCTCTTGTGTACAGTCCAGGAGATCTGATATGGATTTTTACTCCTGTGCGGAAGGTTCGACTGTCAGAAAAGTTATTGAAGCGATACTTTGGTCCATGTCATACGCCGCCTGTCAGACGTCACATACAAAGTTGAGGATTTTGAGCCGTCATCAAAATGTCAAAAACGAAGAGACATTGTTCATGTCCTGCGCATGAAGCCTTACTATGATCCTGAAGAGACAATGGCTTCATGTTCAAGGACTCTAAGGATGGTAATGTTCCTGATGAAGCCATGACAGGAACGTCTGTCATCAATAATCGTGGACAAGGGAAGGATTCTCTTGAACTGTCATACAGAGGACCCATGACATGGACAAGAGCCAGGACATTGCAGCTGGCTCCACAGGGATCATAACAGCGGGTCACTGTTTCTCCAGGAGAGGGAGCAATGCCGCGAAAGACCACAAACACCGACTGCCGGCGTGGTGCAGGGGATAGCGTCACGGTCACGGACTGCGGTGCTGAAGGTTGCCGGTTCAATCCCGCCCACCGGCAAAAATTTATTTCTTTGTAATTAACAGTTCCAGAATGTTCTACATCTTTCTTTTGTTCACTTGTAAATTCTACTTGTTTCTCATGTTAACAGTTCTTCTAATTTCTGGTAAATTCTGTCTGTGTATAAATAGCAGAGCACTCTGCCTGAGAGGGAGTCAGTGCTGCGTGTATGTTGAGTTCGTAATAAACATGCTTTGAGTATAAGTGCTGTGTTCAGTTGCCTTCGTAGTCAAGCCTGCTCCCACTTCAACGCGACAATATATATCAAAGATATTAAATTGAAGGAGAGGCGCTGAATTAAAATTTGTGCCACAGCCGAGATTTGAAGCTGGGACTTCCTGCTTTACAAGGCAAGTGCTATAACCACTAAGCCACTGAGACCTAATACAATGACTGCACTGACTAACTTATGGCACTTCTCCCTCCACAACACAAACACGAGACAAAATTGATGTTTGAGATGTGGAGGGAGACATGCCTTAAGCAGTCTATGCAATAATTGTATCTATTAGTTCACAGTGGTTTAGTGGTTATAGCACATGCCTAGGAAGGAGGAGGCCCCGGGTTAGAATCCCGATGATGGCACAAATTTTAATTCAGTGCTGCTCTTTCAATTATACCAATCCCCAGTAAAAAAAAAAAATAAATAAATAAATAAATAAATAAATATTGAAGTGGATCAGTCTGCTAGGAATGTGCTTGTGACTGTGTTATGCATGGTGTAAAGATAAAAGGTACATGTTATAATGTTGCCTTTTAAAACTTATATAGTGCAATTATTGTGTGTTACTTTTAAATTGTCCCTCGCACATTATACGAGGTAGACAGGTGAGTAGAATGTGAAGGCAAATAGGGTTGAAAGTCAAAGTTGTAGAAAATAAAGGTCTGCATCTCGTGTCCACGCTCGCTCAAACTGGAGAATGCACAGAATTCTGTGACAACCTGGTAGGTGTTAGTGTCATCGCGTAGCATCCTGTAAACAAATGCATTCCATTTTCCTTGTGCTCATTCGAGCATACTGTACTTGTAATGCCTGATTGTGTGCTCCGAGAAAAGAGTAAACCTAATTCTAAGATTTTTGCTTTAAAAAAAAAAAAATTGGAGGTGTATACAAGACTACATCACATCAAATTTTTTAACAAAGCTTTTCACTTTATTTGAGAATAAAGAAGAGTAAATCTAATTCTAAGATTTTTGCTTAAAAAAAAATGGAGGTGTATACAAGACTACATCACATCATATTTTTTAACAAAGCTTTTCACTTTATTTGAGAAAAAAGGAAATGGTTACATTTCATTTTGCATTTGTGCATCTGTGTGTGTGTGTGTTTTGGTGTTATTTTCTATTTATTTATTTATTTTTACAACATTAATTAGTCGATTTTGTAGAAAGTAAGCAATGAAAGATTCTGGCTGTTTTATTTGTACTGCAGTCTTTCTTTTACATGCTCTTGATTGTCAAATCCTGAACTGAAATAAGTGTGACTGTGTGGACCTTGCTGAGAGCTGCTATTTATGTTATACATTACTGCAAATAAAATGGAGTTATAACTAGAGAAGAGTTTTGGAAATTGTGTTGAGTACATTTCTGTAGTTTTCACAAGTAAATATGTGTTATTCAATGGTATTAGT
This sequence comes from Locusta migratoria, assembly GCA_026315105.1. Classification (NCBI taxonomy): domain Eukaryota; kingdom Metazoa; phylum Arthropoda; class Insecta; order Orthoptera; family Acrididae; genus Locusta; species Locusta migratoria. The sequence goes on from CM048745.1 coordinate 238,241,029, forward strand.
GTCACATTTCCTAGCCAACAAAGGTAGTTAAAGTTTAATTTTTACTGTCAAACACTGAAGGAGACTAAAGCAAGTTTTTAGGCATCAGTCCTAGGTATGATATCGGATGTTTATGTGATTTCGTTTCATTCATAAAAAACTATAAACACATTCAAATCCTTCCCTCTGTGACAGCCAATTGCAATTGAGAAGTTTCTTCTAATGGTAGCATTTCCTAATATTCTTAGTCATTTCTAATGTCATTACAAAAAGAGATCCACCTAATCGCTTATAATTTTTGTGACTTTTTTTCTAGTAGACAGATTTCTGGTTTCCTAAATGGCTGCAACATCAATCAGACATGTTAAATATTTTAGTGTATGTAAGTGATTATATAATTTTATTTCTGACTAATCAAATCACCCCATATCATATTTTTTCCATTCCATTTCTTCTTTTCTCCCTGCAGGTTATAGTGCATGAATACTAGCATCAAGGTTGTACTAAACAACTAACATCATATGTGAAACTTTCAAATGGTTGTATGAATATTCATGTTTGACACAACTAACAGATGGGAGTATAGTTCCACTGGCTGGTGGCAGAACTGGGTATCAGATCCAGCATTACCCTGCAGACATGCACAGCTGAGCTGCTGTAGCAAGGCAATGAGTGCCCCACTCACCCAATGCAACGGAGCCCAGATCGAGCGGTGGCCCGCTCCGATCATTCGTACTCGAATTAGCTGCAAACGAGCACCATTCTAATGCCAGTTCCCAACTGCTGTGCTCTGAGAAAGTCATGTTAGGAGAGAGTATCCACATGACATGTTTTGAAACAAATATTGAGGTCACCACTAATTTTTGAAGTTCTTCGAAACCTAGCATTTTGATGTAAACCTTCAACATGTACTCAATCTGATTTTAACCGTCTCTTCTGTGTTCTTGCATTTCTTTGGCTCTTACTTAAAAGACTTTGCTATTTCCTACAGCCATCATAATCTGAAGTAAATTCTGTAATTGAGATTGGTATCAATTGGTATCTCTGCCAGTTGCAGGAATGCTTTAGTGATTAATTCAAAGTTCATGTAGGTGGTATTATTTCTTGATGTGTGTATGTGCACTACAATTTGCAGGTGGTTGCATTCTGTTCCCCTAGTTGTTGCTGGAATTGCTTTCTCAACATGTTACATGAAACGTCCATCCATGCATATATACAGTGGGATCCTTGTCATCTCCTAACGGCATTTGTCTAAGTGATACATTTGAATTGCTAGTGGTTAAACAACACTAATCTAGCCTCCTTCGGATACAACACTAGGAAGACTTTTCAAGAGGTGATGTTTTCACTTGCTCAGTTACATTAATTTTATAGTTCCCCTTAGCAAATTTTCCTTTTGATACAGTTAGAAATGTAAATGTTTGCTCTGGACATATTTTAGTATAACATTGTAGCAATTACTGACTTGATCTACTTTCTTGTTTTTTAATTCAAATAGAACTTGTATTTGGAAGATGTTATCTCTTCAGATATTTCTATGAGTACACTGAGCTGCCAAAGAAACTGCTTAGGTGTGCATATGCAAACACAGAGATGTGTAAATTCTCAGATGACAGCATTATGGTCAGTAACACCTATATAAATCAAAAGGTGTCTGGCACAGGAGTTACTGCTGCTACAATGGCAGGTCATTGTGATTTAAGTGAGTTTGACCACGGTGTTAGTCAGCCCACAAGAGATGGGACACAGCATCTCCTATTTCCCGAGTGCACTGTGAAAAACAGGAATACTGTAAAACATCAAATCTTTGACTTCGCTGCAGTCAGAAAAAGATCATGCAAAAATGGAACTGACGATGACTGAAGAAAATCATTTAATGTGACAGAAGTGCAACACCTTCACAAATTACTGCGGATTTCGATGGTAGGCTATCGACACCTGTCAGCATGTGAACTGTTCAACAAAACATCATTGATATGGACTTTCTGAGCCAAAGGCCCACTCGTGTACCATTGCTGACTGCATGACACAAAACTTTACACCTTGCCTGGACCCGTCAATATCAACATTTGATGACTGGAAACATGTTTTCTTGTCTGACGAGTCCCATTGCACTTGTATCAGTTGGATGGAAATATACGCCTATGGGGACAACCTCATGAATCCATGGACCCTGCATCTCAGCAGGAGACTGTTCAAGCTGCTTAACACTCTGTAATGGTGTGTAGCATGTGGACTTGGATTGATATGGGTCCCCTGATATGTCTCTTGGCAGGTGACACATATGCATCCTGGCTGATCACCGGCATCCATTCATGTCCTTTGTGCATTCCAATGGACTTCAGAAATTCCAATAGAACAATTTGGCACCCCACAAGTCCAGACTTGCTCTATAGTGGCTCCAGGAACACTCTTATGAGTTTAAACACCTCCACTGGCCACCAAACTCGCCAGACAAGAACATTATTGAGCATTTCTAGGATGACTTACAATGTGCAACGATTTGTTCAGAAGAGATCTCCACCCCTTCATATCTTACAGTTTTATGGACAGCCCTGCAGGATACATGGTGTCAGTTCCCTCCAGCACTACTACAAATATCCCTCCAGCACTACTACAAATATTAATCTACTGAATACCATGTCACTTTTTATTTTGTGAAAAACTGTTATTGCTCGTACAGTTTTTATTGTTCTCAGGCACATAGAGTACATTACAATTTGAATCTTCTTAAGAGAAAAAAGTAAGTTTGAAAGTGTAAATACAGAAGACAGTTTCAAAGAAAAATACAGGTTTTTAGTGTTTGATGCCCTACAATTTTTATTTCCATTTAAAGAATCACTGAGTGAAAGTGATAGGAGGACTTGAGCTCATTCTGTTCAGCAGATCTAATACTGTTATGCATAATTTGTATTGAAACTCTACAAAAAACTTACCTACATTGTTTTCCTAAGTAGGATAACTTTAAAGAATTAATTTGTACTCATGAGCATTGAAAATACTGCACCAAGAGAGGAGCACCAGATTGAAATGAAATTTATTAGAGATAATGATATGCATGAAGGATTTACCTCCTCCCAAAATCAAGACATTTAACCAAATAAAATGAGTAGATGTAAACAAATAGAGCACATCTTTATTAAAATGATGGACCACCTTCTCTTCAGTAAGTGCTGCAATAGGGTCTAGCATTGTATTTGATACTGTCCTGAGGCATATTGCCTCACAAATTTTGAACAGCCACCTCCAAATCATGTACAGAGTAACACAGCAACCTCTGACATTTCACCTGGTCCCACACATGCTCTATACAGGACAAGTTCAGGGAGCAGGCTGGCCATGGAAGAATCCGATCGTGATATACGAAGTGTCATGTAATTCAAGTTGTAAGCAGATGAGCATTATCATGTTGGAAATGTGCCCTTGGCAGGACATGTCCCACATGGGGTTATAGACTTCATCAACATAATGCTGGCCCCTTTAGTTTTCACATACAGCGTTTAAAGAGGTCTGGCTGTTGAAAACAACACCCCCCCCCCCCCCCCCCCCGCCCACCCAAGAGTACTACATCAGCAGCACAGGTGGTGTGGCACATGGCAGCATGGATGGAATGCTAGCGTCTCTATGTTGTTATCAGTAGTTCCTGAAACAGATCAAGACTCATAGATAAAGATGTTTATTTATGAGTCTTGATCTGTTTTGGGAACTAAAAACCTACAGACGCTAGTGTTCCACCCAAACTGTTGTAGCAGTCACTCTAGCTTGTAGAGTTGCTTGTAAGTTAGTGTTATTGACACAACATGAAAGGATTGCACATTCATATCAGTAAGGTGTCTGAAAATGGTGCATGGAATAACTGGTACCCATACTGATACATCTTGTATCATGAAGCTAGTCTCGAGTGTCCTACAATCCTTGAATCCTCTCAACTTCCTCTTGGTTGCACAGGACCCAGTACATCGCATGTGGGTGGCATCTCGTGTTCACTGCTCCCAACAATATCTGACAGAACATTTGGAACGATCTGATGTCGAGGCACATTGACCAGCCTGTAGTTTTCATGCTGATGATGAGACACCCTCCCAGTATAAGTTTAACTGAAAGAAATGTTGTCTCACACATCTAGCTGGAATTCTGTCTCTAGTAGTCTCTTACTTGAGTCAAGATGTGCTCATCAAGTGTTGGGACCTGTTCACTATGTGACTATCAACACCACCTAGAAGACAAGGCCTTACAACAGGCCATGCCTACGTCACACTTAGAGGCCACGGCCGCCATCTGACTGGCTGGCCGCTGTGCGGCGGCGGGCGTGCCCCAGCGGCCAGCCAGTGAGGTGGCGGCATCGTCCTCTAAGTGTGACTTAGGCATGGCATGTTGTAAGGCCTTGTCTCTAGGTGGTGTTACGACTATTAAGTAGGGTCCCCTGCCCAGTGGCAGTGACACAGCATGGGTCTGGACATTTACCTTGGCACCAAACTTGAAACCTTTGTGTGTTGGATCTCACTGTGCATATTGGAAGATTTTCACATTCATACTTTTCTTCTCTCTGGGTGCACTATTTTTCAATGTGCTTGGGCATATTTTCAGAAATATCTTAAAAATGAGACAATATAGTCTACTATACTCCTTGATTTTATATTTTAGTGCCATCTCAGGAAGCTGAGAATACAAACACAGAAGAGCATACGAACCCTCAGGAAGAACTTCAGGATACTCAACTGCAGTTGAGGGCAGCAGAAGCGAGAGGACGTCATTTGGCATCCCTGCTGAGTGAAGCCGAAAGGGAGCTGGCTTTATCTCAGCAGCAGGCTAAATTGCTCAAAGATGAACTGCGGCGTAATCAGCGCAGTGCTGAACGTGAGCAGCATGCCCACAATCTAGAATATCTAAAGAATGTGCTACTTAAGGTACTAGTTTGTATTTTATAAATTGGTGATACTTATGCCAGTCCTTGTACAACACAGTAAAAATAGCTATTAAGTGTAAAATTCCTATTACTCGATGACTCAGCCACTTGTAGACCTGATTTTTATAGATTTGCCTCCACAATATTTAGCTTTTTTAGACAAAAGTTGTCACACTGAAACATTGTTTACAAATTGTTCTACACATTAAGTTGCCCCAAAATGTCAAGTGTACTGACCCCAAAGAAACGGCCAGAAATAAAAATTAGTAAACCCTCTTAGAGTTTTCCAAATCACTTATATTTATTGTTGACACAGTGCATGTGCAGTACAGAAAATGAGTACAGCAGATGAATAGCTCAGGCAGGACTTCAGTACCAGTACTGTGCTGAGACATATTAGTATGTGGTGTAGCCTCCACAGGTGGAAATTCAGTTCCATCATACAGATGGAGAATACTGTCTAGGGATACATTATTCCACACCCGCTCGACCTGTTCACATAGTTATTAAATACTTGGTGGATTGACAAGTCACACATTTCAGTTGTTATTCCATCACATCCCGCATGTGCTTGATTGGAAATTCAGTGGGTCTTGGACAAATGGACCCCTACGAGACAACAGTAGCCGGGTCTTCGTCGTACTTGCAAACCACACCGTCACTTGTGAGCAGACAAAATCTGTTTTCGTCACTGAAGTCCACAGTCCACCATTCTATCTTCCAAGCGAACCTCTGACAGCACCAATTGAGCCTTCCAGGTTGACGCTGTGACGGGAGTGGAAGGCAGGCTAGAGGTGTGCGTGCCCATAGACCCATTGCTAGTAACTTGTTCTCAGCAGTATCTGTTGAAACTTCTGGGCTCACAAACACTCTTATCTGTGATGTTGTTGACTTACGACCTGCCACAGTTAACTTTACAATTCAAAGATATCAGCGGGAGTCTCTTCTTGTGTGGATGTCTCTCTTTATGTGAACGTCTAGAACCTCGTTCATGTGACTGTTACAGCCGGCATCTTTGCATAACTGATACATCACATGCAACTTCTGCTGCAATCTTCCAAAAGGATCCTCCCACCACATTGAAGGCCACAATATTATCCCTTTCAAACTTGCTCAGTTGGTTGTAGGAAGCACTAGTTTATCTCTTGCTTCACGTGTTGCTATCTCTCTTAGCCTTATAGCTGTAAACATTCCCTGTTAAAGAGTACACACAGATGGTGCTTTGGAAGCTATGTCACTGTGTTATTTGTTGATGGGCGACATTAAAACAATTATCAGTAATCTACTATTCCCCCCAGTGATACCTGTTGTCATCAGATCAGAATGATGTTGTCTTTCCAGGTGTACCAATATTTATTATTTTTAATGGTGTTTCATATTAATTTTTTCAGTGTTATATGTAGATGTTATTGCAGTTTTAAACATTACCAAAAGAGAATGAAATTTTGTGCACTGGTTTCAAACTTCCCACCAAAATCAAACTGTGTGAGACATATTGGCTAATGTAAAGCTCTCGGGACAGGCCATGAGTCTTGCTTGAATTGCTCAATTGGTAGAGCACTGCCCCCCCCCCCCCCCCCCAAGAGGCAAAGGTCCTAGTTTCAAATCTTGATTCATTGAAAAGTTTGTCTGGAAGGTTCAGTAACAAAACAGTTTGACTGCTTAAATGAAGAGCCTCTCACATGCTCAAGTTTAAGCACAATACTAAGTGTTGTGCAATAATATTAACCACCTGAGACCATTGTTGACATATTATGCAGACTGCAAAGCTTTAAAAATAGTGGTGCAAGCATGCACTCAACTGATTTATCGATGTCGAAGTCAAATGAAAATAATTACCTGTTGAAATGTATTCGTGAGAGTAGCGATCACATGTTTTAACACTGCTTCAATAATTAACTGTAAAAACAGTGGACAAAAGTGTTTGAGTGCATGAAAATGACATTGAAATGCTTATTTGTTCTTTACAGAGACTAGGATTGTTTATTGTAGAAAAACATAACAGCATTACCTACCAATTGTGTGCAGCAATATATCATACTCTTATAGCATTATATACTGCTTCCAGAATAGTGGAAGTTAAATTCCACCAAGTGAAGAGATAGTAACTTTTCTCTGTACATAATATGTAATGGATTTTATAAATTGGATATTAGAAGGAGACTTTCCTGGTGGGAAAAATGTGTTTAAAAATAAAGATTGTTTGACTTACCCAAAGCACAGGCTCGCCGATAGACACAAAAAACAGAAATAAAAACACACACACAAACATTCAAGCTTTCGCAGCTGTTGGTTGTTTCATCAGGAAAAGAGGAAGGAAGGAGGGGGAAAAGAAAAGAATGTGGTTTTTAAGGGAGTGAATGAGGGGTCATTCCAATCCCAAGAGTGGAAGGACTTATATTAGGGGGAAAAAAAGGAAGGTAAACAAATACACCGACATATATACACACGCAAACACCTTCCTTTTTTTCCCCTAAGGTAAGTCCTTCCACTCTTGGGATTGGAATGACCCCTCATTCACTCCCTTAAAAACCGCATCCTTTCCTTTTCTGCCTCCTTCCTTCCTCTTTTCCTGACAAAGCAATCAACGGCTGCGAAAGCTTGAATGTTTTTGTGTGTTTTTATTTGTGTTTTTTGTGTCTATTGGTGAGCCTTTGCTTTGTGTAAGGCAAACAATCTTTATTTTTATACAGATTTTATAAATTTGGTGAGAGATTCCTCAGTAATATTTAAAAACATTCTAATAGTCTTCTGGGTCTGCTGCAAGTTTTCTTATGTTGGTATGGTTATTCGTATAATGCCATCCAAGCTACTTTATCACCACCACTCCCTCTTGTTTTTCTTTTTGCAGTAGTGATTACAATCTCAGTGCATATGAGTTTATCTTTGAGCAGTAACTTATCCACACCATAAACGGAGTTGACTGACCCATCATTAGCATAAGTAATGCACAATAAAATTGTGCTGTTCTTACATTTGTATTTTCATACTTCACTGTGCAGTAAATGTTGAGTAAACCATACAGGCACAACTCACACACAAATGCCACCGTCACCAGCCGTTGTGCCTCAAGTGTTGTGTCTACTAAGAGTGTAGTTTAGAGTGAGGAGGGGTGGTGTAAAGGGGAAGGATGCAGGGCAAAGGGGAGGGGATAGGGAGATCAGATCTACCTCGTAGTTGAACACAGGTAGCAGTAAACATCTGTCTGTCATCTAAAATGTCAACTGGAACTTGAGACATTATTTTAGATACAATTTTCCCTAAAATGCCTTGTTTTTGTTTGTAGACATTTCATCTTTCCCAACATTGTTTTAGACTAAAGAAACATTGTGTTGCAATAGTTAGTTGACATATTTTAAAATGACAGTTAATCTAATGCAAATCTTCCTAGTCTGCAACCATATTATCAAATACTAGTTAGCGTCTGCAGTTTTGCTCACATATATTGTTTGGTATACACTGATTTAGCTTTAAAAATGTATTAATATAACAAAATATTTTGAAAAACAAACAATGGAAATTCCAGGAAGGTGGTCTTGTCTCTCTCTCTCTCTCTCTCTCTCTCTCTCTCTCTCTCTCTCTCTCTCTCTCTCTCTCTCTGTGTGTGTGTGTGTGTGTGTGTGTGTGTGTGTGTGTGTGTGTGTGTGTTTAATTGATGAAGGCCTAAACGGCCAAAAGCTACATTGTTATTTTCTGTTGTTTGTCTCTTTCTGTGGCTCATCCAACGTCTCTGTCATGAGTAAGCAACCTATCCTTCTCAAAAATATTTTGAAAAAAATCCATCCCCTCTGTCACTTCATTTATGATATCCAAAACATTGAAACACACAATTCCTCATTTCTGATTGAGAAGCCAAATACAAATTTTCATAGATTTCGCTTCTAAATTCTTTCAGAGTGATATATCTCCATAAAAGATCCCACCTCCATCTCACCCTTTTAAGGCATGAATTTCTAATAACAGCCAAATATATAATAATTTATTTGTAACTCGGAAGTCAAATAGCAGTTTCAGTGACATTACTTGAGTAATGCTCTATTAGTTCCTTAATATATATGCTACCCCCTTATGAGTAAAAGTTCCACTTTTCTTCTGTTTGACTGAGAGAACAAATAAAAGGTTTTGTACATTAACCCAGATAGCGTGGAATTATGTTTGGTCTATTTCTTTCTTTTTTTCATCAAAAAGGATAAATCACCTTTGTATGACTGCCCAAAAACGTTATAAGTGATTTTTTTTCACAATGACTCCATTAGTTGTGGAACATTGCCCATTTTTTCTGGAAGGACGTCAAAATGAATGTTCTGGAATTTTCATCTGATGAATCATTATTACTAAAACACTGTTTAAAATTAAATACAGCCTATACACATAAATGTCGCAAAAATTAAAGAATGTTCAAGAAATATGAACGTAACTTCGAGAAAATATTCATTATCTTCTGTATGAATCTCAATTTTGCAGCCGTGTCCTATCACTTTGCAATCAGCATTACAAACTAAAATTGGAATACAACACTTTGCACAAGTTTCTAACTACTAATATGAGAAACTAAGTCATCATCCTCGTCCTTCTGGAAGGGTGTCAGTGCTGTTGGGTTAAGCTTTAAATTGCCTTAATGGCAACAAATTTCAAATGAACTTCCCTCTCTTATTTCGGAAAATATCTTTTTCAGCAAATGGCGTAATAGATCGACCCTGCAGGGATTGAATTTCCAAAAAACTCTGAAACTTTTCTTTTTCTTTGTGACTGCTTTCATAATAAAATGTGGAGTTGACTAATATCAGCCTGTTTTTGTCCCCTTTTCCAGTTTATCACATTGCAGGGTGGAGATGAAAGGACACGTTTGGTGCCTGTCCTCAACACAATTCTGAAACTTAGTCCTGAGGAAACAAACCAATTACTTGCTGTTTCCAAAGGTAGGTTTTTATTCTGTTTTATTTTTACTGCATGAAATTGAATTCCATCCATTTTTATGAAACTGCAACATCATATGTGAACAAATAATTGTCACTACTTGTATATCACTAGGTGGAGTGGACACATCCGGCAGTGGACGAGGCTGGGGAAGTTACCTTCCAATTTGGCCCAGTCTGTAGCATCTACATTTACCATACCCTTCTTACACATGGCAAGCAGATTAAAAAACAATTTTCATTCATTTGGTATCGATTATGATTTACCATTTCATTGTGTGGACAAGGTACTTAAATTTTGAAATGTCCTGAAGAGACGTTTCTACAAACCTTAGTCTATTAACATACAGAGTACCTGACCTGATATACATCAGCTGTACATTCTTTGCATCATTATTGATGCCATTTAATGTAAGAAATTTGTATATATGAGAACTGCTTCTTTGTTAGAAAAGATAACAAAGTAACACTACTTCAATTTCTGAGTATACATGCTCTAAATTCTTATACGTAAATTGTTGTTTATAAAAGTGGTGAATGGAAATAGATTAAAAGGACTCGAGTGTGTGGAAGATTTTGTGTCACATCAGCAGACTGACAAACAATGGGGCCCATGATATATATTGTCACTTATTTTGTTGTAACTCCTCCTCAGTATTACATGTCTTGACTGCACAGTCCAAAACCTTGAAGTTTCAAAGTGACAGTTTCATAAACTAAAGGATAGTACAATATTATTAAATACAACACTTTTTCCCTTGTTGTAAAAAACTGTTACACTCAAAATGTGAATTTGTAGTTTTTAAACATACAGTTCCTTTCACACCTTTGCTCTTGAATAATTATTATTATTGAAAGCTCCTACATATGTTTTAAAAAATCTGTTTCTTATATGCACTGCAGATATAAACAGTCCAGTTAATTTTAAGTCCAGTTTGCAGAGTCAATAAAAAGAATAATAAATAAAGTAAGATAATTATGTATAACATGTTCATTCTCTAAATATAAATAATTAAAATAGTAATTTGTAGTGCACATACATGTACTGCATCTTAAAAAATTTTAGTATCTTTTAAAACATTTCAGTCAAATCTCAGCAACATCTGAATTTTGGACAACATAGAAGGTAACATAAGCTAATACTAAAGTATAGTTGCTCTGAAGTAATAGAATATTTTAAAGCAATTAAAATTGACTTTGGTCTAATATTAAACTTCTACTGTTTGTTCTTGCACATTTTATACCTGTCAGAACTGGATTGGTATTTTTCGGTAAAAGGAGCTGTTACAAAACCTTTTTCCTTTACATCTCTCTCTCTCTCTCTCTCTCTCTCTCCTAAGCACAGTCATATTCACAAAGACATATGTAAAAAGAAGCAAAATCATTTAAAAATACAAGAGGAATTGGGTCATAAACATATCCAGTATGGTTGACAGGAGTTCATACGTCATTGCTTTATAAGTAATTACTGCATTTCTTTGAAAAACTGTTGTTTTAAATAGATTACAATCACCTAAATAAACCTACTTTTTTATTTGTATTATGAGCACCAAAACTGTTCTTCCCTAAAATGACAAACTATATCAACTTAAAATTGTGTAGTAATCTAGAGGCAAGCTTTAACAGTTGCTGAAAATGGCTTTCTTTTCCTGAAGAATGAGTAGGCATTTGACATTATATTGTTTGTTACCCTCCTTTACTTGAAACTATTTGAGCAACTCCCAGTGTTATGTGATAACATGCTTCTTTAAAAAAGGAAGTTTTGATACATACTTATGTATGTTTCCTGTTTATCGTGGTGCTCAGATTTTGAGCAAATTGTTAATAACAATGAATCAGTGCCTTTTTTAATAAAGTGTGTAACTGGTTGTGAAAGATTTTTTACTGTCAGTTCACAAATCAGACATTATGTTGTTATAAGGAGACATGCAATATGTCATTCCATTGTGCATTTGATGTATGTCATTTATAGTGAACTACCGTAACTTGTTACAGCTGCTTTGTAGAAAATTTTGAACTGTATAATCATTGCAGTGACTTTGTCTGTATTAGACATTTTGTTGACATAACCATGATTTGTAATAAAGACCTCAGGGTCTGTATTGTTTGTACATTATTTATTGAAGTTTTTATTCCTTTTTATAAAAGTAATCTGTAATCTTCCTCTGTGCCTGCTGGTAATGTTGTTGCAAATTTATATTTATATATAATGTTGACAACATACAAGGAATAATAATTTTACTTTGCTGGAGAGAAAACTTACATGTAAAATTGTTTTACACTGTCAAGTTGCAATAAATATTACACTTTGTAGAGAATTTCTGTTAACCTTTTTGTTTTCTCTCTCTCTCTCTCTCTCTCTCTCTCTCTCTCTCTCTCTCTCTCTCTCTCTCTCTCTCTCCCCCCCCCCCCTACACACACACACACACACACACTCATCCACACACCCACCATCCACGCCCAACCCCCACGTCCTACTCTTTTATCCTCTTTCATCTCCCTGCCATAGGATTTCATTAGCTTTGTTTAAACAGCTATTTTTCTTGTTTTAATGGTTGGATATCTTTTCCTAGGAGAGGCAGAAAAATCTCCACATACATTAACAACAATTATTTTGGAGTGTGCACAAAATACATTCTTCACATGTACAATAATTAATGTGTGCTTTCCCCACATAATTATGTTTTCTTCAAATTCAATTAAATGATATTACAAAGATGATTTGATTAATTCTTGTTCCTTAGATTTTGAATACAAGATTTCTTAATTATATGGAAAAGGCTTTTTATAAATCTCTGACTTGTTGTGTTTGTGTGTATATGTGTGCAGGTGGGTGTGTTTACCTTTCCTTTTTTCCTCTAAGGGAAGTCCTACCACTCCCAGGATTGGAATGACTCCTCATCCACTCCCTTAAAAGCCGCATCCTGCCTTCCCGCCCCTCCCCTCCTTCCTTCCTCTTTTCCTGATGAAGCAACAAATGGTTGCAAAAGCTTGAATTTTTGTGTTTGTATATGTTTTTATTTGTGTATCTGTCTACAAGCCTGTGCTTTGGGTAAGTTTTTTTATACATATTAGACACACACACACACACACACACACACACACACACACACACACACACACACACACATAAAATCTCAAACACACCAACATTACAACAAAAAGTGCATTTCCATGTATGCAAATATCAAGGTTGATGGCAGTGTCATTAAACACGAGGTGCTATATGCAGCGAAATCCTATCACTCGATAACAAGATGCTATTACAAAATCTACGAAAGAAGAACGAAAGATCATTAGGAAAGTCCTTGATCCACAAAAAACTGAAGCTGGATATAGACTATAAACCTACAGAGAAATTTTCAAATATTGCTGCCAACATTAGAAAGCGAACTAAAATTTTCTGTGGACACGTACGCAGACTCCTTGAGTATAGACTCTCACACCAGATACTCAACAACCACTGGAAACCTTACAGGTATGGTGGGCCAAACAAACAGTACCAGCCTTAACCATCCAGGTGCCCTGGGCGAATCGCCATTTGGCATCCTTTACTACATAAACACCAAACCTTGCAGTGCTTTGCCACAGGGTATGTAACTGTTTTCTAGAGATCGCCCTAAATAGTTAATTACATAATCTTATACTCATAGCATGGTGTTTTCCTCGTAATTTATTTATTTATTTTCAAAAATAAAAATCAAATAAAATCCAAATGATTTGAAATCCTGCTGAGACACATCCATTTGAGTACTGTGTTGCCTGTGACATCACTGTCCAGCATGATGATCCCACTGTCATAACAGCTTACAGCAGTGATACATTGTTTGGCCATTAACATTTTGGAAAATTATCTAAAAATATTGCATTCCACCGCAGTGTACAAATACATCTGCAACAACTTAAGGGGGGGAAAAAAGTTTTTGCATGTTCTAGAGAATGAGGAGATGCGTAAAATATGGTCGAAACACGCTCATAGATTCCAAATAAGATAGCAATCACTTTGTGTGTTTATTTCTGTGAGGATAATTTTGATGTTTTATTAGGTTACTGTTAATTATCATCCTTTTAAAATGCAATCTTTTAAAATTTTATTGTGTATATATTAGCTTGGAATTAATAATATAGTAAGGACAATTTACAACTCACTGCAAAGACATGGCGACGACCTGCGACAGACACACACACACATACAACACTTTCAGCTATTGGCCATGGCCTTCTTCAGAAAATAGAACACTCACGCAATCACACAGGCACACAACACAGTCATACAACCATCACCTCCAGCTGCCGCACTTCGAATCATGCTCTGCGGCGCGTAAATCGGGGACGGGAGGGGAGGGGAGGGCAGAGGAGAGGGGACAGGAAGGTTATGTCATGTCATGGTGGTGGGGATGGGGTAGATGGGAATAACGAGATGCAGCTTAGGAATGGAGTGGGGAGGCGGGTGAGGGGAGAAAAATAAAATAAAATGAATATACAAAATGTGTGCACATTGCAACTACACAAGACCGCCTATACACACACACACACACACACACACACACACACACACACACACATTCATGCACCACTCAAAATAGGTGAGGCTTGGGATAGAGAGGTAATAACTGTAAGGGAAGTTATCGTAGCTTGAGGCCTGGTTGATTTCGGAATCGGAGAATGTATTGTAGGGATAACTCCCATCTGTGCAGTTCAGAAAAGCTGGTGGTGGATGGGAGGATCCAGATGGCCCAGGTTATGAAGCAGTCATTGAAATCAAGCATGTGCTCCGCTGCATGCTGTGCCACAGGGTTGTCCACCTTGTTTTTGGCCACAGTTTGGTTGGTGGTCATGCCAATATAGAAAGCGGCACAGTTGGTAAATTACGTAGCTGCTTTCACAGTGGCCCGGCCTCTGATAGGGCAGGATAAGCCTGTGACAGGACTGGAATAGGAAGTGCTGGGTGGGTGGATTGGACAGGTCTTGCAGCAGGGTCTTCCACAAGGATATGATCCCTGTGGCAGTGAGCTGGGTTTCGGGGTGGCATAAGGATGAAGTAGGATGAATAATTATTATATTTGTTAGCTTGTGTTGAGATTCACAAAACAGTGATTCACAATATAAAAATTACCTGTCAGTTATGATGATCCCTATTTGAACTGGGTGATCGCTACATTTAATTATAAATTTCTCGTTAAAGTAAACTCGAAGTTAAGCTAAATGTGTGAAGGGGTGTTTTAAATGATACATCTTCTTCCAGCTATGTTCCACCTTTATTTACAATAGCATCAAGATGACACTGAGGTGATACTGATCTAACACTGACTTACACTGAGCTACAAAACCCGCACATAACTTCTATTTATTACATTATTAACAATTGTTGACAATATGATGTATTACTTCATTATCACAATGTAATTATGTGAATGGATTCTTTTATCCACAATAAGTCTTTGTGATTTTCAGTATGAAGGAACTAGAATAACAAATATATGATTGAATAGTCTTGTCTTATTATAATAATGAGGATTCTTATTGTTGAGTTGATGTTAAATAATTAGCTCTACAATGAACTGCAATGATTGACAATTAGATGTAGCAACAGCTTTAAATTACAATCTGTGCTGACATTTGGTCAGGCCAAAAATACTATGAAATTAATCTAATTTTAATAAAGGAAATGAGATTAAATAAATACTACAAAAATAAATACTATGAAATTACTGGGGTTTAATAATGGGAACAAAGATAAATGAGTATTATGAAATTATTGAGTTTTAATAATGGGAATATAAGGAAACAAGTATTACGAAGTTATAGGAATTTAGTAATGGGCGTAAAAGCAGTAATTACTATGAAATTAATGGGATTTTATTTATGGCAATAAAATGAGGTAAATACTTAGTGACATAAACAATGTAGTTGTTATAATGTAGAAATGAATAAAGATGGTATCATAAACTTTACTACAGGGAAAGGTGGTATCACAAACTTAACTACAAGGAAAGAAGGGAATCCTGGGCTTCAGTAAAGAGGGGTATAATATATTACAGTAGACAGAGTCTCATGTTGTTACATTACACACGCCCCCAGATCTTCTGTGTGTTGCTTGCTACACACAAAAGATCCGCCAGTGCGTGCAAGAACTGGGCAGTACTATTTAAGCAAATTTCTTAAAACAAAATGGAAAATAGAAAACAAAACAGATTATCAATGTGGCAAAATTAAATCATAATATTCATGGCTTGACCATCACATTGACTGTTTCTTTGACAAATTCAAATTTTGTACATTACTTCTCTCTCTCTCTCTCTCTCTCTCTCTCTCTCTCTCTCTCTCTCTCTCTCTCTCTCTCTCTCTCTCTCTAATGGGTTCTGGTTTTTGGTCGTATGATGGATGGAAGATTGGCATCTGTCTTCTTCACCATCTGTCTAAGGGCACCATTCTAGCACGAAGGATTGAGCTGAAATAGCACCAATTGTGTCAATATTTTGTAATAAGGAAACATTGAGTCAAACCAATGGTTATCAAGTTGCTGACATGTCCAGTCTAATGACTCGAATGTCAACCTCTGGTACCCTTGATTTGAACACAACATTGAATCACATGCACATAAAATAATAGTATTGAACTCATAAATATTACAGATTTTTTTTACTTGTAATGTTTCTAGTAATTATCTTTCAAAAATTAACTTAATTCTGGCAATGACTTAAAGCTTTCTTTTCTCAGCAAAATTAAAGACCATTTCAGGCAATAATAAAAGATTACCAATAATTTTATATTGAGGCAAGAGAATAGTTCCACAAATGTGCTGAAGGCACCAAATCACTTTAACTACTGTTACCTAAGATTTATATTAAAAGCAAGACAATAAGCATGAAAAGTAATTACACAATAATCATAATTATACTATTTTTTTAGGTCAGATAGTAGATTAATCATTGATCAACATAATACCAATATATACATATTTACAGATAAGTTTTTACATATATGCCATTCAGTACATATCTCTCAATACAAAAGTTTCTGATTACCTAGATCTACATTTAATTAACTGGCAAAATTCCATATTTTATTCTGTTAATCTACCCCCCATGATAAATCAAAACCCACACTACAGTGCAGTAAAGACTACTTACATTATTACATCAAAATATATATATAAAGCATGACATCAAAACACTACAATGGATCTACAAAATCAGCTTGCCTTAAATTATTTGTACAGTTTTAACTCGGTCACATTTCTCAGACCAAATAATTTTCCTGATTTGGGGTATACAAGTCTATAGGCATTTGGGTGAGGAATTTCCTTTATCAAGAATGGACCAATATAGATATCAAAAAACTTTTTTAATTCACCACTTAGAGCTTTCGATCTCTCATTAGTTTTTACTAACACATACTGACCCATGTCAAAGGTGAACATCTTTCCTTTGCTGCCATGTCTCTTTTTTTCTGATATCAGCTTGATTTTTAATAACTACTTTTACAACTTCGTCTCGTTCTTATGGAGATAAACATTTACAAGCAGGAAAATTTATTAGTTCATTAATAAGATTATCTGGTAGCTTGTTGTGTACAATTTCATATGGAGAAAACCCTGTAGATGAGTGTTGAGTAGATGAGTAGATTTTGATCAATTCAAAATCATCAACATAGTTAGCCCAATCAGAGTGATTTTTACTACAGTAAGTTCGGAATAACCTGCCAATTTCCCTCATATACCTCTCAGCAGGATTGCTGGAGGGATGATACACAGATGTTGAGATATGATTGATATTCTCATCACTGACAAAATCCTTTCATAATTTAGATGTGAATTGACTGCCATTGTTTGACAACACACACTTAGGTTTTCCCATACAATTAAAATAATCAGATTTAATCTTATTAATGATACTGTGACTGGTAGCCTTTTTCAGTGGATACAATTTTATGTACTTAGAGAAAACATCAAGCATGACAAATATATAACAAAAACCTTTAGATTTTGGTAAACTCCCATACAAATCTATGGCAACAGTTTCTAGTTTTTCCTTAGGTAAAATGTTTTGCATGTATTCCTTACAATTTTGGTTAGACACTTTCACTCTTTGACATCTATCACATTTAGCTAATAAAGTCCTTACTCTTTAGATATGTTGTAAAAGTATACAATTTCCTGTATCTTTTGAGTACATTTCAAGGCTCCACAATGACCAAAGCTTCCCTGTATGTACCTGATTAATATATCTATATAAGGTTCTGGCCAACATAATTTTCACATATCTCTATCAATGTTCATTCTCCTAAACAGAATATTATTATGAACTTTGTAATACTTGTCAACTTTTTCATGTCCCTTTTACCAAGATAACTTTTTACTAATTTCCAATTTTGATCATCATTTTGGCATCTCCTGATATCTTTACAGATTTTTCGTATTTGACCCTCATCTTTCACACCTTTGATATACATTAGTATGAATTCTCTTCATATTCCCAACTAAAATCTTCATTCTTGTTGCAAACAGGTAAACGAGACAGTCTGCCAAAACATTATCCTTTCCTTTAATGTGCCTGATGGAGTAATTAAATTGTTGTAGAAACATGGCCCACCTTGTTATCCTATCATGGTATAGGTTACATTCCTGCAGATAAATTAAAGCTTTGTGATCAGCATATACAACTACTTCATGACCTAACAGGCAATTTTTGAATTTAGAAAATCCCCAATAAATAGCCAATAGTTCTTTTTCAGTAATGGTATACATCCTTTCATGTTTTTACAAAGTTCTGCTAGAAAAGGCAATAGATTGCTGAATAATTTCCCCATTTACTACCTTTTCGTGAAACAAAGGAACATCTACCCCGTAATCACTGCTGTCTGTGGTAATAAAAAACGGAAGGGCCATGCCAGGTCTATACAACATTCTTCCTTTACACAGTTCCCTTTTTATCACATCAAAAGCTTCCTGGCAGTGACTAACCAAACATTGTTTTTCTTTAGCAAATTTGTGAGATATAGTGAATTTAGGACCTGATTGCTTACACGTTTCCTATAATACCCACAGATTCCTAAAAATGACTCAAGTTGCTTCTTTGTTTTGGGTGCTGGAAATTTTTCAATAGCTTCTAATTTCTCCTTATCAGGTGCAATACCATATTTGGTTATGCTATGCCCTAGGAATTTTGAGTCTTTTACAGCAAATTTGCATTTTTCCAGTTTAAGTGACATGCATCATTCTCTAAGCTTAGTGCAAACTTCCTCTAGCAAATTAAGATGTTCTCCACAAGACTTTCCAGTTACAAAGATGTCATCAACATAGACTACAAGCTTTTTGAGTAATTCTTTCCCCAAAACAGAATCTAGTGCTCTTATAAATTCTGCAACAGAAATATTTAACCCGAATGGTACAACACAATATACATAACCTCTCCCACCATACAGAAATGCCGTATATTGTCTGGAATTGCGTTCTACAAGAACCTGATGAAGTCCTGCAGTCAAATCAAGACTAGACATGTATTCCAAGTGGTCAAATTTATGCAGCAACTCATCTATATTTTCAGGGTCATCTGTTTCCTTCTGTATGAACTTGTTTAATTGTCTCGAATCCAGTACTAATCTAACCCCTCCTGTCTTTTTTTAAATAATGACTAATGGGTTATTGTATTAACTTTCTCCCCTTTGAATAATTCTCCAATCTTCCATTTTTTGTAATTCTTGTTCTACAGCCTGTATTCTTGAAAATGGAATCCCATACAGTTTTATAAAGAAAGGATTGTGTGGTTTCATTTTTATTTTACATTAATAGTTCTGTACTTTTCCAGGTTTATCACTAAACACATCACTATACTTCCATGGAATAGCTTTAAGTTGATCTTTTTCCCTATCATCAAGTTCATCAGCCTCCTCTACCTTTTTGTTAACTAAATCTCCATAGTCATAAAATTCAGAATCCCCCTCAACATGTTCCTCATCGTACACAGAAAATTGGTTTTTACAACTTACTTTCCTAATCAAATTACTAGTGTCTACACAATTTCTAATTAGCTGGTCAGTTTGTATGCAAATTTTGTCACTAGGTTCTGTTAACATAATTTTCTTGTTTTTCCAGTCAAAATTTAGATTAACTGTGGTTAACCAGTCAGTTCCCAAAAGTACAGACTCACTTAAGTCAGGAATGACTAACCAACTTTGAGTAAATTTCATGGCTTCTATACTAAAGGTCAGTAATACCTGTGACTTGATAGTTTTGCTAGATTTTCCCGTTGCTCCTTTAATTTTTACTCCTACAACTGGTACCTCTACAATGTCTTTAGTTATACATATCTTGTTCCTAAGCTGTTAGGATATTCCACAAATGGGACTACCTGTGTCAAGCAAGCATTCTCCTTCCCAATTATCTAATTTGATAAATATGTATGGACTACCAGATAATACATATTCATTACTAGATACCTTTTCATATAATAACTCATCAATTACTTTATCAAAACTCATATCGTTAACATGATCACTCGTTTTCTTATCATTATAATAGTCATCATTCGTTTTTATTTCAATGTCATGGCAAGTATTTGGTTTGTCATAACTTTTATCATAGTCAATGCTAGTATCATAATTACTACCTGGTTTCCTCTCATTAATTATTTGCATTAACTTGTCACAATTAACTACATCACTATTTTCAACATCATCATTGAGTACATCTCTTACTTCAAAACTGATTATTTCTTTGTCAGATTTCTTACCCACACACTTTTTCTCTCCATTTCCTATTTCACATGACACATCAGAGACCTCACTATCTACATCTTTTAATTCCACATGAATCATACCATCTAGCTCTTGTAATACATCAGAAAGAATACAGTCCTCCTCCACTTGGCTATCTGATAACTCAATTTCTGAGACAAAGTCACTGTAGTTGGAATCAATGTCAATCATGCAATTGGCATTGATACTGTCTAATTCAATAGAGTCATTTTGGTTACAAACCCTTTCTTCATCAAACCATTCTACTAGATCTCACAAATTACTGTCTCTATCTTCAACATTCTTATCATTATCATACAAATTACTAATAGTGTCACTGTCTAGCTCAATTTCTTTACATTCATTGGTTACACAATTGTTTGTCACATCATTATTATTATTATCATTTAAATATTTCCAAAATTTTGCATGAAACACAACATTATTCACTACATGACCTCTATTCCTATCACCATAATTGCAAAATTGTTCTCCTCTGCTTTCTTTCCCAAAAGTCTTAGCCTGATTTTTACCATACCTGTTAGCCACCAACTGACAGGCACCATCCAGGGCAGCTCTTAGTTTTCCTGTCTATTTTGTCTGTTTTCATTACCATTATAGTTTTGTGGTTTATCATTCCCCCACTGACTATTCTGATATTCTAGGGTTCTCCCATTAAACCCATGACTGTTATTGTTTCCATTGTGTGCCCTATAATCATCATTATTATTACCATTACTTCTCCCACTACCTCTATTTCTGTCATCATAATTATTTCTCTCATTAGGCTGATTCCAACCTCTATTGCTAGGTCTATTCTGTTTGTTTTGGTTGAATTCTTTTTCCCTTTTTACTCTACGATCTAGTTTATCTACAAAGTTTAGAAACAAGTCAGTGGATTCGTCAGGTGCATAATCTAATCCTTTCTGAATTTTCCTAGGTAATTTTCTTTGCAAGTCATCAATTATAGTTACATCATCTAATGTTTTATCAATGTGCACTAATTTTCTAAGCTGTTTTTCACAAAATTCCTTCATTGTCCCATCAGATTCTTTGTACATAGGTCCATTAAGAAATGCACTTTTGATGCAAGCTACCAGAATTTTTCAAAAAACTTTCTTTCGAATTCTACATATGATAAGTCAACAATTTTATTTGCCCACGAGAGAGCATCTTTGTCAAGAAATCTTTTAACAAATTTAATTTTTGTGTTATCTGTCATATCGAAGGTAAAATTATCAGTGCATGTCTTAATGAAATCTTTAAGATGGATGTTTCCATCACCAGGGTAACATTTCATTTGAACACTACCAAAATTAAGAGGATTGCAATTTAACATTTTGATTACCACATCATCCTGTATGTGCGACACCTTCCTACTTAAATCTATTACATTCTGATCACAGTTTTCTACACATTTCAGTACTCCTTTTTCCACATTGGTTATTTTTACATCTAAATGATCAACTTTAGACTGGGTTTCCTGTCTATGAGCCTGAAATTGTTGTTCAACATCTAGTTTGTGCTGTTGCATCAGATCACTTTCAGTTCTGACAACTCTTTCTAAAGCAACTATGTGGTCAGTATTATCAGTGATACCTTTGGACAGTTTTGTTTCTACATCACCTATTTTACATTCTAAGTTGCCCATTCGAGCATCAAACTGGACATGCTTTGACTCAACTGATACTTTAAATTCAGCAATTTCATCTGTTAATTGTTTCAATTTTGTGTCAAATTTGACATCTATAACTTTTATCTGTTCAGACAGTTCGCAAGTATTTCTTTCCATGTTTCCTAAATTTTCTGAAAGTTCGCAAGTATTCCTATCCACTTTTTCTAGATGTTCTGAAAGCTCGCACATATTTCTCTCCAATTTTCCTACATTTTCTGAAAGTTTACAAGTAGTCCTAGCCACT
Source organism: Locusta migratoria (assembly GCA_026315105.1). Lineage (NCBI taxonomy): Eukaryota > Metazoa > Arthropoda > Insecta > Orthoptera > Acrididae > Locusta > Locusta migratoria. Next base: position 238,263,486 of record CM048745.1, read on the forward strand.
TTTTTTTATTTTAGCTGGAATTTCATTTAGCACTCCAAGTTTCTTCAGTATTTCTGCAACTGGATCTACTCTGAATTATTGTGTATTTTTGTCTCTACTCACATCACTAGCATTTTCCTCAAAATGGTCAAATTCTTGCTTTATTACACCGCTGTCTTTCCCTGTGCCTGACATTTTGGCTAACTAGTCTACTTTCAGTACGTCCCACGCAAACAATATAACAGCCTTCACCACACAAATGAAGTAGATAAAAAAAAATTGATTACTTATCTTTTCTGAAGTCCAGATGAGAAGTTCCTACGCCGAATTTTGTAATACTGTAGTTTTATTTTTTAGCAGGTTCACCTTTGTTTAGCTTTCTTGTAGCAACACCATGGTATGTCGGCACTGTTTTCTATTCATTGTCTCACAGATGTTGTTCTTTGTTTTTTATGATCTTTGCCAGATTCTTCATGGTTTACAGTTCCTTGTCAATATTACATTTTCTGTTTCGACCTAGAACAGAAAGTCTTTAATATTCTTGTTCAACATCCCAGCTCCTAACACCATTTATGACGATCCCTATTTGAACTGGGTGATCACCACATTTAATTATAAATTTCTCGTTAAAGTAAACTCGAAGTTAAGCTAAATTTGTTAAGGGGTGTTTTAAATGATACATCTTTTGCCAGCTATGTTCCATCTTTATTTAGAGTAGCGTCAAGATGATACTGATCTAACACTAAGATACACTGAGCTACAAAACCTGCACATAACTTCTATTTATTACATTATTAACAATTGTTGACAATATGATGTATTACTTCATTATCACAATGTAATTATGTGAATGGATTCTTTTATACTCAATAAGTCTTTGTAATTTTCAATATGAAGGAACTAGTATAACAAATACATGATTAAATACTTTTGTTTTATTATAATAATGAGGATTCTTATTGTAGAGTTGATGTTAAATAATTTGCTCTACAATGAACTGCAATGATTGACAATTAGATACAGTGACAATCAGATGTAACAACAGCTTTAAATTACAATCTGTGCTGACATTTGGTCAGGCCAAAAATACTATGAAATTAATCTAATTTTAATAAAGGAAATGAGATTAAATAAATACTATGAAATTACTGGGGTTTTATAATGGGAACAAAGGTAAATAAGTATTACAAAATTATTGATTTTCAATAACGGGAATATAAGGAAATAAGTATTACGAAGTTATAGGAATTTAGTAATGGGCATAAAAGTGGTAATTACTACGACATTAATGGGATTTTATTTATGGGAATAAAATTAGGTAAATACTTAGTGACATAAACAATGTAGTTGTTATAATGTAGAAATGAATAAAGGTGGTATCATAAACTTTACTACAGGGAAAGGTGGTATCATAAACTTTACTACAAGGAAAGAAGGGTATCCTGGGCTTCAGTAAAGAGAGGTATCATATACTATAGTAGACAGAGGCTAATGTTGTTACATTACACAGTATACATAACTAGAAAAAACTTTGAATTAAAAAATAAAAATGATTTTCGGATTTACCAGAAAATTAAAATGTAGTTTACAGATACGACACTCATTTCAGCTACTATTATTTAGCCTTGGAAACGTGATCCTTGCCTCCAACTCTTACTGACAATTACTAGCATGTGAGTGTAAATCGTTGTGCTGACAACATATGCAGTGTAACAAACATTGGATGGTGCTGTATTATTCCAGTGCCTTAGGCTTGTATTCTCCATGCATGCAGTACATACATTGCATGATCTGTTAATTGCTATAGATGAGTTAAAATATTAGATATAAATCCATTCATATTAATAAAATCATAATGTAATGCCAGTATTTTCTTCCATTTGGACCAACAGTTAGTTTCTGTGGTGACTGAGAGAATCTGCAGCTGCATGAGAGCTTCGTTGTTGCTGTTCTTGAAACGAATAAGACATGCGCTGTCGTAGGTAGTCTCGATTGTGAAACATAGATGGATGCAGACAGTAGGAAGATTGCATTCAGCATGTTTTCTCCCGCTACCCTGAAATCAGTGCGCAGTCATAAGATTAGCGACGAATGTTGAATGTGACGGAATAATATTTCAGTTCCACAAAGTGGGTGAGTGTAACTGTAACTGATGTTACAGTGGTGGAAGACGAAGATTACTCACCAGGCGAAGGAGCACAGGTGTGACAGCAGCACAAATAAATAGAACACACACACACAAATGCAAGCTTTCGCAAACCAGTTGCTTCATCAGGCAGAATGTAAGGAGAGGGAAAAGGAAATGATGAGGGTTTTAAGGAAGGGTGTAAGGAGCCATTCCAATCCCGGGAGAGGAAAGACTTACCTTGGGGGAAGAAAAGGAAGGTAAACAAATACACACACACCCATACATTTACACACCTAGGCAGACATACTATATACTGCAGACCATAACATTTACAGAAGCAAAATAGACAAGTTGGAAATCCAGCCAGAGACTAGAGCCAAAAAAAGTTGTATGGGACTTAATAAGTAGGATATATTGTACACTGTAGATGTGGTAGATGATCAATACTGAGTTGTAAATTCTAGTCTTCGAGTGAAACAAATTGCAAATTTACTTGTGTTTTTATTAGTTAGGATGCAGGCTTCCATCATTGAGGAAATGGTTACTGAGAGCAGTAGTTGGGACTTCATTTTTCAAACAATGAGATGTACATCTACATTTCTACCATTTGGAACTGAACCTACATGCAGTGGCACAGCCACGGGGAAGGGGGGGGGGAGGCTAATGGGGCTGAAAACCCCCTTCTGGCTCCTCTCAAAGATTTTTCAATTTTTATTATTTTGTATTGTTTTTATTTGTAAAAAAATAGGCTGGCACCAGATGTTTGAAATACACTTATAATAAATCACAACTTAACTATAATTTGCCAAGCACAAATTAACATGACAATGGGTCGCCAATGTGATGCCTTCACTGAGAATATGTGCTGCTGTTCCTGTGAGCGGTTTTAATGCCACCACAACCAGCTTTGATGCTGCCACTATTGTTACTGCTATGCTGAAGTTACGAGCCGATTGTTAATATGCGGCGACCACTGGAATCTTATGAAGGTCACCAAAAACTATGAGCAACAATAATTCAATTTTTACATGTAGTCTCACGTTAATTAAACAGTTATAACTTCAGTGAGGTTCTTATATTTCTGATAGTGAATGGTAAGAACCCTTTACCATTAATAAATTCAGTAGGCTTTATTTTTTTAAAAATGAGCCCTCTCCAGAACCAAATCCTGGCTCCAACACTGCCTACATGGCCTGTAATTCATAACCAAACAGTTGCACCTAATGAAATATGTTGTGGCATCATCCTTACCCTCTTCATTTAACATGGGAAGTAGTTTTTATAATTATAGACGTATATCAGTTTAATTCCCCTCCAGAAGCTATATTATTACATTTCATTCCTTAGCAAGGCCTTGTTGTTTCTTCATTATGCTCAAAGATTAGACAATAGGTTAGCTTATGTGGATCTATCAGCTTTGAGTTCGGGCAGTTTCTTTGGAAATTTCAGTGTGCTCTCATTAAACACCACTCCATAACATACCTGAATTTGAAAGTTTTCCTATCAAAATTTGTACTTAAAGGCATAGTATGCTCAGACAACTCTGTAGATGCATCAACCACTGGTCATGTACCTTATATGGTTTTTGATACATATATAGTCAAAAAGAATTACATTAAAATGGAAAGTCAGATTTTTTTATTCACAGTTTACAAAATCATCTGACTTCAGTTTCACTTCATAGGATGAGCTACTATTTAGTGACTAGAAAATTTGTGCTGAACTGGGACTCGAACCCGGATCTTCCATTTTTCGTGAGTGGCTGCCTCAACTTTTCGGCCATCCGAGCACACTCCTCTGATAGATCCAAACTTAAATTTGTCACACTTGCCTTCACCCTCAAATGGTCATGCACATAATCTTTATTATGCAGTGTCTGTTTCAAAGGAACAGATGGTGGTGATCCACAGCTGTACTAAATACTGTATTCAGATATTTATTCGCATTCGCGAACTCTTCCAATTTCAACTAGACATCCTGTAGACAAGTGTGGCACATAGAAGTTTAGATCGGTTTGAGTAGAATGCTTGAATGGCCGAGGGGCTTAGGTAACCACCCACAAAAATCAGGAGTACCAGGTTTGAGATGCCATCCACCACAAATTGATATTCCATTATTTGAAGTACAGCTAAAGTAGGAAGATTTCATGAATTGCAAATAAATATCTGAATATTTTCTGTTGGAAAAAAAAACATGGCATAATAAAAATTAAAAGTTTTGTTTAAGATAAAATACTGTCATACATATGGCTGTCAATAAGTTGTGTACATCCTTGCAAAAGAACAGTATGGTAGATCTCTCACTGCCAGGGTAGTTTATTATACAACTTTATGTCATAATATTTGAAACTGTTTTGGGATAACTTGTAGTATAGTCTAGATATATATTATATGAGATCCAACAATAAAAAGTTGTGGAAGGATTACAAGAATACTTTGAAAGGGATAGATTACTACTCACCGTACATACCTCACAATGAGTCACAGAAGGGTACTTTAAAGGGATAATCATTATTCTCAGCATTCAGCCCACAGAGCCTCTATCAGAAATAGAAACACACGGGTGTGCGCACTCTGTCTCCAGCCTGTGATGTGCGACACCTGGTGGAAGCAGCAATTGGTAGTGGGGATGAAGAGGTAATGAGCTGGGAGGACCAACGAGATAGTTGCAATGCACCAGTGCTGTCTGGTAAGATTATGCAGACAAGTGCTGGTCACTAGGTGCCTTTCAGTCCCTTGGCTGTGGGCAGGAAGGAAAAGTGGAGAGAGTGGAGTACATTAACAGGTGGAAGGTATATGTGGGGCTGGAGTGCAGGCAGGGAAGAGGGGGCAGATGGTGGAGCACAGGAAATGGCAAAGGTTGAGAGTTCTCACCTACACAATGCAGAAAAGTGGAAGGATCCAGGAAGTAAAGGCTCTAAAGCAATCATTGAAGTGAATGTTATCTTGCAGGGCAGCATGTTTAGCAACAGTTTGTTCATGGCCATTCATCATTCATGCACACAGACAGCTTGTTAGGTAGTCATGCCCACATGTAAATTTACTCAGTGGTTGCATCTCAGTTTGTTGATCAAAAAATGTTCAAATGTTTGGTAAGCTTATGGGACTTAACTACGGGGTCATCAGTCCCTAAACTTACAAACTACTTATCAACTACCTTATACTAAGGACGGCACAAATATCCATGCCCAAGGGGGGGGGATTCGAACCCCCGACCATAGTGGCCGTGCAGATCGTGAATAAAGCGCCTCAGTCCCCTCGGCCACCACAGCTGGGAGTTTGTTGTTCATTTCACTTCTTTCACAGATTACATCTAGAGTTATTGTGGGAAGTTTGAGTTGTTGGGCAAGAGGTTGGGAGCAGGCATGGAGTAGGGACAGACAAATAGACTTCACTTGAAACCAATATTGAATCCTGCATGTCTCAGTTCACCCCTCCATCCGTCCACCCCCAGTTTACCCCCTGTTAACATTTAAGAATTTCTTAACCTCTAACGTTGCATCACCATCGTTTCCCAAATCAATCAACAAGAAAACCAATCTTATACCCACAAGAAAAGTGCAATACACCACATAAAAATTTATCCCAGCGTTATAATCATACCTGCTGACAATGGCTCCACCACTGTAGTTTTGAACTAGAATTACTTGCCAGAAGGACTCCACCAGATGTTTGATTTGTCCATCTATAAACACTGACACAGTGATCCCATTCCAGAAATTTAGCTGGATCTCCAGTCCCTCCTCAGATCCTTATTCCTATCCCAGAACCTCCCCCCCCTCCTCTCTCTCTCTCTCTCTCTCTCTCTCTCTCTCTCTCTCTCTCTCTCTCTCTCTCTCTCTCTCTCTCACACACACACACACTCACACCCTCTGTACAAATAAGCCTACTGCTAATGCCCCTGTTGACACCATCTTTCACAATGTCCGATTGACTCCACGCCCAATCGCCCTTCCCTCAGCATGCTGCCCCCTATTTGCTACTTACACATGGCGTTACCAGATCACAATCTCACCACAGTGGCTGGAGACAGCAGTGATGTGTGTGTCTGTTTGTAATTCATTCCAGAATGTTTGTAATCAGAGATTTTACATTATCACTGGTGGATTGCCCTGGTCAAAACTCAGAGAGTAACAAAGAGATTACGTTATTCTTCTCAAAGTAACTGCATAGTTACTCTTTTGTATAATGTTCTATGACCTTGAACATTATGAAAATGAGGAATTTTGTCATTTAACTCTCAGGACTGTTCTTATCTCTCTTCTTATAACAACGAATGAGGGAATAACAACAGATCAGATCGAACAGTGAATGTCGCACATCAAGTAGCCCCTGTGTAAGAATATATTTGTTGTGGTCTTCAGTCCAGAGGCTGGTTTGGTGCAGCTCTTCGCACACTATCCTGAATAAGCCTCTTCCTCTCCTGATAAGAACAGCAACCCACAGCCATTCAAATCTGCTTACTATATGCATCTCTTGGTCTCCCTCTGCAGTTTTTACTCCACACACTTCCTTCCAATGCTAAACTTACGATTCCTCAATGTCTAAGAATGTGTCCTATCAATCAATCCCTTCTTTTAGTCAAGGTATGTCAAAAAATCCTCTTCTCCTGGATTTTGTTCAGTACCTCTTCATTAGTTATGCCATCTGACCACCTAATTTTCAGCGATCTGCTGTAACACCACGTTTCGAAAGCCTGTATCCTCTTTCCATCTAAACTATTAATCAGCCAAGTTTCACTCCCATGCAAGGTAACACTCCACAAAAATGCCTTCTGAAAGACTTCCTTACACTTAATATTCAATGTCAACAAATTTCTCTCTCTTTTTTTTTAATGTTTTTCCCATTGCCATTCTGCATTTTATATCCTCTGTACTGCGACCATCATTATGTTATTTTACTGCCCAACAAAAAAAAACTTATCTACCACCCTCATTGTTTTGTTACCTAATCTAATTCCTTCAGCATCACCAGACTGCATTTCAGTGCCCTTGTTTTGCTTTTGTTAATATTCATCTTATACACTCCTTTCAAGACTCTATCCATTCCATTCATTTGCTTCTCCAGGTCCTTTTGCTGTCTCTGACAGAATTACAGTGTCATCAGCAAAACATCATGTTTTTATTTCTTCACCCTAAACTAATTCCTTTTCCAGATTTATCTTTGCTTTCCTTCACAGATTGCTCATAGTACAAATTTAATAACATTGGAGAAAGGCTACAACCCTCTCTTACTTTGTTCCCAACCATTGCATCCCTTTCATGCTGTTCAACTCTGATAACAGCTGTTTTGTTAATGTACAAGTTGTAAATATCCTCCCTTTCCCAATATTTTACCCCTGCTGACCTCAGAATTGGAAAGAGTGTATTACAATCAACATTGACGGCATATACAAATGTAGGTTTGCCTTTCTTCTAAGATAAGTTGTAAGGTAGTATTGCCTTCCATATTCCTACATTTCTCCTGAATCTGAACTGATATTCCCTGAGGTCAGCATCTATAAGCCTGGGGCCTTGTATCAACTTAGGTCTTTCAGTACTTTGTCATATTCTTCTCTCAGTATAGTTTCCCCTATTTCATCTTCATCTACTTCCTCTTTCCTTCCTATAATATTGTCTCAAAAGTTCATTTCCTTCGTAGAGCTCCTCTATACTCTTTCCACCTTTCAGCTTTCCATTCTTTACTCAGAACTGGTATTCCATCTGAGTTTTTCTATATTCATACAGCTATTTTCTTGTCTCCAAATGTCTCTTTTATTTTCCTGTAGGTGGTATTTATTTTTAACAATAGTTATACATTCTTCTACAAATTTGCATTTTGCTTCTAGTCACTCCTGCTTAGATATTTTGCACTTCCTGTCAATGTCATTTCTTAGTTGTCTGTACTCCATTTTGCCTGCTTCATTTGCTGAATTTTTATATCTTCTCCTTTCATCAATTAAATTTAGTACTTCGTATGATATCCAAGTTTTTTTTTATAGGTCTTACCTTTCTACCTATTTGGTCCTCTGTTGCTTTGACTGTTTCATCTCTTAAAGCTACCCCTTCCTCTTCTACTGTTATATTTTTCCCCCATTTCTGTCTTTTGTTGCCTAAATCACCCTCTGAAATTTATAAGGACTTCAGGTACCATCAATTTATCCAGGTCCCATATCCTTAACTTACTGCAGTTTCTTCAATTTCAGTCTACAGTTCATAACCAATAAAATATGGCCAGAGTCAATATTGGCACCTGGATTTGATGTACAGTTTACAACCTGGTTCAGAAATATATGTCTTCAAGGTAATCACTTTCGTCTGCTGGTCTCTTCCTCATATACAACCTTCTTTTATTATATTTATCTCTTGTATAAAATTCCACCAGGCAGTTTCCTCTTTCATTCTTTTTCCCCACTCCACATTCACCTACTATTTTCCTTAACTTTCTTATTATATATTATCCACCTATAATCAGCATTTAACTTTGCTTCCTGTTAATGGACAATTTTACTTTGTTATGCTTTTTCTTTATTCTTAATTACTTTGTAGACCTAACTCTGGCAGTCCTACACTTTTTTTACAAGTTATCAGTAAGCCATTGTACAATTTTTATAGCAGTACATTTTAAAGTAGCATAGGTTCGTAAATATCAATTGGCCGTAATTGGTTGTGTTGTGAAGTCATGTGTGTGAGGCTGGAAAAGAGTAAGGACAACTTTACTGAAGATACTATTTCATTACTACCTGATTTTGAGGTAGAATATAATCAAATAGACCAAAAATTAACTCACTAAACAGTGGCATGAGTGAACACACAAAGGATGATATGAAAGTGTGCAAGCTTAGAGAGCCAGTGTCTTAAGGGATGAAGGAAAGGGACTGTCAAAGATCAAGAAATGCATAGAGTTGCAGTAAAATCACCCAGAATTCTTTGTCAGGAGAGATTTACTGTATGGGATGAGAGGGACTGATTGTTCGGGACTACACTGGAAGATTTGAAAACCTAAAAGCTTAAAGGTAGTAGATGTGAACTATTGAAAAAGGCAACAATAACATTAAGTGCATTATATTTGGTGTACAGTTGGGGAGAGGTAGATGAATATTCAGGTCTGGTCGATGATTATTCAGGTCTGGTCGATGATTAAGAAAGGACTGGCCTGAGCTAGCACTACCCACTGCTACACCAGATCAGCTTTAGCAGTATGTTGAAGCAGCATTGACTGCTATACGACATACAACACTCAGAATAACCCTGATGCTCACGGTGTGGTGTGACCATATTATTACTGAAACCACCCCAAGATTTTTCTTTTTAATATTAAAATCGGGATCCCACTAGTCGGTACCACACTGCGATAATCCTTGGAAGTTGCATCAGACTGGTTCTTCTGAAGTGTACATTACTAAAATAAATAAAATAATTTCTTTCTCAGTCTTCTATAACTGAGTACTCAGCACAACTCAATTACAAATCAAGCTCAGTTTTATTTCACTGAGGGATTCAACTTGTATGTCCAGAGACTGGACATTATATCATTACATTAATCAGCAGAGATTATCATCAACATCTACTGTGCTGGCCTGTGCGCATTACTCTGTGACTCACTGATTGAGGTCAATACAGGTAACAAGTGTTTGCTACAAAGCCCCACAACAGCTCATCCAAACGTTAAAATTTCTGCATACAGACATGATACGAAATTGAATCTGCCCCTTACACCTACAACTCTTAAGCCCAATGCAATTATCATACATTTACCGGAGCATTGCAGTGTAATTTTTGATTATCGGTGATTGGCCCTGCATTTGCCAAGAGATGGCTGGATGTGGTGCCCCTGGCAACAAGTGGTTTCTTAGAAAAAATGAAGGTATGGTAGGACAACAGGCTCCACCACATCAGAGGTGTGACACTGTCTGGTAAGTGTGCCAACAGTGAGTGGAAAGGGGTGGGGGGGAGTGGAATCAAATCCAATACCAATGCATAAGGCAGCCATTCAAGAGTCACTCAGCACAGTGTCTCCGGACTAAACTAACCATCATAGTGCTGCAGGCGAATTGAAAATTGTTGTAAAAAACAGTCTGGTTTCATTTGGTAGTCCATGTCCATCGTTCATTGCACCATTGCTGGTGAAATGCATTGACATTGACTCAATAGGTAAACATGGACAGTTCTCTCTGCTGCAACTGTACTGAATGGTACTGGAAGGTAGTGCTTTTTGTGCAACATATAAAATTGTTGTTACAGGTTCATAATATGGCACAGTGTTCCATGACTGCCATGTGCACAGTATGCCTGTCACCACATGTAGCAGTGCAACAAGGTGGATGCAGTTGGTCCACAGTTCCCACCTGCATCCACTGATCTCCTCACATTTGTGTAGTTATGTCTGACATAATCACAGATTTCTCTGAAGGATAATATGCCATCTGAATAGGCATTATTTTCCTTCGGTCGAACTCCTTAAATGTGCTCAAAAGTTGCTCCCTGTCTTCTATGGGGCACACTGAAACTGCTTCCAATAAACAATTGTATAATTTTGAGCATCTCTCATTACAATAAAAACATGCTGCAAATTTCACTTACTTTGGTCACTTCCTTCGGGCTGTTGCATTTTTGGTATTCATCAGTGTATAAAATATGGAGTGCTGCAGGCGAATTGAAAATTGTTGTAAAAAACAGTCTGGTTTCATTTGGTAGTCCATGTCCATCGTTCATTGCACCATTGCTGGTGAAATGCATTGACATTGACTCAATAGGTAAACATGGACAGTTCTCTCTGCTGCAACTGTACTGAATGGTACTGGAAGGTAGTGCTTTTTGTGCAACATATAAAATTGTTGTTACAGGTTCATAATATGGCACAGTGTTCCATGACTGCCATGTGCACAGTATGCCTGTCACCACATGTAGCAGTGCAACAAGGTGGATGCAGTTGGTCCACAGTTCCCACCTGCATCCACTGATCTCCTCACATTTGTGTAGTTATGTCTGACATAATCACAGATTTCTCTGAAGGATAATATGCCATCTGAATAGGCATTATTTTCCTTCGGTCGAACTCCTTAAATGTGCTCAAAAGTTGCTCCCTGTCTTCTATGGGGCACACTGAAACTGCTTCCAATAAACAATTGTATAATTTTGAGCATCTCTCATTACAATAAAAACATGCTGCAAATTTCACTTACTTTGGTCACTTCCTTCGGGCTGTTGCATTTTTGGTATTCATCAGTGTATAAAATATGGAGTGCCACATGATACCATATTGGGCTATATTTTGTTTTAATATATGTGAATGCCATTAAATATTACTCTCTAAGTTACAACATAGTAGTATGCAGATAGTTCTTCCATTGTGTGTAAAAAAAGTAATAATCATTTAATTAACTGGAGACCCATTGTAATAATGTGACAGTTAAAATTGTTCCATAGTTTAATTAAAGTCCCCACGAAATACATGTCTCATGGAGATCGAACATTGTTGATTCATTGATGGTATTAAACTATATGTGAAAAATAACAGAGTAAACCATAGAATTTTACATTAAACATTTAACGCAATCTGAAAAGATGTGTGCATGTTAACACTTAAATTATATAAGAATATATTTGCAATCAATAAGAAATTAGCATGTTTAATAATGGAAAGTCCAGGTTGGAATTAATTATATAGTTATAAGTACAGTTTACGATTCACCACAACAATGTGGCGACAAGCTGCGACAGACTTACAAAAGACACACACATACAACACTTTCAGCTATCGGCCATGGCCTTCTTCAGAAAATAGAACATTCATGCTATCACACAGCCATACAACCATCACCTCTGGCTGTTGTACTTTGAATCATGCTCTGTGGCGTAAATTGGGAAGGGGAGAGGGGATAGGAAGGTTGCGTCACAGTGGTGGGGATGGGTACAGCACGGCCTAGATGGGAATAACGAGATGCAGCTTAGGTATGGAGTGGGGAGGTGGGTGAGAGGAGGAAAATAAAATAAATAAGAAACATATAGATTTAAGTAAAAGTAATAATAATAATACAAATAAAACTCATGCACATCGCACATATGCATGACTGCATACACACACAAACACACACACACGTTTGACTGTGCACACACCACCACCCCGACACATACCGCCACGGAGGAGTAGCCGAGCAGTCTAAAGCGTCTTGCTGCGGAGCTCGCGGTTGCTCGCCATGGAGGTTTGAGTCCTCCCTGTGGCATGGGTGTGTGTGTTGTCCTTAGGTGAGTTTACCTAGGTTTAAGTAGTTTGTAAGGTACAGGCTGATGACCACGCAGTCTGGTCCAATAGATTTACAAACATTTGAACATTTTTGAAAACTACCCAATACACTGCTTAGTACTTCAATTCCTTTTACAAAACCCTTTTGACACATTAAAATAAAAAGTGCACATTAATTTGCAGTCTTATCATAATTATACTAATATCATCATCAGTAATATGACAATAGGTAGTAACTCACCATAAAGACGATTGCTGAACCATAGAGAGGCATGTAGAAAAGACATTCTTACACACAACTTAAATTTTCAGATACAGCATTCTTCATAAAAATGACTCCGTCATAACTTATGCATATATGACTGCCACCTGTGGCCATTACAGTGCAACTTGCATATTAACAGTAAATGAAGTACTGGGAGGGGGGGGGAGGGTGCAGGGCAATGGTGGAGATTGAGTGTTCTGTGGTGCCTGGCAGACTGTGAAAGTACTGACAGGTGTGAGATGAAGTAAAGGAAGGTAGACTGAGACTGTGAAATGGGAGGTGCAGAGGGTTGCCACCTATTGATGTATAATTTTTTAATATTTTTCCCCTTTTCATTCACCCACCACCTCTCTTTCCTGATTTTCAAGCTGCTTCTCACATTCCCATCTGTGAGTGACTTTTTGCTCCACCAAGCAGTGTGGACTGTTCCATCGCAAAGCTTGCCTTGCATCCTTCCCCTTCCACAACCATCCCCTTCTCATTCACTTTTAATATGCAAGTTGGGCCACAGTGGCCAGACATGATTGTTGTGTGTATGAGTCACGCCTGTGTCTGCTCTTTCTCTGATAAAGGCTGTGGCTGCAAATTCAAGTGTATGTGGCTCAGCAATCATCTGTATGTTGAGTTGCCAACTATCCTCATATTATGGAGATTCCAACCTCAACTATCTGTTGTTATATATTGCCACAAGATCACACGTTATCCAATTGCCAATGTGGCGCAATGGAAAGCGTCACCGATTGTGGTGCTGAAGGTCACCGATTCAATCCCATCCGCCAGCAAAAATCTATTTCTTTGTATTTATCATTTTCAGAATGTTCTACAAATTCCTTATGTTCACTTGCAATTTCTACATGTTTCTTATGTTAACTATTCTTCTAGTTTCTGGTACATTCTGTCTGTGTATAAATAGCAGCGCACTCTGCCCGAGAGGCAGTCAGTGCTGTGTGTATGTTTGTTTGCAATAAACCTGCTTTTAGTATCAGTGCTGTGTTCAGTTGACAACCCTTCCTTTGAAGTCAAGCCTGCTTCCATTTCAATGTGACATTATTTGGTGGAGGCACCGGCTATCCTGGGGAACAGCTGCATCACCATGATTCCAATTAGGCAATGTAAAATGTTGCTTACACGAATTAGAACCGGAATACAAGGGATATACCAAGTACATCCGTTGTGTTGTTGTGGTCTTCAGTCTGGAGACTGGTTTGATGCAGCTCTCCACAATACCATATCCTGAGCAAGCCTCTTCATCTCCACATAAGAACGGCAACCTACATCTGTCTGAATCTGCTTACTGCATCCATCTTTTGGTCTTCCTCTGCGGTTTTTACCCCACACACTTCCCTCCAATGCTAAATTCACAATTCCTTGATGTATAAGAATGTGTCCTACCAATCTACCCCTTCTTTTAGTCAAGGTATGCCATAAATTTCTTTTCTCCCCAATTCTGTTCAGTACCTCCTCATTAGTTATGTGATCCACCCACCTAATCTTCAGCATTCTTCTGTAGCACCATATTTCAACAGCCTCAATCCTCTTCCTGTCCGCACTGTTTATCATGCATGTCTCACTCCCATACAAGGCAACACTCCATACAAATGCCTTCAGAAAGGACTTCCTTAGGCTTAAATCAATATTCGATGTTAACAAATTTCTCTTTTTCAAGAACGCTTTTCTACCCATTGCCATTCTGCATTTTATATCCTCTGTACTGCGACCATCATTTGTTATTTTACTGCCCAAGTAACAAAACTCATCTACCTCCTTTATTGCTTTGTTTCCCAATCTAATTCCTTCAGCATCACCTGATTTTCTTACACTGCACTCCATTACCCTAGTTTTTCTCTTGTTAATGTTCATCTTATATGCTCCTTTCAGCACACTGTCCATTCCGTTCAATTGCTCTTCCAGGTCCTTTGCTGTATCTGACAGAATTACTATGTCGTCGGCAAAATGCAATGTTTTTAATTCTTCCCCCTGAACTCTAATTTCTTCACCAAATTTCTCCTTGCTTTCCTTTATGGCTTGCTCAATGTACAAATTGAATAACAATGGAGAAAGACTACAACCCTGTCTTACTCCCTTTCCAACAACTGCATCCCTTTCATGCCCTTCAACTCTGACAACCGCTGTCTGGTTTTTGTACAAGTTGTAAATAACCTTATGCTCCCTATATTTCACTCCTGCTTGCTTTAGAACTTGAAAGAGTTTATTCCAATCAACATTGTCAAAAGCCTTCTCCAAATCTACAAAAGCTAGAAATGTAGGTTTGCCTTTTCTTAATCTATCTTCTATGATAAGCCGTAAAGTGAGTATTGCCTCCCGTGTTCCTACATTTCTCCTGAACCCAAACTGATCTTCCCCGAGGTCAGCTTCTACCAGCTTTTCCATCCTTCTGTATATAATTTGTGTTAATATTTTGCAACCATGACTTATTAAACTGATGGTTCTGTAGTTTTCACACCTGACTGCACCTGCTTTCTTTGGAATGGGGATTATAACATTTTTCTTGAAGTCTGAGGGTACTTCGCCTGTCTCATACATCTTACACACTAGGTAAAAAAGGTTTGTCATGGCTGGTTCTCCCAGAGACTTCAGTAGCTCTGAGGGAATATCATCTACTCCGGGGGCCTTGTTTCGACTTAGGTCTTTCAAGGCTCTGTCAAATTCTTCTCTCAGTACAGTATCACCTATTTCATCTTCATCTAAATCCTCTTCCCTTCCTACAATATTGTCTCGAAGTTCATTTCCTTTGTAGAGCTCCTGTATATACTCTTTCCACCTTTCAGCTTTCCCTTCTTTGCTGAGAACTGTTTTTCCATCAGTGTCCTTGAAATTCATAGAGCTGTTTTCTTATCTCCAAATGTTTCTTTTATTTTCCTGTAGGCTGTATCTATTTTTCCCCTATTTATACATTCTTCTACATCCTTGCATTTGCCTTCTAGCCACTCCTGCTTAGACATTTTGTACTTCCTGTCAATCTCATTTCTTAGTCGTCTGTACTTCATTTTGCCTGTTTCATTTACAGCATTTTTATATTTTCTCCTTTCATCAATTAAATTTAGTATCTCCTGTGATATCCAAGGATTTTTGTAGGTCTTTCCTTCCTACCTATTTTGTCCTCTGCTACCTTCACTATTTCTTCTCTCAATTTTACCCATTCCTCCTCTACTGTTTTATTTTCCCCCGTTTCTGTCAATTGTTGCCTAAAGCTCCCTCTGAAATTCTTAAGAACCTCAGGTTCCTTCAATTTATCCAGGTCCCATCTCCTTATTTTCGTACCATTTTGTAGTTTCTTCAGTTTCAGTCTACAGTTCATAACCAAGAAGTTATGGTCAGAGTCTATATCTGCCCCTGGGTATGCCTTACACTGTAGAACCTGGTTCCGAAATATATGTCTTACCATTATAAAATCTATCTGGTATCTCCCGGTGTCTCCTGGTCCCTTCCACGTATACAACCTTCTTTTGTGATTCTTGAACCAGGTGTTTGTTATAACTAAATTATGTTCTGTGCAAAATTCTACCAGGCGGCTTCCTCTTTCATTCCTTTTGCCCAGACCATATTCACCTAATATCTTTCCTTCCCTTCCTTGTCCTACTACTGAATTCCCGTCTCCCATAACAATTAAGTTTTCCCTCTCCCTTAATTGTCTGAATAATATCCTTTAGCTCCTCATATATTACTTCGATTTCCTCGTCATTTGCAGAGCTAGTTGGCATATAAACCTGTACTACTGTTGTCGGTGTTGGCTTCGTATCTATCTTGACCATGATAATGCGATCACTGTGCTTCTCATAGTAGTTTACCTGCATTCCTATTTTCTTATTCATTATCAATCCTACTCCTGTGATACCCCCAATTGATTTTGTATTTATAATCTTGTACTCACATGACCAGAAATCCTGTTCATCCTGCCACCGAACTTCACTAATCCCCACTATATCTAACTTCAAACTATCCATTTCCCTTTTTAAATTTTCTAATTTTCCTACTCGATTAAGGGATCTAACATTCCACACTCCGACCCGTAGAATGCCATTATTGTCTTTCCTGATGATCCACATCCTCCTGAGTAGTCCCCGCCCGGAGATCCGAATGGGGGACTATTTTACCTTCGGAATATTTTACCCGAGAGGATGCCATCATTATATGTTCATACAGTAGAGCTGCATGTCCTCAGGAAAAGTAACGGCTGTAGTTTCCCCTTGCTTTCAGCCGTTCGCAGTATCTGTGTGGCAAAGCCACATTAGCTGATGTTAAAAGGCCAGCTCAGTCAATCATCCACACTGTTGCCCCTGTAACTACTGAAAAGGCTGCTGCCCCTCTTCAGGAACCACACGTTTGTCTGGCCTCTCCACAGATACCCCTCCACTGTGGTTGCACCTACGGTACGGCTATCTGTATCATTGAGGCACGCAAGCCACCCCACCTCGGTAATGTCTGTGGTTCATGGGAGTGGAGTACATCCATATCACAGAACAACCATGGACACAAAACCAGCGGTAAGCCAGCTGCACATCAGACACCCGTCGGTGTTCTCTGGAGACACTGACACTGCCAAGTATAACAGGTGGGATCATACAATGTGCCTGGACAACGTTTATTTCTACTTTGACAGAACAGCCCAGCAATCGTTTGAAAACAATGAAGAGAAGCTGAATGACTGGGAAACGTTCCAGATGGAACTTAAGAATAAGTTTGGAGACCGCCAGCGACAAATCTGCACAGTGGAAGAACAACTGAAGAATCACCGACGTGCCGCTGCCATTCACCATCACCGTACAGAGGTATCAGCTAAGGATGGGAGTGTGAGGCGTGGCTACTCGAGTGCACCGAGAGTTTCTCAAGCTGCCGGCACTCAAGCAGTTCTCGAGAAGCAGCACTGCAGCGCGTGTTGCTGCTCGCTGGTTTACTGGGGCAGCGCGAGACACTACGCCACGCGCTGAGATTGTTTGCAACACTCGCAGCTTGCTGTGATTATCATTTAAGTACAAGCATATGATACACAAAAACCAAAGTAACGGAGCAGGCAGTACGTTATGATGGATGGAGATGTCTGTTGCAAAGCTCTTTAGTGTAGCAAAAGATACAACAGGCATGGTAAGACAATTAAAATTACACAATATATCTACCAATCCAACAGATACATTCACGAATACAGAAGTGCATTCTTATATTAATACAAGCCAGACAAACTACCCAGCTATTGTGTATGTGATCCATTAAAACCATATTAAAAGGAAATTCGGTAAAAAGGTTGGATGGTGCCTGAAACAGTCTGCCACTATTGGAAAACTTTAAATTTTTAATTTGGCTGCAATCGCATGCAAAATGCATCAAATTTTACGCTATTCAAATTTTTTAGCAGAATGAGGAATGCCTAATACCGTAAGCTCTGCCGAATTTTTTTGCTACATGTAGTAAATGTATGGTGTACCATATTGTAGCATTTTTTTAATACCAAATAGTACATCCAGTAGGCTGGCAGCAGCTTTTGCGCTGCTCTTCAGCTGAGCGACTTTTAAAACACGGACATGATTATTTAAAAAGAAAGTGGTAAAAAGTGAAGCACATAAAACTACTACACAATTTATTGGCAGAAAATTTCAACATAGTGCCTCAAGAGCGCTCATAGACCATCCCTGTACCAGCCGCTTCCATAGCCACTGCATCCAGCAAAACTAAGCGAGGCGACCCTCTATGGAGGTGAGGCCACCGCAGATGAAAATCCTCCATGGACAACATTTGCGAAGATGTCAGGAAACATCATAATTGACGGCGAACCTGTCTGAGCACTGGTTGATTCAGTAGCTTCTTTTTCTGTATTGTTGGATAATTACTGCCACACACTAAAGATGACAATGTTCTGTGATAAGGGAGCAACTGTGCTGAAGGTTACAAATGGGAAGTATGTCCAGCCAGCAGGAACTTGTGTCGCAAGAATAACCTTCAACAACAGGACCCAGCCATTTGAATTTGTCGTTGTTGAAAGGCTAAATATAATACCACTGATTCTCACAAAAGGATAATGACAAGTTTTATTAACAAGAAAAACTGCTACAGTTATCTTTAACTCAAGAGGCACACAACCATTAGGCAAGAGACAAAGAGCAGTAAATCTACTAAAAGTCTGTATATGCATTTACTCTTTGCAAAGAACTATTATGCCAAAGCATAGACAACTGCAAAGTGGACAAAACATAAGACAGTAGCACAGTACTTTAAAATAATAATAATAAACATTTTTAATTGATTATCACAACACTCCCACTTCAATTAACAAATGTTTAACACTTCTGTAGTCTTCTGTCAGCAAGAACTTTAGCATCACCAACATAAAGTAGCTGTCTTATTTTTTCAAAATTGCTTCTAGTGAGTGGTTTGGTAAGAATATCTGCTTGCTGATCTGTAGAGCTTACATGTTCAAGGTTGAAGATTCCCAACTTAAATTTTTCTCGTATGAAATGATACTTCACGTCTACGTGTTTTGTTCGTTTGTGATACT
Source organism: Locusta migratoria (assembly GCA_026315105.1). NCBI lineage: Eukaryota > Metazoa > Arthropoda > Insecta > Orthoptera > Acrididae > Locusta > Locusta migratoria. The sequence goes on from CM048745.1 coordinate 238,282,589, forward strand.
CAGGGTTCTTGATCAACCGGATGGCACTTTGACTGTCCATATACAAGGTGGTAGTAATTTCTTTCTGATTAATAATATTTTGTAAAATTGACTGTATCCATACAATTTCTTTTACAGCCTGACAAGAAGCTAAATATTCTGCTTCAGTTGTTGATAATGCCACCACTTTTTGCCTCTGAGAGCTCCAAGCTATAGTAGCTTCACCAAACTTAACAACAAAACCTGTGGTCGATCTTCGAGTAAGAACATCTCCTGCATAATCTGAATCACAAAAAACAGACAAACGAATATCCTCATTCCTTGGATAATACAAGCCATAAGAAATAGTTCCCTTTAGGTACTTTAAGATTCTCTTCACAGCATTCCAGTGCATCTTTTCTGGTTTTTCAAGATGCTGACTAGCATTATGTACTGAGAAAGTGATGTCAGGTCTGGTTGCCACAGACAAATATAGTAAACTTCCAACAGCCTGACGGTATGGAGCATTGATAATTTTTGAGTCATTCCCCATCTCAGAGTACATTTGTCCACGATCAGCAGGAATAGCTACAGCATTGGTATTTTCCATGTTGTACCGTTCCAGTACAGCTCTTGCATATGCCTCTTGGTTTAAGAAGATGGAGCCATCCTTGAACTGCTCTATCTGCAAACCGAGATAATGATTAACACTGCTGGTTGTTATCTCAAATTCTTGTTCCAAATCACTCATTAGTAAATTAATTACTTCCATAGATTCTGATATGATTAGTCCGTCATCAACGTGAATGGCTAGAATGGTCAAGAATTCACCCTTATTATTGACAAAAACACAGGGGTCTGCACTTGTTTCTGTCAGTCCAAATTTGTTCAACACACTGGTGAATCGTTTATTCCATAGTCTAGAAGCTTGTTTAAGCCCATAGATACTTTTCTTCAGCTTGCATACCTTTTTGGTACCATCCTCAAACCCTTCTGGCTGTTTCATATATATTTCAGTATCTATTTCACTGTATAAAAATGCAGTTTTCACATCAAACTGCCTCATATGCATTGCTTTGGATGCTGCAATGGACAAGATTATTCTTATGGAATCAAATCTAACCACTGGACTAAAGGTTTCAGTATAGTTCATGCCTAATTTCTGTCGAAATCCTCTAGCAACAAGTCGAGCTTTAAATCTATCCACAGTTCCATCAGTTCTCCTCTTCACTTTGAACACCCACCTATTGTCAAGTATTTCTTGGTTTTCTGGGGGCTCAGTCAAGATCCAAGTTTCATTAAGATTAAGAGAATACATTTCTTCTTGCATAGCCTGTTTCCAATTTTCTGCATTGTCACATTCCATTGCATCTTGATATGAGATGGGTTCATAGCACTTCGTTATGCAGGTAGAATTTACAGTAGTATAGTTGGCATATCTGACAGGCTTTTTGATTTTTGACCTGTCTCATAGGCTGCTTCTAATTTTATTCTCAGATTTGATGACCTCTTGATTGTCATTTTCCATAGAAGATCTACAGTTGGCTTCAGTATTTGATTCTTCTTCAAATATTCTAATTTCTTCTCCTGTTTGATTCAGGGTTTCCTCTTGAGTAGTCTGCTTATCATCAGTTGTCTCAGATATTAGGAAAGGTACACATTCAGTATTGAAAGTTTTCTCTGATTGACAGTCCTTATATAATTTGCCCATGAAAACAATGTCACGATATATTTTAACTTGATCTTTATGAGAAAACCAAACACGATACCCCTTTACTTCTGTATCGTAGCCAACTAGAAAACCTTTTTCACCTTTGGAATCCCATTTCTGCCGTCTCTCCTTTGGAATGTGTGTATAAACCATCTCTCCAAATATCCTGAGTTTGGTCACATCATAATCCAATCCATTCCACATTTTGTGAGGTGATTTGCCATTGACACTGCTTGTACCTGTTCTATTCAAAATATAAGTTGCTGTATTAATGGCTTCAGCCCACAGTCGTATTGGCAGCCCACTTGCATGAATCATTGTTCTTGCAGTCTCCACCAAAGTTCTGTTCTCACGTTCGGCTGCACCATTCTGTTGAGGACAATAAGTTACTGATTTTTGATGTGTTATCCCATAATTCTGCATTATTTTTCGCACTTCATGGTTAATGAATTCTAGTCCATTATCAGTTCTGATCACTTTAATGCCATTTTCAATTTGTTTTTCAGTAGTTTTTATGAAAGATTCCAAGTGTTCCGCAACTTCAGATTTATGTCTTAGAAAATACACAGTTCTCCAATGTGAATAATCATCTTTTAACAAAAGAAAGTACCTTGAACCACCGATAGAATCAACTTGCATAGGGCCACACAAATCACAGTGAATCAGTTCACCTGCCCTTTTTGACTTTGAATCACTTTTGTGGAAAGGTAATTTATGAATTTTCCCAACGACACAATCTTCACACAAACTTTTATCTTCTTCCTTAAATTGAATCTGCCTATCTTTCAGAAACTTTTTCACATGGGGAAAATTTTGATGAGCAAGTCTTTTGTGCCAAATTTTAAGATCTTCCTTGGTAGCCACATTTGCTTGAACACTGTCATTTTCACTAAGTGAAATCTTAAATTTCATCCTATACAACCTTTCTTCACGAACTCCCACTGCAACAACATTCTCTCCCTTGAAAAGTCTGCATGTTGCCTTGTCAGATTTAAATTGTATGCCCTTGTCTAATGCTGCTCCAAGTGAAAATAAATTAAACCGAATATCTGGCACATATAAAACATTTGACAAATACTTTTCATTCCACCTTTTACCATCAAAGGCTAGAATGTTTATGTCGCCTTTCCCATGTGAAGTAATATAACTACCATCACCAATACAGATTTGGACTTCACTCTCAAATGGACTGTAATTTACAAACCATTCAATTTCATTACACATGTGATCAGTAGCACCAGAATCTAAAAACCATGCATTTTTATTTACATGATTGGCTGCTAAAATTTTGCTTATCAAAGCATCCCCTCTTAGTTCACACTGATTCTGACCTTGATGCTTTGATACAGTACTTCTGCATTCTTTTGCACAATGACCGGGTTTATTACACTTGAAACAAATGGTTTTGCAATCTTTAGCCCAATGACCAGGTTTATTACATTTGAAGCACTTACCTTGTTTTCTTGAATTTTTATTTGTAGGACAGGGATTATTCTTAAAATGATTACTTCTTCCTTGTGTACCTGCTGCAAATGCTTCCCCCTTCACGTCTTCCTGAAGATTAAGGCGTTTTTCCTCCATCAATAATCTTGATGTCAAATTTGCTAATGTCTGTTGATCCGGATGTGTTGATTCCCATGCACTCAGAAAATGGTTATAACTTTTTGGTAGTGTCATTAACAGTTTTGTGATCACCATAGAATCTGAAATATTTTCACCTTGATTCCTTAACCGATGTACCAGGTCTTCTAATTGTGAAATATATGTAGCCATATCATTTGAAATATCCTTTTTTAGGTTATACCATTGCTGCTGGAGTAAATGTATGCTTACACTGTTTTTCTGTTCATAAACTGAAAGTAATTTGATCCACATAGCAGCTGAAGATTCACAGTTAATGATATGTAGCAATGGCTTGTCTTCAATTGATGTTCCAATAACTTTCTGAGCTGCATTGTCCAACTTATTCCATCTTACAAGATCTTTTTCATACTTCAGCCTTGCTTCAGTATTCATGTTGTCATTACACTCTGGTTTAATTACTTCACCTGTGACAATGTCCCAAGCTCCCATAGCACTTAAAGTAACACGAACTTGAAATTTCCAGGCAGACCAATTTTCAATGCCTTTGAGTTTTGTAATTCTAGAAATTTCGTTTTCCATCATTTTAACACAGCAGAAATAACCTTAAAACTTTTGCTCACACAAGTTTAATACTACAATAATGCACCCACTATTCAGTTTTACTTTTGTCAGTTCAAAACTTATCACTCAGTGATTACTGGGCCCATAACCTGTTGAAAGGCTAAATATAATACCACTGATTCTCACAAAAGGATAATGACAAGTTTTATTAACAAGAAAAACTGCTACAGTTATCTTTAACTCAAGAGGCACACAACCATTAGGCAAGAGACAAAGAGCAGTAAATCTACTAAAAGTCTGTATATGCATTTACTCTTTGCAAAGAACTATTATGCCAAAGCATAGACAACTGCAAAGTGGACAAAACATAAGACAGTAGCACAGTACTTTAAAATAATAATAATAAACATTTTTAATTGATTATCACAACAGTCGTTTTAACAGAATGTAATCATAATGTCATTCTCAGATGGGACTTCCATCAGGCATCCCAAGGTATCATTGACTGAGGAAGGCCTGAGCTGCAAATTGATGGGTACACGTAATACAGAATTTTCTGGGAGGTTATTTGCCATTGACAATGTGACGATCCTGCCACTGACAATGAGAAGAGTTCCAGTCACAAACACAGATGACCGGTTTAAACTGTGAACTGCTTGTCAATAGTAAAAAGTTTATTAGGCTCACAAAAGAAATTTACATACCAGCAGCTATCATAACCATTACCAATGGTCGAGGAGAGATTTGGATCACTAATTGTCATGAACAGTCACAAGTTATCCCCAAAGGAATATGTATTGGAACAGCTGAACCAATCCAGGACAGTGAGCTCAACATCATCAACGAAGACCCATGCTCTGCTGTTAGACAGACAACATGCTGGATGGAACAACTGTGGAACTGTCAATAGGGCCCGAACTGACCAAGGATCAACACCAGTGGGTGTTAGCTATACTACACCAATTTTTGGGTGCATTCATACCCCAGCAGGAGAAAAGTCAGACGAAACGGCTCACAATAAGGTACCGTATCAATACTGGGAATCATCCACCAATAAGCCAGCGTTCATATAGAGTGTCGCCAACTGAAAGATAGATAATTTAGGAGGAAGTGGAGAACATGTTGCACAATGACATTATTTAACCTTCAGAGAGTCCTTGCTCGTCTCCGGTGGTCCTCATAAAGAAGAAAGTTGACACGTGGCGATTCTGTGTCAGCTATTGGCGGCTGAACAAAATCACAAAGAAGATATCTACCCATTGTCGCACATTGACAACACCTTAGACTGCTTGAAAGGATCTGCATACTTCTCAACAATGGACATCCAGACAGGTTACTGGCAAATTGAGGTTGACTAAGTTGACAGAGAAAAGACGGCTTTTATTACACCTGATGGCCTCTATGAATTCAAAGTAATGCCATTTGGATTATGTAATGCTCCAGCCACATTCGAATGCATGATGGACAACTTGCTTCAACAACTTAAGTGGACGACATGTCATTCCTATTTAGGTGACATTGTCATTTTCTCGAATACATTTGAAGAACATCTGAGTCACCTGTCAACTGTGTTGAAGTGTGTTCAGACTGCAGGACTCTGTCTCAATCCAAAGAAGTGCCTCTTCGTCACCAAAGAGATAAAAATCCTGGGGCACTTAGTCAACAGAGATGGTGTTGATCGTGATCCAGATACAGTAAGGGCAGTCACAGAATTTCCAACTCCTCAGTACATTCGTGATACGAGAAGTTTTCTCGGGCTGTGCTCACACTACTGACGTTTCATAAAAGGTTTCTGTAACAAGGCACATCCGTTGCAAGAACTCCTGCAGGGAGATGTCAAGTTTTACTGGGATGAGACGAAATAAAGACCTCTAACTTTTGAAACACTTCTAGCATTATACGACAAAAATGCGGGAAGCAAACTTCACACAGATGCTAGCAGTTATGGGATTGGTGCAGTGCTTGTACAAATTCAGCAAGGTGCTGAAAAGGTGAGAGCCTATGCATCAAGAGTACTCTCAAAAGTCTCTGATAAACTACTCTACAACTGAGAAAGAATATCTTGCAGTTATCTGGGCTATCAACAAGTTCCGGCCATATTTATTCGGCAAACCATTCACCATCGCGACAGACCACCATTCCTTATGTTGGCTGACTAGCTTGAAGGATCTATCAGGTCGACTAGTAAGATGGGCACTTAGACTCCAAGAGTATGATGTCATAGTGTATTCAAGAACAGACACAAACACAAGGATGCCGACTACCTTTCGAGGAATTCATTAGTGGAACACAACTGCATGAATGAAATTTCAGCCCTCACTGAATTAGGTGACGTTACAGCTGAACAGAGGGAAGATCCAGTACTATTAAAAACCACAGAGGCCTTGGAGAAAGGAGAACCGACCAATGGACAGTTCCAACTTATAAACGGAACATTGTATAAGAGCAACTACGAGCCACTGGGCCCCAAATGGCTACTGGTCATTACAGCTCATCTCCAGACAGCTATTCTCAAATATTTCCAAGATGCTCCAATATCCGGTCATGTGGGATTTGTGAAGACCCTAGACCAAATCAGATGCAGGTATTACTGGAAAGGTCTCTACCGATCTGTCAAGCACTATGCGAGTCATTGTAAAGAGTGCCAATGGCGGAAGCATGTGCTGCAATTACCTCCAGGGCATCTGATACCAATTCCACTTGCAACAGCTCCATTCCACCAAATTGGAATCAACCTTTTAGGGAGATTTCCAAAGTCGACAACCAGTAACTGATGGATAATAGTCTGCACTGACTACCTCACATGCTACGCTGTCACCAAACCTGTGCCGACTGCAGAAGCTCCAGAGATTGCAAAATTCCTTGTTCAAGACATTATTTTGAGGCATGGAGCACCATGTGTGATGATATCTGTTTGAGGAAAAGTATTCCAGTCGAAACTAGTATCAGAGGTAATGTCACGTTGCAACATTGACCACAGAATGATAACTGCATACCATCCTCAGACAAATGGTCTGGCAGGATGTTTTAACAAATTGTTAGCATATATGCTATTGATGTTGAACATAAGGATTGGGATACAATACTGCCAGTCATGACATTTGCTTGTAATACCGCAAGACAAGATACCACAGGCTTCACGCTGTTTTCTCTGATCCATGGCTGTGAACCTGAGACGTCAGTGCATATGCTGTTTCCATTCCAGTTGGACGACACACAGCTCATCGACAGGGTCAAAGAAGCAAGACAGCTGGCTCACAGACAGACACTGAATGCCCAGGAGAAGGACTGTCAGTGGTGTAATGACAAGCACAGGAGATGTGGTATGGATTTTTACCCCTGTACAGAAAGTCGAAGATTATGAGTGTCGTCGAAATGACAAAAACGAAGAGACATTGTTCACATCCTCCGCATGAAGCCTTACTACTATCCTGAAGAGCAGAAAGGCGAAAATGGCTTCTTGTTCAAGGACTCAAAGGAAGGTAATGATACTGATGAAGCCATGACAGGAACGTCTGTTGTCAGTAATCGTGCAGAAGGTAAGGATTCTCCAGAACTACCATACAGAGGACCCATGACAAGATCAAGATCCAGGGAACCTAACTGTGGGTCGCTGTTTTTTCAGGAGAGGGAGCAATGTCGCAAGACCACAAGTTATCCGACTGCTGGTGTGGCGTAATGGATAGTGTCACCAATTGCGGTGCTGTAGGTCGCCATTTCATTCCCGTCCACCGGCAAAAATCTATGTCTTTGTATTTTTCATTTCCAAAAAGTTCTACATGTTTTTTATGTTCACTTGTAATTTCTACATGTTTCTCATGTTAACTATTCTTCTAATTTCTGGTAAATTCTGTCTGTGTATAAACAGCAGAGCACTCTGCCCAAGAGGCAGTCAGTGCTGCATGTATGTTTCAGTTCACAATAAACCTGCTTTCATTATAAGTGCTGTGTTCAGTTGACTAACCTGCCTTCAAAGTCAGGCCTGTTTCCAATTTAGTGTGACAATATACATAATTTATAATGGAAAGCCAAAAATTAACCCGGTGACGAACAGGGTGAGTAGAAATGTTTAGCTGTTTTCTGGTGATACTGAGGTGTACAGGAAGGAGTCATCATAGTGTGACTGTACTAAGATGAAAGATTACTTAGTCAAAATTGTGAGGAATGGCAACTAGCTCTAAATGTTAAAAATGGAAGGTGACACAGATGAGTAGGAAAAACAATCTCATGCTTTTTTAATACAGTAGTGGTAATGAACTGCTTGACACAGTCATGTTGATTAAATGTCTCATATAATGTTTCATAGCAATACGATATAGAATGAGAATGTAAGGGCATTCATTGGGAAGTTGAATGAGATTCTTTGGTTTTCCTTTATTATTATTATTATTATTATTATTATTATTATTATTATTATTATTATTACTACTACTATTGTTGTTGTTCTTATTAATTCGAAACTGTTGTTTTCTTTCCATCTGCATTCATAGTTAGCAAACTACTGTAAAGTACATTCACATATGGTACCTCCTATTTTACCACATTATTTTCTCTTCACATTCCAGTAACATATGAAGCTCAGTATATATCTGATTTACTTAATACTGTCTCCTGGAACTTCAGTACTTCTCCAGATGATTCTCCTACGATTGAGCCAATATGATCATTCCATTTCACATCCCACAGAGATATCTGACACCTATTGGTATTATTGATGTAAATAATTTGTGGTTAGTATTAGTGTTGTGTGCCAGCTCCTATATTTCCCATATTACTTTACTAAATGTAGTTGACATTGGCACAAATTGCATCAAAAACCATCATTTTATAGTCAGTACAGTATTGAGATTAATTTGTATGGTTAACTCTTAACATTCCTCTTGATTATCATTCTTCTGATAACTGTAGTACATGTTGATTGAATGATTGAGGAGTGTCAGACTTTCTTAAGCTTTTGTAGGGGTGCATTGTACAGTTATCTAGTGATTTGTTGTACTAGTCACATTCATTTCTTTTGTGAAGAATTTCTTTCAAACTTTTGGCAATATTGCTAAGAAGTAATACTTAAAAGTATCAAGTCTACAGTATAATGTCTGAATTAATTCCAAATTTAATAAGACCGTCAGTCTACATTTTTTACACTGCCATATGCTGGAAAGGAGTCCTGTATCAGTAATATAAGGAATAAAATAAGATATTTATTAAATGCCAATTGTAATTTTTTCTAAAAGAAAAAAAAAATTGGAAATAAAATATAATTACAAATGGCACTTTTAAAAATCAAATGGTTAATCATAACATTTGGATAATCTTATCAATAAATTTCCATTTTGAAATGATTAACCAACACTCCAATTCATTCACATGGAGCAGAAAAATAGCTCTATTATTTTCAAACAACTTATGGGTATGCTGCTGGGTGACGTCCATCGACAACCGCTGATATTTTTGGCAGGAGGACACACTGCCATTCTCAAGGCACAACTGCCTTGGCAGAGTGTCCTCCTGCTGAAATATCAGCGGTCGTCGACATCACCCGGCAGCATACCTGTAAGTTGTTTGAACATTCATTATGCCAGGAAAAGTTAATGTTTCATAGCTCTATTATTATCAGAGCTTTTCATTAGAAACAAATTTGTTACAAAAATTTAAATATTATTCAAATAATAGTGTAATAATTTCATTCAAAGAATAACATAAAAGCACATTTGGTTCAATCATCCCAAGGAATCAGAGTATGAATAATTGTGTTGGCAATTTATTGTTGTCATTGTGTTATTTCTTGTAAAATTAATGTTTTGCACTGGTTATGAGGATTTCCATATGTTGTGGCTACAACTGCATGCATGTTAGTGAGGATTATTTGTTGTTGTGTGAATGTTTTTTTGTTGTAAGTAATTAATTTTGAGTATTTAAAAAATTGAGTATTGTCACAGGATTCAAAGGAAATAATTTTGGTGTATTGTAACTAATAACTCCATAGAAGATGAATAAGATGTTATATTTTAAATAAATGTGTTGGTTTTTGCTAACCACTAGCACTACATAAAATACAGCACTATGCAATATTTGTACTTGTCCATTGTAGCATACTTGCTTCCAACAATTCATACATCTTATTTAAAGAACATTCTTGGTGCATACTGAAGTAATTTACAATCATCATACCACAATTACATGATTATAAACACACAATAGTTATGCATTTTTTTTATTTCCATATTTAGCAAGAAAAGTGGTCTTTGTTTTAGTATTGCAATTGTGCAAACTTACATCAAGACATTATTACTTGTAACAGTTTTAAAGGTAACATGATAAGGTTGTTCTAAATAGTGTGCATTGTAGAAGGAATTTACATGCCATTAAATTAGGACAGTCTACTCTGGACATAGTTAGCTTCTTTCTGAGAGCATTTTTAGTTAAGAAGGAACACCATACTATGAATGTAAAACTAAGTATTCTAAAACTCATTAGCTTAATGATTTGTCACGCAAAAGAATTACAGTTGAATTGTGATTGTAGTGACTCTTCACCCTGCTCTCTTTCTCTCTCTCTCTCTCTCTCTCTCTCTCTCTCTCTCTCTCTCTCTCTCTCTCTCTCTCATCTATATATATATATCACACACACACAATTTTTATCTTATCATTACATTTATTTGGGACATGCTGCATTTACAATCAGCTACCCTACATTAATTGCAATAGGATGAAGTACAATATTTATGTTCTATGTTTCTTATTAAAATAATATAGATGTATCAAAGTTAACTGTTTGTGAATGAATATTCAAAAAAGATACTTTGGGAAATATTCAGACAATTGTCTGACACTATCTGAAATTTCTGCAAAATTAACAACTTCAATTAGTTTTGTAAATACAAAATAACTCTTTGGAAATTACACATACAGTTAGGGTAAATTATTTGGCAAAACTTTTAAGGTTCCAATGCAACTTGCTTAAAAATTATGTAAACATCAGCTATAAGTACTTTCATCCGACCAACATTTTGAAAATTTCTTATGTCTCTGTAAACAATTTCACAACAGATAGCTCCAGGTCATACACATACATCACCACCTTAGAAAACCACTGTAAACCTCTAGTAACTTTTTTATTATATATTTCAGTCTGAGATCACAAAATTGGTATCATTACCAGTTTCAACTTATTACCATGTAGAAAAAGGAAAGAAAAAGAAAAATTGTATTACTAGGAACTAAATTAGAAATCAAACTAACTACTTGCACAATTATACTGTAATATGTAAGACTGTAAGACCCTATTCACATGGAGATATGCAAATCACATCTCCAGCTACCTGACAACCACTGGACTGGGAGGCTGGATGATTCGAGTAGCCCATCGAATTCACAATGGCACGACTAGAGCCTCCGTACTACCAAGTACCTGGTGGTTTGAAATAAAATTAAACCAATTTAATTAGTGTGGTTGATGGGAGTGCTCTTTAGTGTGTAGCCTGCCGCCTGCAGTACAATGTCTAGGGACTTTAGCAGTGATGCTGTTATTACAAATACAGTTTTATTATTACCGGCGATACATACAGATAATCCTGAAAATAAGTGAATGTGAATTCTTAAGAGCTATCACAATATTTAAAATGAATAATGCTGGGATGTGCATTAGATGACTGAGATACAAATAGTTCACCAAATTCACTAACGATTTTGTTGCACTACAAATTCTATGAACGGTTGTGTGATTTTTCTAAGCAATATCTACTTCCTACTACTTGTTACCTATTCAATGCACCCCATGTTTTTGTTTTTCATATTGTAAAAGTATTATCATAGCTTTTTAAAATTCACAAGCCCAAATTTTTAGGTCTATCTGTATAAGCTTAGGAACTTGTATGGGATTCGGAGAAATTATTTTATACTTTTTGGTAGGTTTTAAAAAATGTTAAGATTTTAAAAAAATTATTTTAGTAACTACTATTTTGTTTTTTATCTAGTGCGTGTGAAGTATTTGAATCAGTTTTAAACATTATGATGAGATTACAGTAGACATGTGTTTTTTTGCAGTGAGTCAAACAATATATTGCCTCTTCCTATATATATCTCATGAGAAGACTACAAGGTAAAAACTAGAGAGAATTGAGCTCACACATTTACCATCAATCATTCTTGCTGTAAAACATTTGTGATAGAAACATTAAAAAGAGTGCCATCACCGCACAACAGGTAAGGAAATGATTCAGCATGTTCTCACCTATAAGAGAAAAATTGTTTTATACACCATGAATCAAAACTTAAACATGTTTTTGCACTAAGTGCAACCCAATGGTACAAGTGCAACCATGAGACCAGCATGTTGGGTCACATGATATCCGAGTCACAGCGACTCTGTGATGCTGCAACTCCAGTATTCCCATATGAATGGCCCCATTTAACTACACATATGCTGCATTTCTTGGTCAGAGAGTATCTGAGTTGCTCAGCGACTAGAGTATCCCCATGTGAATAGGGCCTAACGCATCATCTGAAGAAGCCTGGAGGAGTATTTACAGTGCTACTACTGTTTTAATTTAAGGCTATGGTTAACTACTTATTAATATATATTTATTAATTCTAAATCAGAATAATGAGATTGAAGGTCATCACAATTTAAAATTAATTTTTGAAAGTGAAAATTACTTACAAATTCCTTTTAAGTGTTACCATCTTTATATTATTAAGCATTTTATTGTATCCTTCAGTCCCAAAAATCAAAGTGCAGATATCTTTAAAGTGTGAGTGCCTCTTTGGATCACTTTTAGTTGGTGATTTACTGTGTAATGTATTTAAGTATGTATACTTGTTCACAGAATTCAGTTTCCTAGTATTTCATTGTTTTCCTTTTTATTTCACTTCAAACAAATCATCTGATGATGACTGGGTGTTCAATCAAAACTAGTAATGATACCATTTATGTAGCATGATACAGAAACATACAAGGTATTCAATTTATCTGAAGACACGTATCGTGAAAACAACCAATGGGATCCAAAAAATTTAATGGCGTTCCTCTCAAAGAGAGGCATGCAAGCACACCAAACTCGAACCACCACCCTTATCTCATTGGAATTGGGAGTTGGGGGCTAAAAAACCTAAACAGGAACCTCTAATTTTCCAGGAAAACAATATAGTTATATCTCAATCTATGTAAAAAAGAAAATATCACATGCTGAGATTATTTCTTGGGATTCCTCACTTCACAGTGATTTGTCACTCATTTTGATTATCTTAAATTAAGGTGCCATTTATCATGAATATGAAAGAAGTGTTTGAGATAAAACTTGCATTTTTTGCTGAGTATCCAAATCTGCACTAAAAATTGAGGCCTTCCTCTTACGTTTTTATCCCCCACACCATTCTGTAGGTGTCCACATGTAAGGGAAGAGGGCTACAGTTCACCTTTGAATGCCCCCTTCTCCCCCCACGCCCCTCCGCCAAAGATGACCATATTTCATTCTAAATTTTGTTGATCTGAGGTGTGGTTTTTGAGATATGCCAATGCCTTCAGATGAATTTTACACCTTGTATATAATAAAAATATTTAAAATGCCAATTGTTAAGTTGAGACAGCTGTGTTGTTGTTAGTAGTAGTACATCATGTACTGTTCCAAACATTTATTTAAAAGCATGCTAATTGGCTACATTCAGAACAAATGTTATGTGGGTAAATTTTGTGCGTTGAATAATTGTCACATCCAAGACAGACATTTCACTTATCATTGCATCTTGCACTAAATATGATATACATCTGTTATTGAACTATTATTTTTAGAGTCCTTCAACAGGTAACAGTTCACCACTTTTGAATGCAAAAGTATTAGTGAAAAAATATTGTCATGTTAAAATATCATCAAAATTATGAAGCATATTCGTGTTTATTCGAGATGACTTACAATATTGAAATGGCAGTGGACATGTGACAGGAAGCACATGCATTGTCTGTTTCGTTGTGTGAAAACAGACAGAAGTGTAATAGAAGAATGTTGATATGTTAACTAAAGAGTTGATTACATTACATTGTACTTTTATGTTTGGGTGTGGCAATCTATGTTTGATCTTCTACTATCTACTAAGAGAAAAGAAAATCAAATTATGTAATTTTAATTTACTCTCTAAATTTATTTTTACTGTACAAATATAAGTTAACATGGAAAGTTGAGCTCCAGAATTCTGGAGCTTTTGGTTCATTAGGCATATACATTTTAAGCTTGTATACACTTTTATCACTCTTCCAGAATCAATATACTCCAGATTTTATACATCTATTACACAATGAAGCCACAATATTCATCAAAAATGTTGGTGTCTACTTTGTCACATAATTGTTCAAAATGTACAGTGACAAACTTTGATAGTTAATACAGAAAAAATAATAGCCATTTAGCAGCTAATAAGTAAATCTGTCACTCATCTCACACACATCTATATGAAACTATAATTTGTGTCATAAACCTACATTACATGAGGACTTTCGCAAAACAGGTACACACACATTATTGCTTTGTGCCAACCAGTTGTGATGTAAAGTACATAAGGCTGAGCCATTCTGAACAGACCCAGAAATTTGCTTATATGCACCTTCCTGTAAAAACACAGTCATCTGAATTTGCCAAAATTTATCTCAATAACTGAAACTAGATTCCCCACTTTGAAAAGTAATAAAATCTTTAATCAGACATTGTGTTGACATTTTCCTGTGATTTTTCCAAATTAAGTGTATTGTATGACTGAAATCTTAAATATAGTACAGGAAACATCTCATACAGTCTTGTTATTAAAATAATTGTTGTCATCCATGTTCGTGTTTTGTTATAATATTGGGTCTCAAATTTGCAGCATTTGTGAAGGTCATGTTCATATTGCTCTACCTTCTGTTCTGACATTATTTTTTGTATTCCTTGTAAAATATAAACGGAAAAACAACTTTTATATTTAATTGACTTTTTTAATATAAAGTCTTTAATGTTCAGATTACTGCAACCCATATTGCTGTGTGATACATAATTATTATCTGATGACATGGAGTAGTCTTTGAAATGCATTTATATGGTATTGCACAATCTGAAGACTGTATGATACATTGTTCTTTGTATAACTGGCTGACATGTATTGCAGCAGATGCTACACATTGACTGAAAAAGCTTATTAATTTATACCTTTAGCCATTTTTGAAGACAGGTACAGTATACCTGTTTGACGATCATAATAGCTGATACTAAAAGCAGTTCTTATAAATCTTTTCCCAACAGCAATAAAATATCATTTTCAGATACTGTCAACTGCTTCTTAATATGAACGATTGAAGTACCGTAATCACCTAGAAAGAGTTAACATTAAATGAGGCCAATAAAAAAAGATAGCAAAGTACTGCTTTAAGACTAACTCTAAAAACATATTTATTGAGCCATAATTGTACTTTTACATTTTGTCTGCATATAATTTCAGATAAAAATGAGATCAGTAATTAATAAGATAGCAGACTTCAGAAAATAAATTTCTTTTAATCACAAATATATATATATATATGTATATGTATATATATAATAATAATAACTTCATTTGATGAGTTTGTCACAGAGAGAGAAACACATGCGTAAAAGTCATTGAAAGTTTCACAATACAGCAACTCCATCTTATGTTCTGTCTACCTTTATTTCAATTTTACAAACTTTTTATTTGGAATATAATCTGGTCTGGACTATATTTTTCCTTTTTCATATTCAGATTGTGTTCCAAATTTTACCTTGCTGTTACCAAGTAACAAATTTTTGATTAAGAGACATCATAAAGTTCCACCAGTATCATATGATTTATTTACAAGAACATGAAGAATCGAGTGACACAAAACTCTCTTTGAACACTGCTTAACAATAGGGAAGAGCAACAGATGCCACAAATGGTCTACAGTATATTGACACGGCCTCTTGTTTCAAACATACGAATTGGAAGCAGCTTAGGACACAAATAAAGCTGAAGTTTGATGTGCCCAGTTGAAAAAGGGTGTGTTAAACTTAGTATCTTATTCAGGTATTTAAAAAAACTGAATAATTACAAAATACTTTTAGAACATAATATTTTATGTTAGCATAACATATGAAATATCAAGAAGGCAACTACAGTGTCAAAATTTGCTCAGTGTAGTCCATTATTAATATAGTCGTCATAAGCATAAAGTAATAGTCATTGGGATGTGAAGATTAAAATTAGAAAAATGTTGCATATCTAAAAGTGTCAACAATTTTCTAATTGTTTGAAAGGATGTTTTTGTGTGGCAAGGTGAAAGAAATTGCTGCATAGTAGTCTACACACACATTTACCAAATTACTGTTATGATTAATGTGTATTCATCAATTAGAATATCAAATAAGAAAGTCACATAGAATAATTATAAACATCAAATAAGAATCTAAATCCAAATACAGAAAATATTTCTTCATGTCCAAGAAAAATCTACCATCAAATTCTGTGCAAAAAGCAAAAATTAGCAGCATGCAGCTTATTATTTTTGCAGAAAGCCTTTCATTCCCTGGCAATAGAATCAATACAACTGATTATTATATACTGTTAGAAATGTCTATGAATCTCTATCAGGGATGCATAGGCTGGGGCCTGTGGTCTGCAATTGTTTTGATGGTGGTCCACTCTTCTTTGTTTGATCTCATAATAATAATAATAATAATAATAATAACCAGACTTTCATACCCTTCCAGAAAGCAGAAAAAGGGGGGGGGGGGGCCTCATACAACTTATTTTTTTTTTTTTTAGCCATGGCATTCTAACTAGCACTGGACAAGGGGGACACCAATTAGGAGTAATAACTTATTTCATGCACTCTATTTTTGAACTTTTGCAGTTTTAGTCTTCAGTGGTACAATTTTGCACTTGTCTATGACAAAGTAGAGCCAGTCATTATTTGCGAAATTAATGAGTGTAATGTTGTTATCAAATGGTGTAAATAATGTTTGTGTAGAAACATGTTGCTGTAATTATGTGTGGTTAAACATAAATGATGTGAATGAATTACAAGTAAACCAACCTTCCCTATCCTTAAGTGTCTCAGTGAGGAATTTGTGGCCCCTAGTATAGTGAATCTATACACTGTTCTACATATTCCACTGGTCATATCCCTTTATAATCACATTATTCAGTAAAAGAGAATTTGTTTCATCAAAGGAATGATTGCAGTTTTGAATCAAGGTTAATCAAGTTTCTGATAAAAAATAAATGTTATTGACCAAAGGAAAAATGAAAGCGTAGTTAAGGTTGAAATAGCCTTCTGTGGAGGTTTTATCATAGTTGAACATTTAAGGTTATTAGTATTTGGGATCCATTAACAATAGCTTCTGCATCATAAAGTAAACAACAGTGCAATATTACATTTCACCACAATGCTGCAATCCCTTTTTTATTTTTAGTTCTGTATCCATTCTTTCTTTAAGATGATCAGTTAGCTTTCAAGGTCCATGCTATGCCAAAAGGCTCACCAGCCCCAACACATGTGTTTACAGCAAGGCAATCTCAACTGGCAAACAAATTACGCAGATTTATGTTGTTCAGCTTGCAGCTCAATAGGAACTTATTCTCTTTGCTTGTGATACATTAACTATATTTTAACAACCACACAATAAGATATGTTTATTACTGTTTTTCACAACTGTTGCTGTCCTTAAGTTAAGCAAAATCACACTAAAATCGTGGTCAAAGAAATATTTATACTTTTTTTCTTTTCTTTTTTTTACTCAGAAATTTGTGTCACTGTCTACACAAAGCAAAGAAGAAAAATATAAGGCAACACTTCCTATAAGGCACTCATGGACAATCTAGGTTGAACAGGGAGCTTCTTAAAATTATTATATGCAGTATTTATTCACTGCATAGGTTCTTCTCTCAGTTGGGCTGAACACATTTCACTTTAATTGTACCAATCTGCCTGCATCACAGAACTCACTGCCTATAAATAAATCAGTAATGCTCTAATATACCAACAGAATTAAAGTGGACCAGTTTGATAAATAATTTTGCAACACAATTTTGGGTATCTTTTGTTTCATTAAACTCGGCATAGTAGATTAGCACAAAAATTATGTGTAGGGGTCAAATAACAGGGAGGTATATAAGGCAGACCCCTTACTCCAATGTGATTTCAGCATCTGATCCTCTAAATTTTCTTCTTAATGCAGGGAGTTCCAAGACAATATTTTGTACAGGTTGTTAATTTGTCTGATTCGAAGTGCAAATTAAGTGTAAAAAGGAGAAGTAAGAAAGAACACACAAAGCAGCAAGTGTACAGAGCATGCACTGGTTTACTGTATATCATTGATAAAAAGAGGCAACCTTTTGTTGTTACTAAATAAGTACTGAACTTTTATCAAACGTTGCAAGTCAAGAGTGGGGCTGATCCATCACAGTACCTTAACTGCATATTCTTAACTAATAAATGGAATATAGAAAGTCTTTAAAACTATGGAGGCACAAAATCATTCAAACAACTGTCAGCTAAAGAATCAAATGTGCTGGCAGTCCATAAGACAAGATTAAATTGTCTAAAAGACTAACCAACTTCAAAAAATAAGTGATGATTGGATTTCTGGGAAATGTTTATAGTCACAAGGATCTTTATCAAACAACAAACTCTGGGAACTGAGAACATCTCTTAATTATACTCACTACTAGAAGCGTAAACAAGAAACTGCTGAATAAAAAATCTCTGTATAATTATAGAATTATTTCTGTGTTGCATCACTAATGATTAGTGTGCTCAAGTGTCAGGTGTAATGAGCACATTTACTAATTACAATGTTTAAATGCTGAATGCTTGTTATAAAATTCCATTATGTCCAATATCATTTAAATGCAGCTTTAGCAGAATTTGGGGTTATTCATAAGTAAATCTGGGCTTCAGGAGACAGCTGACTGAACATTTAGACAAATCATCTGCTTCATATTTTTTGCATCAAATTAGTTCATAATGAATACCTGTGATGTGATTGAAAAACTTGATGAGATGCTATATCCACTAATGTGTATCTGTGTTCTATAAGATTTTAGTTTTAGCACAATTGTCTCCTAAAAGCCTGGAGGTTGTTAGTGAATAACCCCACTTAACACTGAATATTTTACATCACAAGTATGCAGATAGCATTTGTCACATAGAGGTAGAAAATAATTATTAGCTACATGGAGTGTCTAAGAAAAAAAAAAAACTCCATTATTCAGAAAGAATGGACATGAGATACTAGTTAAAACATTCCAAAAGAGAGGTTTAAATGTCATAGTTTTGATATTATTTTTTGTGTTGATCATGGAAACTAAATAAAAATAGGATCATGGGATAGATACATTGACTCAAAATCTGTGATATATGAATATACTGACATCCAAAATATTTTGTGAATAAGAGGTTTTTCAATATCTGCCATGGTTTGAAATAGTTAATTTTGGTGCTCCTCAGTTTTAACTCAGTCCCAATTTCATTCCTTATTCCTCAATCAAACAGAAGATTTCAGTTCCAGTTTAGTGAAAGTAATTAAAAACTTTTTGTTTCTGTCAATACTGCTTCTATTTCCTCTGTCTTTTTTAATTACAAAGACTACATAATACATAATGTAATATCAGCGATTAGGCAATCATCATACTCTACAGTACAGGAGGTTTTCCCTTTGGTGGTTGCTTCCATTTAGATATAGATGAGATGCGAAACTGATTCTAAAGTGACTAAAAATATATAATACACAGAGTTTTTTTTTAAACAATGCATTCATAATTATGTCATAATAGCCTTGAATAAATTAATATGTGATAGTGTTTCTTGAAAACTGGACCTCTCACACACTGATTTAAGATAATACTTGATAAGTGTATACACTTTATACAAGAAGCAGGTACTAATGATTGTAAGCTAGACATTTAGTAACAATAAGTCCAGTAAATTACCAGGATTTACTTTGAGGAGAAGTATTATACTAATGCACATTAAGAATCTCAGAACATAAGTGCAACTGCATTTAAACAATATTTATAATAATCCTAGGTATTCAGATACTGTGAACAGCACAAAGAATCAGCAGATGTACAAGGGCAAGTATTTTCTTAGCACCACATCAGACACTAAAAATGCCACATCCCATCTTCATTTCCTTCTTATATGCTTGCTGTCTTAACAAACAATGCTCTCATACCATTAACGTTGTGTAAATATGGACTGTATTTGTGGAGCACATCTGGAAACTTAATTAAAGTGTGAAATATATAAATAAATGAAATTCAGCATCACTATATTTGCATTTTTGGCAATAACATCAATAACAACTATATTTTTTTAAAAATATCTGCTCTTGCAGTACAAATGAAAAACAACTCTTTGACAATATTATAAGTTTTTATTATTATTATTATTATTATTATATTTTAGTTCTGAAATAGTTTATGATTTTTCTATGTTCACATGACTTTAAAAGAGTGCTAAATTTTTAACACTGTCAAAGAGTATTTCTTGGTATCTTAGTATATCTCTTAAAAATGTATAAAATCATCTTTAATATCACTTTCAGTTCATATAATCACAGGCACGGAATTAAATGGGCAGTGACATCAGGTCATTCAGAGATACCATAGTATCTCAAAAATGTTTCAATCATTTATTTGTATAGTAATGTTCCTCAAGTTCAATTATAATATATTACAGCCTGTTCACAGAACTGAGTATACAAATTAACAAATCTGTACACTTTGCTATAAAATAACAAATATAGCTTGACAATGTAAGAATTCTTTATAAATCCTTCAAAATCACTAACATGACATAACATAAATAACTTCTTCACTTCATTTGTATTCACATATCCAGACCAGAGCTTACCAGTATCTAATTTTGAAAATACTAAGTCGCACCTAAGATCTCAGCTAGGCAATTCATTTTCATGGGAATAAATACAAACAACAACAATTTTACAAAACTGTTTTCTGGATTGCAGTTAATGTAATAGAAACTAGAAGGCCTGGAAGATAGTTCATGTTGTGAACACGGTCCTCCTCTTAGACATTTCTGCAGCCACTCTAAAAGCATCAAAAGTGCTTTATATAATCATCAAGGCAGTAATAAAAGACTGAATTATAAAATTTGTGCTTTTGTCAAAACAGTTATTCATTGGCAAAAATGTACCATAAGTCTGTTTCATTTTCACTTTAAAGTGCACTTTAATACTGAAGCTCAGCAGTCCTGAACCAGTTTTAAAATTTAGTCACCAAATCGTGTGCACGCTTTCTTCCACTTGCACTGTGTGCACCACAGTTCTCTATGTTCCATGCCATACACTTTTCGACACTTCTTTGTCTCTCCTCGCATTTTACGTGTGGGGCTCCCAGATATTAATTTGCTTGTAGCTGATGTGGGCAAACTGGACTCAGAACGAGGACTCAGTTTCAGGTGCTTCAGAGGTGAGTTCTGCAAGCAATTAGAAACAGAAATTTTCAGTATTAGGCTAAAACTGATAAATAAGGTACATATTTTGTTACTAGAGTATATGTTAGTTTTAATTTGATAACTACAAATAAAACGAAAATCTAATATAGCAAGAAGTCTGGATACAGTTTCAGACAGATATGTAGTGTACTGTAAGTACAATTATTGGAAATATCTGCTGTAGATAGATGTCATTATGAAGCTAATTGCTCTATTTCATGAATTTTTGCTCATCCCACATCCACATTGTCATACAGCTTAATAAATTATGCAGCTGAACCTTCCTCATCAATCTCACAGTAAATTTGTGAAAACCATATGGAAATTGTTTATCTAGTTTTTGAGTTTACCAAGGACAGGCATATGCAGCAGGAGAACTTTGTTTTTCAATATTTATAGATTAATTTCTACTCTTTGAGAAGAGTACATCTCACAGTCATTTTTAAATTGTTTATTTGCAATAGTGAATCATATTACAAATATGCTTACATTTTGAGCACATCTCGTCCTGATCAATTTTTATTTTAACAAGTTACTATGTAACTTATGAATGTATGTACACCTGCATATAGAAGTCACTTTGATTTTGTAACTTTGTTACCTTGCATCTTCCTGTACCCCTTTCCCTTAATTTTAAACTGATCATCTCATGACAAAGCTGGTTATGATGGCATTTGAATCACCTTAGGCTTGGAAAAACATTTAATTAAAACATACTGTTTGCAAGACAGGCAGTATGCCTCGTCTGTGTAGTTATGTATGCCATTCATTTTTGCATCAAGTGAACTCTGAACTGTGTGTTGATTTTTCTATTCTGAGTCAAATTGGAAATTTTATATGACATCCACCTAATTGGATACTTAGAACAAGATAACAAGCATACTCATACCAATTGGTACGATAGAGAAATAGTTGTCAATATAACCTGTGTGTAGCACATAATGGCATTCTGTGTGTAACACTCTAACACTGTATATTTAAAGTGAGAGAACGAAAGTCATGGGAGCCTCCTAATATTGCCACAGACCTCCTTTTGCTGTCAAAGAGCCGCAACTCGACACGGCTTGGACTCAACAAATCTTTGGAAGTATTAAGCTAAGCTGCCTCTGCAGCCACCCATAACCACTTAAGTGTTGTCAGTGTAGGATATCTGCATGATTATGACCTCTACATTTGGACCCATAAATATTTTAGGGGATTCAAAACAGGCAATCTGGGTGGTCAAATCATTCTCCAGAACATTTCATTCCATTCCCTGAAGGTGGTGGTAGCGGCTGGTGCAGCAACAGTGTTGAATAATTAAATAATCCTCAGTCTCTGTTGCAATATTTTTATTACTCCAATTACATGTTTTGCACTGTTAGCACAACATCAGATTGGGCAGAGATGCAGCCACAGAACTATCTAAAGGTGTAGTGGAGGTAGCTTAACAATTTGTCTTCTGTCATTGAGCCCCATAGCAGCAGAGGAGTCGCTGTTGTGGCAGGTCCACATTTAGTTCTAAAGGTGGACCTGCCACGGCAGCGACTCCTCTGCTTGTATGGGGCCCAATGACAGAACACAAATTGTTAAGCTACCTCCACCACAGCTTTAGATAGTTCTGTGGCTCCATCTCCGCCCAATCTGATGATGCGCTAACAGCGGGAAACGTGTAATTGGAGTAATAAAAATATTGCAACAGAGACTGAGAATTATTTAATCATTCTCCAGAATGTTCAAGTGTCCAGAATGTTCTTCCAACCAATCGTGAGCAATATTTTATTGTAGCCTGGTGCCTGGACATCTATAAAACCAGGGAACATTAAGTCTACGAATGGCTACAAATGTTGTTCAAGCAGCCAAACATAACCACTTCTAGTCAATGACTGATTCAGTTGGATCAAGAGTACACAGTCCATTCCACATAAAAACAACCCACACCATTATGCATAGTGCTTCATTGACAACTCGGATCCACACTTCATGGGGTTTTCGTCACACTCAAAAACTTTATTGTTGGCTCTCGCCAACTGAAATCGGGACTCATTTGACTGGACAATAATTTACCAGTCATCTAGAGTCCAACTAATACAGCCACAAGGCAGGCAATGTCACAGTTTTAGAAAGACATTTGAGTTGGTAATATGTTGATCATTAATGAAAATTGTGCCCCACTGACCTAATAGATATGTATGTTGGTTTATTTCTGCTGCAGCATTTCTCGTCTTGTTAATTTCCTTTGTTCTTTCTACATGAATCACTGTAGAACAAATGCCAACTCTGGCAATGCACCTCCTTTGTGTATCCAATGTATGTGATATTACTACCACTGTATCTGTGCACCTCATGATCCCACGACTTTGGTCATCTAAGTGTAACTTAACTTTACCTTTAACTAACTGAGTGTGAGAAAAACTATTTCTTACATACGGTATTTATTGCAGAACTTGTGAATTTCAGTAAGCAAGCAGAAATTTTGGAAAAGTATTAGCAAAAATTTTTAACTGTAAACAACTCAGAAACATCATATGTAATATATGCATTTGTGAATTAATAAATTACCGGTGATGAAGATGAAGAATAGTTGCCTGCAGGAATGTTTATGGGCCCTGCTTTGTGGTAACCATTCTTCAACTGTTTCTGGTACTCTGGGTCTGTAAAAAGAGTTTCATCACTGAAGCAGTAGATCAAATACAATACAATTTCTAGTTTTAAATTATTGAATAGAGTTGCTCTGTTGTTTTACAAAATTCAGTAAAGCAGCAAGAACAACAAGTATGCAAAACAGCAATTCTGTGTGGAGTTTGAATAAAATGAAATGAACTCTCAAGTGTTCAGTAAAATATGTTTTTCCACTGCTTACCAATCTGTTAATTCCACTTCCATTTGGTATCAAGAATGTACCAATGAATTTTACACCTAATTTTTAATTTAGTGTGTGCGTCATAATATTTATTCCCCCAAAAAATCCATGACAATCACAATAGTGCAGATTAAACAACTGAACTGAAGTATGTGCTGATAGTAAACAGTTATAAATAATCAGCATTCAGTAAAAAAAATTCTAGCTATAAAAAATATACTTGTAATTATCATTTTTCTTTACAGAACACCATCTCTAATGACCACGCTGTCAACAGGACGTTATACCCTACGCTTCTTTCCTTTACAGAACAGAACAACAAATATTAAGTATGTTACATTACTGCATTTTAGTGCAGTTTTAAGATCTTTGATTTTTGTTATTCAATCACTAACAATAACCTCTGTTATCTGACATGAAAATTAGATCCTGGTCATATAACAGAAACAGAGAAGGAAAGATTCATCAGTACTGCAACATTTGAGTTCCCTATTACACCTTGTATCTGAAATGTCAAACAAATGCAACTTACAGTTTTAGACTCAGCTTCTCATTTTTGGGACCATAACTGCCACAGCCATTCATTCACACATTCACAGAAACGGTTACAGGTGACTTCAGAGGATTCTGAATTAAATCTGTACAAATAACCTTCACTCTTGTTTTCTTTATTTGTACTTGATAATCCTGTGTTATATATGTCCAGCAGTGCTAGTCTTTCAGCTGGAGTAATAATTCTCCATCAATGGATAAAGTTTCCTGTATCCATCATTGAAAATTATTATCTCCAATGTGGCAAAGTAGTATCAGAATTTTGTTGTAATTATTTTCTTCAAGAGGAGAGCAGCAGCTCCTCCTTGCCTCTTATTGAGTATACCCCTGATGTTCATACTTTTTGTATGCAGTATTTCTGCCCCTTCCTCAACTACAATATGTGACAGTCCACAAATACTGTATTTGTATTTAAGCATAATAACCTTCCAAATGGGAGCAACAGCACAACTGAGCATCCAGCAACATTATACCACCTTCTTTGAATGACACTAGTGAAAACTATCCCTATGAAAAACTGTTCATCTACATCTACATAGATACTCTGCAAATCACATTTAAGTGCCTGGCAGAGGGTTCATTAACCACTTTCATAACTTTTCTCTACCATTCCATTCTCTAATAGCGCGCGGGAAGAAAGAACACCTAAATTGTTCAGTTTTCGATCTGATTTCTCTTATTTTTGTTCCAGAATCCTCTAGGTCTTAATTTCTGTTAGTCTGTGCACTACAGCTTTGCCTACCTTAACAGTGCCACACTAGCTTCTTATATCTCCCAGTCACACTTGCTTAACTCTCTCTCTCTCTCTCTCTCTCTCTCTCTCTCTCTCTCTCTCTCTCTCTCTCTCTCTCTCTCTCTCTCTCTCTCTCTCTCTCTCTCTCACACACACACACACACACTCACTCAGTCACACTGTACACATGCTAGTTAATGATTATAAAAATTTATATGTAATGTGGAGATGCTTCTGCCAGAGCAGTAAACCAGGTCTTTAGGTAACATATATGTTCCAAAACTAAAGAAAAAATACAGTTTCATACCTTCATACGGTGGACGTGCCATGTCACGATGTGACAGAGTAGGTGGCGATGATGCATGTAGTCCAATCTCTACCTCCGTATAGTAAAACTCTTCCTCATGATCCCAGTCTTTACCATTCTCTGGTCCATTTTGCCGACTGTCAAAGTATAAAAGACATTTGAAAGAAATTAGATATCACAAGTACCATTATAGGGAAGAAGGCATTAACAGTATCATAAAAATACATTAGTTATGAAGAATGCCATATGTTATAATACATTACTTTTGTTTACAACAGTTGCCTTACTTTACAAAAAACATCATCTTGTATTTGGAGTTTAAAGCATTGTTACTTTTCTGAAGCTTTTCCTTTACTAAATAAACCAGTTGCTTCTCTTAAGTTCTCAAAAGCTGCACTAAACTTTCCATTTGAACTGAAGATTTAGAAGTTTTAGGAGTGTAAATTTAAATAAATTACAATAGCAATTTTGTTTCAATAGTAGTCACATTCAGATTATCCAATGTGCATGCAATAGGCATTTGCACAGTGGTAACATCCTGGACTCAAATGCAGAAGTATGGCAGTTCAAACCTGCCTCTGGCCATCCTTATTTAGGTTTTTCATAATTTTCCTAAATCACTCCGGAAAATTCTGGTATGGCCCTTACATAATCAATTTCATTCCCCATCTTAAGCACAGCCTCCATCTCTTTGGACCACAGTTTCAATAGGCCATTAAACCCTAATCGTCCTTGCTTATAGACATTTGATCACTAAATTAATCTAAAACTGATGTCTTTGAACATTTTTATCAACAAATGGAATTACTCTGTCATTAACAAAAAATTATTGACTCCAATGTCTCATTTTGTTTTACCGACGCCCCGGGCCTCTGACAGCCTTAGTCCGCCACTAGTATCATCATAATACGCAATTTTGCTAGCGCAACACCACAATTCTTCGGTTGTATCTCAATGTCGGAGAAAGATTTTCGAAAACGGAATAATGTCGTTTCTACATAAATGTTTACACAATATATTGTAAATATTTGTACAATTTGATATGGTTAGTTATTTAGATATTTGCAACTCACGGTGCAAAACGGCTGAAAATCAGAATGTGTGCCAAAGTAGGATCAGATTGAACTTCTGGATCTCAGTAACGGATAAAGATACCGAAAAAAATTTAAAAAGCGCTTTGACAATATCATTTTAAGAACATGGTAAAATTTTTGACGATTTATAGAGAATAAAAAATATCGAAGTGTCCATCCAAACAATTCGTGATTTTAGTACCCAAAAAATCATGGTTTTTCGTAGTTTTCTCAGGAACCGCCCATGAATAAATGATGCTTTTGTAAGCCGTATAAGGCCCTTCATAGACCACACGTAATTTGTAAAAACAGAACTATTTGCTCAATTTGGATGGAATCCAGGAAGTGTGTAGTATTTAAAATTTTGACGCTGTGCTTAGGACATCTACAGTATTGCCATTCTTCTAATAGGTATTCAAAGGATACTTTACCCCTTAACCCTGTGATCATTAGATCCCGAGATATGGACCCCTGTAGTACCGCGAATTCGCACTCGCCGTTAATGAACATAATAAATGTTCAAATGTTTGTAAACCTTCGCCGGTCGCGGTGGCCGAGGGGACTGAGGGGCTCCAGTCACGGTCTGCACGACCACTACGGTCGGGGGTTCGAATCCCCCCCTCGAGCATGAATATTTGTGCCGTCCTTAGGATAAGCTAGTTGATAAGTAGTTTGTAAGTTTAGGGACTGATGACCCTGTAGTTAAGTCCCATAAGCTTAACAAACATTTTGTAAATCTTCGGACCAAACTGCATGGTCATCAGTCCGTAGCTTACAAACTACTTAAACTAAGGTAAACTAAACTAAGGACTCGAACCTCCGACGGCAAGGAACCGCGCGCTCCGCAGCAAGACACCTAGACCGCTTTTCTTCCCCCCCCCCCCCCTTTTTTTTATCTGGTAGATCTATGGTTCGCGGTCGTTCGTTCAGTTTGGTCGTGGTTGTTTGAATTGCTGGCTCAACTTTTTTTTTAATTACAGAGGGCGTTCAGCCCCCTGACCGGGCGCGCTGAGCCACGGCGTCCGGCAACCGCTCAGGCTACTCCACCGCGGCAGTGAACATAATACCGCGTACTGCCGTGCCTGCGGGTCAACGTGAACAGCAAGCCACGGTGCATAGTTCACCTCAAGGAGCATTGCCAGAGGTATCTAAGTAATAAATGACATAAAAATTCTACGACTGACTGGGAATCTATAGAGATGTTATAAAAATCTCATAAGTAATTATAGTACCGTAGATACAGAAGTAATTAAGCATTTTTTTCTATTCTACATCTACAATCTTAGTTGTAGATAGAAGTAGTGCCTCAGTATCAAATACCAAGGGAAATTATTTCGCAATTCAAATTTACATATAAGATCAGTTACAGTCCAGTCCCGTTTCAAGACGGAGACCCTGCAGATAGGGAGGTATCTTTCAAGGGATTAAGAGTGTGGTTTGGTACAAATGACATATGGTGATACATGGAATTAACTCGAAGTCACTCCTGATATACAAGTACTTACCCAAGATGTGCTTTTCGGACATGGGATTCGATTGCAGCACAGGTTGTGGTCATGGCCAGGCAACCGGGCCAGGTGCAGTGGTACACTGTCGTCCGAATTGCCTGCAACCAAAACACATAATTAGTTCATGAACAGTGTAAATGTTGTTCAGACTGATTACTGATTAAACAAGTAAATTAAAATTTTAACAGTATTTAATTTAGTAATTATTTTATAGAAGAACTGATCAATTAATTAATGTGCTAAATAGCAGCACCTGCAACAGCGCAGTTCATCACTACAAGTCTGAAGTAGCTTTAACATCAATTTAACAAGTCTAGTGCCAACTGATGTAGGTTTTATATTTGTTTATTAAAAAACCTAAGGTTAAGAAGTCCAGTTAAGCTTGCATAGCCTTATTAAATCTGTAGACAGCTGTTTTATGAAGCTTTAAACAGTTTCTGCGAGAGATCTGTAAACTTTCAGAACTATGAGCTTTTGTGTTTCCTGGTCTAATGTTCTTTTCGACATTTCCAAAAGTATAGACAATTTTTATCATGTGGCCATTACTAATCAAGACACACAGGAATTACAGACTTTAACTACCTGTGGGTATTGAGCTTCATCAAAGGGGAAAATTGAAATTTGTGTCTCGCTGCGGTTCTAACCCGATTCTCCTACTTACCCAAAGCTCGTTGTACTTAGGCAGTTGCGATGACTACTACGTCACCTCAAACTTTTAGAGAAATTGCTGAAGTGCCACAAGTAAAAAAGGTAGATAATGCGCTGTTACCCTATCATGATAGAAACACAGTCTATTTATTACTAAGATTACAGGAAAAGCGGTACTAAATTTGTTTTGAGCTGTATGTACCCTTGTGTTGCCAATTTAATGTTCTGAATCCAATTCATTTAAAATTAAACTTCAATTTTATTCCATTAAAACTCTGTTTTAATATTAATAGTGATTGATTTCACTGTCGCTTCTTGGTGAAAGATTTTCAGTTACGAGGGGGTTTTCATATGAAAATGTACGAAACGACAGTGTGGGTATAATTGAAGTCTTTATGGAAATGTAATCACAAGAGGCTAAAGCACAACTATCCCACTGGTTTAAGAAGCTGAAGGATTTAGTGTTCCCAGAATTCGTGACGAGAGCCAGTCCTCTACAGTGTCCCTTAGTTCATCGTTCAAGTTGACGCGCTTCCCTTTGAGATGTTTTTAGCGGACGAAAGTGATGGAAAACACAGGGCGACATGTCCTAGCTGTAGGGCGGATGCTCAAGCTGCTCCCACTTGGACCTGACCAGTACGCTTTGTGCGATCCTAGAGACGTATGGGCGCTCTTCATCATGGAGCAGAACTTCTCCCTCCATGAGCAGCCCAGGCCGTTCATTCTTGACGAACTTGGGGTAGCCTATGGAGTGTGTCACAGTATGTACACGTTACTGTAAATGGTTTTTCTGTGCTCGAGGAATTCGATGAGTACCGGGCCTCGGACATCGAAAAAACACGAAGAGCATCACCTTGCCTGTTGAGGGTACTGTGGTGTCGCACAAGTGCAAAGTGCGCGCCACCTGCTTTCGCCGCGCGCCACCATGCACGCACGGCGCGGCGTTCTTACGACGACAGCCACGAGCGCCCTCTGCTACAACTCCGCTCGTGGCCAGCACTGAAAGTCATCGTTCACTTCGGACTGAGTTAAGAACCAGTAAAGACTTCGGAATCCGATAGGCACCAGTGAAGACTTGGCTATCAGTTAGGCACTAGGCAGGACTCTAGCTCAACTATGTATCAACATTCTGCAGTACTATGTAAAAGTTAAGTATTGTATAAATTCTGTGCAATATATATCTTGTTCTAATTTACTCTAGTGTTTCTAGTTTCTGGCTGCTCCTCTCCGTACCTGCACCAGCGTGCTATCTTTATTCCTGTGTCGGTCACATTCCACTCGGCCACCGACACCTACAACGGAACGAGACACAAAAGCGGCGACGAGGCTGGGACACAAAAGGTACAGCCTTGAATTTTTTTACGAGCTGGCTGGACATTACAGTCGCATCACTCGATGTCGCACCAATTTATCCTAAAGTGGAATATTCAAATTATAACCGGTTTGGATGTTAAGACGTTTCGTGCTTTTTCAATTGAATACCCTTCGTAAACAAACTGAACCACGCTTTTTACCTTGTTTCACAAAACTTTCTTTAATTTTGCACGACCTATGTTTCGGTTTATGAAGTGAATCCATTTTCTAGCACCTTATCGATTCCTAAGTACACAAGAAAGACCATTAAATTACCATAGTTCTCTGTCTAACCACTACAACACTGGAAGGTACATTGTGTTTTACATTGATTAGAATACCTTTTATAAATGTTGATGTCGGTAACTAGCTTATTGTAATCTCTGTTTCAACCAGTCATCAGCACTAAAGAAATATATAAAATGGAGATTACAGTAAGTTAGTTACTAACATCAACATTTATAAAATGTATTTGAATGGTCGTAAAACGCAAATGTTATTGTTTCTAAATTAATTATCAAACAGTAATAACTCCTACTGGTGTGGACTTACTTCAACGTCATTTTAACCATGTTGCAACGATAATTAATCCATATTTCTTAGTCTTTTTTGGAATAATTAATGCTGCAGCAGTCACTATTTATAAATATTTTTATTGGCACGACGCGTTTCGGCAGCACGCTGCCATCATCGGGTGCATTTTTACAGTTACTGGTTACATTCTTGATGTATTATGTTTTGTGTTGTGGATGCCAGTGAGGTTATGTTTGTACAGTTTTAACAGTTTTGATAAGCTTGTTGTCTGGCACACACAACACAAGAACATATTACTGTACCAACAGTACAGCATGGCGCCTCAATGCGCTCGGCCACTCCACCGCGGCTAGCTTCTTCATTGAGCGGCTTAGTCACGGTGAACCAACGGTGTTTCTTTACTTATTTAAATAATATCTTTATTTTCATCTCGATAAATATGGACAGTATTTACCGTCATTGTACGTAAAGTTTATGTTTAAATTGGAGTCGAGGACATGACCGAGCGCCGTGCGCGAATGGCTGTGGGGTTTGGAGTATCATGTTACGGATCGTGAGGTCGTTCGCGTCGGAGATTCGAGTCCTCCCTCGGGCATGGGTGTGTGTGTGTGTGTGTGTGTGTGTGTGTGTGTGTGCGTGTGTGTGTTAGTTTACGTAGTTTGTAAGTCTAGGGACCGATGATCAGAGTAGTTTGGTCCCTTAGAAATACAAACATCCGAACATCTTTTTTAACATCAAAACGAGCCAAACCGTAGGTAAAAGCGTCGAAAATAAAACAGGAACGAACGGCTCAAGAAATTATAAAAAGAAATAACACCACCATATCAAACTATTTGTCACTTTCGCCGGTAGTATGAACAACAAACGACACTACGCAACACTGCGTGTGCGGCAACCATACCCCGATGAGCGGGAGATGTAAATGTTGGGACTGTGCTAATTTCCCGCCGCTGCCTGTTAGTTGTGGCTTGCGCGGGCGCCCCGCCAGTCGCCACGTGTAGCAGCTGAGCGAGTCGCATACAGCCTGTTGCAGGCTGGGCGACCCGGGACGCACCGATCGACTACAGCCGGGGGAGGGGGTCACGGCCGCGCGCGCCGGCGTCGCCAACTGGGTCATTCCGCTGCCGCTACCTGCTGCAGCACGCTAGGGGGCTTCTTACCTGCGAGCCCGCATCCTGCAGCAGTATCACTCGACGGCCCGGGATCACACTGCGGAGAAACAAGTTTCGTACTACGGAACTCTTACGGCATGGTGACTCAAATGGGTCCCTTTTTTTGCCGTCGGAAACCTCTTTCTCAGTACCCTTGGGCATAAGAAATCGGTACAAACACTCAGCTGTGTAAAAAGGGTATATCGGTGAAGTTAAATAGACGCCTCTCCAACCGTGAATACGGCTTCGGCGCACTGTTCAGACATTATGTCTCGAAAAGACACTTCAAACGGGACTGTTGATATGTTATAACTATCGAGAATCCGATACATCGATATTTAAAAAGTGTGATTATTGGCCATTGATATATCGGAAAAAGCACTGACTGATATATAGAAGGAAAAGATATTTACTACACGTCTTAATTTGTTTTAGAGCTGTATATTTAAGTATTGGTTCATTATTAGATGTTCTGTACATCAACAAGCTAGCAGCCTGCCATCCCCCTTAGAACAAGACTAGAGGAAAACAATGTCAAAAAGTTTATATTAACAATCAAACTTTGTGCAGACGAAAAGTTTGTATTACAATACTTTTTCGTCGCCTGTTTGTATGATGCACTGTCAATCAATATTTCATTCCAGTTAACCTTTCATAACTTATTTTCTTAAGGTGTCATGGGCTACATGTCGAAATAAACTTTTTTTTACGTTGATGAAGGAAAACTGAAAATATTTTACACAATGAAAACGTTGCAAGAAGAGACTTTCCAGTACTACATAGAGTTATCCTCATGTTTGGAACCTGCCGGTAAGTTTGCCTTTTCGACATAGAGATGCTAGAGTTCAAAACACACTAATGGTGTGGTATGTATAATTTCACAGTCATTACAAGAAACCCCTGAACAGGCGCAGCTTCTTAAAAAGAAACTTACACATAAGGGACGAAGGCGCTGTTTCCATGATCACTCTTCACGAATAAAACTACGCGAAGGAAAGCGATGCACGTTCAGCTTTGGCGATAACCGTTTTGCTAACAGTAACTACATATAAAAGTGACAATAACATTTATCCGATGCTTCTGTAATTTGGTACCGCCACATATCTGGTTTGTACGAAACACTTCACAACGACTGTTTTTTACTTTCATTATGCCACCGCCTGCGATCTAGGGGGGGATAATGCAAAATTGCGTGGCGAAGCTGAACGTTGCTTAGTGAAAATGATGCCAAAGATCGCGTTTTTGTAATCTTTTTTATTACTGCATAACTAGTTTCAGCAGTCTAACTGACATCTTCAGATGCCTCTACAAATTTACAAAGAGGAATGTAACAACTGCATACACAATTTATAAAAGATCTTCTTTGCCTAAAATTATATACCTAACAGTTACATAAAATAAGTACAAATTTGTGGTCGCTTATGGACAGTGTTCCAGTTTAAAAACGGATTGTTTCATATTACATCTCTATATATAAAAGGAAGTGTCCCGATTGACTGACTGACTGACTCATCATCGCCCAGCCCAAACCACTGAAGATAGAAACTTGAAATTTGTGGAGAGTGTTGATCTTACTCTGTAGGCGTCATTTAAGAAGCGATTTTTCGATATTCTGTCCGTAATGGGGGTGAAATAGGGGATGAAACGTTTTTTGAAAATACGTAGCTGTTTAGGCAATTTTGGAGCTAGAACTACAAAATTTCTGATTTTAATTCAGGGTTCGAATTTAAACGACACGTGTTTCGGCATTTTTTGAAATTCGACAAATTTGAAGGTAAAATAGATGCAAAAAATTCATTTTCAAAAATATGTTGCTGTTAACTCAAATTTTAAACTACAACTACGAAACTTCGGATATGGAATCTCGGTCGGGATTAAATATCCATGATTTTTACTATTTTTGGAAATTCAACAAGTAAGAGGTTTAAATAGAGGATCAAAAATTCTTTTTGAAAACACGTTGCTATTGATACAATTTTGAAGCTAGAGCTGCAAAAACTGATATTTGCATAGTTGGTTAGACGTTACAAAATACGTGTTTCGGTATTTTTGGAAATTCAACCATCAACGGGGTAAAATTGGAGAGAGGGTTTTTTAGAAATTATATTGCTATGTAGGCAATTTTGAAGTTAGAACTACAAATTTTCGGTTTTGGATTCGGGATTCAAATTTAAAAGACACGTGTTTCGGCATTTTTTTGAAATTCAACCAATACAAGACGCAAAAGATTGATTTTAAAAAATATGTTGCTGTTAACTCAAATTTCAAGCTATAGTCACGAAACTTAGGTTATGGACACTTGATCAGGATTAAAAAGACACGTGTTTTGGTATTTTTGGAAATTCAACAACTAAGGGGCTAAAGAGGGGATCAAAAATTCTTTTCAAAAACACATTGTTGTCAAGACAATTTTGAAGCCATAGCTACAAAAATTGGTATTTGAATTGTTCGTTAGAATTTAAAAAATACGTGTTTCAGTATTTTTGGAAATTCAACCACCAAGGGGGTTAAATTGGAGAGGGGATGTTTTTCAAAAATCTTTTGCTAATAAGGCAATTTTGAAGCTATAACGACTAAAATTGGTATATGTTTTCTTGGTCAGAATTAAAAAGACACGTGTTTCGGTATTTTCAGAAAATTAATCAATTAGGGGGTGAAATAGGGGATGAAACATTGTTTGAAAATAATTTGCTATTAAACCAATTTTGGTGCTGTTAACTCAAATTTCAAGCTATAACTACGAAACTTAAGATATGGATTCCTCGTCAGGATTAAAAAGAAACAAATGGTGCAGGCCAATCAGCCTACGCATGCGAAGCAGCGGGGGTTCAGCTAGTTTCATATAAATGTCACTAATAAGGGCAGCAATCTCCGAGACAATTTCAAAACATTTCAGGCAAATAAATGTTGCATGCAGTTGTTACATTCCTCATCGTACCTTTGCATTTGACGGGTTGCACTTGATGTGTGCACGCCGTGCGCTATTCCCGAACCGGTTGTTTGGTTCAAGCTTGTCGCAGTATCAAATGTTTATTGAGCTTAAGGGACTTAAGTGCGGGGTCATCAGTCTCTAAACTTACAAACTACTTATGAACTACCTTATACTAAAGACGTCACAAACATCCATGCTCGAGGGGGGATTCGAACCCCCGACCGTAGCGGCCGTGCAGACTGTGGCTGGCAAGCCGCAGACCGCTGGGCCACTGTCGCAGCATCCTTCTGTCCTCACTGGTTGAACTCAGAAGGCCTGCACTCAGGGAGAGACGGAG
Source organism: Locusta migratoria (assembly GCA_026315105.1). Classification (NCBI taxonomy): domain Eukaryota; kingdom Metazoa; phylum Arthropoda; class Insecta; order Orthoptera; family Acrididae; genus Locusta; species Locusta migratoria. The sequence continues at coordinate 238,317,848 of CM048745.1, forward strand.
AGAGAGTGAGTCAAGAAGGGAGGTACTGTGTGAGTGTGTTGGTCACTGGTGTAGAAAAGGTTAAGAGCGACTGCAGTGCACGGACAAATGGCCTTGTACTATTTGTACTATTGCCGTCGAGCTAGACCAGCACAACAACACGACGGGGAAACAAGAGGCGCCGTCAGTGTGTACTGCACAGGTTGCAGCAGAAAGCGATAGCGCGGAGATGGGCGCCGCGCGGCCACGTGCCCGGCCCGATGTAAACAAGGCGCGCGTGGGGTCAACGGCCGCCGCCGCCGCCGCTGCCGGCTGGCGCTCCTTTGTCTGCGACGCCACGGCCCGGCCCGGTCGATACCTCGCCTGCGCTGTGCTGCACTGCGCGGCGACCGGACTCGACACGCTGCTTTGTTGTTGTTGTTGTTGTTGTTGGCGTGTCAAGGTTGGCTGCGATGCTCGCGCGTCCCCTCCATCCTACTGCTGTTTTCGCTGCCATGACAGATGGCACCAGGCCGCTGTTCTGACTTGACAGCGGAAGCTCGAGCACACTGCGGCCTATCTGTTTCTTGTCACTGGTGCTCTTCCGACACCCCTCCGAGAAATCTTCTCATAGCGTGCGGAGAACATAGTCAGGCGTCTTTTACCGAAGGAATCGGACACGCATTGGTGCCAGTACTACTAAAAAAATTTGGTTCGCTACTAACTACCTGAGATCGGACCTGTCGTTCACAGTAGCACTGGGCTTCAACACTATTCGCGCTGTACGAACAGTTCGCGTCATAGCTCGGGAAATCTCGGGATCGGCACGCCACCTAGTAATTTTTAGAAAAAAATGTTGAAATGTTTGTAAATATATGGGACTGGTTGGTTGTTATTCCCTAGCTTACAAGCTACTTAAACTAAATTAAACTAACCTAAGGACAACACATACACCCATGCCCGAAGGAGAACTCTAACCTCCAACGGCGAACGGCCGCGCACACCGTAGAACGGCGCCTCAGTGCGCACGGCTATTCCGCCGCGGCTAGTGATTTTTACAATTGGGATGTCAAAGACGTTATACCTTCTTATTTGCGGGTATTGCATCAAAGTCAAACGAGATTGAAAATGTACCCAGATCGGGGTCTTCTACATACTAGTCAGATATTATGTCCACTAAGCCACCTGGGTTATGGTGGATATAAACAGTAGTTCTTACATCATCATCATCATCGGATCTCCCTCGATCTCGGCACAAGCTGCCGCTTATTGCGCAGTACCACCACACCCTTATACGATACAGTGTATTGAGCAAGCGTCAATGTTTTGAAAATTCTGCAGTGTCCTTCAGTATACTGCGGAAACCGTCAATACCGTTCTCAGACGGTGATTATTATTGCACATTAATTAGTACTGCGCAGTAAATATTAAGCGTCTGAAGGCCTCTTTACTCTTGTTTTCGCCGACAACTGACATGTATGACCTCTAACGCGCAGTTGCGCACGATCGTAAAATGATAATGATAACAAAACAAAGGTCTGTGTCATATCCATGCAAAACGTTGCATTCACCACGATAAACATTCTATACAAACAAGGAGGGAAAAATGTAACTCAATGGCGTATCAATGCATTTTCAACATAACAGTGCCAAATAGCTTATGCTAAAAAAAGAGCAATAAACGCATATTCTACACGTGTAATAGTACTTATCGAAGAGTAGGTGCGGAATTTAAAACTAGGTAGAAGAAAACAACGTGCACACCTTACTGAAATTGAATTTTTACACTCAAAATCACTTTCGAATGCAAGCAGTCCAGTATCAACAGCCATAGTCATCAAATTTTCAAATTTTTGTTTAAAGAATGATACGGTCACTCTATCATTCTGAATACAAGAGTAATCTGTGACAGCCAAGCGAATATTAACAATGATCTCTCTCAGTCGCATGCCGGCCGCGGTGGCCGAGGAGACTGAGGCGCTACAGTCACGGTCTGCACGGCCACTACGGTCGGGGGTTCTAATCCCCCCTCGGGCATGGATATTTGTGCCGTCTTTAGTATAAGGTAGTTCATAAGTAGTTTGTAAGTTTAGGGACTGATGATCCCGTAGTTAAGTCCCATAAGCTTAACAAACATTTGAACAGTCGCATGTCCAAAGGGTATACAAAGTTTGAGGGAAAGTATTAGCGCCAAAAAATATACTCAACTAATACTTCACTTAACTGCGCACTAATACGTAGAAGTCCTTGTCCCGGCGAACTTTTCTTCTGGAAGGTACAGTGGCAAATAAAGCTGCCATATTTTTCAAACATACGAGTAATTTGTACGAAATGCCATTACTGCAGGGCAGGCACGAAGGCAGGTGGAGTTTTTGGGCGTTTGGGAACGCCGTCTAAAAATAAATGACTAGCAAGGCCGGAAGACAAAGTGGGAGGAGCTATTTCCAACCGCGGAAGACGCCGGCAGGTACGTGGCCCAAGGGGACGACTACCAGTGCAAACGTGGAACTTAATGTGGCTTTCAATTCTTACTGCGGTTTGTGCACAAGCAAACTAAGTAGTGGCACTTTTCGCATTACAAGTTGAAATGTAGGTCCCCGCAAATTTGTAGAGAGGTTGAAGAGTGAGGGAAAGGCAACCCCTACTAATGTTCTACTGTATTCAAGCCTACGTGTTGCTGCCTACTTTACTTTTTGTTTTAGTTTGCAATTTCGGTAATTTGGTCAACAATAAGGGGGAGGAGAAAACAAAATATTTGAGTTAAAAGTTGTTGTTCTGCTGGTCGACTCTACATTGACCTACCGAAACAGAAAAGAAAAAACTACACACAGCAATTATTGAATATTTTTGTCGAATCGAACGTTTGCAAAGCTTATGGGACTTCAAAATAACCACGGGTGTACTGTCAGTCTATAGTGCCCGTTGGACACTATAGACCGGCAGTACACCCGTGGATATTTTGATTATCAAATACGCCGGGAGAAACTCAAGAATCTTATGAGACTTAACTGCGGGGTCACCAGTCCCTAAACTTACAAACTACTTATGAACTACCTTATACTAAAGACGGCACAAACATCCATGACCGCTGGGGGGTTTCGAACCACCGACGGTTAACGGCCTCGCGCATCGCAGCATAGCGCCTCAATGCGCTCGGCCGCTCCGCCGCGGCGTATTTTTGTCCCCAGAAAAATGCGACACAGTCTTGAATGTCATGTTCGAGTACTTTTACAATATCTAGTAAAATCTTCAGCGATATTTCTCATGTGCTATATGGAGCAGCATGTTTTCCATTTTCTGTTACTGTACTACCACTCTCTACCCAGGAAGCCACGTACACAAATAGGAACGGTAAGTGACCGAAATAAATCCGAGACAGACTGAGCAATGAACGCGGATCTTAACATCTGGCCAGTAAAGTCAGTCAAGTTATAAAGGATGTCTCGCCCGCTTTGTATGAAACGTTACAGGCAAGAACGTTTTGCGGAGACAAAATATTCGCTGCCCCTTTCCGACGTTAGGCGTAAGCATTCTGAGGCATGAGGTGTCGTCTACAACCCAGTAGTCAGTCAGGTATGGAAAGGGAAGGCCAGAAAGACAAGAAAATCAAAGTTTCTCATTCGCGTCTAAAATTGCTTTCTCCACTAGCAGTCACGTGCTATGACAGTTGGAGTGCTCTTCAGTTATTCCGATGGGTAAAAATTTGATAGTTAGATTCGTACAGCCTCTGGATGAAAAAAATATGATATCGGACAAAACTAAAATCCTTAGGTACCACAATTAACGGAGATTAAGTATTGAAATAAAGCGCTACACACAAATCCTCGCTATCAGTTACAAACAGAAAAGCCGAGACCATGAAGCTGTAAGAATTAATTTTGTTAATACGAGTATCTCTGAATAAAGAAGATAAACTGTTTAAAACCCGATTAAAAACATCATTGAGAATAATGAACAGAAATACACGACAAGCAGTTACATTTCTACCAATCGATTCAGAAGGTAAGGTGGAAGTGATATACGTAGAATGGTCTTCCATGAACTTTTGGAACAATGTAAAAGCGTTTATGGATACATCTTTGCTGCTTACGTATTTCTCTGAACTCTGTGTCGTATAAATTTTATTAGAGTTGCATATGGAAATTTGTAAAAAACTGAAAATATTTATATACGAGAATAATGGTAAAAGATGGTACCACAACACGATATCGCTGCAGTGAGGACCGAGTACCAGCGTCAGAAGACAGTACTGTTCCCAGCGGTTGGTATTATGGGCCGGGAGGCGTCGCGTGCGAGGGTCAGCGACCTTCTGCAGAGCCCCCCTCGCCAGTCGCCAGCTGAGCACCAGTGCTTCCTCGCACAGTCGCGGCCAACCCGGAAATATGTACGAAATACGACTAGAGATCAGCGCCAATTAAGACAAATCGCTCCTCAAAGGACCACGTGCACGTGGAAGTCCGCAGTCTAGCATCTAGTCGGCGTCGAAATCATTAGAGGCGGAGCACTAGCACGGGGGAAGCGCGCAGCCTAAACCACTTTGGTTTACGGATAAAGCGGGAATGAGGAAAGCTACAACGAGAACCGAACCTCGTCCTCTCCGACTATGAGAAAGCTTCTGGCACGACGGAACACGTGGCTCGGTAGAGGAACAAAGGGAAGGCAGCAAGGTAACAAACGGCCTTGAGAACAGCGAGGCAGTTACAGCGCTCTCTGACTGCCATTAAAGCGCAGTCGACTCACTTTAAATCGGAGTATTGCTCACTCGAGGCAAAAAGCAGCGCGCTCGGCTGGCATTTCGAGCGCGGAAGTATTACGCCTTTCTCCCGAAGTGGCAGCAAAACCCGGGGAGATCTGCTCGGCTTATATCTACTCGCTGGAAAATGTTTGTAGAACTTATGGGACTTAACTACGGGGTCATCAGTCCCTAAGCTTACAAACTACTTATGAACTACCTACAACTAAGGACGGCACAAATATCCATGCCCGAGGGGGGATTCGAACCCCCGACCGTAGTGGCCGTGCAGACCGTGACTAAAGCGCCTCAGTCCCCTCGGCCACCGCGGCCGGCTACTCGCTGTAGAATCGTGTTTCTCGTGCATAGTGGAGAAGATGACACTGGATAGTTGTCCATTAATACGACTGACACATTCGTACCTCTCCAGAAAAACACACACACACACACACACACACACACACACACACACACACACACAATAATTTACTATGTTGAAATCAACTGATGCACGCAGAAAATTAAGATCATTCAAATTCAATGTTCCATCAAGGAAGATGTCATTAAAAAGGAGGTATAAGTTCAGTCTGACTAATATGAAGAAGGAAATCGTGCGACATTTCCGTAAGAGCCTAACTGGCTAATGCCTTAAGCAGGGAAACCATACATTGTCTCAATAAAATGCCTGGCCAGGGATTCGAAATTGGCTTTTTCCCGAAAGTTGGTGCAGTGTTCGGATAAGTGCACCACCCCACTAACTTTCCATGAATCACTTATATAGTTCACCCTGAACTATGTTATTAGTAATGACGCACTATTGTGTGTAAGTCTGATCTAGAAATAAGCCACGGACTGTGAAGCACCTCCTAGGCCTACTTCCTGGAGCTCGGTGCGCTTACGTGAAGGCGCACAAGCTCACTGTAATCCTTATAGTTGCTTCTTAAACGACACTGAAAAGGATGTGTTAGGGATTTAAGATATTTCACAATCTTCTAATGAACTTCGTTTTCTCTGGCCTCAGACAAACCCTATTCTCGGCAAAATGTTCGCCACGCGTTCAATGCTTTATCTGTTACATTCAGAGCCATTATAGAGAAATAGACGGGCCTGGGGCCGTGTGCTTGTTTAGGTTTTTTTAATCTCCTCTTAGTTCCAGGAATGCCTTCAGCGATGTACCATTGTTTATATGGCACGTCACATTTTAGACTGATTGAACTATGATACGATAATCTGTTCTCCATAAGCAACTATCTTGAGAGTGAGCCGAGAAAAAATAATCTATAGTGCGCCTCGGTTGCACAGTGGTAGAGTGGCAGGCAACAAATCCCAAGGTCGCGGGTTCGATCCCCGCCAGGTCCTAGAATTTTTACCTGTCACTTTACACTTCTTTCACCTCTGGCAGTACTGCTCATGTGAAAAATACCGAGTAGCACCGTGGTTCGGAGCCCATGTTAAAACAGTAGGTCCCCCTATTACTGGCTGGGTAAGTCAGTTCAAAGGTCGGAGGAAGGCAACGGCATACCACCTCCAAACAGGACCATGCCTAGTAAAGCACTGTGGTGTTCAAACCAATCGTCGGATTGTTGACTGCTTTACTTTTAGAATGAGAAAGGAAAAAAATTGTTAAACTCATTGCATGGAGCACGAGCATTATATTCGTCGATGACAACGGTAGCAACTGCCTGCTGTCGGTGTGTAAAGTATGGACAGATAATATTTATCCTTACTAAGAGCGTATATTGAACTTGGGTGAGGAAGAAGTAGCTACGTCTTTTCCTGACTACAAGATGCACTGTGACTTTAGTTGGAATACAAGCACCGTCGACATTGATGTTGTGAGGGCCGCTGGCAGGCGGTGGTCAGAGCACTTGCGGGCACATGACGCCATCGGGCGCGCCTGCCGGCGGTGCAGCAAAAACAGCGCAGTCGCTGCCGCTGCCGGCCCTTGCCCCCGCTGCCACACTCGCAGCTCTGCTACAGGGGCACTACTCCACTGTGTGTCAGCCTACGTTTCAGATTTTCCTTGCTAGGGTAGCCCGCGCGGCCCCCGTCCCAGTGACGCAGTTGTCACCGAGACTGCCTTGTAGCCACGGCGGAATAGCCGTGCGCACTAAAGCGCCTTGCTACGGTGCACGTGGCCGTTCCACGTCGGAGGTTCGTGTCCTTCCTCGGGCATTGGCGTGTATGTTGGTCTCAGGATAAGTTAGTTTAAGTAGTCTTCAAGTTAAGGGACCGATGACCACTGCAGTTAGGTCCCATAACTTTACAAACATTTGAACGTTTTTGAAATGTTTGTTTAGCTTATGGGACTTAACTACGGGGTCATCAGTCCCTAAACTTACAAACTACTCATGAACTAGCTAACACTAAGGACGGCACAAATATCCATGCCCGAGGGGGGATTCGAACCCCCGACCGTAGTGGCCGTGCAGCCGTGACTAGAGCGCCTCAGACCCCTCGGCCACCGCGGCCGGCTGAACGTTTTTACTGCCTAATTATTTCGTATCTGAAACTCGCGAGGTAGTGATGACAAACACCATAGTGGTGAGCGGACACACACACACACACACACACACACACACACACACACACACACACACACACACACACACACTCACTCACACACACACATTGAGGTCAAAGCAGCTACATTCCGCGACAAGCACACTGAACCAGTCTTTCACACCTAAAGTCCGGAAACGGCACCGACGACGAGAACTTTTTTCCACGTTTGCTAAATGAAGTAACATCAGGCAGAAATGTGTGTGTGTGTGGGGGGGGGGGGGGTTGTTTTGGTGGAAATGGAGGGAAAGGTGGTTATATACTTTGAAACTTCCTGGCAGATTAAAATTGTGTGTCGGAACCGGGACTAGAAGCTGGGACCTTTGCCTTTCGCGGGCAAGAGCGCTACCGACTGTGCTATCCCGACACGACTCACGATGCCGCCTCACAACTTTACTTCCGCCAGTTCCTCGAGTCCTACTTTCCAAAGGTTCGCAGGAGAGCTTCTGTGAAGTTTGGAAAGTAGGACTCGAGGTACTGGCGGAAGTAAAGTTGTGAGGCGGCATCGTGAGTCGTGTCGGGATAGCACAGTCGGTAGTGCGCTTGGCCGGCCGCGGTGGCCGAGGGGATTGAGGCGCTTCAGTCACGGTCTGCACGGCCACTACGGTCGGAGGTTCGAATCCCCCTCGGGCATGGATATTTGTGCCGTCCTTAGTTGTAGGTAGTTCATAAGTAGTTTGTAAGTTTAGGGACTGATGACCCCGTAGTTAAGTCCCTTAAGCTTAACAAACATTTGAACATTTTTTTGTAGTGCGCTTGCCCGCGAAAGGCAAAGGTCCCAGGTTCGAGTCCCGGTTCCGGCATACAATTTTAATCTGCCAGGAAGTTTCATATCAGAGCACACTCCGCTGCAGAGTGAAAGTTTCATTCTGGTTATATTATTGGTTTAGAAAGTGAAATTAAAAAAACATTTATGGGACCTAACTACAGTGGTAATCAGTACCTATACTTACAAACTACTTAACGTATGCTAAGGACAACAAAGATAGCCAGACCCGACAAAGGACTCGAACCTCCGACGGGGAGCATCCGCGCACTCCGCAGCAAGGGGCCTTGGAGCGCACGGCCACTACCACGTGGCTTAGCAACTCAGGCAGATACCTATTGCCTGCTTAAAGCATCGTCGTTAATCTCTCACTGAAATCAGAATCAGTGTAAAATATGGATTACTCCTTCAGTGAAAACGCAGCCCTGCAATTATGAACGGGCTTTAATGGTATACCAAAAGCCAGAATTCTATAGTGGTACTTCAACAAATCTGCAGTGCAACGCGTTTAAATACTCGTATATTTCACGTCCAAAATTCTTTATCTGAAGCGACGGTCTCGTTAACTAACTTATAGGAGAATCAGGTTATTGAACGCAGCACGTAAGTGTTCACTGACTGACACCTAATATATCCAGAAAACCACATCTTCTACAATGACATGACAATGATGAGAACATTGTGATTCCTGTCTAAGTATAGACGTAAGTGACCATATTTGCGAAATAGAAAGTTATGAAGCTTCAGCTGATAACGTAAGAGAAGATATTGTTTGTTGTCTGGCTCCAATAGCTCTTCCAAATGGTAGAACCATTTCGAATAGTGCTTCCATTTGGAAGGACTATTGAAGCACCTTATCAGGTGAACCATCATAACCTTCTATTTCAGTGTTATTGTCACTTCAGTCGATACTTAGACAGGAACCAGAATTGTTTCCATTGTCGTCATACGTCTCGTTACATTATAAGAGACAGGAAAACGTCAGTTAAGCATACCTCTGGAGACAAATACTCGTGTTACAAGAGCCACAGACGGTGGTCAAGTATGCGTTGTTCCGCCTGGTGATTGTGTGTATGCCCTCATCTCCTGAAAATTTAAAGTTAAGCAAGTGTGGTTTTCTCTTTTTCACGAGCCTGCCTGCGGCTCAACGATTTTCTTTACAGTAAGCTGTAGCTTATAGTCAATATTACAATCTCAACTTTCCATTCATAGATAGAAAAGGATAATGCGATATGTATCCCACGATGGTCACCTGTAAGCTAACACTACAGGAGCTGCCCACAAAACTTCCCGCCCAGTTTATAAAATTAAGAACACTTCTGGCTGCCCTCGGATTTCGTCATAGACAAGAGATGTTACTTGACATATTCGACCAATCCCTCCCTCCCTTTAAATGTTTCTACTAGTTATTGATGCCCGACACATCCGAAATAGAGTGGTAATTTGTGGTGCATAATCTAAATCCTATATCTTTTACAGAAATGATTACTTTTATATACGTCGTTGGAAAAACCTAATTTTCGGTTTTGGGTATGGCGATCTGTCGGAAATGCCGCTTGGCGTACGTAACACGTGCAATCATATCTTTTTTGACGTTTCTGTTGCTCTTAAGTTAACAAAGACCTTTTCCTTAATCTACTATTATACCGAGTACCACTTTCGAGACATAAGTGTGGATGCTCAGTCTGTCTCCTTTTGATGAAACAGGTGCAGTTCTGGTGGAGGCTGGAGCCTCCAGCCCCACCCACGGATCCGCTATCGCGCGGAGGAAGCATGTTTAGCAAGCTGCTACCTCCAGTATGGGTAGTTACAAGAGAAGAAGTGATTTAGCACTCCTGATGTACTGAGAACTATAACATTATTTAGTAGAAAATGAAATTGGGTATAAGCAGTACTAATTGTCTAAGCGACTTACACGACGGTGATTCAGAAAAACACACAAACTACATATCCTTTAATGTCATCGATTGCCGGCCGCGGTGGCCGAGGGGACTGAGGCGCTCCAGTCACGGTCTGCACGGCCACTGCGGTCGGAGGTTCGAATCCCCCCTCGGGCATCGATATTTGTGCCGTCCTTAGTATTAGTTAGTTCATAAGTAAATGTTCAAATGTGTGTAAAGTCTATGGGACTTAACTACGGGGTCATCAGTCCTTAAACTTACAAACTACTTATGAACTACTTACGAACTAGGACGGCACAAATATCCATGCCCGAGGGGGGGATTCGAACCCCCGACCGTAGTGGCCGTGCACACCGTTACTGGAGCGCCTTAGTCTCCTCGGCCACCGCGGCCGGCAGTTCATAAGTAGTTTGTAAGTTTAGGGACTGATGACCCCGTAGTTAAGTCCCATAAGCTATACAAACATTTGAACATTTTTTGTCATCGATTAAATGATGAAATTGTAGAAAGAAAACTTTCTTTCAAAAAATAGTTAAGTGTTAATGATGATGGTGGCTGTAATGGAGGGGTTGGGTGTTCCTGGCCAATCTGTTATTGCACTCAGAAGTGTTGGAAACTACTGTACTCTAGAGTAGACCAGATTGATTAATAAATAGTGTCACCCGCAGTAACGTTGCTAAATGAAAGTTGTATGCTGCCAGTTGACCATCGCCAGGGACATTTTCATACTTCACATTCGTAATTTGTCTTTACCTGGCGTCGTGACGCAACTGCCGAATCCGACCAAGTTAGTAATTGTTGCAATGGCGACAGTCAGTAAATATGGTGCGGGCTGAAACTACAGAAGGTGATTTCAGGACTTTGACACTGGAGACTCGCCGTGTGCTGAGTAATTGAGTGTGGAGCGGTTGCGGGGCTCGGCCGCAGGGCGTTCCCTCGAGCACGGCAGAGGCGGCGTGCAATTAGCGGCGCGCCGTTGCCGCTTCGCCGCTCGTACACTTGTCGCAGACGCCGCTGCCGGCTGACACAAAACAAAACGGCACGTTTCGAACAGTGTACGCCAGCCCCATACTCTTCCTTCCAGAGCTCTACTTCCGCTCAGCAAACAGCAACCACTGTTTTCCTCTGGGTCGTCAGTTGCTCGCTGCGGGAAACTAGGACGAGCACCATACGCTCCATAGTCGATGAGGCTTTCCTGTACATGGGCAGCAAATTTAGTCACTTTTCAGTTAACGTCTGAGGCGAAGTTCATATAAGACAGGGTGCGAGATATTAGATCAATTAATTTTACTCCATCTTGTTAAGCGAAACAGTGTCTTAAATTTGATGGGTCGTTTGAGCACCGCCTAGCTGTATCAGTCAGTCTCCTACTGGAGGTGGCATGTGCTGCATTTTTCCCATCTTTGAACTGACTCTCCTTGCCAGTTATATGGGGATATATAATTAACAGTGGAATATGAACAGCCGTGGTGGAATGGCCGAGCGCTCTAAGGCGCCTTGCTTCGGAGCACTCGGTTGCTCCCCGTCGTAAGTTCGAGTCCTTTCTCGGGCTTGGCTGTGTGTTGTCCTTTGGTTAGTTTAAGAAGTTTGTACGACTAGGGACTGATAACCGCCGTAGTTAACTCCCACAGATTTACAAACATTTGAATATTTGATTTGAATCCAGACAGTGATCGCTAAAAATTCGAAGTGAATCGCTGTGTAAAACCTCATCCCTCTTAATTAAGGAACATACCGCACTCCGGCAAGAAAAGTAACATACGTCACAAAACGGCATTGTTACCTTATGCCATTGAAAAATACGCCTGAAGACCCACAAAAGGCGCGAAAAACTTCGCATCTGTATCTCGTAATTTGTCCGCCCTAGGACAGTAGTGTCATTTTTGTTGTAGACTAATTCTTGATTTGTCTCGGTTAGCACAATGTCGCTTTTCACAAGTTCTACAATTTTGAGCTGTGTCGATGCTTCTACCAGAGAACTATATCTGTTATATTGTAGTAGTCTAAAATATATTTTGATTCCAGACGTGCTAAAATAGTATGAGACTGATCTAATCAGGCACTCCCAACACCCCTGTGCACTACGACACTACGTCACTAGAGCCATAGTATTTTTCCGAAGAGATGGTAAATTTTTAAAGTCCATACGACTGGAACCATTTTTCTTCCCATCTGTTTACGTTTGAACACGGACGCTGATGACCTCGCTGTTGAGCGCTCTAAAACGCCAATAATAATAATCATCATCGGCGGAGACGAAGGTTAGTGTATTGCGAAAACAATATTCCTACTTCGAGTAGGGGTTCAAAATTGATACTGTCTGTAATCCTAAGGGGCTAAAGCGCTGAGATCATCGGTCCGTAGACTTGCAAAGTACTTTAACTTAAGCTAAGGGCAACACACACACACACACACACACACACACACACACACACACACACACACCTGGGCCAGAGAGAGGGCTGACGCGAGAGGCTGGCCAATCTGTGGCTTGACGCCCTAGACCGCACGGCCATTGCCGCGCGTCCTCGAGCAGCAGTTCGGGACCCACTATCAGAGTATCAGAAGAGTCACAGCAACGAAGCTTTCGCACGTACACTTTTGTTTGTTATTTGAGTACGCATGGTCTTCTACAGTACTTGCTGCTTGCTTAGTTGCATAATATATGTTACGTACATAGCTCCGGCACTACGTTTTTGACAGCAAATGGTCTTTTAAGAAAAACAACATTAGAATGGCGAGAGAGACTGAAAACCACAGCTTGACAGCAGCACTTTGTCCAGACGATGCTACCTTCCCACTGAAACGGCAAGAGCTAGTTTGATCCTCGCGTCAATTCTCCAGCAGAAAATGTGTGCAGGAGCACTGGGGTATGATGTGGTATGGGTCGCGCCTGGAAGCGAACTGGGGACTCGCGGGAAGGCCTTGCAAGGGCGGAAGCGGCGCGGTGGTAGGGTGGGGGGCCACGCGGACGCGCAGTCAGTGGTTTGAGTGGGGGAAGGCAATGGAGAGGAGGGCGGGGAGGGGAGGGGGCAGGGCAGGAGCAGCTAGGCGCCCGCATCTCGCAGTGGCGCGACCCGACAAAATAACGGACGCGCTGCCGACGACCAGCCTCGTTCCCACCGCTACGCATTCACACATTACAACTACGTTACCACGTCACGAGGGAACTGATAACGTGAACCAGTTGCGAAAATGCACTACTGCGACGACTCGTGCCCTGTAATTTCCATGGTTGTACACCGTAACGAATGGCAACAACACAGACTATTTTCATTCAGAATTCCAATAATCACAAGATAATTTTCAAAGAACAGATCTGCTTTGCAAGAAGATCGATGATATTTCTCTTGTCAGATGATTAGGGTTGGCCGGGTAATAAGTCACAATTCACACAACAAAGCAATAACCTACACGACACTTTTCTAACTGGTGGAAGGCCACGCAGGAGCAGCCGAGCGGTTTAGAGCGCCATGTTACGGATCGCGCGGCCTCCTGCGTCGGAGGTTCGATTCCGCCCTCGGGCATTGATGTGTGTGTTGTCTTTCAATTAGTTTAACTAGTTTGTAAGACTAGGAACTGATGGCCAACGTAGTTTGGTTCCACAGAATTACAAACATTTCAACATTTGACAGGTGGATGCAAAATTTTTCAATTTATGCCTATCGTGACTGTGTAACACGGTATTAGAAAGCAATAAATTGGACACTATAAACAGTGACAATTTAGCATACTAACATTGCTGATCTTTGTCAGGTACTATGCAAGTTAATAGCAGGACAGATGGTATTAAACTCCACTAACTGCGTTCTGGATAAGACAACTGCAAATCCAGCAAAATAGTAGTTTTTTGGTCTCAGATTATGGTGCTTTTAGAGTTAGAAATTGTAGTCAGCACCAAGGTAAGAATTGACATTCGAATACTGTGTCTTTACTGAACTCCATGAAGACTGAAAACAAAAAGACGTTTAATGGATCGACTTCCGTACAGCATTCAACTTTCTGACGCATTATCTCGGCAGCAACAGCAGTCTCACTAAGTCGCGTTCATCTCGGGCTACGCTTTTCACAATTGTTAGTAAATCTATCGGACCAAACTGCGTGGTCATCAGTCCGTAGCTTACAAACTACTTAAACCTAGGTAAACTAACCTACGGACAAACACACACACCCATGCCCCAGGGAGGACTCGAACCTCCACGGCGAGCAACCGCGCGCTCCGCAGCGAGGCGCTTTAGACCGCTCGGCTACTCCACCGCGGCTCGGGCTACAAAGCTGCAGTGCTGACAGGCGTGTCTTTAATGACGCAACAGAAGGTTGGGAATCGGAGTGGGCTGCAATAAAACAGCGAAGCGTTGCGACAGGCCGCAGGCTCAGAGCGCGGGACTCGGCCGAGACCTTGTGCGGCTGCCAAAGACACCTACACCTACCCACCACTCGCCTCCAAGTGCAAACGCCACACCTCTGCGGCCCTCCTTGTGCAAGGCTGTTGCTCCTCCAGTGGCTTCAGGCACGTGTACACATACACGCAGAAAGAGAGAGAGAGCGTGGGGGAGGGGGGTCCTCTGATATTTGGGCAGATACGTCTATCAGATTTATTTAATTTTTTGCATATTGTAGTTCGAGCCAGCCAAAACAAGTACGGTTCGTCATATCGTTCATGGGACGTCCAGTATCGATAAGACGGATCGCGTTGGTCCCCTTTACAAAAAAAAAAAAAAAAAAAAAAAAAAAAAAAAAAAACCCTAACCGGGATTTTAGGTGCTCATTCGAGACAGTGCCTGACATATTGTGGCGCGATGTGTGTTGGATGGATACGAATTGACAGGAAAAAGAAGATTAAAGTTTGTGCAACTAAGGGACCACACTACTAGGAGGGAGGAGACGAACCTCCGGCGGGAGCGGCCTCGCAATCAGTGACGTGCCTTTATTCGTAGAACCGTTTTAGTGGTACAGCGACTCTCGCGTCAAGTGTATCGTGTAATACGACATAATACCAGATGTTCGCAGAAAACGGAAAAGTACATTAGACTAGATAGGCTGTATGTGTCTACCCAGACTGCGCGGCGCAAAGCGGAAGACACAAGCATTAGCCAGTGCCAGCAGCGGGCCAGCGCGGTTTGTCGTTACTGGTCTACTGGCCACTGGTCCCTGTCAACAGGCACCGACACAACACATATCGCGCCCCAATAATAATGGGGCTGCGCTTTTGATTTGGGGCGTAAAATTCCGGTTTAAGCATCATTTTGTCCTTCACAGGGACCAAACCCACGCTTTCCGTCGACATTGCAATGGCAGGCATCGTTTTAATTCCACCACATTAAGCTTATTGCTGACGAAGCATTTGGCCTTTCTAGCATTTGGTCGCTGGTAGTTTCACATATAACTACTTAATTTCTTACTACTTTACATGACTTCTAAGGTATCTTTGCAAAATCTAAGACGGCCACGGAGGCCGAGGGGACTGAGGCGCTCCAGTCACGGTCTGCACGGCCACTACGGTCGGGGGTTCGAATCCCCCCTCGGGCATGGATATTTGTGCCGTCCTAGTTCGTAAGTAGTTTGTAAGTTTAGGGACTGATGACCCCGTAGTTAAGTCCCATAAGATTTACAAACATTTGATCATTTTTGAGCAAAATCTAAGAAAATGGAGTTATTAGTTTTTCATTCCCCACCACCGAGTGGTCGTCTCAACATAGACTTTTTTTTTTGGGGGGGGGGGGGGCTGAAAGAGCTTCTTATTGCAAAATCGAAATCTGCCGAAATAGAAAGAAAGCACAAAAAACGACTCTGGGACTCTCTTGTTTATCTAGTTTCAGATTATTTTGTTACCAGGTTTTTGTCCATGAAGCTGGGTTTCGTAGTAAATACAACGAATACGTAACAGACTGCGGCTTGGGTGTGCCCTGAAAGCATCCAGAGACTAACTAAAAGACGTCTGTAACTCAGTGTCGCACATATATGTACACTGTTGTGGAATCGGAAGTGGGTAGCGTAAGAGGGCACGGAGGATGGGGGGGTGCCACGGCCGTAGCGTGCTACTTCTGGAAGTTTGAGAGGGACGGGAGGCGAGTGCGGAAGCCGAGTGGTTAAGGCGACCGCTGGCCCGAAGCGGGAGACCCGGGGCCCAGTCACGGTCCGGCTCACGTTGTCACTTGCCAATGCCCTAGTGCAGTTAAAGTCAGTACTTCCCTTCCTCACCCGTCTTCCTTCCTCTTCTTACTAAAAAAAAGTTGACTTACTGTCGCAGTATTCTGTTTAAACTTTATGCAAAACTTATGTTGGAATCACTGGGAACCACGATGGAGCAACAGTGAATCAAAGGATTCATTTTCTTATGTTAAAGCAATGACATCGATGTTGCCTGCAATTTGCTTCATAAGACACTTCATAATATAGTTTGGATTATTTGTACGTAACGTGACACTGCACCTCTTCCAAGAATCTTGAAAAATATCAGCAGTATCGATCTAAGTTGCGAATTATCTCAAGAAATACTGGGCCGATCAGATTTTTATTACTTTTCTTCTAAAAAGCAATGCAGGCATTATAGGTTGGCCAGGTATAATAAAGAGAATTAGTTTAGTGGGAGCCTGTATGTCGCCTCGTAGTTCAGCCTGCCTGCAGCAACTATTCAGCATGACGTATTAACTGAACTAGTAAGAAATTGCGATGCTACTTTCACAAAATAGATCTTTGAACAGTAGCGCACCGTCCGTCTTATGTGAACATGTATTTGGATTCAGACATAACTATATCCTTTTACACCTTCCCTTACTCACCGTTTAACCTCCCCCTTTCCTAAACTCTCACCCCCCCCCCAACTCACTCACTCAATCTCTCTCTCTCTCTCTCTCTCTCTCTCTCTCTCTCTCTCTCTCTCTCTCTCTCTCTCAGCTGCTTTTGAATGTAATCCAATAGCATTTCATAAGCCCAGTGTGAACATTTAATCATCCTATTGAAGAAGTTCCTAACTGGTCAGAATCGACTATTGAAGGAGACAGATCAAAACCTACATGTTTGACAGGTGATGCAATGTAACGTTGTGCCTGGCATATGAGCTGGAGTTTCCGTGCGGTATTTGATAAAAGGTGGGTGGAACACGGCGGCAGAAGCACCAGCAGAAGCGCGCGCGGCTGGTTGCCGGCCTTTACACAGCTGCGCAAGCGCAAGCGCGCGGCGGTTGCGACACCCGCCAGCGGCCTTGGACCCAGCCCGTTCAGCCACTTTTGTAGGCGGTTCGCCCAGAGTTTACCGTTCTCTTTCCTCGACGTGGCTACACTCAAACCGGCCGCGACACTACCGTTCTCAGGCGAGGCGTCGTTCCAAAAATAAAAACCGCGACACAGGTGACGGTACGGGAAAACTGTCGCCCGCGTCCTTCCCAAACGATAGTGGCGTTAATGGCATCAGCTCTTAAGTGAGCGACGAATAGTGTTTCGTTCTGCCGATATGAAGAGGAGAATTTCTCTGCTGCTGGTGTATCCCTACCATTGAGAGTGTTCACCCATTCCCGTAACGAACTTCAATTACTTGTGCAGGAGAGCGATTACGAAGTATTTAGTCAACGAACCCGTGGACAGAAGTGTCACGCAGTGACACTGTGCGCACTTGCTTATCTTTGAGACTGTGAAAAAATATCTGCTGCTGCAAGCTTCTAACTTTATTTTGCAATAAGATAATAGGGACCAAACCAATAACAAAATGTCTCAGACTGATCGCTAAAATGCGCACCTTCATCTTTAATAGAGTGAACACGTATCTCCTATTGCTCAAGTGATTATAGCTCTTACACAATGTAGAGTTCATGTTTTTTAGACTTTTTTTTCCTTGTTTCGTCCATACCACCTCTTCCCAAAATATGGAAAGCAAAGAGCTTGCAGTAGAAGATCATTTTAAAAGTGTCAGAAATAAAGAAAAGCTCATTGCGTCACTGTATTACATTTCTGAATGTGGGTTCCTTAACATAATATTATGTACTTACTTTTCTCTACAAGAGGGCAATTTCTGAATACCCTGTTCAGTATACCTCTACCACTCCTATTGTAAATCAGCTATCAGTATCACTTCCTTCGAAATGGGTGGCGCTGTGGAAACTACCTGAATCGTAGTCGGGGAAAACCGAAAAATACTAAATGAGAGTGGTACAGAATATTCACTTATATTTACACGGATAACAAGAATGCATCTTATTCGAAACCTTGAACCAATTATATATTTCCTTCTAATTATGCGCCTATTTCTCTACACAGGGTGAGTGTCTAAAACTTTCGTGTAAAGAAACAATCTTTTGGATGTTACACCTCGTTTTCCTTTCCGTAATTGCAGAAAAAAATTTGAGAAGGAATGACGATATATGCAAGATACCGTTGGACAACGCAAAAACAAACAAACGGTGTCTTCCGTAAGACGAAATTTCTCCTCAATTTGTCACCTAAAATAGCTTTCGAATCGTTAATTATGTATCAGATTGTACACTAGGGACGGGCCACATCTCGTTTCAGTACCACGACGGCGATCAGCATCGGACGTTGCTAACATTTTCCTTAGTTGACCAAGATATTACATCAGAAACCGAAAATTACTATGTTCCAAAAATCTGTAGATTTGGCGCTGGGAAACAGGTTCGTGTAGCAGCTTCTAGTGACATCTTCTGACATCCAGTAGCTTCAACGGGAAGTTAGAAACACAGGTTTTACTGGCTACAGAGCAAGATTTCTTTTAACCTAACCTGACCTTTGACTTAATCAAATGTTCAAATGTCTGTAAATCTATCGGACCAAACTACGTGGTCATCAGTCCGTAGCTTACAAACTACTTAAACCTAGGTAAACTAACCTACGGACAAACACACACACACACACACACACACACACACACACACACACCCATGCCCCAGGGAGGACTCTAACCTACACGGCGAGCAACCGCGCGCTCCGCAGCGAGGTGCTTTAGACCGCTCGGCTACTCCACCGCGGCTTGCACTTAATATTCACCGCGATGCAGCAACACTAATGGACGATCGAGAGGCAGCCAGTGGAGTCCTTTGAAAGCAATCCTCCCTGCAGTTGCCGAGGGCGAACGAGAGAAATGACGGGGAACTCAAATGCTGACACGGAGCGAGGTGGAGCGCGGCGCTCACCATACTGGACTTGCGTTCGGGATGTCGCTGGTTCGCATCCATCCTCCGGCCATCCAGATTTACCTTTTTCGTAATTTACTTAAATAACTCCACACAAATGCCGAGATGTTTCCTTTCTGAGGACACGACCGACTTCCTTCCCTATCCTTACTCCAAAACAGCCTGCGAAGTCAGTCTCTAGTGACCACGCTGTGGAAGAGACGTTAAAACTATAATCGTTCATCCTTCCTTCCTGAGCATAATGCTAGCAGAGGGGATCTATCTGCCGTCTTCTCCAGTGCGAGTCCGTTGTGGTACGCACTGCGCACCTCGGTCGGTGACTGCAGGTGGGGTCGTTTTGCGAGGAAGAGCTATCCAATGCTTTTGGGGCGCACGGCGTGGACGCATCCCCAGTGTACGGTGCGGTGCGGTGACGTCGCGGCAGCGCGGGATCTGGCGCGGCCGGCAGAACACAACAGCTCGCGTGGCATTGACCTTTCCGCCGAGGTCAGCGGCCAGGTGATCGAAGCTTCCTCGGCCGACGAGGGCCACGGCTGAGCTGGGCAGCGCTGCGCTGCTGAGCACGCAACCGTGGAAAATCTCTGGCACTCCGCGTCATTCTACAAAAAAATCTCTTGTGCAATTTGTCTCGTCGCTTCGTTAAAAAAAGGCGTCTAACAATGGAAAATTCGATACACCAACATGAAATAAACGTCAACGATGTTGGAGGGAAGGTGCGCTTGCCGGCCGCAGTGGCCGATGGGACTAGGCGCTCCAGTCACGGTCTGCACGGCCAATACGGTCGGTGGTTCGAGTCCCCCCCTCGGGCATGGATATTTGTGCCGTCCGTAGTTGTAGCTAGTTCATAAGTAGTTTCCACCTTTAGGGACTGATAACCCCGTAGTTAAGTCCCATAAGCTTAACAGACATTTGAACATTTGAAGGAACCATCCTGACATTTACCACGAGAGATTTGCTAAATAATTCAAAACCTAAAAGTGAATGGCCGGATGCGAAACGTGAATTTGAGCCGTCGATGTCCCGAATGCAAGTCCAGCGTGCGGCCCGCTCCGCTACGCCACGTCTCAGTTTGTGGGGAGAAGACAGTTCAGCTGCCAAGTCACTCTGTGTGCGCTACAGAACACGTTACGTAATACAGATCTAGAGAATTAGTACATCACTTTTCTTCATACAGCCTATACAGCGTTAATGGCGTGTCTCCACTCACTAGGCCGGCCGCGGTGGCCGAGGGGACTGAGGCGCTCCAGTCACGGTCTGCACGTTCACTATGGTCGGGGGTTCGAATCCCCCCTCGGGCATGGATATTTGTGCCGTCCTTAGTATAAGGTAGTTGATAAGTAGTTTGTAGGTTTAGGGACTGATGACCCCGTAGTTAAGTCCCATAAGCTTAACAAACATTTGAACATTTTCCACTCACTAGTTTATAGGATCGCTAGGCCCTCGTCCTCCTTACAGGTACGCAAGGGCGTCGCCAACCAGCGGCCGAGGGTAGGAGAGGCTGTTGCAGGATGAGAAAGAGAAAATGTGTGGTGTAGGAAAATCTCTCGATGACGAGAAAAATTATAAACAACCTAAATGTTCTTTACTACTTAGTAAAATTTCAGGAAATTTAGTTGAAACATAATCTGGTAAATTATTCAGAGAGTCTATTAACAGCTATGAATTTCTTCCCGTTTCCTCCCCCTCCTTTGAGTCTTTTCGGTCGACGCCCCTGCCGGACACGTATTTCAAAACGACCGTAAATCCAACATGGACTTTATGTGTCGGTAATCTTGTAGAAGGTCGACAACTGGAATTCGAAAGCGTAGTAAATTAAAGATTCAAATGTTTGTTAAGCTTATGGGACTTAACTACGGGGTCATCAGTCCCTAAACTTACAAACTACTTATGAACTACTTACGAACTAGGACGGCACAAATATCCATGCCCGAGGGGGGATTCGAGACCCCGACCGTAGTGGCCGTGCAGACCGTGACTGGAGCGCCTCAGTCCCCTCGGCCACCGCGGCCAGCCGTAAATTAAAGGACCGAGGTTCAAACATAGCGACATGCGAAACCAGGGCAACGATCCATAAAGAGACTTGGGTTTTAACGTGGGTAAGAATTATACTGTCAAGCGGAGCGACGACTATGATAGCGTGTTGAGGGCAGAGGCTTATAGAAGGGCGGGAGAAAGTGTTGGGTAAGAGTGAAGGCCTGAGAGCAGTGGCGTTCGCGGCGTCAGCTGCTGCGCGGCCTGACAGCGAGCGGCCCGCGCAGCGCCCATATGCCAACACTCATCGGGCCACGAGCGGCCGACTGCCCGCTCTTACGAGTCTAATAAGCCCACACCCGTTTCCCTTTAGTTTAATGCGTCTTCACTGGCCATTGGAACAATACTATTATTTCTTACGCCTTTGATTTTTTGGATTTGTTCTTTGTTTTGGCCATGAATAGTTCTGAAAAAGAAATCAAACGAAACTGTATGGAAAACTCGTATTGTTACATTTACACCGAAAATTCCTTATAAATAAAGCGAAACGCGTCTGTTGCTAATTAGACTTTTACTACACGATGGAAATTAGCCTATATAAGCTTCATAGCAACGAAAAGGGAAAGACAAAGACTTATGAAAAAAAAACAACGAAAAGAGCGATTAACGCAGAAATAACTGCGCATGGACCTGGAATGGTTTAAGAAGCCGGCGACTGGCGCTGTCGAGCCATGTACAGCAAATAAAAAGCCGTTTGTTAGGTACTGGAAAAAAATCACACTCAAAGAATATCTTTTTGCGTGCTCTTTTCCTGTTCTCTAAAGACAACGAAGAATGTAAAAATATAGATGGAATGTACAAAATGGTTTCACATGACTCGTATAAAATGGTTATACATAAATCGCACATTTTAAACGTACGGTAATTTCAGGAGACGAGCAACCGGCATGGCACACAAGGTAGTTTATTTCATCAACGCGTGTTATGAAGGTAGCTATAAGACTCTTAATTGGCAAAATATTTTCAAGAATTTGTTATTAATGAAGTTTGTCGCTTTCAGTATATTATCTATAAATGACAAGTATTTTCATGAGCGGTATCACTGATAATGGTACGAACAATAAAAAATAATTTGAAATTATTAAGGATGGGAATGAAGATGAAGTAGATTGTTATTCGCTACTAGAACCCGTTGCGACTCATCCCACTTCCTTCAGTGTACGACTAAAATATGACACTGTCTCACTTTCCATCATGTTACTCCTTCAGCAACATACTCCTACTGCCTAATAGCCAAACAAACGATATTATCTCACAAGGTGTTTCAAATTCAAGAGGTAGTGAAGAGAGACTGCACAGATCAGATGTACGCAGCGTTTACACGAGGCGTTGATAACACATGACGGACAAGTTGTAGATAGAGCAAATACCACGAACAGCATAATTTGGCGGCTGTCCGTAGAGTAACGCCCTTTAAGCCTGAAAATAAGAATGCTCGAATAGCTCAACAAGAGTAATTACAAAACCAGAGAATTATCCTCTTTACCGCTTGTCAACACTAAGAGTTAAGTATTTATCACTTTAATTGGATTCCGTGGCCGTTGTCAGAATAAATAAAAAAATTTTCAGAAGAAGCCCAATTGTAACAATGGTCCAAACGTCGTACACATTCTTATAGATTGACAATGTAGTCTCAAGCCCAGAAACATTTTATTGATTATTTATCATTTTGGCTGTACGGGTAGAGAAATATCGTTTATAAAATTCTCCCATACCTGTAAATTTTAGAAATGAGCATAGCTCTGGAGTTACTGAAGTTGGATCCGATCTCACGGAGATCATTCGAGAAATCTGCGGAAACTTGATCGACAGTTCACGTCGTCGGGAAACGCTATATTTAATCTTTTTTGTCGGTTTAAACAACCAGTTCTTCGCTGACTACTGGTTAACGCGTTGTTCATATTGCAGTCAGGTGATCGGACATCTGAATGTTCCCTGGGAGTAGTTATAGGGCTTTTAATTATTGACATAGGTAGTTGTGAAATGATTAACTCTGTATAGCGTGTCAGAGTGAAGAGGGCGACCCCGATTCGAATTGTTACGGAGAAAATAATTAATCCGGCGCCGCCAATGAACGTAGGCGATTAAACGTGCAGAGCAGAGCAGTAGTTGGTCTCACATTCGTCGCTTCGGCAAGAGAGGGCGCGGGAGCTGGTAGCGAGCGCAGCGGCCAGCTTCCAGCTTCCAGCTTTTGTGCGGCAGTGAGTGAGATGCGGCCCCGCGCCTGACATTTGCGCCGACCGCGCTTGCCGCCTGTTTCGCAACTCTCTAGTCTGTGCTAGTGGCTACTCGCCTGCAACATGCCGGAAGCTGCGCACACGTAGCCGACCTTGCCCAACCTCCCATATTCGTTCGCTCAAAGTAAATCAAACATCTTGACTTATGGGTAGAGAAAAAAAACAAAAGGAATCGACCATAACGAGATGGAAATTACATACTAGCGCGACACGGACAACATTTCAAAACCTCTTAATAGTTCTCATGTAGGGACATGCTGGTATACCAAAGACGCTACACTATAAATAAATTATTTATCACTACACGCCCGTTTCTGCGTGGTTGGGATCGTCGGATTAACATCAGGCAGTCTTCATTTCCGTGTAACTTAGATGTCTCAAAAATATTCTCGCTATGTTGTAGTTATCTGCGTGTAAGGTGTGGCGGTACTGGGTTGCAAGCCAGCAGCCATTTCTTTATTTTATTTCATAATTTCATTTACTTGTATGGAATAGTAGGAAGTGGCACGAGCAAGATAGTAGCCAGATGGTGCTGTAAGTACAGTCCCGTGGGAAAACTCCGCCCTTTTATCTAAGAGTTATCTGACTGGTTGTTGCTACATCTTTACGCGCCACAACCTCCCAGCCATTTTATTAATTATTTAATAAATAAAAATTCAGTTAACGATTATATTGCCATAATGTGTGTTAATTAATTGTTTGAGATTACACTATTGTTTTGCAGATTTATTAGATTAAGTATTTTAGGTAAAGAGTGTGGCGTTCTAGAAGTGTCGGTTGGCACCAAAAATCTAAGTGCTAGCGTGGAGCCCAGCTCCACTATGCTCCACTAGGCCTTACTAGTTAATTCACTGCGAGCCCCGACAGGGTAAACATCTAGCGGCACTTGCGATAACCAGTCTTTTATTAATCGGCCGATAATGGGGCTAAAATATTTGTAAAGTTCGTGCAATGTATGTCAAAGTGTGTAATAACTTTTAATTTTCTGAATTTTTTAAATTAATATTGACGTCAACATGCAGTTGTGGCTTCTGTATTGGTGTGATTGCTAAAAATAAAAGAGCCACTGGCATCTCTGAAGGAATTCATCGACTTCGTTAATGGTAGTTAGACAGCCACAGTATCCTTCAATTTCAATTTCAGCCTCACATCAGAAAACTTCGAGTGTACGACCTGTGTGCTGCTTATGCGCTGTGGCCATCTACGAGGGAGAAGACACCAGGTTAGTCAAATATTGACAACCGTCTACGGGCTTCACGTGCAACGTTCGGTCTATTACAACTAGACGAGTTAGCACGCAACTCGCGGGAACGTGAGTGAGGTAAAGGGAAGATAGGAAAGTGTCAAGGTAACTGTCAAAAGTGGACCTGATAACATAAACTTTAACCATAACATTGAATGGTTTACATTTTTTTTTTCTTTTATCTCGACCCCCGCCGTAAAGGGAATGCAGAACTTTCATTGTAATAGTTCTTCATGTAGCTGTCAGATTACTAAATTTATTTTCATGTAGTTATTAAGTGACAGATCTGGGATTCTTGAAGTGTTCCCTGCGTAATTAGTATTCTATGAAGTATATTTATATTGGTTCAAATGTTTGTAAGCCTATTGGACCAACTGCTATGGTCATCAGTCCCTAGACTTAGAAACTACTTAAACTAACTTCCACTAAGGACAACACACACATCCGTGCTCTAGGGACGACTCGAACCTCCGACGGCGAGCAACCACGCGCTCCGCAGCTAGGCGCCTAGGACGCGTTTCACACACAGCACGCTTTTCCGCCGCGGTCAACTGACCGTCGCCGCCGTAGTGCACTGCAGCACATCACAGCCTGTCTGTCTGTCTGTAAATCTATCGTACCAAACTGCGTGGTCATCAGTCCGTAGCTTACAAACTACTGAAACCTAACCTAACCTAAGGACAACACACACAACCATGCCCCAGGGAGGACTCGAACCTCCACGGCGAGCAACCGCGCGCGATCACAGCCTACACACTACACTGAGGCGCCTCGCTACGGAGCGCGCGGCTGCTCCCCGCCGCAGGTTCGAGTCGTCCCTAGAGCACGGATGTGTGTGTTGTCCTTAGTGGTACTTAGTTTAAGTAGTTTCTAAGTCTAGAGACTGATGACCACAGTAGTTAAGTACCACAGTTTTAAAAGCATTTGAATATTTAGACAAATGACATTGGTAAACTCAAACACAGCCGCTCTCCGGTCAAACTTCCGTACCTTCTAACAGGAAAAGGAATAGAAAGAGAAGGGAATTAATTAGGCAATGAAATATTCGTTGGGTACGAGTAGAAAATCTGTACGGGACCGGAATCTGACCCGAGCAATCGCTATCCACAGCATGCGTCCTGTCCGCCACAAATTTACCCAAGTCCGCTTTATGCTCGCCATTCCGAAATGTCCACAGCACCACCACCAAGTATGTCACTGATGACGTCTCTTTTTATGGCTGTAGCTTTTTATGGCTTCCCACCTACGGCTATTTGCTCGATTCGTTCATCCCTACCCCGCTCTCGTATCATTAGCTTGTTTTTTCTCCGCCCTATATTGAACACAGTAGCTTTATTAGTTCAGATTTAAAAATAAATTATTTTCTGTTTAGCGTCACGGCAGTGAGTTTTAAGTAGAAATACAGAGTTTAGAGGTTTCTGCTTTTCCATCTATCGGCGAATAGATAAATACAGGCAGGTCACAGAAGGTGTAGTATCCAGAAGGGACGATAGCGGAAAACAACGGGAAGTTGCCTCATCATCGCTACGGCGATGTTAAACGTCTGGGTCCACGTGGAGGCGGGTTTGCCACCCCTGGCGGCCGCACCTGCGCGCCCTCGGCAGGCCGGGTTTTTTCTGCGGCGGCCGCAAGGTGACCTTGCCTCACAGCTGACGGCCACCCCGGCCCAGACACCGCCACCGCCACTCCCTGGCCGACATTGCTCCAGCCTCTGCGCCTAACGTCACTTCCCCATCCAGTGATGCCGCCGTCGCGATCTCCATTTAATGTCCTCGGCACTTCATGTCGGAGGCCGTAGGTCTACCAAGTTTCTTACGGCATACCGCACCCTTATGCAATAACAAGTGCGCTCATCACACCACCATGGGACAAGACATTATGCAAACACGTACAGACAACCAGTGCACTGCGGTGACCATCTTGGGGACGGTCACTACCTACCAGCAGAAAGACTCCTCTCAAACATACATTTAAATTTATAGTGGATTAAAAATTATGATTCAACAATAATTGTATCATATGATTAGAATGTGTGTGTGTCTGTGTTTCGTGGAATTTAGGAAAATAATGAAAAATTTAAAAAAAGACGTTGGTTACCAGGGGGTGAGTGTTTGGCACGACCGACCAGTCAATCTTTCACTCGCACTAATTAGTGAAAGCACATTTTCCATCATAGAAGTACCGCTGTTCTGGTGGCGGTATGCCTTACGTAGTAATAAGGAATGCAATTCAACGTGTCCCGTAACTCTTGAGCGTGTTCACGTAATTGGCTGACGTAGTCTAACTGGCTCGTACAGACGAGAGTCCAGGCAGACGCTGAGCTACGATTTCGTGGCTGCCGGCTGACAGGCTCCCACATCACGTGTACCTTGTAGCTTACCCTAACTGTCCGAGTGGGCTGAACTTTACTGAGGCACCAACTCTAATCAGTTATATTTTCACGACGTTGCGTGGGGCGCCATACACGCAGGACAGAACGAGGCGATGATAATGCTCATTTTGTTCCAATACTATTTTTTAGAATGCTGATGATAGTATAATTATGTCTAGTACATTGAAAGAGGTACATTAAGTTCTAAAGTTTATCATTTGTTTGCTAAGCCAACAAACGTGATATCAGAAAAATAAGTATTGTTCTCATAATGACGCGTGTTGTAAGCTCATGGTATTTCGTAAAGTGGTTTTAGTTCGCCATTTTGAAGTAGTGATCTGACTGATCAGACGAATGCCATCGGTAGGTTCAACACTTCAACTCCTACTGCTCTGTCTACAAACATCACTGACGAAAACTAGACTAAAAGGACAACTGGAGATTTCGTCTCGGTTTCTTCAAAGGCTGAGCAGTAATTCTCTTGGATCAAAGATAGAGGAAGCAAACACCACAGCAACGACCAGAAGCCATGCAGGAAAACGAGGGTAATATGTGAACTCTGATGCTATCGATTATGCACCGTCTACTGAGTGCCCTCGCTAAATAGGCAAACGTAAGTGAATTATATGCAGACATATCTAATTTGCATGCCATAGCATAATATTCCAATGAAATCTGTGAAATGTAGTTACGTGCTGAAATAAAAGAAAAAGAATCAAGTGACTATATAGTGAGTAAGAGGCGAATCACTAAGACATTTCGGTTAATAAACGTTATTGTTGGATTGTTTCGTAGCCACAACATTTGGTTAATATCAAGGTGGGGTTAGGGGTAAAGACACGGAACATTTATTTACTCTTCAATAGAACGTATCTCTTTTACTTTCTTGTCCATAGACTATGTCTCGCATTGCAGCGTAATTTTACGAAAATTATTTTCTGTATTCAACGTCATTAAATCAATTGCTGGCTTTCGCCTCGGACAGCATTATTTCGCTTAACTGTTGACACGTATTTGATGAGTTAAAAAAGGGCTCAGTCCAGTCGGCGCGTTTTCAAGAGCAGACAAGGATATTTACTGTCCAATCAACTGAATTTCCTTAAGTTTACCTACCAGAATTGTCGGCAACTTGAACTCAAAAAAATATTTTATTGTGAAACTTTTTTATTTTTCATCGTTATGATAATTGTATCTCAGGATTATCACTGAATAAGTTCCCTTGTTTTATAGCTAACGACAGCAGGACCTGTATCTCGCTTTTGAGTCTCCGGTGATGTCGGATTCGTGAACTGCCGTGAACACAGTGATCGCTGCAAATGAAGAATAGCCCTACGGGCCGACAAACAGCTTAACCTATAAGTGTTCCCGGCAACCTACACCCAAGGCGTACCTCAAGTTGCACCCATTGAACTACGAAGCCTAGCAGACGATAGCCACTTATTGGTAGGCCAAGGATGACAACACATGTAACATGCAGTACTTGTTACATGTGAAGCCAGAGGCAACAGACAGCACTGCAGGAAGTATCACTACTCTCGCCCGGATTGGCAGCGGCTGACTGTATCTAGGCATGTAGCTGGCCCCAACGCCGGTTCGCTACGCATCAGGACACTCATGGTTTTGGATCATCGCTCGGCCGAATCTGGCGCTGCTACTGGACTTCATTTCTGAACTTTGTTTAGACGAAGTTCAAATATTTATCTGTGAGTCCTAAAGTAGACCTTGTGGAGTCTTGACTTTTCGTGTGCCGTTCCATGATGTTACTGTGCCATGACGGAAGACAACTTTTGCTTTGTTAACGCATGTAAGAACTTACTTTAACTTTTGTTTCCTACGTCGTCTCATTAAAATATTTATTCTGTGACGAAGTTTACTAGTTTAGGAACTCATAAGACTAACTTATATAGATAAATTTGTGTTGTGCACACCTGGCGTTCTTCATACACGAAACAAGGGGCGAGGAGGACGGGATCTAGGCTTCATAGTTGAAGGTGTGCAGCATGAGGTGCGCTTTCTGTGTAGTCTGCCGGTCAAGTGTTGTGCCGGCCCATAGGGGCAATCACAGAGTCGGCATAAGAATGAACAGCTTGGACGTGAGGCGGCTGCTCGGTATGGGTGCCCTCTGCCACACATAGACCCCTGCATCTGGGCCCAGGTGCAATACCGTAGCCACGAAGGCCACACCAAGGCACACCACCGCTCTTCTATGCAGTAGAGGCGTTTAAATTACTACCACTCTGCCTCTTGCTGTTTGCGGCTCAATACGTAATCATTTCATTGTGGATACTGCTAATTTATAGTTGTCCACACACTCAGTAGGAAAATTGGAATCCCATACACATTGAGCAAGGATAACTAATGATATTAGCAAAAGCGCAACATCGCTATCTTCTGTAGTCTTTTGACTCTTATGCCACCAAGAATATCCTGCTTTCGAAGTCATTGTCTGTGCGCACACAAGTGTCTAACGACGCAGTATATAGCACCCGAAATGTATCCTCTAAGAGAACAGCTAAAACATTTCTAAAGCTGTCAGTAGTACTAAAACTCGTGGGCAGCGCAGTAACTCATTTCAGTGCTAGCAATACTGAATCCCATGTTCATTTACAAAGAGAATCCAGCAGTACCACCGTAGTCAACTTCATTCACCAAGGTAGTAATTTCGTATGGCTCAATGGCCGAGTGCGAGACTTTCGATTGGACGCTACTTCGGGGACTTGCGTGTCACGAATCTAGCCGATATCGAACAGGGGGCAGCGGGCGGATCTGAAATGCGTGTTGTTGCTGGCGACACCTCACCGAGACTAACATAAAGGACGACTAAAAATTTACGTGCTCCGACCGCAATTCCATCCCTCGACCAGTCGCATCGCAGGCAAACACTTCCCGGCTTTTCCTTATTTTTATTTAGATCGCTTCCTTGCGGCCGTGGTAGAGTGCTTGTTCTGTGTTAATCGTTGAGCTCTTGGTTCATTCTTGTACTACTTCTAGTGCACCGGGCCAGATACTGGATAAGTGATAGACATTGGTATCGGTAGCGTCGACAAATGTCTAAAACCTCTTAAAATGAGCGAGTTTCTAAGGCCAGAAGGGATCTCTATTTGCGACTTTGCACAGAATTTGCAGCCCAGTTAGCACCCATTTTAGTCACGAAATACCGGAGATATTGATGAATTAAAATACTGACCCCAGTGATTTGATATTAATTCCAACAGTGGACTTATCACGTGTTTATGTGGAAAGAGTCTGGGAAACGTTTAAAAGAGATCTTAGGGAAATTTCAAATTGTTACAGGGATTGTCAACTTGCTTGAAAATTACGAAAATGTTAATTGTGCACTAAACAAACATGTCACGTCACTATTTAACAAATGCAAGTAGTTGCCTCGAACAAATAGTATGGTAGAACATTTTTAACGACATTAAATGAAATGTACACATAGCCTCAGTTGTGGGAAGGCTGGATTTTGGGAAAATAGCCCATCATTTTTAAGCCCAAACTTAGAATATTCTTCATGTTTTCGTACACAAATCAAAAAGGACTAATGTGGGATGTTGAACATGTATATATGAAGAAGGTTGGGGCCATTTTAGTATGTTTGGGAATTGCGTCGTACTGTTTCAGAGAGAGTTCTTGTTTAGGCACGGAATTAAAACCCGGTACATGTGAACAAAGTCGTATCGTTTGTCGTTACAGCAACAACACGCGCTCTGTAGTGGACTCGCTCGCCACGAGCATTCGATTGAGACAAGGTAGTCGGCCGTCAGGAGCGAACAAAAGACTTTTTTTTTTTGGCGGAGGGATATGTGGAATTGGTGAAATAACCACTCGTTAAGGGGGTGGAGGAGGATCAATAAAGTATGATAATGGGTGAAAAAGACTATCATTTGCTACTGAACTATGCTCCTCTAAATTCAGAAATGTTTGCGTTATGGAAAATTTTCCGAATTTCGCGGGGGAGGGAATGAGGGAAATATCCCCTTAAAGCCGCCTCCTTGCAACTGGCGGTGCGCGCCCGCGCAGCACGGGGGCAAGTGTCCGGCGTCCGGCGGGTGTCTGGCGAGCGATTTGCGGGCGGGACCGGCTGTCGCAGCTGGCGAGTGGCGCGTCTTTCCCCGGAGCATCCTTGACCCTGGCGCACCCTCGCGTCGCGTCGCGCCGCCGGCTTCTTTGTCTGCGTCTGCGCACCTTCCCCACAGCTGATCCCGCGCGCGTCACAACAAGAGAATAAAGGCTTCGAGGGCTCTCTTTCCACCTCCCCCTCTTTCTTCCGAAACAGTGGTTTCCAGCCCCGAGTGCCGACGCACGATATCGATCCGCATTTCGGGCGAGCGACGACAAAATATACCGGGCCTCACTTACGGACACACACTCGTTAGACGCGTCGTCCTCCACGAACTCCTGATTTTCCAAACGCATCCATTAAGAACGGCCTCATTCTAGTACCGAACAATATGTAAATTTAGAGATATTACAGATCATTAGGATAATGTTAAAGAGTGGTGGTGAGTTGATTTCTCACTGGACACTGAGTGAGGAAAACTGAATATTGCTTACTGGCGGAGTTCAAACGAAGCAAAGCGGTCAAGATTTCGCTTTCAGAACTAAAACAACCACAACTTGAGAGACTACGTCGTACACAATTCAACCGTCATTTTTAACGGTTACCCGGTCTTAAAATGTGGATGGATTAAAGAGGCAAGTCATCCAACATCGATGTATCGGTATACAAAGAGACCACTGGTATACAGCAGATGCCGAACGGTCTGAGGTGCAATGTCACGGATTGCCCGGCAGCTCCCGTCGGAAGTTCGAGTGTTCAAAAATGTTCAAATGTTTGTAAATCTATCGGACCAAGCTGCGTGGTCATCAGTCCGTAGCTTACAAACTACTTAAACCACACACACACACACACACACACACACACACACACACACACACACGCCCCAGGGAGGACTCGAACCTCCGACGGCGAGCAACCGCGCGCTCCGCAGCGAGGCGCCTTAGACCGCTCGGTTACTCCACCGCGGCTTCGAGTGTTCCCTCGGGCGCGCACGTGTGTGTGTGTGTGTGTGTGTGTGTGTGTGTGTGTGTGTGGGTGTGTGTTTGCGCGCGCGCACATCTGATGCCCTTATCACAAGTTAATTTAATAGGTTGTAAGGTTAGGGACCGATACCTCAGCAGTTTGGTCTTCTGGGTTTACAAACATTTGAATATTTTGATAAATAGTTTATAATGAATTCTTTCTTAGTATGACATTTTTACATCGGCAGTATGCTTCTGGAATTTACCGGTAGATAGAGCCAAATTAAAGCATTTAATCGTAACAGTACTAATAGTTATCTTGAAACTTGAGTGAACTACACAAAGAACTTCAGTTTATTCAGCTACGAGCTAGCTCTTACTGCTACGGGATTGATTAATATTGAGTTTGTCTTATGGCTAACTTTATGGAAACAATGAAGAAGCATGTAGCTTGTCTTTTGTTATCAATTGACAGAAAAATGCTAAATAATGTTTTCAATTACGGTTGAAAGCGAACTTATTTTGCAAGTACAATGACACAATTAGATGTTAGATAAACCTCATGAAAG
This sequence comes from Locusta migratoria, assembly GCA_026315105.1. NCBI lineage: Eukaryota > Metazoa > Arthropoda > Insecta > Orthoptera > Acrididae > Locusta > Locusta migratoria. Next base: position 238,350,385 of record CM048745.1, read on the forward strand.
AAAGATAACTGAACCATTCTAAGTTGACTTAATGTGCTCTAGCATTTTCTAGAAGTAACACTGTCAGCATAGTTCTGAATCATTGTCATTGCTGAATTCACCGTATGGGAGTAATGCTACGTGTGACCAGTTCTCGGCACATTTACTGATGGCTTTGTGTGCAGAATTAGAGGACCTTCCGTCTCTGTAGTTTATCCAAATAATTGCCGCGCAGAATGGCCGCGTGCTCTAAGGCTTCATTTTACGGACTGGGCAGCCGTTCGAGTCGTCCCTCGAGTGTGTGTGTGTGTGTGTGTGTGTGTGTGTGTGTGTGTGTGTGTGTGTAGTCCTTATTGTAAGTTAGTTTAAGTAGTTTGTAAGTCCAGGGGTTGATGACCATAGCAGTTTGGTTCAGTAGGTATGCAAACTGTGTTTGCAGCTGTGACAAATTGCACAAAGTGACGGGTGTTTCTCTAGAAACACTTGGCCGGCCCGGTCGTGTCAAACTGGACCATAATGGTCAGACTGCTGCAGAGGCCAAACCGACAGCCTGATGGTGACAGGTACAGGCCGGCTTTGTGCCGGGGCTACTCTGCTGTGCGGGAGGGCCTATCTAGACCGCCACAGGCGCTTCGGAAATCTTCCGCCTGCCTATTCCTCCTCCAACGCTCGAAATATTCTCATTCCTGATACTTCGATTTACCCGTGTCTGTATTAAAATATTCATCTCTGCAGTATATTACCTGCTACAAGTAGCTCAGAAGTAACCTTCACACTGCATTGCTGATTTGGGAGTGTCAATGATGAGTTGTAGCAGCTGGGCAAGGAAGTACGCATCGCAACAGTACTTGCGAACGTGGTATAATTGGACTTTGCTACCATCTTCAACAAATTTTATTCTTCTTAATTTAAAACTTAGTAAGTAACTACGCGATGATGAGTGGAAGCGCGAAACTTGAAACTGATACTGCAGATTAAACTATGTAAGCAACTTATTGGTAAAGGATCGTTTGTTGGAGATCGGGACACCGTAAATCATATATTTCGCGCAGGATTGCAGTACCAATTTTAGCAAATCAACGTTGACTGATATTTCACCGAAAATAAGATCCACAGACACCCTCTTCTCCAATATAGCCGTACACTGAATCTCAGTTTGCTTACATATTTACCTACTGAATGCTATTTTGAATTTAACAACAAAGAATTTAATGAGGCGGTTATTTCTACATAGTGATAATACCATATAGTTCAAACGCTGCCCTACAGTGCTTATGATATAGGTTTAATAGGAATAACTTTGTTTCAATCTCCTCCTCTTCTGTTATCCGGATTATTTAACTATTTGGTCAAGTGTTCCAACCTTTTTCGAGAATTATATTTAAACCACAGGTAATAGTGGAAGCGTGTTAGCGACGTCCATGCAAGACTGCGGAATTATTCTGGATAATTATTCGCTTTCTAACAATGTATTTGTAAATCATTCGATTTTCTTGCCTGTTAACAACAGAAAATTGAGTAGTGTTGATGACGGAAAAGACATGGGGAGCATAGCATAACTTGGGAACGAATTATGATATTCATATAAAGTTTCAAGCTAAACATGAGGAGAAATTTGTAAGACGTTATTTTAAACGTTGCGAGAGGGGCGTTAGGTAGCTTATATCTTACAGAACGTAAAGGCGTGTGTGCGTTCAGACAAAGCTGCTGTGTCATCAGATTCAGGAGGTCTATAGCCCAGATACAGAACAGATTTCAGATTAATTTAATGAGTAGAACAGGCGCAATATATATTAGCCAAAATATAAACGTCGTAAGGGACGACTGCAAAGTGAGTTGACGAGTCTCTCTCTTCATTCTGGTGTCGGATGTTAGATACATATAAATGTCAATAGTGGTATTGACAAACAGCTTAAGTCTCTAAAGCACAATGAAGCTCCGGATCGACAGCGTCACGACAGTTTTTACACAGAATCTCGGCCGAATTTAGTCCATAATTTTTACTATAATTTACTGTGTGTACCTTGAGCTTAGAATTGTTGGTACTGATTGGAAAACAGGCGAGTTACGTCCACCTACAAGGAGCAGACGAATTGAAAAAGACACCTGGCAAACAACTAAGTAAAAAAGCTCATTGTTTCCACCATTTAACGCACTGTTAAACAAGACGGTCGATTCCTCCACGCTGAAATGTTTCCAGTTACCCAGGTGTGTACCTCTTCGTTCGAAAATACTGATGGCAATGAGTAGCTTTCTGTAGGGCTTCAAACAGTATGAGAATCGCTTGGGGAGAAATGGAGACTTTATGGAACATAAGCAACGGCTTCCCAGTCTTGAGAAATGTAGGCGAGCTCTGTCACGAAATACAATGATGCCATCATTTTGTGTTAGCTTTGTCAAACTTTCTGGAGGGGTTTGAACCCCAGCAATTCCCGTCTGGCTTTGCCTAGGCGTGCTCATAGCTCGAAAGGTATGCCATTTAGAGCACACGTTTAAGAGGAAATTTTGTTGCTGTTTTGGTCCACATTATCTCCTTCCTACGTATGGAAAGCAAAGAGCTTGTAGTAAACGAGGCTTTTTTGGACCACTTTAGGTTACGGTAGTAACACTAAAAGTGGGCCTTTGCGATCGTTTTTTGACAGCTCGAAATTTAAATAAAAATAACGGCTTAACCATTCACCTGACAAGAAAATTAAATAATCTAGTTTGTAGAGGAGAAAATTCTCTACAACTTTGCTCTCTTATGTTTTTTTTCATATCTTGTATCATTTATGAGATATTTGCAAAAACAACGTCGATTTTGGGATGTCTGTCTGTCTGTCTGTCTGTCCGTAACGTGTTCCCCGTTTTTAAGACGAACCGTTCAACCGATCAACACCAAATTTTACAGACATAATTTTAAGCCGCCAGAGACCAGAACCTCCCTTTTTCAATTTTTTCGGACAAAAAATACTGTAGTAATACAAAAAAAGCCGTTTGTAATATAACTGTATTTGCAAACGAACCGTTCATTTGACACGAAAATTGAATAGCCTAATTGGCAGAGGGGAAAATTCTCTACGTCTTCGCTCTACTATGTTTTTTTCATATCTTGCATCGTTGCAGAGATATTTTCAAAAATAACGGTGATTTGAAGATGTGTATCTGTCTGTAACGTGTTCCCACTTTTTAGGTCGAACGGTTCAACCGATAGGCACAAAATTTTACAGACATAATTGTTGGCTACCAGAGACCAGAACCTCGCTTTTTGAAATATTTCGGACAAGAAATACGTTAGTAGTACCCAAAAAGCCGTTTGTAATGTAATTTTAATTGCAAATAAACCGTTCACCTGACGCGAAAATTGAATAAACGAATTTGTACAGGAGAAAATTCTCTACAACTTTGTTCCCTTATGATTTTTTTCATATCTCGTACCGTTTGAGAGATATTGGCAAAAATAACGGAGTTTCGACACCCTCCATTGAATTAACGAAAACCAGCCGTTCGGAAATGTCACGTGACATTCCTCGCCCAGAACTCTCTGGCATAAGCCATCTTGCGTTGCGTATTTGATGATTTTCTTATTTTAACTTACAAGTTATCATTTCAAAGGAATAGCGCACTGAAGAATTAACACAAACACGTCGTTCTTCGTACGATAAATGATCATTTAGTGTCTACAAATACCATATTAGCCTCAGTTAACAACGTCAATGAATAGTATGAGATTAAAGAACGCAACTGCTGAGTGTTGGCCGTAGCGTAGTGGGGAATGCGTTGGACTGTGACACTGGAGGTCAGTGGTTCAAAACCCGTCACTACCTAAAATTCTTTTTTGCTAAAAGGTTTTCAGACACTTTGATATTCATGTCGGGTTTCCAGCCGGATCGTCGAGTCATCTTGACACAATATTTCGGCGGACCACCTGGCCGCCATCTTCATGAGTGAATGCTGCCGTTTCGTACGAGACTCAGCAGCATTCACACCTGAAGATGGCGGCTAGGTGGTCCGCCGAAATATTGTGTCAAGATGACTCGACGATCCGGCTGGAAACCCGACATGAATATCAACAATTTATACGCCGGGAAACTCTACGTAATCGTTTTCAGACACTCTTATTAATTATTTTTTTTATAGTTTACATCATTATTTTGGTCCAAAATGTTTGGATACACTTATAAAACTACAAATCTAAAATGGGCCGTAATACACGTCAATGTTTTTTTTTTTTTTTTTTTTTTTTTTTTCCCCACACACATTTGAAACTTAACAGAAGTTGTCATACCGTTACTGGTTGTCATTTCCGGACACGGGCACCTTATCAGATATGAGGACACTCCCTTCTGTTTACAAGTGATGGAAGCTTGTAACGGAAATTTTCGAACGCCCTGTGTAGCATAGACAAAAGACAGACTTATGTCAAAAACAGTGAGAAGTCTGAAAGGCAGGCGTACCAGAAGTGGCAGTGCGTCTACGTTTAAGTTTATAAGGTGTCGCGTCACAGAGCCTGGTATCCCGGCCCGCCGCAGCACAGGAGCATGGCGCCGGCTGCGGCCGCGGCTGCGGCGCGTGTTGCGTGCGTGCGTGCGCGCGGCGGGTCGTTGGCCGGCGCATCGCTGCACAGCCGGCCGGCGCGGCGCGGCGATACCCGCACTTTAATCACTCTGCCCGGCCCGCAACCCTGCACGCCTCTTTTTGGCAACGCTGCTTACGTCTCTGCGGTCTGCGTCTTCGTGTACTTCACGTTGTTACGCCTCTCAATGTTGCAATCCGCTGCACCATTCAAACGTACTTTATGCACTCATTAATCGCTTCATCCAGATTCCACATCTCTTCCCACATCGTATTTCTAAACCCTTTCTGTAACAGACCCGCTCGCTTAGCCGTGTGGTCTAAAGCACCGGTTTCCGGGACGAGGAGGCGTACCGGACCCGGTTCAAATCCGGGATTAACGAGGGGGATCGGAGTGCCGGCCACCCCGGATGTGGTTTTTAAGCGGTTTCCCACATCCCCTAGGTGAATACCGGGCTGGTCCCCAAGTCCCGCCGCAGATACACGATTCGGAAACATTTCGTAACACTTTACACTTTTCACACATATAACATTATACGCAGATAATTGGGGTACACGTTTCCTCCAGGGGAGCATGGGGAGGCGACAGGAAGGGCATCCGGCCACCCCGTAAATATAAACACAAGCCAAATCCGTAATTAAAGTCGACTCTGCATGTGCGGGAACATGGCTCAGGAGAAAGAAAGAAACATACCCTTTCTATAACAACCTTTATCCACATTATGTTCAAATGTTTGTATACTATTATGGGACTTAACTACGGAGTCATCAGTTCCTAAACTTACAAACTACTTATGAACTAGCTAACACTAATGACGGCACAAATATCCATGCCCGAGGGGGGGATTCGAATCCCCGACCGAAGTGTCCGTGCAGACCGTGACTGGAGCGCCTCAGTCCCCTCGGCCACCGCGGCCGGCTATCCACATTATGAATACTCAAAATATTCATCAGTAACTCCTAACGCTCATTAATGAATACGCATTTTTAATGTTAGGAATGTTAGCAATATCACGTATATCTAAGTGCTGTCCTTAAACTCTCGCTATATAATTTTTGTTGTACACTACTGCAATTTTTTTTCTACAATGGGAGGATTACATCGCTTCTGGATATATGTCAAGCTCTGGATGTCACGTTCGCAATTCTACCATCGAAAGATACTGGACTGCGCCATTTTCTTTTATAATTTTGTAGTGATGTTGGGATACACCAACGCCTTTCTTCGGTAATATAAGGTAATATGAAATTCTGGTAGGGAGTTTCCTTGTATTTGGTAAAATTATATATGTGGAGGTGATCATTATTGATCTTCGAGTGGGTATAAGGAGCGAGTTACATTAGAAAGAGCACATCAAATTAATCGTATGTAAGGCAATGCCAGACAGACTTACTGGAAGAATCTTCAGACAGTTTAGTCCGTCAACAAAGAAAGTTGCTTACGAAACACTCGTTCGGCCATCGCCTGAGTGTTGCTCATCAGTGTGGGATCCATACTGGATAGCGTTGACAATGGAGTCAGAGAAGATCTAAATAAGAGAAGCTCCCTCTGTTTCAGTTTCATTTAGTAAGCGTGAAAGCGTCGTGGAGATGATCGGCAAACTCCAATGGCAGACGCTGCAAGAGACACGTTCTGTATCGAGGTACTGGCTTCCGTCGAAGTTCCAACAGCACACGTTTCTTGAAGAGTCAACCAATGTATTGCTTCCTCCTGCGTATATCTTAGGAAAGGATCGTGGAGATAAAATGAGAGAGATTAGAGACCACACAGAGATATACCTTTAGTCTTTTTTCCTGCGAACCATGCCCGAGTGGCACAGGTAGTACGCTCCGCCACACCGTGAGGTTGGTGGTGGAGTATAGCTGTAGATGAAGGACCCGAAATAATACACTTATGAGTGCTGTGTAGCGTGTCGGACAAACGTTATGGTGATATATTTTTTAACATGACCAGTGCAGGATTTGGGTCCTCGTCTGGTACTCATCCCAACTGAAACAAATTTATTCGCGATGCGCGCAGAGAGCCCTCAACTTGTGGAACACAAAATTGAAAGGAAGTACGTTGAGAAAGAGCGGAGAAATTGGTGGTGTCGGTGGTGTGCAGCTTGGGGCAGGGTGTCGGCCGCTACCCCGTGCCGCCTGAAGCCCCTGGGTGCTTAAAGGCGGCTTCAGCGAGCGCGCCGCAGTCTTGACTGCACACAAAGGGGCGGCGCTGGGGAGGGTGGCCCGCTCTAAAGCTGCTCGCCACTGCCGCCGCGGTCGCCTGCTCCTGCCCTCATCTCTAAATCTACTGACTGCCTTCATTCAGAAAGGCGCTTAAGCCGTCTCATCGCTTTCTTAACGAAATTACTTATTTATAATGCATCTGACACGTTTGACAGATAACCGTTGTTAATTGACATCAACTTCAGATTCTGTACGTAAATAAAGTTGGATGTTCTGCTGTTAGAGGCAGTATCACTCAACACCGAATTATACACAGAAGAAACATTATAAACTTAACAATATTTATAAATCTACGGGAACAAACTTATGTGGTCATCAGGTAGAGCAGTTTTGCTATTTGGGCAGTAAAGTAAATTCTGATGGACGGAGTAGAGAAGAGAATATTAAATGCAGAATAGCATTCGAAAAAGAAAACATTTCTAAAGAAGAGAAATGTGATAACATCGGATATTAATTCAAGTGTTGTGTGGACGGTAGCCGTGTACAGTGAATCATGGACAACAAGCAATTCAGGCGAGAATAGGATTGAAGATTTTGAAATGTGGTGCTACAGAAGTAAAGAGTTGACATACAAATTACAATTGTAATCAATATCTGCCACGGTGAAGTGGCCGAGCGCTCTAAGGCGCCTTTATGCGGAATGCGTGGATGCTCGCCGTCGGAGGTTCGGATCCTCCCTCGGGCAAGGGTGTGTGTTTATCCTTAGGTTAGTTTAAGTAGTTTTAAAGCTTAGGGACTGATAACGGCAGTACTTATGTCGCATAGATTTGCAAACATTTCAATTTGAACCAATATCCGAATGAAATACGTTACCGTATGTATACTGCGATTGATGTGTCACCTGCCGGCCGCAGTGACCGAGCTGTCTGCGGCGCGCCAGTCACAGTCTGCACGGCAGCTACGGTCGGAGGTTCGGATCCTCCCTCAGGTATGGGTGTTTGTGTCGTCCTTAGAGTAAGTTAGTTTAAGTTAGTCAAGTAATTAGTGTGCAAGTCTAGTGACTGATGACCACGAAGTTAGGTCGCATAAGAACTCACACACATTTGAACATCTGATATGTGACCTGATTCCCTAATTGTTTTGAGTTGTATAGTTGCATAAATGTCCTCGAAATAGGTAGACGTGCACAGTGAGCATCAGCGTTTTGTGGTACGCGCAACAAACTGCAGTGCCTGAAGCAGAGGCAGAGAGAGGGTGCCGCCGCGCCGTGCCGTGTCGTGTCGTGTGAGCCGCTCGTTTCCTCCTGCTAGCACAACTGAACCGCCTCCCAAAATCCTACTGGCTAACCGTCCACTCCCAACATCTACACGCAGCACTGTAACGTACACCGTGCACCTTAAACTCACTTGGCTATGTCTGTAACGTGATAAACGGAGATTTTTACAAAACCGACATTCCAAGTCGGAAGCGACACCATCAAAATTCAGACTATCCCGGCACGCTTCCAAAACAATCTTTCCGTGTCACTTTCTCGTGCAACTTAAGTGACATAGCCGGAAAGAGCATCGCTAGATGATCAGCGCAAATGTTACAGACTTTATACAAGAAAAAAAAAAATACCTAAGTTGTATATTTTACAGAAATAAATCGAGACCGCTGAAGATCACACATAGGTGTTGAATCATGTTTGGTGAGCAGAAAAAGTAACACGACGTTTCGCAAAAACCAGAGACTAACAAATCAATGTTCAAATGAATGTATGTATAGCTTATGGGACTTAACTACTGGGTCATCAGTCCATAAACTTACAAACTATTTACGAACTAGCTAACACTAAGAACGGCACAAATATCCATGCCCGAGTAGGGATTCGAACCCCGACCGTAGTGGCCGTGCAGACGGTGGCTGGAGCGCCTCAGTCCCCTCGGCCACCGCGGCTGGTACCAGAGACTAAGAATGCAAATTTAGAATAGGTGACCAGACATAACTGGTTTCCCAAGTTCCACATCTCACACGTGATAAACATTTATAAAAATTCTCGCACAATTTCACATGTGAAACCTGACATTGTCAGGAAAGGTTAAGGTGGTCTTATTGTGATTGGTATTACTGCGTAAATACAAACCCACGTGTACAGAAATATTTTAAATTTACAAGTTGTCAGTACAATCAGAAGATGATTGTATTTAACAATCGAAACTACTCACCATGTTTAAATTTTTATTTTTATTGCAGTCTAGACCTTATTAAGATTTTATACATAGCTGGGGGAAACACATTTCCTCCCGGGATGGTGAGTAATTTTGGGGGTGGAGGGGGAAGGGCAGGTGACAAGAAGAAGGAAGATTACGTTCCAATGCCCCGCCGACTGCGTGGCCATTAGAGGCAAAGTTGACGCTCGGATTGTTCTGTTTAAGGATCGGGGAAGAAAATCTGCCGTGCCCTTTGACACAGAATTTGTCTAAGATGATTTATGGAAATCAGTGAAAAACCCTAATTTGGCTGGCCGGTGGTGAATTTCAATCACCGTCTTCCCTAATGCGAGCAGCATGCTTAACTACAACAATAGGAGAACGGATGATCTGCACTAAAAATCTAAGTTTGACCGAGATACGGGTAAACTATGGTGTCACAAAAATCTTTAGTCACTTGCCAAATAGCGTCAAAAGTCTGACAGACAACCAATGCCATAAAAAATTTAAAGACTATTTGAATGGCAACTCCTTCTACTCACTACAAGAATTTTTATATATAAATTAATAAAAACAATAAATAACTGTAAAATAATTAGAAGTTAAAAAAGGAATTTATATTCTCAAATATCTGCTGAAGCCACCTTTTACTAAACTGACAGAGTCAGTCGTATTGATGATCTATGGAACAAGCATCAATCTAATAGGATCTAATCCAGTGTGCTACCACTGCGCCATCTGCTCGGAGTGACTTGAGGAACATCCGAGCACCCCTTAAAGTTAACCGTGCAATCCATAGTTAACCACGCAGATAAGAGATGACACATAACGGACGTGTTTGGCTTGCCCTAACAGCGAAGTGTACAGTTCAGCAGCTATGGAGAAATGGCTACGGCGGTGTGACAGGTGGCGGGTACGCGCCGCCGCGGTGTAAACAGAGATTTCCGGGCGCGCACGGAAACCGGCGCCAGTGCGTGACCCCCAACTTCCGCTTCCTGTCCACTCGCACCCCAAATTATCGACCCTGCCTACTTCGCATGCATTATTTATCTGCTGATAATCACCGACACGGCCCTTCCTTCCAGATAGTGTCTCATTTGACTGGAACTTCAAACAACCACCTACCAACATCATCAATACTTCCACCGTGCAGAAACACAGACAATAACTTGTGACAACAACTGTTCTTTCCAGATGGTGGACGCCAGGACACACAACCTACTATATTTCAACCTGTTTTGTTATGGATCAGCTAATGATCACTTCCACTGACACGATGTAAGGACTTTCGTGTACACAGTCACCATGAGCTTGTCTTTTATTTTTCTTGGGATCAAACGCATCTCGACGCTTCCAGTATCTTCAATTCAGATTTAACGGAAATGAGATTGGAAATAAGATGCGGGTTTATTTTATCTTACTTACGTTTTTTTCCTCTTATTAAAAGTCATAATCATGCAGAGTTGTCTAAATGATAATGCTTTGGCCATTTTGCGTATTTTTCTTTTCTTCTGTTCCAGTTTCGCCTCTGTAGTCATTTGAAGTGAATCATTGACATTTGCGTGTCACAGCATATGTGCATAGACATTATGCAGACTGACGAAGTCGCTAGATTTAGTGAAGCCCGATCTATCTTACCTACACAAACGTCAGAAATTGTGTGTACGACGCTTCTGAACTAAAATGACGTTTTAATCTTTTCGCGGTGTTCTGAAATTGATCTAATATTTGCTTACTTAACATACATTTTGTAGAATCATGTTATCACATAAACATTAAGATAAATATGCCCACGCTTAAAGCAGACTGCAGTTTTCGTAAGAACACTCCACTGAATACGAACACTCGTTATCAACAACAAATAGCAATTCCTGCGTACACAAGCACTTTTATAGCGAGTACTATTTTAGAAAAAGACGAAGTTGATTCAAACTGGAGACAGATTAATAAATACAGTAAAACCAATGAAGGTACTTCTCCATTACGTGGATGTCAACACTTTAGTCCTATTTCTTAAAGACTAATTTATCTTTCATTAGTAGCTGTTTACAAGCCCTTTATTGGCAGTAATACGGCGACACCAATGATACTGCAAAGGGCATCGCCAGTGTAGTTAACGTATGTCTGTGCATACGTCATACAGTCAGTAATTTCTTAGAGTAACCACGTGACGGCACTGTGGTGCACTATAGCGCATAGGTGGCGCCGTGGTGTGATTCCAAATCATTTAGTCTCTCGTCCCGGCAAGAGACTGTTGAGTCATAGAATAAGGAGTATACAGAAAGAAAACTCCCGCTGCAGTCTGTCGTCCAAAATTTAGTGCGCATGCGCGGAATCGGCCATCTTGAAAAGCAGTAAATGCGTGATCACTCCCTACTCTGTGGCGTGGTAATGCGCCGTCTTTGTTTGTTAATTGTGTATTTTAACTGCCTGAATCGCATAAACATAAACACGTATTTGGTACAGTGCTGTGAAAAGAAAGAACTGTGTGTCAGTAGTTGCAGCTGCTCCGTTTTTATTATGAGCAGCAATAAAAGAAAAGGCAGGCGATGGTGTTCAGCACCTAATTACCGCAATAATTCGAATATAAATAAGGATATAAGTTATTTTTTTATAATGGATATAATTAAGGATATAAGTTTCTTCACCTTCCCAAAAGATGCTCAGCGGTAATTTAACGTCGCTATATGTGTAGTAAAAGTTAAATGTTATCAGTTTCGAATGAGAGTAATGTGTGCATAATTACTATTAAAAGTTGACGGTTAAATTATACGTTGCTTCTCGCCCGGTTGCAGTGGTTATGTTGGCACCAATGGTAATGGCAGCAACTCAGATGACTAATACATGTTTTTTCCTGACAACTTCAAATAAAACGAAAATTATTTATTTATTTATTTTCTGAACGGACAAGGGTTCATACAAGAACCTGTCAACCATAGAGCAGGTACATTATTAATTTTGCTGTGAGTGAAGCGAGCAGCAATAACATTTACTCTGTAACCCGTGAAAAATATTAACACAATTCTACACTTCATTGTTGTACTGCTAAGTCTGACTCAATATTTAATGCAAATTTATTCGTGTCAAATAAAACCTGGCAGTTGTAAAATCACTTTCTTGTTTATAACTAATTTCGCAAATAGAACTACGCGTTATTTGGGATTTTTCTAGACATAAGCACCAAATAAAATGATTATTGTTTCCATCGTACATTTTCGTAGTTGTATTAAAATTTAGACCTACTTTTTTTTTTCGTTGGATTCAATTAGGTGCAAGAACAGGGCGCAAAATGGAGGAGACCATAATAAAAATCCGTTTCCTTTCGTAAAAGTCGGTGAGATTAGCTCCAATTCGTAAAAAGTCCATTTCCAGTCGAAGTACTAAGTGGCTATAGTTCCGCGTTTACTGCTTTTCAATATGGCGTCGATCGCAACGCTTGGTAACATACAGAACAAAGGCGCCGCCTCCAGCTTTCCCTTCTGTATACTCCCTATTCTGTGATTGAGTTCATGCACTGGAAGCAGACACGGTCGTCGTTGTGACGGTGAGCTGAGTGCGCCAGTCGGACCTTGACCATTTCACACTTTTAGCATCGGGAAAATCAAGTTCTGCGAGAAATTAGGCAAAACCGCTGCCGAATCGTTTGAAATGATGCAGCGGGTGTACAATGAGAACGCATTGAGTCGCAGTGTTTATGAGACACCGACGTTGTGTGCAAGGACGGGTCAGTTTGGCAGGTGAAGTGCGTACTGGTCGGCAGGAACAGTTGTGACGGAACGCAAGGTCCAGGAAGTTGCAGCATTGGTGCGCGATAACCGCTCCCATCTGTGGAGCCGGCCGCGGTGGCCGAGGGGACTGAGGCGCTCCAGTCACGATTTGCACGGCTACTACGGTCGGGGGTATTTGTGCCGTCCTTAGTATAAGGTAGTTGATAAGTTCAGCTTAGGGACTGATGACCCCGTAGTTAAATCCCATAAGAACAAACATTTGAACCATCTGTGGACGCTCTCGCGGCATCAGTAGGGGGCAGCCATGGTACCTGCCGCAATATTCTGACGGGCGACCTCAACATGTCCTGTCGCAAGACCAATGTGATATTCACATGACAATTTGTGGTGACACAACATTTGTGCGGACGATGCTCCGACGGTTCTTAACCGGATAATAATTCGAGACGAAATATGGTGTCTCCTTCACGACCCGCAACAGAAACGAGAATGAGGCACTTAGAATGCGGTAGCGTTGCAACATACAGAGTCGTGTGGGGGCGTATCAAATGTTCAAATGTTTGTTAAGCTTATGGGACTTAACTACGGGGTCATCAGTCCCTAAAATTACAAACTACTTATCAACTACTTACGAACTAGGACGGCACAAATATCCATGCCCGAGGGGGGGATTCGAACCCCCCGACCGTAGTGGCCGTGCAGACCGTGACTGGAGCGCCTCAGTCCCCTCGGCCACCGCGGCCGGCAGGGGGGGGGGGACGTAACCTCCAGGCGTGAACTCTCAGAAGTTATTGGCTGTACCAAATAAATCAGCAACTTGTTATCTTTAATTTGGGCATTCACAGTGTGTTAAGACAACGCCACAAATTTGTAAGAACGTAAACATGATTTCGGTTTCTTATGTGATTTGAGATAATACTTGCACTTCGTAAATCGTCACCAGTGGGTTAGGTATACAATTGCACCAAGTTTGTATGTTGTATTGATGCTGCATTTGGAGGTTTGAATTGTCATATGATGTTGACGTGACGACTTGGGTATGATGGAATGATGAATATGATCTTCTTGCCTATGCTGCGGCACGCAAGGCAATTTCGAAAGTATGTAAATGGCAACGGAAATGAAATAGCCAACGTGCTCAAAAGGTGATAAAGTAATAATCAGATGGCGAAATCATCGTCATTTTGACGATCACCGTAGCGAGGACCAGAGAAAAATATAATTTTTATTGTTGACGCGTAGTTCTCGTGAACTGAGGGGTCGGCATGCCGTCCTAATTCAAGTGCGGCGAGCCTTGAGCCGTGCACTGGCCGCCCTGCAAGTCTCAACACGCTCCGAAGCTGTTTGCTGATAGCCGCCGCCGCCAGTATTCAAGCACCTTCGAAGTGACTCAGAGTCATCTAAATTCAGTCTAGCTCTGTGAGAAATTAAAGAGAATACGATGCGGTGGATTAAATTGGGAACTGTATAAATAGAGAAGGAGAATCATAAAGCAGTACTGGAAGTATGACTCTATCTTGGCGCTGCAAGTTTTACGGTATGTTTACACTAGACCTTACTTTAGTCCTGGTATCAGAATTCCGCAAGGATGACTGAGCATTCTGCGTCAAAAGTTTCACTTGTGAGCACGGAGTGGAATCGACGAAGAAAATCTATTCACTTCTGACGGTAAGGCTGTGGATTGATTCGCAAGCAGTGGAGTTGGACTAGTCCGGTAGGTGAGGAATGAGGGCGCTTCCAGCTGCGTGGTGTTGACACCGTGAGCGCTGGACGGGACGGCGCGGCCGAGCAGCAGAGGCGACACCGACGCAGCGGCTAATGTCTTTTTGACAGCAGCCCATCTTAAAGTCTTTCGTAATAGCAGGCGCGGAAACCAGGCCAGCAGCACAGGAATAACACCATCCGGACTCGCGGAAGTTTTTTCCTTACTACGAAAAACTCTCTTATGAGATTCACTACTCGTGATACGCTTTTATCCTGCCGGCCGCGGTGGGCAAGTCGTCTGCGGCGCGCCAGTCACTGTCTGCACGGCCATTACGGTCGGGGGTTCGAATGCCCCACTCGTGCATGGATATTTGTGCCGCCCTTAGTATTAGCTAGTTCATAAGTAGTTTGTAAGTTTAGGGACACATCTATATCTACATGGGATACTCTGCAAATCACATTTAAGTGTGTGGCAGAGGGTTCATCGAACCACCATTATACTATTTTATCTCCCATTCCATTCTCGAATATCGCGCGGGAAGAATGAACACCTGAATCTCTCCGTTCAGGCTCTGATTTCTCGTATTTTATTCTGATGATCATTTCTACCTATGTAAGTGGGAGTCACCAATATATTTTCGCATTCGGAGGAGAATGTTGGCAATTGTAGTTTCGTAAGCAGCCCACGCCGTAGCGATAAGCGTCGTTGTTCTAATGATTCCCATCCCAGATCCTGTATCATTTCCGTAACGCTGTCTCCCGTGTATCGCGACAATACGAAACGAGCTGCCCTTCTTTGGATTCTTTCGATGTCCTTCGTCAAACCCACCTGATAAAGATAACACACTGGGCAGCAATACTCCAAAAAGGCACGGACAAGCGTAGTGTATGCAGTCTCTTTAGTAGTTCTGTTGGATCTTTTAAGTGTTCTGCCAATAAAACGCAGTCTCTGGTTCGCCTTTCCCAGGACACTATCTATGTGTTCCTTCCAATTTAAGTCAGAAGTAATTGTAATTCCTAGGTATTTTGTGGAGTTTACGGCCTTTACATTTGATTGATTTATCATGTAAACAAAGTTTAACGGATTTCTTTTCGTACTCATGTGGACGTCTTCACACTTCTCATTATTTAGAGTCAATTGTCAATTCTTACACCATACAGATATCTTATTCAAATCGTTCTGCAGTTGGTTTTGATCTCCACATGATGTTACTAGACGGCAAATGACGGCGTCATCTGCAAACAACGTAAGAGAGCTACTTAGATTTCCCCTAAATCGTTTATGTAAATAAGGAACAGCAGAGGACCAATAACACTACCCTGTGGAACGCCCGATATCACCTCTGTTTTAGTCTATGCCTTACCATTTGACCCCGTAGTTAAGTCCCATAAGCTCTACAAACATTTGAACGCTTTTATCCTCAGTTGCTGGTGTTAGAGTGTAGGGTGTTTCTCGTGGGTGAGGTCCCCTCACTGCACAAAAGACGACGCTACACGAGGGAGGCGACGAAGCCATTTGTGTATAGGAAGAGTTGACGAGTGCGCCGACACGAGAATGCACGATTGGCGGGCGGTGACGTGTGCAGGGCGAGTCGGAGTCGTCGCCCCCAGAGCGGCCAGCTCAGCAGCAGCAGAAGCCACAGCCCGCAGCGTGCGCAGCTCCTAGCCGGCGTTATCGAGGCGAGGCTCCGATAGTCCAGATGCAAGCACTCTGCGCGGCTTAGATTACGGTAGAACACTGTCGTTTTATACGGTTAAAAATTGTCGTTCGATTTTTTACTCGATCTTAGGCACAATTACAGTACGTCAATGAGTAGCGCGGAAAAACGAAGAGAAGGAATTTAATTGCGATGTAGTTTCTCCTTTGCAGTGAGGCCCATTTGACAGTCAATTTCGCATGGCCATTTAAAGGTTAATTTCATATAAACGTAAGAGAAATAATGTAATTACGCACTCTTAAGCATCAAATATAAGTTTGTACCAAGAAGCCCGGGTGTCACACTGAGTAGGCAGTTGCTACAGCCACTGCACTACCCTGGCACAGGGTCTCCGCACAGATTTACCTTGCCAGGCCTCCCTCCTCACTCCCAATTCTCACCTCTACTTCACGCACGATGAAAACGTGTACGTCTCGGTATAGTGTGATTTAATTTTAACGAAGACACTTACGCTTGGATTGGATTCCATTTCATGGATATTCAACACAACGACCACAACATAAATTTAATAACCCGGGAAAAAAGCGGCATTGGTCGTAATTTGTCGACTTTTATTAAATAGCGAATCAATTTCAGTCACTTAGTGTTGGTATTCACTAAACATTGTAGCTGACAATTACCATGAACTGTGGCAGCCACATCATGTTATAATGTTTTACCTTCGACACAACTGGTAGTAAAGCGCATTGCTTGTTACTACGTAATGCATATGGCACAGTTCATAGTCACTGACAGCTACAATGTTGAGTCGAAACCAACAGTGATACTGGCGTTTTAGCACTGAGGACGGACACTAAGTAACTAAAATCTATTTGCTATTTAATAAAAACTAACAAATAAATAAACTTAAAAAATTATGACCATTGCTGCTTTTTTCACCTGAATACAAAACGTATGTCCGGATTTTGCTAAGTGTTCTCATTCTGCAGTCTGAAATGCATGCGATTAATATAAATGAGCAATCTGTACGGAGTTAAACGATGATTACGTGAATCTAGTGCTTATTTATGTTTCAGTTCCTTTCGGGGGACGAGTGTGAAAGTGACTTGTAATTTACTTATGGATAACAAGAAATACACAAACGCTTTCCATCCAGAAAAATTGGCGTATCACAAAGTACGGTACAATTACGTGTTTTAGACGATGCCACAACTTTTATACTCAATTACATCTACTGCCATGAGACTGTAATATATTAACTTGTCTGGAATTTCTTGTGCTGTACATTTCTAAGATCTTTAATGGCATCTAATAAAAGTTAGTTTCAGTCATATGGAACTCCAGTTGTAATCAAGAACTAACACCAGATAAAAAGACTTACAATATAGCATCTTTACTTTTTATTCAAATGATCAAATATTTGTAAATCTATCGGACTCAACTGCTGGGTTACTTTTTGTAATAGATGCGAGATTCTTTTCTACTTTGAATGAAAACCGAAGTTATTCATTAAGACGGTCACACTCAAATATGTTTCAGTCCTCAGAATAACGACACATGCAATTCACTCGCATCCCTTGACATAGAGCTCTTTCCGTGCAGTTCGTGCTGTTTCTGTCTGAAGCGGAGCTCGCCAGGAATATGCTATGAAACACCACAAGCTGGTCGCGGAGCACAAGGCCGGCCCGGCGGTGAAAACTCTGCACAGAATGATTGCCTGCTTTCTCCACAGAGGGCGGCTATACCACAGAAACATGTATCGATGTCTCGGAAGCTGTGGAAGACATAACTCTACTTGTCATTGGGCTCAGACGTTCCGATTCGCAAGCCTTGTTCCAAAAGTGAGTGAGGTGGAAAGTATAGAAACCACGGATCATCTCCAGTTATTTTTAAAAACTACACTTCATTCTCTGCCCACAGGGAAGTAACGGCAATACGGTCCGGTGGAAGGGGAGGTCCATTTTCAGCATTTGCCTCGCAATCGAGGGGAAATCTTGCGTAAGCATTTAACCGGAACAAAGGGACTGGAGTGCTTTCTAAGACATGTCTCATAAAAAAGGATGAATTCCTTATCCGTTTTTGAGTGGTGTGTGTGTGTGTGTGTGTGTGTGTGTGTGTAATTGATTATCTGCTTGGATTCACTGTGCATTCTAAGGTTAATATTGACTGATGTCATTAATCTACATTTCAGTTTCTACTCCAAGGATTAGAACGGGCTGTTTCATAACACACATCTGCCGGCCGCATCCTCATTGCTGGTGCTACCCTTACAAATAAAACACAACCGTTTGTATTGTGTCCACGACGGAGCATGAAACTATTCACAGTTAATCAATAATTAAGAATAATGGAGCATTACTCGTTATAGGAACTTGCATACATTATTGAAGTACAAGGACTGATGACCTATCAGTTTAGTTGTGGTTGTTGGGATTTTAAAGGCGACTAAACTACTGGGTCATCAGTTTAGTCCCATCAAAATTCAAACAACAACAACGAAGTACAACTTAATAAAATTCCCAAAAATCAGAAGGCATGTTCCCACAGTAGTTTTCCAATGTGTGTCATAGCAGATGAAAGTAATTTATCACCTTGGATGGAAATGGTACAAGCTACAAAGATCAGGTCAAGGCTTTTAATAAAGAATACTTCACGCAGTGCAATTGTAGTAAACCATATTGGGTTACCTGGAAAGACTTTTAAAGATTCTGTAAAACGAGCAACAAACTTGCCTGTGAAATACGTAAGAAAATGAAGTGTGAAGGATAGTGGAATAGTCAAGTTACAACTGTAACGTAAAAGTAATGCAGCCAAATGATTTTACAGCCAGAGAGAAATTCTGTTGATGGATTACCTAGTACAGCACAGCAGTTGGTATTATTGGCGGGTGAGGCCCCTTTCAATGGTGACCGCTTTTTCAACAGCAGCCACGCATCGAGTAATGTAAACCAAGCTCTTTTCACATCACTGGCAACGTCTCCATCACCTCGTGGGCCAAACTTTTCTCAGATCAACTAATAGCTGGATTTGCTGTCATTCCTTTTGAATGACTCAAGTTTCCTGCTGTTCATTAGAAATTTCTACATCTACATACTATTTATCTCCCATTCCATTCTCGAATAGCGCGCGGGAAGAAAGAACACCTGAATCTCTCTGTTCCAGCTCTGATTTCTCGTATTTTATTCTGATGATCATTTCTACCTATGTAAGTGTGAGCCAACAATATATTTTCGCATTCGGAGGAGAATGTTGGCGATTGAATTTACTGCGACAGTTGAGACAGTAACTTTTGTTCTCCGAGAGAGAACGTGTTTTCACTGTACGAGTGTCATTAAAGTGCAAATCATTTTTTGTACCGTTAACTTAATGACTTAGATCCATGCTTTACATTAGACGCTGGAATATATCGACAGTGTTGATAGACAACTTGCTTTAAGTCCCTTAAGCTTCACAAACATTTGATCATCGAAAACTGGCTACATATACCTATAAATATGAAATCAAAACACAAACTGCACACGAAACGGAATGTAACTTTTGTATTGGTGTATGGAAACAACGATTAACACAAAATCTGGACGACCGGAAGGCCAATTTAATTTCGCTCCTTCCGGATGTTCATTGTTCAATGAAATTAATTCAACCGTCATGTTACACAGGAGAAGTATGTAACTGGCACCAAATGCAACAACTCGATTGTGGTTAAATGTTCTGGCACTGCCTTGTTTGTGTATAGCACTGCATCGTTGCTTTGCTTGTAGGATAAACTTGCACCGTAGCAAAGCGAACGACACGACGCGTTAAGACTGAGCAGTTCCCTCGGTCCCCGCTTTCTGCTGGAGCACTCACAATACAGCACGGTGTCAGCTGGGAGGGTCAACGACCAGGCAGAGGGCCGCGTTGACATCTTACTGCGAGGCAATGGCCGGCCGAACCTTTAAATTCATGAGTGTAAATGGAGGCGACCGCGTGGCCGCGCCGCGCCGCGCCGCCGTGTGCCGCCGCGAGGGGCAGCCACCTCTCCGCGGTTACCAGCACACCGCTGCTGCTTCAAAGCGGCAACATTTCACAGCTGTCAGTTTGATAAGCCATTCCTGCACACGTCGGCGGATGCAGCATTTTTTCCTAGGGGAGGGAATTTGAAGAACTACTGAAATCATCAGAACCAAGGGGCCGTCCATAAATTATGTTACACTTGAAGGGGGAGGGGAGAATCAACAAGTCTGACATTGTATGAAAAAGATTTTCATTTATTGATGTATTATGCTTTGCGTCCCTCACTAGATCCAAAACACTGGCACGAGTTATTTAAAGAAATTCAAATGTCTGTATATCTATCGGACTAAACTGTGTGGTCATCAGTCCGTAGCTTACGAACTACTTAATCTAGGTAGCCGGCCGCGGTGGCCGAGGGGACTACGGCGCTCTAGTCACAGTCTGCACGGCCGCTACGGTCGGGGGTTCGAATCCCCCCTCGGGCATGGATATTTGTGTCGTCTTTAGTATAAGGTAGTTCATAGTTCATAAGTAGTTTGTAAGTTTAGGGACTGATGACCCCGCAGTTAAGTCCCTTAAGCTTAACAAACATTTGAACATTTTGAAACCTAGGTAAACTAACCTAAGGACAAACACACAGACACCCATGCCCTAGGGAGGACTCGAACCTCCACGGCGAGCAACCGCGCGCTCCGCAGCGAGACGCTTTAGACCGCTCGACTATTCCACCGCGGCTATTTACAGAAGAATGGAAAAATTGGTAGAATTCGACCTCGGGGAAGATATTTTTCGTTTTAGGAGAAATGTAGGAGTACTTGAGACAATGCACAGAACGATCTGTTAAGGAAAGCCAAACAACGTTTATAGCTTTTGACACTATCGACTGCAATTCTGAAGGTAGCTGGGGTAAAATACAGGGGTCAAACAGTTTTATACGTGTTGTACAGACACGAGACAGCAGTTACAAGAGTTGACGGCATCAAAGGGATGCAGTGGTTGGGAAGTCAGTAAGACAACAATGTAGCGTTTCACTAAAGTTAATCGATCTGCACATTACGCAAGCTGTAAAGGAAAACAAGGATAAATTGGGAAGAGAAATTAAAGTTCAGAGAAGAATTTTTTTAAAGGAAATGCAGTTTGTCGATGATTTTGTCGCAGACTGCCAAGGACCTGGAAGAGCAGTGAACGGAATGGACCGAGTCTTGAAAGGAGGGTCCTGATGACCATGAAAAAAAGCAAGACCAAGGTAACTCAATATCGACTACGAAAATATGTCGATAGTGAAGAAATTGAATCAGGGAGACAATAAAAGTTGGACATTAGTTTTGTTCGTTATTTGGTCAGCACAATAACGTAGGATGAAGAAAAATTTGTTGACATCGAATATGAAATGAAATGTTAGAAAGTCTTTTTTGAAGGCATTTGTCTGGAAATTAGTTCTGTACGTGAGTGAAACGTGGACGATAAGGAGTTCAGGCAGAAAAATGATAGAATCTTTTGAAATGTGGTGATCCAGGAGAATGTTGAAGATTAGATGACTAGATTGAATAACTATTGAGGCGGTACTGAACAGAATTGGTAGGGGGTAAGAAATTTGTCATATGTTCACTAAAAGAAGATAGGATACATTCTAATATATTAAGAACATTACGTACATTTCCTGCAATTTAGCGTTGGTCAAAAGTGGGGGCTAAAAATCCCAGATGGAGACCGAGAGACGAATACAGTTGATGTTCTTATTCAGAGATGATGAGGCTTGTGCAGCACAGAGTGGGGCGGAGTGCTGCATTAAGCCAGTCTTTGGAGTGAAAACCGTAACAAAAATAACAATAGCAACAAAATATATTCGCTAGAGAGGGAGAAAAAAAGAAAGGGTGTACGCTGCTACACTACACCACCGGCTGTACATTCTATGTCTCATTACCGAATAGCGGAACGTTGATGAATAGATCGTCACTTTAATAAAAAATTTTGTGAAATTTTGTACTTCAGTGATGTGTGTGATTAATAGGAGGAAAGCGACAGAGATAGTGCTCACATCTGAAGAACTGCGCCATTTCTAAAAGTTCCACACACACGATGGTCATACGCTTGTCACGCAATCGGCGCCATATAAAAACTGGAGCCCTACGAAACAATCTCAACTGCGCAGTCACAGAACTTGATAAGCCAAACACTGTTACCCGTGCCGCGCGCTCTGTAAGCCGCCTTCGCCGGGACTACGTGAGCGACGTACAAGCCAGGTGTGTCAGCACTGCAAACAAACCCACGGCGACTGCCTTTGTTCTTTGCAGCTGCCAACCAGCCGTGAAAGCAGACTTTCTGCCCCCCGCGAGACACCCCACAGCAGAGACACGGCGGCTGAAAAGTCGCCGAAACGACGGATTGTGCAGGCATTACAGCGACAGTACCAGTTATTGTGTTTTGTGGAGGGTAACATTAATAATCTCTGGTATACGAATGTCTCGAAATGGGAAATTCATATGTAAGTTTCGGCACTGATTAGTGACGGCAAGTAATTTCACTGCAGACATAGGGGAAGAAGGGCAGTCACTGCTCAAGGAAGGCTTTCACGACCTAAGGCTGCTGCCAACACTGTGGGCCGCGTCAGAATGGCCGTGCGCACTAAGGCATCCTGCTGCGATGCGGGCGGCCGTTCGCCGTCGGGAATTCGAGTCATCCCTCGGGCATGGGTGATTGTGTCGTCCTTAGCATAAGTTATCTTAAGTTAGTGTAAGTAGGTAGTTTGTGAGACTAGGGACTGATGACGAACGTAGTTGAGTCGCTTAGATTTACAAACATTTGAACAATGCTGTGGCGATATTGATCGATTTGGACAGGAAGATGCAAATAATGACATTCACCGCAACTGATTCTGTAGTGCAACTGGAACTGCCGAACGCTTCAAGCTCTCTACAGCTGGGGTGTCTCCAGCTTAGCGTTCAGTGAAAGACGCATTATTACTAGTGTTGGAGTGGAAATGGATGGAACGGGAAAGCGTTCCTGGAATTAAAAAAAAAGTGCAAGAGTTTGTGGACTTAACCAGTACGGTTATCAGTCCCTAGGCTTACAAACTACTTAAGCTACCCTAAGGACAAGACACTGGAATCTCCGCCGGGGAGCAACCGCGCGCTCTGCATAAGGCGGCTTACAACGCTGGGCCATTCCACCGCGGCGTGAAATTTTCCACAGATCCTTGTGAATATTTCCCACTGCTTCTGATTTCAGACTTAAAATAAGGTAAATCAGAAAGATGTTTCGGGTATTTTAAACAAATAGAGCGAGGGGCGGAGGACAAAACTGTGCGTCACAGTACTGCTACTGACTGTCAACAAAATGAAATCGAGAGCCAAATCGAAAACAGGATCTTTCGTGGCGATCGCTGTATCCAACGAAACTCAAAAATACAAAGGGAAGCTGAGGGCTTTACTCTGGCCACATACGCAACCTTATCTAAAACTACTGCCTAAAAAGAAAAAGTTATGGATGTTCCGATTCATGCTTGGTTATGACGTTTTCAGAAGAGGATTCAATCGTTGACCAGATTTATATAAACACGGTAATGATTTTTTCTTTATTCAGTATTCATTTTATGCTCCACTGAAAAATATAGTGGTGTAGATAATTTAGTCTTCTGGGGTGGGGGCAGGGTGTCAGTTGTGTTCAAGATGATCAGTCAAGTGAGCGACCTACAACTGAACAGAATTGTCCAACTGTTTCACTTGCGACGAGCACAGGCAGGGGTTCCGGCGGTGACGGAGGGTGTTATGCACTAAAAGCGACTAAAACGACCCTCCTGCAGGCTGCCGCCCCGTTATCCACCAAACAGATGTTTGTCCAGCAGAGCGTGCGGTGTGAGGTACACTGTGTTGCGGCGTGCCACTGTGCAGGAACGTGCGCGCATGAGTCGTCCGTCGTCCGCGTGACGAGCCAGTGGCCGCCGACGCTGTGAGAAATAGCTCTCGCCAGTAATTACTTTGTTACCTTCCTTGCGTTTTATGTTTTACTTTGAAACATCCTCGTTGGTGTTCAGTCAACTACGTTGCCCTCGACATAGCGTTTTAGAGCCCCATTTTGAAAGCAGCGAATGGAAGCGAAGCAAATGTGCATTCGCCGACAATTCGACACTGTTCACCTGCACACATTTGTATATACGTACAAGCGTTTACAATTCGCTTTATACGAGCTGCCGTCCAAAGCAAGTGCCTACGCGTCCCAAATGCCGGCTAGGGAAAAAAACGCAGAGAATACCGCGTTTGCCGCGGTGGAGTAGCCGAGCGGTCTAAAGCAGCTCGTTGCGGAGCGCGCGGTTGCTCGCCGTGGAGGTTCGAGTCCTACCTGGGGCATGGGTGTACGTGTTTGTCCGTAAGTTAGTTTACCTAGGTTTAAGTAGTTTGTAAGCTTCGGACTGATGACCACGCAGTTTGGCCCGATAGATTTATAGACATTTGAACATTTTTGAATACCGCGTTTTTTCCCCTTTGCATTTATTGTTAGAAGCAAGTATATTACGTATGGTCCAGGTAAACTAAAACGATGGGCACCCTGTGGTAAACACGACAATAATGAGATTTTTTTTAAAAATCCTGTGGGACTCCACGGCTTAAGTTCCTAGCCCGCGGTGGCCGATGGGACTGAGGCGCTCCAGTCATGGTCTGCACGGCCACTATGGTCGGGGGTTGGAATCAAATGTTCAAATGTTTGTAGCACTTATGGGACTTAACTACGGGGTCATCAGTCCCTAAACTTACAAACTACTTATGTACTACTTACGAACTAGGACGGCACAAATATCCATGCCCGAGGGGGGATTCGAACCCCCGACCGTAGTGGGCGTGCAGACCGTGACTGAAGCGCCTCAGTCCCCTCGGCCACCGCGGCCGGCGGGGTTCGAATCCCCCCCTCGGGCATGGATATTTGTGCCGTCCTTAGTGTTAGATAATTCGTAAGTAGTATGTACATTTAGGTACTGATGACCCCATAGTTAAGTCCCATAAGCTATACAAACATTTGAACATTTATAAGTCCCTAGACTTACAAAATACTTAAACTAAGGACGACAAATACACCTATGCACGAGGGAGGACTCGAATCTCCGGCGGGAAATGGCCGCGCAGACCGGAGCAAGGAACGTCGGTGCGCTCGGCTATTCTGCCGCGGCAATAAAGATGAAAATTGAAGGAGAGGCACTGGATTAAAATTTGTGCCGCGGTCAACCCGAGACCTCCTGCTTACTAGGCAAGCGCTATAACCACTGAGCCACAGCGATCTAATGCATACGGCGATTGCACGGACTGTCCCAAAGCACGTTTCTCTCTCCACAACACAAACTTCAATTACGCCTCATGATTCCCTTTATAAATACCTACAAACGTTACTGACGTCCCCAATAACGGAATGGCACCCCGTAATGAACGTAATGAGAACGATCCTACATTGTACTTTATGCACAGGTGATATAAATATCAAATAATAAATCAATGTTCAGATACTTATTTTGTCTCGATATATATCAAAGATATAGAATTGAAGGGGATGCATTGAATTAGAGTTTATTATCACCAGTTGTGCCTGAGGTACAAGGCAGGTCGTTCCCCTTAAGTTCATTGCTGGTGTGCCAATCCGCTATTGGAGAGCGTCGGCAACGTTGATACATGACGAAGAATTGATGTGCGTGGTTGTGGCAAGAGACATGCTTTAGGACAGTCCGTGCAACTGACGTATCCATTAGGTCGCAGTGGATTAGTGGTTATAGCGCTTTCCCTAGTATACAAGAGACACAAATTTTAATACAATGCCTCTCTTTTAATCCAAAATCTTTGATAGTGATCGAGACACAATACAGGAATAATTGACATTGATTTATTGTTTCATAGAGAGAAAAATATCTCGTGCCTTTAGCTATGTACTCTTACATGTTGTCATTTATAAAAGGGCTCCTAATGATGATAGCGTACTGCTGAAACGAGTCGTGTCAAATAAACACAGCCGCTGCGGATTAGCCGTGCGTACTGGTGCGTCATGCTGCGGTTCCCGCGGCCGTTCGCCGTCGGGGGTTCGAGTCGCGCCTCGGGCACGGGTGTTTGTGTTGTCCTTAAGTTAGTTTACCTTAGTTTAAGCAGTTTGTAAGCTATGAACTGATGACCGCGCAGTTGAGTCCGATAGGTTTACAAACATTTAATTTTTAATCAAATTAAACACAGTTATTAAACGTAGAGTAAGCAGCTGTGGCGAACTCAGGATTCTGGTCTAAGAGGGAGGCGGATTGAGCTGAGAGAAATTTCGTATCACCCTGCTGTCTCCAAATTCGCGCCCTGAAAAATCTAAAATCCGTATTACGGCGAATACTCTCGGTATTTTTTCCCCCTCTTTTAGGTGAGGCTGCAGCTCTATATCCTCCACCAACCGTTAGATTCATGACTAGAAAGCAGCAAAATATGCAGTTCATAAAAATAAGAACATTACCTTAAGTAGCGAAGAAACGGGAAAGAGACAGGAATGGTAAAGACGTCGGTTCGTGGTAGGCGCATAAACAGTGTGAGGCGGTGGGAGTCACGCTGTACTTGTCACTGGTTCGCCCAGTGCTCGAGTACGCGTCCCCAGTGTTTGGAAACGCCGCAGACCTTCACATCAAGTCGCTGTAGAGGATCCAGAACCGCGCCCTGAAGAATGCCCTGCATCTTCCGACGCGGTACTCCACCGCCCGAGTTTGTGACACTTGCGGGGAGTGACACTTGCGCGGAAAGGGAATATATAGACACTTGCGCGGAGACCCGGACGCTGCAGGTAGTGAACAGGGTGTTCCAGAAGTAGGGATACACCACCCCTACTCCTCGCCGTCCAGCCGCTACCTGTGCCGTATTCAGGGAAAGGCCCACCGAGCGAGGTGGAGCAGTAGTAACGGCCCGGAGATATCACAGCCTCATTCAACAGGGAGATAACACGTCATACAAGTATCACTCGATTTACAATACAGCACCATGTGAAGAGGAATGTGATGAAATCGGAATTGAGCGCAACCGTTGCTAACTACAATTTCGGATTTACTGCATTTTGAGTCAGAATTCGCATCTATATTCGCATTTATCGCAAATGCGAATTTTTCCTGTCCCTAGTAATACCTCTAAAAATAAACAGCTGATCAAGGCACTAAAAGCAAGGGCAGATCTTTTGGTGTATTATTACAAATAACTAAAACACAATTTGATCGTGGAATTATATACAATCTCATTATAAAGGTTATTTGTAGGTGGTTTTGAGCAGCTTTTAAATATGTTAGGAATAGCATTATGAAATATAGACAGCTACACCGTATGTTTATTATGAGATATCGATTTCGGCTGATTTCAGGTCATCTTCAAGTCTCAAACAACAGGTGTTACTTATGCATTTTTCTAGTGGCACTCATAACCTTTATCTGTTTACACACGAGGTCTAACGTTGTTAATCGCATTAGCGATGAAAACAGAACCCAGAATCGTTGCGTCTAAATGATACATATATTGGTGTGATGTCTTATTTCGAAAGAACAGACATCATACCAATACATATATCACTCTCGGTAAAGTCGAACGGTACGATGTCGTTACGTAGCACAGCACAGCCGACTGGAAACGCAGGAGAAGTGCAAACAACGTTCTCTTCTCAGAGGTATGATTAGGTTCGACGTAGACTTCTACAACATACAGTCTACACGGCGAAGATTACACCAAAAAATTTAACGTTTCGTCTACTTTGGCGATAGTAACCAAATTTTAAAATCGTGTCTTCTATGTAAAGATTTAGCAACACAAAACGCTTCAGGTCCAAAACTTCACTGATTTTCTAGTTCTGAATTTTTAACATGTTTAAAATGTTATTACAGAAAAAACAAATTTGGGACTCACACTACAATTTTCATATGGCAGAATTTGTAGGTACATTCACAAGACATAAGTCAACGGTTGTGTGCATTCATCTTATGAGAAATATCAATCATTTGTTTTCAGTGTTTATTTCAAATTTCTCATTTAAGTTTCTTTAATTATTAGTACTTAAATGTGGTTATGAAATAAATAAATTACGTGTATATGTGTAGTCTTATGCGGCCAAACTACTTAGGTCATTGGTCGCTAGACTTACACACTACTTAATCTTACTTAAAATAACTTAGGCAAAGTACAAACAAACATACCCATGTCTGAGGAAGGACTCGAACCTCCGAACGGACCGGCCGCGCAATTTGTGACACAAATTACACGTTTGATAATATTAATGCATAGAAGTATGAAATCACGTCAAGACTACTTCCTGCAAAAAGTTCGACAAAAAAAAGTTGGCACTTAGTTTAGAAAAACAAAATTCTGGTATATTGGATTTTAACATTTTATCAAAAAATGAATGTTACTACAAGAGATACAGCCATTCAAATTTACGGGCACCATAACGTTTTCCCTTCCTGAGTAAATGAGCTGCTTCTTATAGTTTCAACACCTTTTTCTTGAATGTTCTGAATATAAATCTTCACACAGACTTCTTGAGGAGGAGAGTGATACGGATATCTGATTGTAAACCACTGCCTATTACCTTAGACCTTTTTGACTGTATTGAACAGGAGTTCCGTGTATTCCGTAATTTATATTTATACAGTTTACAGGCAATGTAATTTATAACCAACTATTGGCTGCCAATTTCGCTTCATTTTTCCTGGAAGTCTTGCAACTTGTTTCTCCCTGTTGGTTTATGCCAAGTTCAGAATAAAAATGGTTCTATATGACAGTGATGGAAAACAGAATTTATCTTTAGCATTTTTCGGTGTGTGACATTCCCTTACACATTCCGTATTTCATATATTTCTTAGATGTATTTGTAATTCGAATACAGCCAAATCGTTTTGGGTTCTACGAATAAACGCTTTAAGTATGTAAAATACTCATTGACTTATTATTAACGTTTTTTAATTGAAGGTTTAAGGTTACATCTCCTATTAAAAAGAATAGTAGCTATTTTTAAAGAGATGGAAGTTACGTGATAGTGGGGTTAACTACATAGCGGTCAATTACATCAACGTATCTGTGCAGGATGATATATCACTATTAAAATACCTTTTTGTTTACAGGAGGAACACTCAACGGATTAATATGTAGTTAGAACAAGGTACTATATTGCTCTTCAGCTTTGAAAGGGTTGTGCAATTTCACTGATTTTCGTGTTATGTTGACAGTGTGGAAACTTGACAACAGCAGTGCTAGACTTCTTGGTGTGCCTGTACCCAGGAAAAGCCTTTAGCCGCCCCAAGGGTCCCGAGTTCCGCTCAAGTGTCACTCCGCGCAACTGCCACACCGCGCAAGTGTTCCAACCCCCCACCGCCCAGCTTCCTGACGAAGTCGACATTTTGCCACTCCGGGAGAGGTTCCGCGCCACCGCCAGGAAGTTCTGCGAGAAGTCGCAGCAGTCCCAAAACCAGCTCGTCCGGGATCTTGGGACACAACAACACTTCAGGCCAACGACTCGTTGGCCTGACTTGCTACGAGATTAATCTTATAATCTCGTAGCAACTGTGGAATAAACCACATCGTCATTACCTGACACCCTAAGACCCTTCCTCCAGTCAGGAGTTTCCTATGTTTCAGGTACCGCAGGAACAGCAGCAAATGCTTAGCCTGCAACCCATGGGACCAAGGTCGAGGTCCGTCAAGAGAAGCGTGAGCGTGAGGCAGTGGGAGAGCGCGCGCCTGGTGGGCGTGGCCGCGTGAGTCACGGCGGCAGGTGGGGGTGGGGTGGGGAGGCCGCGCCAAACGACAAACAGGCCAGCCCGCTAGCGCGGCACATGCCGCCGGTGGCCGGCCGGCCCGTGATTCACGTCCGCTGCAGCGCCGGAGGCTGCCCACTAACGCCGACTCACCAGCGAGTCACCAACCACCTACTATCCAATCGTCTCTTCAAAGTGTACACCTCTACCCTCAACCTATCTTACTGCCCACTAATTCAAAACCAATAAAACAGCATCGGTTTGCTTCAGACAGTCGGAGGAAAGCACCACTAATAAAAATTTACAAACCATAAGGACTAGACTGCTGAGGTCATCGGTCCCGTTGGAGGTTCGAGTTCTTCAAATCAATGTTCAAATGTTTGTTAAGCTTATGGGACTTAACTACGGGGTCATCAGTCCCTAAACTTACAAACTACTTATGAACTACTTACGGCACAAATATCCATGCCCGAGGGGGGATTCGAACCCCCGACCGTAGTGGCCGTGCTGACCGTGACTGGAGCGCCTCAGTCACCTCGGCCACCGCGGCCGGTTTCGAGTTCTTCCTCAGGCATGTGTGTGTGTGTTTGTGTTTGTGTGTGTGTGTGTGTGTGTGTGTGTGTGTGTGTGTGTGTGTGTGTGACGTTAGTTCAAGTAGTTTGTAACCCCTCTACAACCCATCCATCCACACAGGGTCGGTTACAGGGATTTTGTCACCCCGTGCAAAAATTGCAAATGCAGCCCTCCCCTCCTCCCCCTGCATTTTTCGTCAGCTTCATTTAAATGTGACGCCTTATTTTCACATATTACACTCACGCGTCTCTTTGTCGTGAATATGTCTGTGAGATCAAAGCAGCGTCAGTGTTACATTTACATTTTAAGCCATAATTGCAAAATTAATATGTCCACCAATGTTAATTTAGGTCAGCAGCAGAGCATAAAAGTAAATTATGTTCACTTTTTCTAGTTCCCTCAGTAGAGGTGGAGCATCTTACCGACTAATTGTTGGGTAAATCACAATTTCCAAGAAAGCACTTTGACAGAGACGTTTATGTACACAGGCGCCACATACTCGTCGCAGCTCATAATTTGACAAAGAAACAAAAGGACGCCTGTTCACTGCGCACTGAACTAGGACCGGGACATAATTTAACCTATCGGACATATAAAAATTCAGGTATCTGCCGCCCCGGGCGACGGCACGGTTCGCCCCCTCCTAGAGCCGGCCCTGCATCCACAATAACTCGCTTCCCGTCTCATCCAGCCGATTATCCTCATTACTTGCTGTATAGCGCCGACTCCCGCAAGAGCGAGCTCAATGTATTCGTGTGCACGGAAGGGGCCACTGGCCGTCATCACGTTAACCTGGTGGTCATCACTCCCTAGACTTACAAACTGCTTTAACTTGCCGGCCGCAGTGGCCGAGGAGACTGAGGCGATTCAGTCACGGTCTGCAAGGCCACTACGATCGGGGGTTCGAATCCCCCCTCGGGCATGGATATTTGTGCCGTCTTTAGTATAAGGTAGTTCATAAGTAGTTTGTAAGTTTATGGACTGATGACCCCGTAGTCGAGTCCCATAAGCTTAACAAACATTTGAACATTTTCTGCTTTAACTTATGCTAAATACAACACACACACCCATCCATGCCTGAGGAAGAACTCTAACATTCGACGAGACCGACCGTGCAATCCGTTAGATGGCTCACAAGACCGTGCGGCCATTCCCACACGGAAAAAGCACGATTACTGCGGAGTCTTTCTTAAGACGCCTACCGTGGACGCAGGATATTTCCGTAAGAGCGTGCAAAAATGTAACAGGTCCATTAAACAATTCGCGTAAGGACGTGGGATCGGTGAAGCCGGCTTAAGGGGATGTGCTTTGTCTTCCATTACTGTTTCCGAATTTATTTATTTATTTATTTATAACTGAAATGCGTACACTTTTACAAGTGCTGTGTGTTTTATTTAAATCTACATTCTTTGTTTCCTGCAAGGAAACAAGGAGCCGCGGCGAAGTGGCCGAGCGTCCTAGGCGCCTCGCTGCGGAGCGCGAGGTTACTCGCCGTCGGGGATTCGAGTCCTCCCTCAGGCAAGAGTGAGTGTGTTGTCCTTAGCATAAGTTACTTTAAGTTAGTTTAAGCAGTTTGTAAGCTTAGGGACTGATGGCCAACGTAGTTAAGTCCCTTAGATTTACAAACATTTGCCAACAAAGACTACAAACCCGATTGCAGGTTTTGTTTACTTCACTAGTACGTAATGTTGCTCTGTCGCATCGTATTTACACTGTATCATGACAGAAGCTGCTATGAATCAACGACACAACCATTCATCACTCGGTGCTAGTCAGAGAAGTACACTACAAGACGAAGGAGCGGTTCCGAACATCTTTCGAAGAACACACACACACGCACTTTGTCCTATTTTATAGTATGCAAAGTCATTTACCCTGAATTCCCTCGATTATTCTCTATAGGGATATCTATAATCAGTTGCGATTGAGACCTCAGTGGATACGGAGATATTAGTTGCCAGAATTGCAACTGCTTCTTATCTTATTCGAAACACAAAAAGGATATAACGTCAAGGTGCGTGAGAATCTTGTTCGCCGATGTCACACTTGGGTTGAGGTTGACGGCTGTCAGTATCAGCACATTTTGTAAGATGCAGCGCAAATGGTACGTTGATGATATTTGCAGCTAACAGTCTGACTTCTCTGACAGCAGGTTCAAGATGTTTACAAACGTATTGGACTAAACTATTATGGTCATCAGTCCCAAAACTTAGAAACTACTTAAACTTCCACTATGAACAACACACACACACACACACACACACACACACACAAACAAACACAAACACAAACACACCCATGCCCGAGGGAGGACTCTAACCTCCGGTCGGAACGGCTACCCAGTCTGCAGCAAGACGCCTTAGATCACGCGGCCATTCCGCGCGGCTGCAGTCCTACGTGAAAACGTTCTCTGGAGCATCCTCTACCTCCTGTTAAATTGTTGCTTGCTCTTACTGAAACACACTTCATATATTGTGGTTGCATATTCACAGTTGATTCAGATATCAGTTTGGGAGGTTATCTAGTACAAGTAGATGTATTGACGGTAAAATTAAAACGCGTACGTCAATCGGTATTTCCAGCAGGGATTTAATACGGCTGCGCCGCCACGCCAGGCTGACGTCACGCGGTCGCAGCTTGGATACACCTAGGCACGCGATCAATATAGTTTGCTTTGTCGAGTAATGAGAGCGCTGATCCTAAAGACGACAACTTTCTGCGGCCCTGAAGGCGGGAACATTGTTTACACTTCTCACTAGGCATATTTGCATTAAAAGTGTACATAGTTGTCGAAAGTGAACGACTGGCGTCGTAATTATATTGTGTTATTATTAAACTGACACACAAATAATACATCTCGGAAAAAGTGAGATGAAGAATGCAAGTTTTCTGTTTACTGTTTAGGTGGTATTCATAGCACTTAACAAATAATAATAATAATAATAATAATAATAATAATAATAATAATAAAAGTTCAAATGTTTGTTAAGCTTATGCGACTTAACTGCGAGGTCATGAGTCCCTAAACTTACAAACTACTTATAAACCACCTTATACTAACATAACACAAATATCCATACCCAAGCCAAATAATTCAATGTCTGCTCCTTTGTGAGTACGTGCGTGGCTAGCATGGGGCCCCGAGCTAATGCAGTCTTTCACCCTTCTTTCCTCCCTGGACTGTATTTCCTTTCCCTTCCCTTCCTTCCGTATCCTCACTCCTTTCCTTCCCCACCGGAGGACTGATGACATCGGCAGTTTGGTCCCCGTGTTCCAAACAAACAAACCAGTTCGTATACCGCGCAACAGCAAACTGAAACGAACTATATGAATCAACATACGTAGTGAATTTCATATCCGTTGGAAATACCAGAGCTTTGAATCGTGACTGTGGCACCATATGGAAAGCTGAAATTAGTAAAAGGGATATATACGGAAGAATCATATCCTACTTCTGGGAATACACCAAAAAATCGTTTTCAGTGTTGAGTCATAGGCGCAGTTAAGATTAATTCCAGGAAATGCTCTGCCTTATATCGACATGGAAATGAACAAAGCAATCTCTGTGCGAATGTGAGTTGTGGTGTACAGAATGTGCGTCTATTACTTGGCGACCTGTGAATTGAGAGCGAGCGGGCAGAGGCTGTAGGATGTGGGCGCGGTCACTTCTAGCCTGACTTCCACTCAGGCTACAGCATCGACTGGTGCCGTCGTAGGATCATTTGGAAGAAAGAAGACAGATTTTGTCTGCGCGAAGTGATGGTCGTTTGGGAGCACTGAAGGGATGGAAAAAACGTACCGGTTAAAACCGATAACAGTATTTATTTGGTTTTGCTTGTGACCATTTTCTTTTTTAAATTTTACTTATTGTCAATAACTGGGTAAAAATACCGGTACAACTACTTTGTGTAGCAGTTGCTCTGAATGTGTTTTTGTTTTCAAATAATTAAAACAAATGAAAAGTAGTAATATTTATTCCTAAAATTTCCCGAGCCGTGAAATATTTGGTTGCCGCAGAAACTATGAAATGCGATTAGTTATAATTTGAGGACAATGCCTAGTCAGATTCGAGCAACAAACGCACGGCATGGCAGTTGGTACACGTGTTGTTGAGGCATCGGTGCAGTTGATTCCTTGTGGCTCGGCCTATTAGGCGACGGGAATGCAGGCGCAGTGTGGGACACTCGCTCGGTCATACGGCAGCTCCTCGCCGTCATCGCCGGACAGAATTCGTCAAACTCAAGTTTCACCCTTTATTACTGGCTATTCGCAGTGCCCAAATACAGATGTGATTCTTGATTGCAACAAGGTTTTTCAGCCAAGATTCAGAATCAATAAAACTGGTGATTTTCTATAGAATTCATCTCCGCATTACTTTTCGATAACAGCAACGAACTGTAGGCAATTTGCACGTATAAACTATTTTCACTTGAAATGCATATTTGGATGGTAATAATTAGACGCCATAGTTTCTTGGTTATTATGATCTCGATTTTCGCCTCAGGAATCAAGACTGAATGAACAAAAATAAGCTGTGAGGGGAATAACAGGAACAGATAGTTGTTTCAATAGGATGACGTTCTCGGATTTTTACGGACAGCCCTCTGCTCAGTGCGTCTTATAAAATAGATTTGCTTATCCTGATGACCTGACAATGTCATATTTTCGGAGAAGTCTTGTGGAATTCTAACAAAATTCATTAGTAATTTCGATTGTTCTAAAAGTATGCAAAAACGGGAATGATTAACACAATTGACAACAATAAAGTTCATTTTAATGTATTTTTCACTTGATCGTGCATGTATGTAATTTGATAGTGCATGATTTGGGATTTTCATGATGAGAAATTTAGATTACTTTTAGTTTACATTCTAATCACTGGTTCAGAAACGAGGCAGGTCACCTTAGGACGACTGCAATATACGTACATTTAACAATGCAGCACTGACGGTCAATTGTATGTTCGAATTACAATCTCCCGTATTGTGTTTAAGAATATCAGAAAGCCGCGGTGGAGTAGCCGAGCGTTCTAAGGCGCCTCGCTGCGGAGCGCGCGGTTGCTTGCCGTCGGAGGTTCGAGTCCTCCATGGGGCGTGAGTGGGTGGGTGGGTGTGTTGACCTTAGGTTAGTTTACCTAGATTTAAGTAGTTTGTAAGCTACGGACTGATGACCACGCGGTTTGGTCCGATAGATTTACAAAGATTTGAACATTTCTTTGATTGTCAGAAAGAAACGAAAGACACGGGTATTCACAAAGTAAAAGAAAAAGTCATGTCATTCAATTACTTACACTTCAATCAGCTAAGTACCTAGAAAATTGTTCCACTGTTTCATATTTACACAGATTCGAATAAACAGGTATTATTTTAATGAAACTATGAGGATCCGAAATCCATTCTTATTTGGAACTCTGATATTTTCTTCTTCTTTTGTCGTGGGAAATTAATTCTAATTTTATGAGTATGGTAGCGTAGCGATAAAAGTCGCAATGAGGCTTCCTCGTTTAACTTACACTTTATAGAAACATCACTTGTGTCAGTGTTGCTTCCATTCTTCAGCTGGTTGCATTGTGCAGTTATCAGGGACGCAATTACGGGTTGCTTTTGTACACACTTGCATGGATCATGATTCTATTGAAGCACATAAATTTTGTGCAATGTCGCTGTCCGAGGAGCCGAAGTTATCACAAGTGCAATCGAATAAAGCTTTGATTTCTAACTTGGAAATGTCAAAATCGGTATTAAAGAAAAAAGGTTACTTAATTGTGGTTGCGTAAACTTTTTCGGCGTTATAACTGATAATAATCTTCTGAGGCTTGCAGCCGGATAACATTTTCAACTTGACTCAGTATTTCGAAAGACCAGAGGGCTGCCAGATTCAGGTGAGTACAATGGTTGCACTTACTCGCCGAAGTGCTCAGCGTACTCACCTGAAGATGGCAGTCAGTCGGTCTTTGGAAATATTGTGTCAAGCTGACGATGTTATCCGGCTGCAAACCCGAGAAGAATATTATCAATTACTTACTTAGTTGTTTTAGGAAACGTGAGAAATCGTCTTATAACACTAGCTAATTAATACTTTGATGATACGTTTAGATTAGTTTTACCCTTCAAAATAGATGTAAAATTTGAGTCTTAACGTGGCTGTCAGCTCAGTCAAATCAGGGTCGATGTCATTAGGGAAACGAGTAAAATTATCCTCGAATGGTAGTCCATCACGAAGGATACTGAGCCATCTGTTTGGCAGTTATTTCAACTGGAGGTCGCACGGGGAGCGACCGTCCTACGTTAGTGCGGCAATCGCAGGTGGGAGACGGATGCTGGAATTGTAGACGCATTGTTTGAGCCGTATTTCTAGGTGAGTGAGGCGCCTACCTTCTTGCGCTTGGGCAGGTCGTCGAAGTCGTCGAGCACGATGCCCTCGTCGGCGTTGAGGTGCGCCCAGAGCGCCGCCGTCGACCCGGAGCCGGCGTCGCTCAGCGGCGGGGACGGCGTGCCGCTGCGGCCCGACGCGTCCGACCCGGGGCTCGGCGACGGCCCTGCAACACAGCAGCGCCTCTGTAGACCAGGCTGGCACACGATTCTGCTAGCACAGCTTCACCTCCGCCTTCTCTCTGTATATCTACCCACCACGCCTATCTTACACCTTATCTTGCCCCTCCTCCCATCCCCGGTCTCTGTCCATTTCTTCCTCCACTCCCCTTTCTCCTTCACAGTGTCCGCCTCTTCCCTCTCTCTATTCACCTGCTCCTCTCACTTCGTATTTCTCCCCCGGCCTCTATGTCAATCTCCTCCTCTCCCTGTTATCTCTTCCCCTCCTCTCCATTCATCTACTTCTCCTTAGTCCGTCTATTAAAACGTCCATACATCCGCCAACTTTCATTGTGATCGGTGACCAAGTACTGACGTCTGATGTATCGTACCATATGAAATCTTACGTAAACACTGATCTACTTATCTGGAAGGTTAAATATTCAAATTTTCATTAAAATCGGAATAAAACTGTATATAGGGGGTCAGTGTTTTGTAAAGTACCCACCACCATGCACCGTACCAAATTTAACGTAGGCAGTGACCTTCCACTTATTTTCAAAGTCAAGTATGTAAAATTTCATCAGTATCGCAGTGAAACGGAACGTTTTTGTTCTTCGACATGCATCGAGCAGATGTTTATGTAGACAGTGACTTTCCTCTTCTTTTGAAAGTAAAAAGTAAAGCAGTCAACAATCATAAGATTGGTTTGAACACCACAGTGCTTTACTACGCATGGTCCTGTTTGGAGGTCCTATGCCGTTGCCGTCCTCCGACCTTCGAACTGACTTACCCAGCCAGTTATAAGGGACCTACAGTTTAACGTTGGTTCCGAAGCGCGGTGCTACTCGGTATTTTTCACATGAGCAGTACTGCCAGAGGTGAAAGAAGTGGAAAGTGACAGATAAAAATCGTAGGACCTGGCGGGGATCGAAGCCGCGACCTTTGGATTTGTAGTCTGGCACTCTACCACTGTGCAACCGAGACACACTCAAAATAAATAAAATAAAATAAAAATAAAAAAATTTAAAAAAAAAAATGTTCAAATGTTTGTAAACCTATTGGACGAAACTGCTATGGTCATCAGTCCCTAGACTTACAAACTAATTAAACTAAGCACACCACACACACACCCCCATTCTGCAGGGAGGACTCGAACCTCCGACAGCGGGCAACCGCGCATTCCGCAGCAATTCGCCCTAGACCGCTCGGCCACTCTTCCGAGGCTGCAAAATGTCATCAACATTCGAAGAAAACTATAGAGTCGTATGCAATATAAACACACAAAGAGACACAAGGACACTCTGTATGCAACTATTTGAAAACCTGGCGTTGGGCGGGTGTATATTATTCCACTCTCTCCTTAATCTCTCTGTTCAACTCACCCTCCCCTGTGTCCCGCTCCTCGTCTTCTCTCTGTTCAACTCTGCCCCGTCAGTTCATCTCCTTCCTCCCGCATCTATAAAAAGCCACATGTCTAGTATCGTGGTGATAAGCGAAACAGTGTCAAACTTTATTCTTAGACACCCTATACCATGCTTTATAACTTGGTCGTGAAAAAGTGGCTGGCTGATTATCCGATCATTCGAACCTCTTGACTAACACATAAGCAAGGAGTGAAAACATTACTAGGAATGTTTCAGAATGAGGTATCACAGTGGGTAGTATACTGAAGTGCCTATGACCATCAGTGTTTGGGCCCTCCGTGATTTCCCTAAATCTCTCCAAGCAAATGTCTGGCAAATTGAAGCAGTCCGTGCTTATTCTCCGTCACCAATGCCAACGCTGTCGACGTGGTGTGGTGTTTGTTTACTAGGAACCTTAACCCCATATATTTTAGTAACTTATTTTAGACACCTTGTACAATATATTCTGCAGATCTAGGATCTGGCTGTCATTCAGTGAAGCAATTAGGTTATCAAGACGTCATGCCCACTACTGTGATATGCATGCTGTTTCATGTCAGCGGATGGACTTTCAATGGGCAGTTGGTACTCAAATCGCGTGCAGGAATCGTAAAACATGTCCTCTATGATCCTATGTCGTCATGCAGACTGCTGACGTTTCAAAGAAAATGTTTTCCAGTAACTCATGTTCGTTTTCCAGTGAAGTTATTAACGACAGCGTCGTGCTCGAGAATGAAGCAACGGGTGCTCGCAGCCATCTGGTTTGTATCTTAAAAGAGATGTTAAATCTGCTGCTTATCGGCGCGACTTGAACAGCGCCAACACCCACTGTTTATTATCAGGCGCCTTATCACAGCAACACAAGACCTGTCGTTGTGACCGCTGTTGGCACACCACTATTGTTCTTTGTTACGGACGCACGAGGGCACTGATACGCCGCAGCAGTAGGAGTATGTTTAGACATTCTGTTTTAATAAAGGGGTGTAAAGCAGAGGACCGGCACAGGTGAACACGCTTTCTCCATAGTTCACTGTTGTACAAAGGATCTCATACACAAACATGGCCGTTTCCCAAGTAAACCATAAACTTCAATCGCCCATTCTCAATATCGTAGCATCCAATGCAAATTCGCTCGAGATGAAATTAGTCCAGAAGTATGAAACAAAGTCGTGCTTGGGCGTTAGATTGAACAAAGATTCAAACAACAGCAATAGAGCGTTTTGTTCGCCAAAAGTAAACATGTTGATGTACAAAGTGGTTTCAGCGACAAAGCTCTCCTACGGAAGTGTCGTAAACATGACAGCGGCCCTGGGTTCCGTGGAGCAAACTTGAGGGCGGTACGACAGACCCACGAAAGAAATCGAGATAAATCTGCCATCACATTTATCGCTCTTCAGAAGGCGACAGTGCTTAAGAAGACATGGCGCTGAAAGTCTGTTTCCGTCTTGTGCCCTCTGAACCGGTTACAGAGCGATATACACTTAATGTGGTCTACGAACCGCAGTGTAACTCCTCGTTTTTCCACATTCACTTCTACATTTCATGCGCCACCTTACGGTATGCGACAGAGAGTACTGCTGATGCAGTCTATGTCTAAATGAAGCAACAAAAGTACTTGCACATAATCTGCCTATATTAAAGACGTTGCATTGCACTACATGACACGAAACTGGTTGTTATATCTACCTGCATCAGACAGGTAGTTGTTTACAGGACAGTCAGTACAGCAAGAGTTTGGTTACACCTTATGCCGTTCTCACAGCTGTCATTTCTCTCTTCTCTCTCAGCTGGTAGGTAAAAGTCAGCTGTTCAAATTCAAATGTTTGTTAAGCTTATGGGACTTAACTACGGGGTCATCAGTCCCTAAACTTACAAACTACTTATGAACTAAGGACAGCACAAATATCCATGCCCGAGGGGGATTCGAACCCCCGACCGTAGTGGTCGTGCGGACCGTGACTGGAGCGCCTCAGTCCCCTCGGCCACCGCGGCGGGCAAAAATCAGCTGTGTACGACAATTAATGTCTGTACCTGAGCTGTTGCGATGTTTTGTTATACTTTTTGTTTCTCTTATGGCACATGTGAAAGATAACCGTGAAATTTTTAGGAAGGTGATAAGACTACTATGATACTGCAAAACGAACACAGAAACACACACTAGCGGGAAACTTATAAACGTATTCTGCACAGAAATACACAGATGCTGGCTGGAACCGGAGCAAAATCCTACTTACACAGTACGGCTCCCACCTTCCTGTTCAATTGCAAATAATTTTGTTATTCTGGTACACGCAACGACAAACAGAGCGTTTTTCGGAGAGAGGCCATTTCCTTCACCGCAAGGGCTGCTCCATCTACAGCTGAGAGGGTAATGCTGTTCCAGTCGCAATGGTGCGTAGGAAGATTAGGTATAGGTGAATTTCGAAATTGCCCATAAAAGAAATGACAAATAATAGACAAAAAGGCTATAAGTAACTAGAAGTCGAAAGCGAGACCTTTGGATCCGTACTATAGCATTTAGCCACTGAACTGAACACGTATCATTGCATTTGTCACACCCACACGTCATCTATACTGTCAGAAAAAACACTGTAGTTGCATTTAAGAAACCAACTCGATGCCTGTAATAAAGGTGAAGTTATAATGACGCGCAGCGTTTTGTTTCCTAAGTTCCTGGTCACTATTCAATGCAGCGGACACAAATTTCTACACCTTATAGTACCGTGACGGGCCTCTTTTTGCCCGGACAAGAGCAGTAGCTAGACATGGCGTGAATTCAGAAGTCGCTGCAAGTCTCCAGCAGGAGTACTGAACCATGCTGCCTTTGTTGCTGCCCACAATTGTCAAGTGTTGCCGTTGCGGAATTTTCTGCACGAACTGTTCAAATGTTTGTAAACCATTGGACCAAACTGCTATGGTCATCAGTCCCTAGACGTTCAAAATACTTTAACTTACACTACGGAGCGCGCACACACACACACACACACACACACACACACACACACACACACACACACACACACACACACACCGCGCTCGCTAGGGAGGATTCGAACCTCCGGTGAGAACAACCGCCCAGTCCGCAGTATGACGCTGTAGACCACGCGGCCATCCGCGCGACTGCACTAGGTGACCTCTCGCTTACGTCCCATAAATGTTCGATGGTGTTCATGTCGGGCGATTAGGGTAGCCAGAATGTTCTTCAAACCAATCGCGAACTATGGTGCTCCGGGACATAGCACACTGTCAGCCATAAAAAATTGTTTGGGCAGATGAGGACTAAGAATGGCTGCAAATGGTTCTCAAGTAGCCGAAAGAGCGATGATAGCTACAGCTTGACTGGTGGACCCAGACCATCCCATGTAAAGATAGCTGTTGCTGTCACCGACTTGCACAGTGCGTTGTTGACAAATTGCGACCCTAGCCTCGTGGGATCTGCTCCCAGCTCGACGCCACCATCACCTCTGAAATCGGGACTTAACTGACAGAGTCATTGTTTTCAGAAACGATCTCGAGTCCCGGAGAGACGCCGCCGGCCGTGTGCCGCGGACAAATACGATCGAGTCGGTCGTCTGCTGCCACAGCCCATTAACGCCAAACTGCGCCGCACTGGCCTGGCGGAAACGTTTGTCGTGCGACTCACAGGCCGTTATTGCAGGCAGTGTTACTAGCACGGACTACGCAAACGCCTCTGCTCTCGGTCATTAAGTGGAGGCCTTCTGCCATTTCATCGTCCGCGGTAAGAAGCGATGCCCGATGTCTGGTATTCTCAGCACATTCTTCACGCTATTATTACCTGAGTATTGATTTCCCTAACGATTTCCTTGACTGCAATGTTCCAAGCTTCTAGCTGGAACTACCGTTCCGCTTTCTAAGTCTGTTCTCGCCGTGTGAGCGGAATCACCGGAGTATCAATGATAGCTCTGCCAATGCACCGCTCACTTATACCTCATGTACGCTATACTACCGCCACCAGGGCCGTAGGGGGGGGGGGGGGGGTTGCACCACACTAGAAAGTCAAGGGTAGTATTTGATCGTTAAGAGTATTTACAAAGGATTCTAGGACAGTAACATTTAACCAAATTTCTTTAGTTTCGTTTTTCAGCTTCCTCGTGCTCCATCTTAGGCTGCGAGTTAAAAGTGACAGGAGGTAAAAAAGTGTTAGTAAACGGAGCCGCTGGCTTTAGGCGGTGTAGAGGCAGCGAAGCCCCGCAGAGCGCGAGCCAGCAGCGGCTGACGAACAATGGGGGAGGAGCCGGCGTGGCGAACAATGCGTGGTTACGCTGCCGCCGCAGCCGCAGCCGACACCGTGACCGCTGCCTCCACTCCCCTCTGCGGGAGCTGGCGGCTGCCGCCCGCCTCACGGCGCACCGCTCTTCTCAGAACCTTCCAGAAGCCACGCGCATCCAGTTAGCTTCTGTCGGGAAACGCCTCCCGAGATGCAGCGATAAAAGACGGCTCAGAGTAGCATACGCGATAACGGTTGGCCCACGCAGTCTGGTGATCATAACAGCTGGTGCCGTCTTCCTGTCGCACGGTGTCAGTCACCAGCTGGATAGATACGTTGCCCTGAGCATGAACACCGGTCTGAATTGCGGTAGAAATGCAATCTACCTTTCAAAAAGTGTGGTGCGCGCGCGCACACACACACACACACACACACACACACACACACACACACACACACAGACAGTGAGGTGACTATAGTCATACACCGTTGGCGGTAGTATCGCATCGCGTACTCTGGTTCTAAAAGGCCGGTGGATTGTCACGGCTGTCACTTGCCGTCCAGTGATACATGTGACTACGTATTCGAAGTTATAACGGCCGCACGGCCGGAATTAACACATATCGAACGCGAAAAGTTATTTGGAGCCAGGTGCAAGGAGCATACCATACTTCCATTTCGGAATACGTTATTTTGGCATTAAGGTCCGCAGTGTCAATTGTGCGCCGAAAACACCAAATTCCGGGTATCATCTCTAAAAACGGACAATGCAGAGGCGTGTACTTTATATTGGACTCACATTCGGGAGAACGGCGGTTGAAACCCGCCTGCGGCCATCCTGATTTACGATTTTCATCATTTCCTTAAATCACATCAGAAAAATGCCAGGACGGTTCCTTTCAAAGGGTAAGGCCGGTTACATTCCCCATCACTGAATATATATACATCCAATCGT
Organism: Locusta migratoria; assembly: GCA_026315105.1. Classification (NCBI taxonomy): domain Eukaryota; kingdom Metazoa; phylum Arthropoda; class Insecta; order Orthoptera; family Acrididae; genus Locusta; species Locusta migratoria. The sequence continues at coordinate 238,393,784 of CM048745.1, forward strand.
GAGCTCCAGCTACGACTCTAATAATCACAGTACCGACGTGACGTTAAACCTTAAACTCCCTTCTTTGCTTCCTGAGCTTAATGGCTTGCGTAGGGTTGCCACTGAGAACAGATGAGTAACATTGCGCGAAATAGCCACAGACATCGATGTGGGGCATATGACCAACATATCCGTCAGGACAGTGAGCCGAGCCTCTATTCGACTTTAATCGGCTATGGCAGCACACGGATGAATCGTCTGTAGTTCCGATCTTTCGTTTCTGACCATATCGATTTGATCCTAGACTACTGTAAAAGCGAGGCTTGTTCGGATGAGTACTGAGCGAGTGGAAGCTGATGGTACATTTCGGGCGTGGCGTTGACTCCCGTGTCTCAATAAGGCACTTGTACAGGTTACTGGCGCTTCCATGATGATGTCGGCAGCTTTTTCGCGGTCCAACTGCACCCATCATTAACCGCGAGAGGCAGTTCCACGTCGGGGGTTCGAATCCTCACTAGGGCATGGATATTTGTGTTGTCTTTAGTATAAGTTGATTCATAAGTAGTTTGTAAGTTTAGGGAATGATAACCCAGCACTTGAGTCCCATACGCGTAACAAACATATGGACTATGTTCGACTAGTTGGAGTTTATTTGCAGCAATTCATGGACTTCGTGATTGTGATGACAATGTGCCAAGTACGAGACCATAGTTGTTTACGGTTGGTTTGAAAACTATTCTGAGCAGCTATAGAGAATGATTTGGCCACCCATATCACTAATGAATCCAACTAAACATTTACGAGACGTAATCGGGAGGTCAGAGTGGCAATCCTGCAGCGGCAGAACTCCCTCTAAATGTCCCTTTAGGGTATTTCTAACGACTGGTCGAGGCCATCGTTCGCCCACCTGCTCCACTTCCCGGTGCAAAACGTGTCCCGTAACTGTTGTCACAGCATTTTCGAAGTGTTCCGTTTTCACGCGTGTTCAGATCAGAGGTTCAAATGTCTGTGAACCTATTGGACCAAACTGCTACGGTCATCAGTCCCTAGACTTACAGACTAGTTATACTAACTTACTCTATAGACAACACACAAACGCCCATGTCCGAGAGAGGGCTCCGACCTCCGGTGGAAACGGTCGTCCAGTCCATAGCAGGACGCCTTAGCCCACGCGTCCATTCAGCGCGTCTGTACTTGCATGAATCGGTGATCAACTGCATATTATATTTTTAGCTGTATAACAAATTCTGACGATGTAACCTTCTAGTACACAACAGTGTTGTCTGTAAGCAAACTCTGAGAAAGCAATGTAGTTTGTCGTGTTCTTTACACATACCGTAATCTGAAAGTAAGGATACCACGAGTCAAGCTTGAAATAAGGGTGAATAATGTTTTTGAAAAATTGTCGAGCAGTTAAAGTAACGCGGAAGACGTGTTTAAGAAAGACAGGGACGGTGGGGGAGGAGGGAGGAATCCTCTCCGCACACTACAAGTTTCCCACTTTATCTGCTAGCTATTGTAGACTCTGCGGCTCTTCACCATTGTAAAATTTAAAATTGTTACTGAATTAAAGATATACGCAGTGTTTGATCTGATTTTCAGCAATAGACTAATCGCGAGTATGGCTTGTCTAGATTATAATTCATTACCGCTTCTCCACAGAAGTCATCTCTGTCATGCGGGACTGGCCGAGTGGTCTGGAGCGACACGTTACGGATCGCGCGGCCGCTCCGTCGGAAGTTCGGGTCTTCCCTCGCCCATTAATGTGTGTTGTGCTTAGTATAACTTAGTTTAAGTAGTTTGTAAGTCTAGGAACCAATGACCACAGACCTTTGCTCCCTTGGGATTAAAAAGCCGGCCGCAGTGGGCGAGCGGTCTGCGGCGCGTCAGTCACAGTCTGCACGGCCGCTGCGGTCGGGGGCTCCAATGCCCCCTCGGGCATGGATGTTTGTATCGTCTTTAGTATAAGTTAGTTCATAAGTAGTCTTTAAGTTTAGGGACTGATGACCCCGCAGTTAAGTCCCTTAAGCTTCACAAACATTTAAATAAAAAAAATAAAAGTAAAGTAAAGTCATCCGGCCTTAGATCCATAGTGCTATCCTTACAAAGCAGGTGAAAGTCCCTTGATTACTATAGTAAAATTAACAACAACGCAAGTTTCATGACTTCCATGAAAAGTGTGATATGCTGGCGACTATTTCCAACATCAATACTTTCCTGTTCCGAGCCTGTAGTTAAGAGCCTATATCAGTATAATTCCTATTTGAGTGTAGGTACTTTGACACTACTGAAGCTCTTTGAAAACGTATATGCAGAAACTTGCGCACGATTTAGCTGGTTAACATTGCTTAACGTCACGAGTAATTATTATGTAGCAGGAGGGTATTTTCTTCCTGTTGTTTCATGTGAGATCTCTAGCATGCATCAGCTTCTTTCCCAGTGATCTTAAGCGGTACAGATATGGTCGCTTGAGTCAAACACTATAATAATGTAAGAAACGACACCCTGACAATTAACAACTTGTCACCTCTGTTTTGTGGACGTCTCTAGCAATAATGTAAAAACGTACACGATATGTAACGGTATTGCTTATCACTGCGGCAGCTCCTCGCTGCTGTTTGTGTGCCGCTGCCGCGTGGGCTGTGTGAGCTCATCGGCGGTGCGGCCATTGTGTGGCTGCCTGACGCTGCAAACTGGAGCACAGGCGCGCTTCATCGCGCCGCAACACTCGCGCTTTGTCCGCTCAGTGGCCCGCGGCGGGAACAACCAGCTAACAATGTCCAATCCGTATCGCGCACATTTTTAACACCGGCAGTGTCCCTCAACCCGGTGACAATTGTGTGCAAATCAAACGACCGATACCTGCATAATTTCAAACATGTCGGTGTCTATATTGTGTGCACACCAAATTCTACATTAGCATTCTCAAACGACATTTTATTCAAACCTGCTGGCAGATCAAAATTGTGTGCCGGAACCGGGACTCGAACCAGGGACCTTTGCCTTTCGCGGGCAAGCGCACTACCGACTTTACTGGCAAATAAAATTGTGAGCCATACCGGGACTCGAACCTGAGTCGTGTCGGGATAGCACAGTCGGTAGTGCGCTTGGCCGCGAAAGGCAAAGGTCCCAAGTTCGAGTTCCGGTTCCGGCACACAATTTTGATCTGCCAGCAGGTTTCATATCAGCGCACACGTTGCTGCAGAGTGAAAGTTTCATTCTGGAAACATTTTATTCATTCACATCTTTGCGACGTCACGCACTCATACGTAACATGAAGTCGATTTGCACGCACAAGTTTCCACTCTTATGTGCGGACTTCCATACAAATAACCGTTTTAGACGTTTCACTACCTACTCTTTACAATTAGTTCCTAAATTTCACTTGATTAGAAATGTTCAAATGTTTGTACAGCTTATGGGACTTAACTACGGGGTCATTAGTCCCTAAACTTGCAAACTACTTATGAACTAGCTAAGACTAAGGACGGCACAAATATCCATGCCCCAGGGGGGATTCGAACCCCCGACCGTAGTGGCCGTGCAGACCGTGACTGCAGCGCCTCAGTCCCTCGGCCACCGCGGCCGGCTCACTTGATTAGCGTGCGAAGAATTTGCCTGGCACCTCACCAACACACCTCAATGAAGCGACGAACACTGGATGGCGGATATACAACGATTTTTCATTACTGGTGCCGGAATACAGTGTAAGTTGCGAGCACCAAGGGATGATGTACGTAGTGGCTGTCTTATACGTAGTCAGTGTGGCATTAGGACGTTTGGGTCGATCCTGAAACCGAATGGTAGGGCGACTGCTCGCGAAGAGCGAGTAATCTGGGTTCGAGTCCCGGTGCGACACATTTTTTCACATGTCGCCATTTGGTGGTACTTCTGTACCTAATACAGCGGAGCAGGAAGAAATTCACAATTGCGAGAGATCCACGTTTTTGGTAGATAAATGATGTTCCCGAACCATTCCTTCTCTTTCCTATTTCATCCACAGGAGGTGGCCATCGCCGCTGCATTCTCTCATTTTGCCGCCGTGATCACTGCAGGAGATATGTGTAAGAGAATGCGTAATGTTTCTTCACCACCATTGAAACATGCGCTCTTGGAATTGTATAATCAGTGCATTCCGCCTTGTACAACTCCTTCCATGTAGCAAGTAACGAAGTATGGTGAGCGTTGGCTCTCACGAACGAAAGGACGTAATTCATGCATGCTGCGTATTCTGCACATTTAGTTGAGATATAATTTCTATTTTTATATAACTAAGCCAAGACAGTCACTATCGGGACATTGTGCCGATATTATTAGGCTGGTGCGTCTTCCTGCCAATGATGTTACCAAATGTCCCCGACTACGATAATATTGCAAAGGCAAAAACACGTAAACATCCACCGGAAATATTTTTTATCGGTGAGTGAAAGGGAGAACAAAGATAAAGCATTTGCTACGCGCCAGCAGTGCTTTGTTCCACGGCTGCCGTTCGGAAGGCCTCGTTGAGAAATTAAGCCTTGTAGGCGCAGTGCAAGCGCGTTGCGCGACTGCGGCTGTGAAGAAACCAAAGAACGCGGAGGAGGGAAGCCACGTGCAGGTCTAGAGGAATCAGCGGGCTTTGTGACGGCCAGGTGCGCGGCCCGCTAGCTGCAACAGCAAGGCCGGCTGTCGTCTGTGTAATCACAACACCACGAACTGCACACCTGCTGATTGCCGGCCGCGGTGGCCGAGGGGACTGAGGCGCTCCAGTCACGGTCTGCACGGCCACTACGGTCGGGGGATTCGAATCCCCCCCTCGGGCATGGATATTTGTGCCGTCCTTAGTCTTAGCTAGTTTGGAAGTATTTTGTAAGTTTAGGGGCTGATGACCCCGTAGTTTAGTTCCACAAACTATACAAACAACAACAACACCTGCTGATTTAGCGATTCAGCAAAAGTAAAAGAAATAAACTTAGATGCTACTTTCATTCAAAATGTACATAACATTTAAAATTGTTGTAAATAATAATATGACGCAATAATGTGTTTTTTGGTGTTTTCAGATATGTTATCCGCAGCTGACAAGCACCGTCTCACGGTCAGTTACGTACAGGCCGTTGGTCACTCATTGGTTCGTAAAATATGTTGTTTGACTCTGGGGCAGATAGTTTGTCAGCACAAATGTTTCGTCAGCTGACCTGATTTGAATTTCTGCCAATGACTTTTTTTCATTTGTGGTAATTCAAATGTTCAAATGTTTGTTAAGCTTATGGAACTTAACTACGGGGTCATCAGTCCCTAAACTTACAAACTACTTATAAACTACTTACGAACTAGGACGGCACAAATATCCATGCCCGAGGGGGGATTCGAACCCCCGACTGTAGTGGCCGTGCACACCGTGACTGAAACGCCTCAGTCCCCGCGGCCACCGCGGCCGGCTTGTGGTAATTGTTTCAGCAATCAGTCGTAATATATGTTTGCAAATCTAGATTTCGACCACTGTGTGGTCATTATCAATGCTTAAAACCAATAAGAACGCAACCTCCAACATGGAGGTCGAGAGGTTTTAAGTATTTTAATTGGTTTTAAGCATTGATAATGACCACACAGTGGTCGAAATCTAGACTTGCAAACATATATTACGACTGATTGCTGAAAGAGTTACCACAAATCAAATACAGTCATGGATTCCAACATGGAATCAAGTCTGACTTTTTTTCAGCTTGACTGAGTTTAATGCTTTCGCGATGAGCTCCAAAATTTTCTGAGTCCTTGATATGTACTTCACCGACGGAAGTGTGCTAGTAGCTGTGTCGTACATGTGTCTGGCAGATACAAATACTGCGGACTCTTAACGAGACGCACTCATCGGTATTTGAGGAGCGCAGCCGAGTGTGTGTGTTGGGCGAGAGCGCCCGGGCGCTGTGGAATGCGCTTACTCCGTACTAGATTCACTTGGACAGCTTTTCTGCTGTTTTAACAGCGTTTAAGAGTGTGTCTCAGTACAATGGAGAATCATTCTGAATTCGCCTTAGACGACAGCAGAAAGACGTTCTTTTGTGTGGTCAGAGGTGAGTTATCAAAATGGGAAATTCCGCAACATAAATCTTGCTTCATGTTACCACTTGATGATTTTGCCATGCCTCAGTCCGCTATTTATCAGTACCGAGTGTGTTCACAATTTTATCTCTTATCTGACAAATCAGCTGAACGCATCAATCGACATCCACTCTGCTGAACCACAGACGATAACGTGGCCCGATACTAGAAGCCCTCAGCACAGAAAAATAACAAATGCAGTACGCCCGCTTCCCGTATGTGTTGCTATATTTTCACACCAGCCTACTTAAAGGGACCGGAGATACTGAATATGTGCGCGTCGTAAAAACGTCCCAAATCATCTTTCAGAACACTTCCAATAAGGATTTAATTACACTTTATTGAAATACACCTTTAATTCATGAAAACGAACTTCTGTACGTGCAGAAATTAAATTGAGTGCCCAACATGCAAAGCAGTTCTGTCATATGGCAGCTGGTGACCGATTATTCCGAAGGTAGTATGTATAATGAAAAGAGGCAATAAAATACTAACGTTAAAGGCGGATGTCGCACAAAAACATTATAGGATATTAAGTATTTTAAGTATTACATCCACAGCAACAACTTCAGTGGCGAGTACTCTAACATACAATAATTTACGAAGAAGTGGCTTTGTCCTATTAACAATGGCAGAAAGGATGAAGTAGATGTTAAGAGCAGTACGCTGCATACTCAAACACAGCGTACGATAGTTGGTCTACCGAGGTGGACACAACCAGGAACAAAATGAATGTATCAGCAGATAAATTCAAAAATGGAAAAAGTAAGGCAGAACGAAGAAGTTCAAGTGAAATATCTGTGGCGTGATCAGAAGATGAAACATGTTCTTCTGTGTTGAACGAGTCGTTACAGCAAACTTTCCATTGAATTGCAAGTCGGCCACGTGGCGTCAGATAAAAACATCTGCACCAGGCAGGCCGACCATCACCCCACCTGGCGTGTAACATGCCACACGATCATCATCATCATCATCATCATCATCATCAACAACAACAACAACTAACTTCCAGTAATACGTGACGTTATAATCGACCGAGAGTCGCTCAAGTTCAGACAACAAAATGAGAAACTTTATTATGATCTTTTTTAAAAAGATTCCGATGAGAAAGGAGACAGTTCTGAATGGGCATTGTTTTGACACAATTATACTCTGTTGTATATAAGATGTGACTAAATCAGCAGATCAACCGAAAATTTTCAATTCTCTGTACTAAGTAATTATATTTTAAATGTGACATTAGAGCGTATCCAAGAAAGTAAGGAAATTTTTGTGTATTACTACGCTGCACTACCAACTTACAGATATTGATCAAATGATCTAAGCTGAGAAGGCTATCATGGCAACAAAATACACAAAAAGTAAGACGACCGTGCTTCCTTAACGATTGTACGATTCCTTGTGATAGAAACGAGTCGTTATTGAAATCATCAATCCTCTGTATATATATGGAAGAATTTGAAGGCTTACGAAACCGTACGATCACATACTGAGTCGTAGAAAGAGGCGATTTTTGACTTCGATTCATTGCCAAGGATTTTGGGGAAAGTGCAGGAAGTGTACAACGCAACATGCCCACAAATCAATTTTGCGTCCCATCTTAGAACACTGCTTAAAAGTGTGGGTCTAAGACCACATAAATTGGACTAAGACGGCATATTCAACGTACAACAGTTAAAGGCTGGTAATCGCTTTGGCAAATGTCTCAGGTTGCTTTGACAGGGTAGAGTGCCGCCGGAATGTTTAAGAAACCTGAGGGCAGGCGCCAATTGCTCAGCAAACGCCTCGTTACAGTGTTTCGGCAGCCAGTCATCCCGTCAGTATCGCTCCAGCTTAAATCTTGTACATTTACGCCGCGCGCACAAGCGTTTGACCAGTCGTCCTTCCCGCATTATATAGGCAGTTGGGACAAGAAGAAACTAAACGTGTTACAATATTAAGTAACCTCTCCCATGAACGCTATTGCTATATTTTCTCAACCAAGATCGTTACTCAGCAGAAGAAAATCTATCCGAGCCGTAGGCCGATGACAATGTCTGACTCGGACGTCAGTGTTAATATTAATTGTAAGCTAGAGTCAATAAATGTCATATTGGCGGGTAACTCCTGATATTAGTGGTGAAGGGAAAGAGTTACAGACAGGTGATCACTGTAGCGCTATGGATAAATGCGTGACCTTGTGGCGCAGATGTACATGGGCGGTGGTTCGCCTCTCGCTACTGGATCTATTTTACTGTCACTCAAAAAAGTTTTCTGACGCTGTTATTAATTAAATAGAATTTAGTTTCTGCGATATTTCGACTTATTAAATGTACGAGCCTTTCCTCTTCAAAGTGCGTGAACATACCGGAAAATATGGACCAACGAATTGCCTCCTGAACTACTTGCAGATAACCGCGGACAGACTGTAATAATGAATGTAGTAAATGTAATTCTGATACATTGATTAGGGAGTGTAGACAAAGCTCTTGAGTTCCTTGAAATACAGTATTAGCATACTTGTCCCATAAATAGTGCATATAGAACGCAAGTACGTGCACATTAAAAGAAAAAGTGGCACTTCAATCACATTAAGGAATGACATTTGCCACAAAACTCTTTTGCGTAATTTATATATAAAATTATTTCTATGAGCATGACAATTTGTCATTAGTTGATCCTTTTTCCCGGCATGTTCAGTAAATAGAACAAACGCACATTTGAAGATAAAATGCTTGCACATGTAAATAAGTCGAAATATTGGAAAATATATTTAATTAATAATATTGCCAGAAAACTTCTATTCGAGGTATACAAAATGTTGACAGTAGCGGGAGGAGAACCACCGCCCACTACATCTACGCCACAACATCACGCCTTATCCACAGCGCTACAGAGATTACCTGTCTACGTGGCTCTGTTTCTCTCTACAACTAACAGGAGTTACCCGCCAATACGGAATTTGTTGACATTACTTTACAATTAATCGTGCTAAGATCGATGTGCTTTTGGCACCTCTTGTTTGTGTCGTGACTGTAAAATAGTAACGCTTGAGTTATAAGGGAGAAAATGACGAAAACAGGAAAGAGAAGAGGGCGTCTCAGCAGGAGACAGCCTGCACCCGACTAAACCTCGCTCGGTCGATACATATATTCGAGAGTCTAAATTAGGGCTGTACGCGTCATAATGACGCCTGGCAGTGGTAGACTGCGGTGAACGTCTGGTCTCCCGCGGGACGGTGGTGAAGGCAGCTGTGCGCTACTCGCTGCCGCCGCGGACGGAAGCTGCGGTCGTGCCGACACACCGCACCGCAGCGCGCCGTATACGGCGGCTCTGGGAACACAGACACTGGCCAAGGCGGCGCCGCGTGTCACCAGCTTTTTAAGCAGCTTATGCGGCTTCTTCTGGCACGCCTATCAAACCAAACTGCCACAACGGCCACCCGTACCAACGATTTTTACTTCTATTTCAACGCAATAAAACGCTTGCAATTTCAACACTTTTCCCTGAGATTACACATAGATGACTGACCTTTTTTTGTGTATTTAGACATACTGAATGAAAAGGAAGAGGCGTTTGACATACCGGTGATGACTACATCCTTAGAAACTCGTGACTAATGTAGAGACTAGGTGAAGGTCCGAAAACTGAGGTGATGATGAACATTGACTCAGCGCGGGGCAACATGATCATTGGTAACTTGAGTGCACCAAAAGAAGTTGCTACATTTAAGATACTGTATCGCATCACCTGCGCCGCTGTTGGAATCTGTACTTTCTTCCCTATTTTATGGCTAGTAAAGTCCAATGACGGACAGAATGATTGCGAAAGCTGACTGTTTTCTTTTGTTCGACAATGTGGAAATTTCCCAGAGAGAGAAGAGAGCGGCGGTGACAAAAGGCCTTTGTGCGAGACAAAGAGGGCAGAGTGGGCGATCTGCTGGAAGTGGCGGCGGCGGCCGCGTGTTGACACGGTGCGGCGCGTCGCGGCGGCCATTGTTCTGCGGCGGCACTATCTGGCTGGACAGCCCAGATACTCGCGCCCTGCCTGAGTCACGCCGTCTCGCCTGTCCGCTCAGCTGCCCGACAATTCATACCAGGAAACTGCGGGACCTTCTCCTTTCCACTTCACTACTAAGACACGAGTGATGTGCTGTGTAAGACTAGACCGCCCATTACTGGGCAACATATCAGCAACTATGCTGAGGTGACAGAAGCAGCCGCGCGGGAGTAGCCGAGCGGTCTGGAGCGCCATATTGCGGATCGCGCGGCCTCCCGCGTCGAGGGTTCTAATTCTCCCTCGGGCATCGATGTTTGTGCTATCTTTAGTATAAGTTAGCTTATAAGTAGGGACTGATGACCCCACAGTTAAGTCCCATAAGCTTTACAAACATTTGAACATATTTGACAGGAGCCATGGCATAGCTCCTAATACACTGTCCGACCTCCATTTGCCCGCTGATGTGTTTTAACTCGGCATCCACTCTACAAGTCCTCAGAAGTCTCCTGCAGGAATACTAAGCCTTAGCTACTGGATATCCAGTGATAATTGCCAAAGAGCTGACGGTTCAGGATTTTGTCCATGGACTGAAGTCTCGTTACGTCTCTTATGTCGGGATTATGGGTGGCAAGTTATTCGCTCTATTTAAGCACAAGGTTCTCAAACCAATCGCGAACAGTCGTAGCCCGCATACATCACACATTTTTACCACAAACATTCTATCATTGTTTGGGAACACAAAGTCCATGAATAGCTGCTACCAATAGTTTCCAAATAGTCAACTAATACATCAACAATACATCACTTGTCTGTAGAAAGTGAGTACTGTCAACTCCAAGAGAGAATGAAGTCGTCCGAAGAACAACCCACCATCTGCCATTAGACGGGCTAGGCAACGACAAAAATTAGTGAGTAAGCTCCACAGGACAATATTAAACTCAGGCTCAATAACCAATTTATAAAGATGTCAGTGGATGGAAGCACGAGAAGAACTGCTCTTGGCCAGGCTGGAACCTGCAAAGTGTGTAAATCCCTAACGTACTGCAGTGAAGAGCAACCAGCAAGCAGACTCGGCATGAGATGTCCTGAAGTGGGAACGTGAGCAGCCAGCCGCGGTGGCCGTGGGGGCTGAGGCGCTCCAGTTACGGTCTGCACGGCCACTGCGGTCGGGGGTTCGAATCCCCCTCGGGCGTGGATATTTGTGCCGTCCTTAGTATTAGCTAGTTCTTAAGTAGTTTGTAAGTTTAGGGACTGATGACCCCGTAGTTAAGTCCCATAAGTTCTACGAACATTTGAACATTTTGGAACGTGAGCAAATGCAGCGAGGTGCAGACAGTGGGACACGTGACACTCGACTCTGCGCAAGCTGCGCGCCAGTGCAGCATTGCGGCCGCTGCCCCGCGCGTATCCGGCGCCTCCTTCCGGCAACCGCGCCCTGCGCTCCAACAACGTCCGACGGCCGCCCGCTACTTATACTACACGTCTCTCCACACACCATCCCTTACTTGCGCCATTACATACAGCCAGAACCTTCATTTCCTGCATCGTCCTACATATCACAAGTAGATTTGCGGCATTTGATCGCTATTCATTCACGAGACCCAGAAGGCAGTAGATACGGGCTTCAGGTACACGCCGTGTTTCTTGGCTTCTGTAAGGTTTCGATACGGTCCATCACCGGTCGCCTAAAGAACGAAGTGCGAGCGCTTGGAATATCAGACCAGCTGTGTGCCCGGATTGAAGAGTGCACGCCATTTTCAACAGAGAGAAATGCTTCAGACGTTAAAGTGATTTCTGGTGTGGCCCAGATATCCGACTGTTGCTTTTCACAACATCACAAGTTCGATGATGCTCTTAATTTTATTGAGAAATCTCGACACTAGAAAAGTGTAGTGAAATGCAGGAGAATCTGCAACGTATCGACAAATGGTGCAGGGTATGGCAATGACGTTCAACATAAACAAGTGAAAAGTGCTTTCTTTACCTAGAAAGAAAGATAATTTACTATCTAACTACGCAATAGCAGGACAAACACCGGAATCAGTTATCTCTCTAAAATATATGGGAGTGGACTTAAGGGGCGGTTTGAAATGGAACGACTACATAAAATTAATCGCGGGTAATGCAGATGCCGCACTGAGATGCGGTGGAAGAACCTCAGGAAATGTACTGCCTCGAGAAAGAAAGTAGATTACAATACACTCGTTCGACCGATGCTAGAGCATTGCTTGTCAAAGAGCGATACGTACCTGGTAGGGTTGAAAGAAGGCATAGAGAAGTTCCAACGGAGAGCAGCACGCTTCGCTACGGGCTCATTTAGTAAGCGGGAAAGCGTCACAGAAATACCAGCCAGTAGCTGAAGCTAGGGAAGGGGGGGGGGGGCGATAAGGGGCATATTACCCCCTCCCGAAATTCGAAAAATTCACGATTTTACAGAAGCACAGTGCAGTGAGAAATGATAACCTCCTTTACTCGATGTCACACCTTGCGGACCTTGCTCCACCTGGCGAATCTATACAACACTACCTGCAAAGACGGCCCAACTGCTGTCAAAAAATGTTTGTAAAATTATTGGACCTACTGCTATTTCATTAGTCCCTAAGTAACAATCTACTTAAACTTACTTAAAGACAGCACGCACGCACGCACACACCCACACACACACACACACACACACACACACACACACACACACACACACACGCACACGCACGCACACGGCCGGAGGAGGGTCCCAACATGCGGCGGGAACGGCCGCGCATTCCATATCACGACGCGTTAGACCAGACGGCCCGAAGCTGTCATGCAACGTGACACGCAGCAGGCCGCGTTCGCGTTACTAGCAGACTGCCGGCTGCACCACTGCATACCCAGTTAGCAACGCGATCGCAGCCTGCTCCTTGTGATACACTATACGACACTGGAAAAAACGAGGCAACGTCGGGGTCAGAGTTTACTATCGTGTTATTCAGAACAGGGCGATCAGAGTGTAGCATAATAGTCACGAATATCCCTGACAATTTCTGCAACTCTGCCAATACAACGCTGCCAATTGGCTGGGATGTATAAACATACCGCGAAACGATAGTGTATTGTATGTGAATTTGGACTGCAGCAGCACACGCAATATGCCATCGTATTTCGCAGCTTTTTTTGCTGCTATAAATTGTAGAAGCTGTCAAAAATATAATCCGCGAATTATCTTTTTCGGCTTGCCAAAGATGCTGAGAATAATGTTACTGATAAGTGTTGATTTGCGGTGGTTAGTTACACAACAATACTCGCGTTCGAATATGTTCGATATTTTCAAATACAGCACGCAGCTCGATACAGTATCGAACTGTTGGATTAATGACAACTATACCACGCGCCTTATATGCAAACGATAGACGCCAAATTTTGAAGTAACAGGGCTATCGCTCTGTTTAGAAATAATTTCATAAGAAGTACATGTAATAAGACATCACTGCGAAAAACTGTATATTTTATTTAAAACTATAAGCAGTAAGAGAGATGAAGCACTGATAAACAAGAGATTGCTACTACTGACATAACTACTGCTTCAAATTACTGCAAAACTATTGTCTTTCAAAAACATGTGAGACGATTTTGAATTCTTCATAAATACAAAATGCATTTAATGTGGTTTGAGAGATAAGTTGCAAAAAAGAATTTCAAAAAAATGTTCAAATGTTTGTAAATTTATCGGACCAAACTGCGTGGTTATCAGTCGGTAGCATACAAACTATTTAAACTAAGGTAAAGTAACCTACGGACAAACACACACACACACACACACCCATGCCCCAGGGAGGACTCGAACGTCCGACGGCGAGCAACCGCGGGCTCCGCAGCGTGGCGCCTTAGACCGCTCGGCTACTCCACCGCGGCAAAATAATTTCTTTCCCTGTTCATATGGTACAGTAACAAATAAAAATGTTACTACCTGTTAATCGCCTTCAAAACAAGATTAAAAGAGAGGCTATAAGGAAAGAATTAGAAACCGGTACATGAAATAAATCACATTAAACTAAACTGTCATTGCACCCACGTAATAAAAAGTACACGAGCGGTTGCGGAAACAGTACCTAGAGACGTCCTGAGACCACAGCACTAGAACTTTAATTCGCGGCTGATATCTTTTACTTATATGTTCGTTACTGGTTTTACTTATGACCTGCTCCCTAGAAGCTACTGCAGTCTGAATTACACACTTATTATTAATCCCGACTGTGGTGTCGCACAAGTATGAAGTGCGCGCCATGTACTTTCGCCGCGCGCCGCCATGCACGCACGGCGCGGCGTTCTTACGACGTCAGCCATGAGCGCCCTCTGCTGCAACTCCGCTCGTGGCCACGACTGCTGCATCGGCCACTTGGGAATCAGATAGGCACCAGTTAAGTTCAAAATGTTCAAATGTTTGTTAAGCTTATGGGACTTAACTACGGGATCATCAGTCCCTAAACTTACAAACTACTTATGAACTAGCTAACACTAAGGACGGCACAAATATCCATGCCCGAGGGGGGATTTGAACCCCCGACCGTAGTGGCCGTGCAGACCGTGACTGAAGCGCCTCAGTCCCCTCGACCACCGCGGCCGGCACACCAGTTAAGACTTGGCTATCGGATAGACACTAGGAATCATCAGTAGGCAGACCTCTATCTAATCTATGTATCAGCATTGCAGTCAAGAACTATGTAAAAGTTAAGTATTACTAAGTCTCTATGAAATATATATCTCGTTCTTATTTACTCTAGTGTTTCTAGTTTCTGCTGTCCCACTGGCTGGTAACCTCCGTACCTGTACACGCGTGCATCCTATTTTCCTGTGTCGGTCTCTTTCTACTCGGCCACCGACACCTACGACAACCGGCGGAAACGAGACACAGAAGTGGCGACGTGGATGGGACACAAAACCGATAGCAGGTTTCCTTTACACATAGTCGATTGCACAGCGCTGTAAAGATCTGTGCCCTCTGACGTCGCCGATGGGATGTGGGAAGATATCGCGCGCTTTCGCTGACTGCGAGGTGAACCTCCCGCACAGTGTCCGGCGTTTGTTGTGGAGCGCGGCGCGGCGCGGCAGGCAGAGGCAGCACGTGAGTCACTGGCGCCGCGCCGCGCCACGCGCTTGGAGCGCCGTGACGTCACGCGGTCGTTGTCCGCGGTCCCGTTGGCCGGCCGGCGGGCACGCCCACCGCGCCGTGGCGGCTGCTGCTGCTGGCTGCGCCCGCAAGAAGCCGGCCGACGCTCCACCTGTGCGCCTGGACCGGACACTGAACCCGCGGCCCGCAAGGCCGGCGCGCTGCCTGGCGCCCCTCCTTTGTTCCCGCTCGCGTGATCCCCGTCCCTCCTTTACAACCGACTAATGGCTGCCCGTGTATCGAGTTTCTGCTCGCTCGCTTTCCACTGCACGGGTAATGACATCGCACAATGTAGAAACAACGCACTACCACCGGGACGCCAACGCAGTTGTCATCACGCTGGACGCTGCACTCGCAAGCGAAACGGGGAGGGGGGGGGGGTTATAGAATAGAGGATATAGCGTAGGCATTTATGTGTGTGTGTGTGGGGGGGGGGGGTGAAGATTAATGTAAAGTTACGTAATTTTAATTTATTAACAGCGCTGAGCTGTTTGCTTGTAAATGCCATAAAGTACTCAATTTCCCTGAATCGTCACACCAATTTATCTCAAGATGCCTCAGAAACACACGAAAGCGTTTCCCATGCTGGACTTGAGCTGTGTTTCGTAACTAGTACATATTTTCCATTTGTACTTCCTCTCCAATCTCCACGAAGTATGATTTGTTGATTTTGCTGTTCCCACCCTAACGATAACTGAGTTCCAGTGAATCTACTTAGACAAACATATATATTACCTCCTTCATTCGAGTAGCTATATTGTCCACAAACCCTTACAATTATTCAGTTTTTTTCTTTTCTACGTACCTACAAGACGAAACCCCTTTTCCTTTCCTCTCCAAATGCACTTCGTTTTATTCAAATGGCATATTTAGACCAAATAATACACACACACCCAACAAAAGCACGAGATGGGATCAAAATCATCTGCAGATGGAGGAAACAATCAGGATACGTGGAAGCCGATGGCTTTTCCTGATGGGACGCGACAAAATACTAAAATACTGTAAGTGAAATCTCAACACTTTGTTAACGAAGATGAAATTGTGACTATCTTTCACTTGAGACCAAATTCAAATGTTCAAATGTTTATATATCTAAGGGACTTGACTACTTTGGCCATTAGTCCCTAGACATACAAACTACTTTAACTTACGCTAAGGACAAACACACACACACACACACACACACACACACACACACACACACACACGCATGCCCGAGGGAGGACTCGTAACTTCCGTCCGCGAACAGCGACGCGCTGCGCAGCTAGGCGCCTTGGATGGCTCGGCCTCCCAACCGCGGCTCACTTGAGACCACTGAAGTTTCATTCAAATAACTAGAAAGGCCTTTGATGACAAGAAATACTTCTTGAGTAAAACCGTTACTATAAATACAATACTTGGTTATTTTGTAGTCGCGTTGGTTTACAGTGTCTCAGGCTGAAACTTACAAAGTATGGGGTAGCCGTCAATGTGCTTCAGTAAACATGTACTCTGGTACTGATGAGCTAGCTGTCTCATTCCTTACGCCAACCAACCAACCAACCAACCATCAATCCATCCATCCATCCATCCATCCATCCATCCAAACGAGTACGCTTGGGTTTCCGTCGCGACTAGTTGGTTTCATGTAATAGTAGCAATGAAGATATGGACAAGTATACTGGGCGGAAATATTTAGGCGACGTTGCGGTAAAAGCCTCGTCCCGAACGCGGAAGTATGTACTGCAGCGACTACCAGAATAAACGTGGCACGGCGCCAGGATGGCGTGCTTTCTCCACAGGCTCCGGGACGGACGACAAGTGGCTGCCTCCCGGAAGCCGACTGACGATTCGTCGCCACACCTTCGCCTGCTTTGTCGAGCTGAGTGCTTTTGTGTGTGCTTCCCACTGTCCAGCCGGCCTTCTTACGGGCACCGCCAGTACTGGGAGAGAGCGGGCGGCGGCTCGCTGTTTTTAGCGTCCAGCCATATCACGGCTCATTGCTGTCAGCTTCCCGACGCGACCGCAGTGGTCTGCGTGGTCCTCAACTGCGCCGCAAGTCAGCATTTTTCATTTTGTTTTCATCATATTTTTCATGCACAATGTACACTTGCACATTCGCTGAGGTAGGTAACACATTCGATTCAATACAATTACAAGAACTGATTAAGAGGCTGCGAAATTAAAGTCGTTCAATGGCAGTTAAAAAGTTCCCCGCCCACAGACGCCATACAGTCTTCTTCCAATTTTTCACTTTATGACGACAGAAAATATGTTTATATGTTGTAGCAGTGACATCAGAACTCAATAAATGTTTATTATCCGTCTTTTTGGATATGCAGCTCTTATGATTTTCACATTTGCAATCAAAACTTCTTGGGCATGAGGTCAGCTTGATATGCAAAACACTGTTTTTACTTTTCACCCAAACACGTTTCATCACCTCTGTGGATCATCAGTGGGTTTTTTCCTATTTATTTATGACTTGGTTATTCATTTCGTGGCCATGTAAGACAATTTTTAGCGTTCTCATGGGGCTTTGCAGCACACTTTCTCTTCTGACTTTCCTGTGATCAACAGGGAAATAACACACATATTTTGCACACTTTTTTCTACTTTTTGTTACTATGCGCATAGCAACAGTCGATTTTGCTAAAGTGTGAATTATGGTGAAAGACAAAAGTCTGCCAAATACGTGTATTGCTCACAGAAACGCAGAAAAGAAGTGGTGTCCAAAGCAAACCATGGCAACGCTACTATTGTTGGACTATGTAAAAATGGGTCCTACATAACCACAAAATGTAAAACCGAGCCATAAATAAGTAGAAAAAACTCACTGATGATGGCACAGAGGTGCTGAAACGTGTTTGGGTGAAAATTAAAAACAGTATTTTGCATATCAGGCGGACCCATTAACCTACAAATGTGCACGATCTCTGAACCTGAGTTTAGTTAATATCTTTGAAAGCATTCATACGAGTTCCGTCGACTATATCCATTTGAGATAGCAGTCTGAACTTCAACATAAGCTCAGACTGGAGAAGTAAGACAAGGAAAGAGTGATGTGCGTCATTTTCAGAGCTGTGATACCTGGATGGAGGAGGGGGACTTGGGACGGAAATGTCGATCTAGATACGTGGTCGAGTATTTGGTCTGCCGGCCTCTCGAATACAAATGTGTTTTTCTGCAGCAGGACATTTGTGATCCTCCATACCACGCCACCAACTACAGAAATTGCGCGAGGGTACATCTTTTGTACAGATCTATCTCTACTTACCACCGCCATTATAGCTTCCATAGTTTTACATGTATCGTACGAATTTTTATATAATTAATTTGAATAGATAACTGGTTTTTATTTACAGCCATCATCGGATCTTAAAAAGCAGCATCGCAGAGGCAATGGGAAGAGGAGGAAGACTAGGGTATAACATCGAGGTCAATAAAAAGGAAACGCAAGCTCTGTATCGAAAGATGGAGAAGATGCTCTTTCAAAGGAACCATCCCAGCATTTGCCTGGAGTGAATCAGGGAAATGCAGAATGAAAAGCTAAATCAGGATGAACGGAGGAGGATTTCAAGTGTCGTCCTCCCAGTGTGTTTACTACTGCGCCAGGTCATTCGCGACGTATCTACGGTCACGCTCCTTGTGCGTAGTTGCTTTTTTGAGATCCGATGATAGCTTTAAGAGTGAAATCGGTTATCTGTCCAAATTACATTAAAAAGGTGAGCAAGTCGGCGATTTCTATCGTTCACTTACAAGGTGACCAGTCTTTTCCAAAGATCAAAACGACCTCATTTCACGTTAATGTGATACAAATATAGTAAAAGCCGGAAGCGATCCTACCCATGCTTCTGACAGGGAGCAACGAATACGGGCACGGAGAGGCGAATTTGATATTTGTCGGAAACTGACCAACAGTCGCTCTTCGTGCTCGCAGTTCACCGTTCGCGACTTTAGCAGTGAAGTGTAGAAGTAGTGTCGAATCTACATTTCCCAGCATGGTCTCAAACTTGATAGTGGGGCAAGGGCGTTCCCTACCGCGCTCGTCATGGCGAGTGTGCCACATCTGCTAGTTCCTACGCTATGTGGTAGCGACGCTGTTGTACGAAACACCTTCCGCCAAACGCCGCACAGGGCTTCGGGAGTTTATAAATGCGGGCATGCTGCAACTGACCACATTACATCATCTCTGGTGACCTGCACGTGGAGCGTAGCTGAAACCGTGAGCGATTGCCAGAGATGCTATGTCGTGGTCCTGGACTAATACCAAGAGATAATGCGTTGCTGTTGATTCCTTTCCTGTCACCCCATCGACGCAATTCGCTTTTTATTGGTTCAGCGTCATAGTAACTTCTTACACGACGTTCATTCAGATCAGTATCCAAATATCTATATCTCAACTGTCAAGACGTCTCAACGTTTAAAAGCGGAACACTGTGCAGGTATCGCTGTGGTGCGTGTGTGGAAGATGGGAGGGGGTGTTGGACCCTCTTCCCTGCTGCCGTTAAGTACGGTCCAGCGTTGTCCTTTTATGCAAATGTTTTTGGATAGGCACTTAATATCTGGTCCGTAGACTACAGTGAGATACAGAATTATGCGACCGGTTTCGGTGTTATAATGACATCATCTCCAGACATCCGTTGTGCAACTGTCAGTACTTACACAACGGGTGCCTGAAGATGGTGTCATTATAACACACAAACCGGTCGGATAACTGAATAAATAATCTCAATACAGCTGCTGGTACTTTCTTCCCACTTCAAATTTATCAGCTGTAGTATCAGGCCATTGATTATGGAGAGAATTAAATAGTGGAAGAGAGTCCACAATCCCCTGGTATTTCTCTGGACGCAGCTCACACCATATCATTTTCAGAACGGCAGCCAAATCTTTTAATGGGTGCAGCATCCGTGACGCGGAGTTTACGTTCTATGACACCGCAGATGGGGTTCAAGTTCGGGCTGCAATGTGGCCATTTCAGACTTCGGATTTTCCCTGCAAGTTCTTGGAACCATTGCCAGGCGGCGTGCGAGCAACGAGGCGGTGCGTTATCTTGCAACAGCGTGTTGCAAGGCCATAAGTTGGTGGAGATGATTCTCGAGTAGCTCCACATACCACTCTTCAGAAAAACCATGGAACCCATCACCAGTAGCCGACTAAGGCTGTCGGAAGTTCGGGGCGGCAAAACATAATGAGGCCCCCTGTCCAATTGGAAATGTATTACTGACAAAAAAGATAGCTTTCAAGATATTTTGAGGATTCCCAAGGCCGGGGACATCCCCCTCCCCACCCCGTCCTTAGTCCGCCACTGCCCATCGCATATCAGGAAAATGGAGCTCAGAACACAACAGAGGTACCACCGCCCTGGCTGACACTTTGTTGGCAGGCGGGATCCATCGATTCCTGTGGTCTGTGCCACCGACGGTGTCTCCCACCGGCATGCTGCACATGAAATTGTTATTGACCGGCCATATCACGTTCCGCCACAGTTCGTGTTGTCCATCCCTGATGATTGGCGACAAATGCAAGCCGCTGGGGTCGCTAACTTTGTGTTAACACTGAGCCGGCCGCGGTGGCCGAGGGGACTGCGGTACGCCAGTCACAGTCTGCACGGCCACTACGGTCCCCTCGGGCATGGATATTTGTGCCGTCCTTAGTATAAGCTAGTTCATAAGTAGTTTGTAAGTTTAGGGACTGATGACCCCGCAGTTGAGTCCCATAAGCTTTACAAACATTTGAACATTTTGTTTTTTGTTAACACTGAACCCGTCAGCAGCGCCAGTTAACATACCGCATGAAAAACATGTTCCTACGGTTTGTCTACTAAGAGACATGATTAGCCAACACCACCTACAGACAAGGCCTCACAACAGCCCATGCCATGTCACACCGAGCAGGCTGCGACCGCCAGCTGAATGGCTGGACTGCCTCGTAGTGGCCAGCCAGTAAGCTGGCAGTAGCGGCCTGGTCGGTATGACGTGAGGTCTTGTCTCTAGGTGGTGTCGGATTAGCACGTTGTGTGTTGAACTGACTCCTCATTTGATGCACTGTCTGTCATTACAGAGGTTCCGTCTCAATGTCGGCGGTCAGGGTCGCCGTGGTTGGTTGGACAGCGGGTAGCTGGTGTTTTCTGGTCTGTGACGCCCTCATTCAGCTATTCACGATACACCTTGGTCACGGTTCAAGGCATAAATCCAGATACCTGCAGCACTGCCGAAACTAAAATTTCCAATCAGTGGGTTACCAACCACCGTACCCTATTCTAACAGCGTTACATCACAACGACGATCATGTTACACATCATACTAAGAAGGTCTCTGACTCAGTAGTGTGGTGCGCAAACAACACACTTACGTCAGTTATGCTCAGTGTATATCGAAAGCCAATGTAAATCACAGCAGCAAACTTGCCGAAGACTCCACATCTGAACTCTGTTGTAGAAACAGAATTCATTTACTACATGTCACGCTGTACCGCATAATTCAACAATACATTGCGGACAACATAAGTAACCTGGATTATTTTTCATTACTTTGCCCGCTATGGGAAGTGAGAGAGGGTAATATTTCCTTTCGTGTTGCTACTGCTGCGGACGATTAAAGAGCTGCTGTTATGCACGTGTCTTGAGAGCAGGTGGGCGCCACCCCCTGGCGTCGTGCGCATGCTCAGTGGAGGGCAGGGCGCACGTGACGGCCGGCGCGTGGCGGCTTTCCCCACCTCCTTATCGCCGCCGTCCTACGCAGGGCCTCAGGCGCCACAGCGCACATCGCGCTCTGGCAACGCCACCTAGATACAAGGCCTGTGCGCTGCCTGCCAAGAGTAGACATAACAAAAGCAAACTATCTGTCTCATGAAGCGTTCTGCTGAGTTTGGTAATACGTACACGTAGCACACTGTGTTTCAGAATGCTCTTAATATTATTTATGTGATTCACAGACACATTTGTTATGGTATAAGTTATTTATGAACTATTAGTAAGATATCTTACCGATATTGGAATCGGACGATTCATATTAGGCATTTTGTCTCATAACAGCAAAAAATCTACACGGAGAATCACATAGATAACACGAAAAACATTCTGCAACGCATTGTGCAACGTATACGTACTCCCAAACTCAACACATCGCTTCATGAGACAAATAGTTTGCTTTGTTATGATTACTCTTGGCAGGCAGCGCACAGGCCTTGTATCTAGATGGCGTTGACTCTGGCCCGTGTCTCACCAACACTAGCACCTCGTGTGACGTCACGCAGGGCAGGCTCCGACCGCGTAGGCGCCAGGGCCTACTGTGCTGTGTCCCAGAGGCCAGTCAATTCACGGTCGCAACGTACTCTGCATGAGGTCACACCAGAATTCTGGACTTCTCTTTTGATGATGCTGAACTGACATACACATTACCTCACATTCGTGACTGTGTGGAGCAACTATTGAGAAAATATTGTTCCGTCCTCTATAATCTGATAAGAACAAAAATCAAGTGCGTCTCGCCAAAATAATCTGGGGGGAAAGAAGAGGAAGAAGGCAGTTAGCAGGTGGTGTTGGACAATTACCTCTCATCTTGGGCGAGTGCGGGCTGCAGGAGAGGCGCATGAGGACGAGCGCGGCCATGCACTCGTCCATGAAGTCCAGCTCCTTGGCGTCGTCCGCGTGCGACATGCTGGGTCGCCTCTTCCGCGTCCTGCAACAACCAAACCGCGCCGTCAGTCGGGCTGAGTAAGCCAGCGCTGCATTAAAAAGTAACACGCGCGCTGCGTGCAGTAAGAGAGAGGGGCAGCCAAGCCGAAATACCTTTCTATTAAGTTTGTTCACGACACTGATTAAGCAGTTTATTTCCATGTCGTCTCAAAACCGGTTTTGAATCGAAGTTGTTGCAGAGGCTAGCGACATATTGATTTAAAGAACAGCCGTTTCACATTGTTAAATGAGTTACTATCAAAACGTAACTGTACACTAGAGATAAATCGAATAAAATTTCAAAAGACCTATATGTGTATTATGTTATCCACATTTCCCATTTCCGTGTTTTCTCTCGTTCCTTTTATACGGACATGACAGAATACACCTCTATCATACTTGTCAAAATAACCTGTAAATTTTTAAATGTCTGTAAGTATCACACCCTTTTTTTTTAAACTGTGTTTCGATGACATGTGCAAAATTATTGTAAATGTGATCCACGGACGAACGAAATTACAACTACTACTACTTTTGCTACTTATGTTACATCGAATAATAGTTTACTATAGCAATCAAACTAACTGAGCCACTAGAAAACATCAAATGGCAGACTGAAAAACTGCAGTATTCTTACAAAATAGAACGCTTCAGAAACGGCTTCAGAATACTGATGACGTGAGTGAGTCGGTCCAAAAAGTGTCGAAACTGTGGATTCATAGAAATGAAGAAAACTTCATATGGTTCTAATGAGTTAGAAGTTCTACATAGGCGTCCTCCCTCCTCCCACTAGAGTATGACGCATAGACTGTTCATCTAACTACATGAAACTGTCACTCAAGTCCGCCCTCGGAACGACGTTAAAGTAGTACATCACAATGGCGTGGATATCGAACATATCATTGAAGCGTCGACTCTTCATATGAATCTCAACATTCTTCGTTTTCTGGTACGTTATTGTTCGTAATACGAAGTCTTATCTCCTGCGATGACTTTTTTCCGCAAAACGAATTCCCCCTTTTCATATTTCAATCAAACTGCGGCCGGTGCCCAAGCTTCGCTGTTTTGTTGCGGAGTCAAGGTGAGCGGGCCAAATATTGCAAACACTTTTCCCTTTTTCCAAACATTCTGGAGAGTTTGTAGCACGTGACTCGGAGAGGTTCCTCCATCGCTGACGTACCATGGCTGCTGCCCACTTATTAACCCTGCCTGCTGAATGCCGACTGGTCAACAGCACGTCTGTTCTAACAGCTGTTAGTTCCGGCTCCCACCGCGGTTACAGCGCTGACTTCAAGTTTACAGCGGAAATAAAAATATCTCCGGCCTGGTCGACGAACAGTGAACGTCAGGCAGCAGTAAAAGCTGCACAGACGAACAAGGCAGGCGCGACTGGCGACAGGGGTGTCACGGAAATGCAGAAAACCGTATCAGATTAGCGGTCAGCATGGCGGTGTTGTTGTTGTTATTGTCTGGTTGTTTAAGGGGGGCTAAACTACAATGGTCATCAGTCCCCCATTCCATCTCTAGGCGTGAAAAGTAAATCCATGGACGCTAAAGAAATACGCCCAGAGTTTAAGGTTGCGAAGTGGGAGAGGAGTCCCACTGAGTTCATAAAACATTATCAAAAATGACAAGGCACAAAACGAAGAGAGACGATCACACAAGGTCATCTTACAACTAGGAAGCCGATGTCTGTGGTTGACCGACCATAAAATATAAAAAAAGGAAAAGTCAACCACTCGGTATCACAAAGAAATCTCCAGTTAAAGAAAATGATAATAAGCCCCTGCTCGTATAAAACGTAAAACGGAATCTGCCATTGTAGGTAGCATCGTCACCTAAAACTTCTGATAAAACAGCAGGGAGGTTAAAATTTGTCCACAAGGCGGCTAAAACGGCGCAATCCAACAATATGTGAACGATAGTCAGACGGGCGCCACACCGACATTGGGGCGGGTTCTCAACCCGCAGGAGATGTCCATGGGTGAGCCACGTATGCCCAATGCGGAGGCGACACAAAACCACTGAGTCCCGTCGTGAACCGCGCATGGAGGAACGCCATGCAGCCGTCATTTCCTCGACCACCCGATGGCGGTGTATTGGGAGATATCACGCTGCTAAAATTCCGAGAACCAGCTTTCACGGTGAAAACCGCTAACATTGTTCAGTCGTTTGCGTGTCATTAAGGAAGAAATCTCGAAGATAAAATTATACTTAACAGTACAAGTAATTATTGATCCCAGGCCGCAACCTTGAATCAGATGTGAAGCATCCGACAGAGTAGAGAGCTGCTCCTAGGTACTTGGAAGCGACTGCCACGGCGGAGGCGTCGGTGTCAGAGGCAAGTGACCCGGCCTGGGGATTACGTGAAGTGAAGCCCCGCAGGCTCTGACACGCTCCGCGCCAGGGCAACACGATACGGCACGCTCCACCTCACCGTCACCGTCACCAGCGACGAAGCAGCTCACACTTCGCACCGAACCTTTCACTAGTTCAGTCGTCTATTTGGCACTGTTTGTACTACGTTTGAGTAACGCGAGTCCGGCATAACATGACTCTCTGCACAAGTGTACTTCAAGGCCAAGTAAAATCTTGAGCCAATTACAATATAGAACTTCCTTACGACCGACGCTTCTTATTCCAACAATGTGTGACACAAATATTTCTACGAAATTACCCTGTAAGAGTAACTCGTGTAGAGAAGCTCTACTCAGAAACCTCTCTCCTCTCACCCACTCTATAGAAGAACGACTCCACGAAACGTGCAGTAAAATAGCCATGCAAACGAGCTTGTAGTTGGGTGGAAACGAAAAATTATGTAGAAACTGAAACGAATTTGATGGCAAATATTTTACTTTAATTCAGTTTCCTATTCCGTTAATTATCAGATCGTCTGTCTCCTCAAAGTTAGTGAAATAAAAATGTTCAAATGTTTGTATACCTTATGGGACTTGACTATGGGGTCATCAATCCCTAAACTTACAACCTACTTATGGACTAGCTAACACTAAGGACGGCACAAATATCCATGCCCGAGGGGGGGATTCGAACCCCCGACCGTAGTGGCCGTACAGGCCGTGACTGGAGCGCCTCAGTCCGCTCGGCCAGCGCGGTCGGCGTTAGTGAAATAAGCAAATAAAATGCTTAGTAATAATAGCTGACAAGCAAGAATGATAGGACAGCTGAAGCATCTTGACCAATCACTCCTACCAGCTGGACGACGTCTGCTACTGCTGCGGAGCCCACAGCAAGAGGGTTGTTCACCAAACAGGTCATATGCAAGGGCAATTTAACCCCACACTACATGGTGTTGCCGTTTGGCAACGAAAATTTTTGTTACTTTTTCAGACATACTTCTTGTTAACAGATGGCAGCACCAAGCATATCGTACACATTGGAGTCTGTTCTAAGCATTTAGTAGATCGTTTGCTCCACAGAAGGCAGAGCAGTTATGAATAGAGGAGAAATGCAACAAAGAGCGCTCCGGCGGATTTTACTCACTGTTGAGCAATAGCGTAATTACAAACTGATACGATTTCTGCGAAGTAAAAAAATGTTACAGACATCTAATAGGAATAGAAAGCATGTTAGATACCAATATTTTCCTGCAGAGTTACGTATGTCTAAATGCATGATGTCGACAATGGCAACAGGTAAATAATGACTTTCACATTGTTAAATGAGGTATATAATTTTTTCAATATTTTTCCCCTGCATAGGTGAACATTTTATACCATATATATTTATTTTTGCGCCAAAATAAAAATTCATGCAGTATAGGGTTAATATATCATATCACGCATCAGAAGGTTAAGTATGTTCAGCAAGTGTTAACTTTCGCTGCACAAGCTGCATCAGCAGCAGCAATGTAGGTAACCAGGTAAAGAAGATCCGAGATGGTGCATGACGTCTCTCTCTCTCTCTCTCTCTCTCTCTCTCTCTCTCTCTCTCTCTCTCTCTCTCTCACACACACACACACAGCTGGTCACACGTTACTAGAGTCATGGCTGCTGCTTCAGGTGCACTAATGGTCGTACTATCAGTCATCCAGACATTTCTTCGCTAAAATTAAACAAATAAAACAGAGAATCTGAAGCTTGCACAGAAATACGATAACCTGCAGAAAATAAAGACGCTGTACTTGTCGCCAGAAGCTGAAAAGAAAATTAGAAGCACAATTTTTCAGGACACAAACAACGAAATTTTTTCTGTACCCTATGTATCTATCCCAAACAATGGGGCTCATCGCGTACCAGCCGCTTTGACTTTTATGTTTGTTACCTCATATTGCTTTATGTTTCGCTAAGAAGCGTAATATCTGTCGTCATTCCTCATTACCTCTCTTTCGTACTACCACAAGATGAAAATTTGCTTCTATATATTCATTACTTCTGGAATAATACAAAACTTAAGTAAGACAGCGCAAACAGAAGTATTCCCCCTAGCAAGTGGAGAGCTTTCCAAATAGCATGACATTCAACTCGCAGTTGCAAAAGACGCCTCGAAGGCGTGAACACATCGTAGAAACTCATCTTCATCACTTTGAGACCAGAATAGTCAGCTATAGGAATGAACGCGAAAAAATTTCTTTCATCCATTTCATCCAGTGAAATAAAAGTCAACGCACCATTCAGAGTCCACATCTGTTGAAACGTTTGTAAACCTGCTGATGTCATCGGTCCCTGACTTTCAAAACTAATTAAACTAACTTAAACTAAGAACTACACCCCGTCCCCACGCCCATGCCCATGTCGAAGGGAGGACTCAAACCTCAGACGGGAGCGGCCGCACAATTCATGACATGGCGCCTCACACCGCGCGACCATTTCCCGCACGTGTCCGAAATTTTCAAATGTTAGTAAATCTATCAGACCTCTCTACCGTGGTTATCAGTCCATCGGCTTACAATCTACTAAAACTATCCTAAGCCCCCCCCCCCCCCACACACACACACACAGACATACGCCCGATGAACGACTGAAACCTCCGACAGGAAGCAACCGCGCGCTCCGCTGAAAGGGGCCTTAGAGCGCTCGACCATTCAACCGTGGCGTGCGTGTCTACATCTGTAAACAGCATAGCTATACGTGCAATAGGTGCGCTGTTCTTGGAATCAAATTGCGGTGAAGATGTCGCGATAAACAACAAAAAGCGAAGAGTTGTTTCTAACGGCACACACTGCGGTATACTGGAAGATGCGAGGGCGACATCCATGGCAAAACAGGAAAACCGCAGACAGAGAGATAGTGGCCAACAGCCAGAAACGTAGACTGCCGGCAATACCCGCTAGCAGCCTTCTGTTTCAACTCTCTTCAGACAAGCTAGCAACGTACCTTGAGTATACGTCACCCTCGACGGGGGTACTCGACGACGGACTGTCGCATGTAGTTTATGGGCACATACCCGTTACGGTGAACGGCAATGAAGAGAAGGCGGGGCTCAGTGTTACGAGACAAACGTCACGTTCAGCTGAGAACTTTACACTGAGATAAGACACTCGCTCTGAGTCGTCTACAACAATCACTCCTAAATGGAGCAGCGCACTTTCATGAAAATAGTCCTTTCTTTATATATTGCTCAATTAATGCATTTTGATCTTAAAGTCCACCCACAGTGAGTCAAACCCGAAATATGACTCAGTATCTATAAAAAAAGAGGGAAAAATCTAGTTCTCTTACCGAACAGTACACTATGTGAGCAGTTCCCAACCCAAGGCTCGCGGGTACCATGGCTCAGGGTCGGGTGACGCTGGTCGGGAGTCCACATCGAGATAAATTTATCAGGATCTCAAGGGTTTCAGTCGTCAAAGGGCAACGGATACAGATTAGAGTGACAGTTGAAATACATCACTCTCCTGTAACACAAGTTAATGGTCCATTCTCTTATGTCCATAGCTAAGACTATTAGAGACGGAGTTTTCCACGGATTTCGAACTACTGGAAGGGAAGGAGGTGCCACAAATATAGCAAGGAACCATTCCAGCATTCTTATGGAGTAACCGCGCTGGTTGCCGAAAACTTGTACGTGAATGGCGACCCAAGAACTAAACCGAGCGAGGTGGCGCAGTGGTAAGACACTGGTGGTTCAAATCCACCTACAGCCATCCAGATTTAGGTTTACCGTGATTTCCATAAATTACTCCAGGCAAATGCTGCGATGGTTCCTTTCAAACGGCACGGTCGATTTCCTTCCCCATCCATACCTAAACAACCAGAGAGTAAGCTCCGCCTCTAATGACCACGCTGTCGACGGGGCGTTAAACACTAATGTTTCTTCCTTTCTGCCAAGAACTAATTCTCTCTCTGATATCCTAAATTCCCTTGAAGATCATGCTTGCTTAGTATTAGCAGAGTTTTCTTCATATCTGGCTGCCAATTTGCTGAGTCTGTAGAAGCGATATAGAGATAATGGCATTTCGGCATGTGGCATCATTTTTATAGCAAGGTTGGAAAATAAAAGCAGACAAAGAAAGTAAACTTTACTGAATATTGCCCTTAATTTTTACAGGTAAAATTTGAAAATACATTGAAAAGTCAATTTGCATGTAATACTGTAGCTAAGATCCGACCACTTCCTGGGTCGTTAACTGGTGATGCGAACTGCAACGGTGGAAGAATTGACGGCGGCGTATACTGCGTGCAGAAGCGTATTTAGTGAGACCTAGAAATTGTAGACACACAACACGCATTGTATATCATTAGTATATTTGTGTCTATTTGATATGTGTCATACTTGTTTTAGTTACTGGGCTTCTAGACCAGTTTTTTCTTTTAGAAAGTAGGTGGACTATGCCGCTACAAAAATTAGGAACCGATGTACAACATAAAACTTTTTTCTGATTGTTATAGACACGCCAGAGTCGTAAAATTTCTTAATGGCGTTAACCACATTATTTCAAAATAAAGTTGTATAAAAATCATTCTATGAAATGGAGTCACTCAGACCTTTATGGCAATTTCCTATAAAAGGTAAAGCAGTCAACAATCCGAAGATTGGTTTGAACACCACAGTGCTTTACTAGGCATGATTCTGTTTGGAGGTGGTATGCCATTGCCTTCCTCCGACTTTCGAACTGACTTTCCCAGCCAGTTATAGGGGGACCTACAGTTTAACGTGGGTTCCGAACCACGGTGCTACTCGGTATTTTTCACATGAGCAACACTGCCAGAGGTGAAAGAAGTGGAAAGTGACAGATAAAAGTCCTAGGACCTGGCGGGGATCGAACCCACGACCTTTGGATTTGTAGTCTGGCACTCTACCACTGTGCTACGGAGCCGCACTATAGGAAGAGAATATTCCTAGGGCAATATTTTCTACTGTTAAACATTTACGTGTGCACATCCGTTTTCAAGTATATGGAATTCTAGCTTCCAAGTCGATCCTATCCTCGGGTTGGTCTGGGCAGTCTTGAGCATTCAGTAGACCTACCCGTCACCGGTAGAATGTAGGCAGTCTGTAAGCCGGTGTTACGTTGGTACTGCTGCGGTCTGTGAGGTGAGCGTTTGATTCGCGCCTGCTCTGCGGGTCGCCGTTAAGTCACCTTTATTATTCGCGCATGAGCCGTGCACTCCTCTCTGACCGCGCTGTGAAGCAACTGCGACGGCCACAGTTCGTCGTTCGTGTTTGGATGCGAGGTCATAATGTCAGTAGCCGGAATGCAGCAGTGAGTTGCGCAAAAGGGCAGTACAAAGATGAAAGTGTTTCGTGTATTGGCTTTTCTCGATGTTGCTCAAGCTACTGGTGTATATTGTTTTTTAATTCAGTGTGATTAGGCTAGTGGCATACGTCAGTCATGACGGGCGCACGTACGAGCCAGCTTCGGGATTACGAGCAACCGGTTCGAAAAATACAGGTCTGTGGACTTGTTAGTAAATGTCACAAAAATGCATTCGTTCCATTATTTCCAGGTAATGTTACAGTAACTAACAAACAAATGCCTACACAAGGTTGTAAACTATCGATAGTTGTTATTTGGCGATTCGTCGTTACAGTAGATTAAGTCCAGTTCGTGTGAGATGATCCGTAAGGTTCCCAGTAGCGCTGCAGTGAGACATCACGTTAGGAGAGGGTGATTTGGCTATATTGTCGATCTTAAGTATTTACCATGATACATACACTTGTTAGCACACATGTTTCACAAAAAACCACTTTGGGAAGGGAGGGGGGAAGAGGGGGAGAGGGAGAAAAGTTACCGGGTCAGAACGTCACGGAACTGCAATAATGACAGAAAGGAAGTATCACGATTATGTTTCAGGCTTCAGCCGATACCACATCACACAAAAGCTTTTATTTCGATGAATAAACTGTATATCGATGGTGGCACTGAGAACTTCATAACTCAATTTCGCAGCCGCGCTGGAGTAGCCGAGCGGTCTAAAGCGTCTCGCTGCGGAACGCGCGGTTGCTCGCCTTGGAGGTTCGAGTCCTCCCTGGGGCGTGTGTGTGTGTGTGTGTGTGTGTGTGTGTGTGTGTGTGTGTGTGTGTGTGTTGTCCTTAGGTTAGTTTACCTAGGTGTAAGTGGTTTGTAAGCTACGGACTGATGACCACGCAGTTTGGTCCGATAGATCTACAAACATTCATTTCAATTTCGCAGTGACACCCTTATAATGCCATTTGACGTATGTTTACTTCTGACGAAGCATTTGGCCTTTCTGAACACTTATATAGTTGCACATACAACTACTTTATTTCTTACTAATTTATATTAATTTGAAGATACCATTTTTGGGTCTCCTGAAAAAATAAAAGAAACTGGAGCTCCGAGTTTTTTATTGCCCACCATCTATATGTTTATAGGGTGTTGAAAATTTGAGTAGCCAAACTAGCAGCGATGATGCAGGAGACGAAAATAAAAAAAAATCATAATGCATATTGCATGCGCACCGACTATGCGAAAGTAATACACGAGTGGAGCTGATAGAAGTCGTTTTGTCCAATTCCCTTGTATGGACAGACGATAAATCACGTATAAAGTTGTGCGAGGTTAACAGATACTTTTTGCAGTGGACACGTGGGCCGGTCTTGTGCTGGACACAGGCTGTCAATTTACAGGAAGTTCTCGGAAGTCGAGCCGAGGCGTTACTGGAGGAGGTGGCCCTACACAGCAGCAGCAGCAGGATGTGTTTCCAGCGTGACGGGGCCGCGGCGCACATTGCAGAACCAGTCCGAGCAGTAATGACCGGTACTTTCGGCGATCGCTGGATCGGACGGGAGGAACCGTACATTAGCCTGCACCATTCCTGGACTTCTTTTTCTGGGGCTCCACCAAAGCCGAGCTGTACTATTCCGCTCAAGTCGGGGGAAGAACTGGTTGCAAGAATTCTTGAAGCAGCACGCATTTTCTAGGGAATACGGCTACGTCGATACTAGCTCTGCACCGAGGTCAATTGTGCTCATTTTGAACATTTATTGTAATGTAATAGTGCTCACAAAAATAAAACAACGAAAGAGTTGAACACAGTTTTATTCTCAATCACACACAATAACGTCTAGCAATAACCGTTTCCGACGCGCGATTGCTTATGAAATATATTTGCTACTGTGTCACCTCTGTAGTTCGGGGACAGAATTTTTGAACGCCATGTACATGCCACCTTAAGTCAATGGGAAGAACGACTGTCCTGATTTCGTCATTCTCAGTCATTATGAAACGCATATGTCTGCGAAGGTGATATTCAACCGCGCCCCTTCTCCAGAGTAACGTTCTCGGAATTTTAGCATTGAGCCTCTCCGTATTATTGAACGCCTTCCTCTGTAGCGTCTCACACTGGTGTGCTTACTGAATAATCTCGTAGACAAACACAATGCTGGACAATCTGTTCCCTTCTCTTCTATAAATTCAGTCTGGTGTCATATAATTATGATGAATACTTGAGATCAGACTTTTGTAAGATATTTCTTTCGTGCATGATTTAAACTTCTTAGAGATCCTTTTAACACTCTCACGTCTGCTTTTACTAAAAACAAGAAAGTGTTCACTTCACTTACTTAACGTGCAATACAAAAGCAAAATTATAATCAACCAATAGCTAGTCCGAACGTTACATTTCTTTACTAGGCAGCGTATTTCGTTGCTTATCTCCTATTTTGCACTGAGTTTAACGTACCTTCTTCTCTACCTACGCCACCTGTTTGGTAACCTCAAGGGTAAGGGGGGTCGAATCTTAAGGGTGAAAATTTTTGTTGCCAGTATTTCACCACCTAGGGTCTCGGCCTGTCGGTCTTTTCCTTTAGCGACAATTACGTGGAGAAAATAGGATACCGTTAGAGATACAAATCTGAAATGCAAATGACCATTTCTATACGGATAGACAAATAGGATCGATCCCTTCCAGGAATACAGACAAAGCTATGAGCATGACGAACTAGTGGGCAGGGAGCACTACAATGGTTGCGAGCGACGATTTGAGAATATGGACACGGAGGAAGCGTGTTTGGATAGTCTCATTAGTTAACGCGACTGGTGACCGAAGTGGGAAGTCTAGTTTCGAATCACGGCCTGGTACAAATTTTCAACTTCGCCACTGAATTTATTTCAATGGCCTGTAACAGTCTAGTCGTTTGAATATCTAAATTCGTAAATTAGGACGTCTCTGGCATGTTTTGAACTTATTGGTGCTTCGTCCGTTGTAAGGGGACGTTACGCTCCACCCCCTGCTTCGTGGTATCTGCTGAGACCGGGAGTCGGGCTCCTCGTTACATTGATCCGTAGCAACTCAGACGCAATGTCATACTGCGGAAGCACACATCGCAGGCATCCACAGGACGCACGCCTGGTAACAGCCAGCAGCAGGAGCCTTGTCTACAACAGCAACGCATCTGCTCCTCTAATGCCATTCTCTCAACATGACACTGCTTCGGCTTTTAACAGTGAAACGTGGCATTCGAATCAGACAGAACTCGATATTTTTTACGTTACAAAACAATGCTAGGGGGCCAAAGAAGTAACACTTGACAAAAAAATTTTACAACGGTTGGGAGGTAGACCCAAACCTTTTGATGCATAATCCGTTATGCGTGTTACATTACACAGCGTGATTTCTCCACCATGTACAAACTCTAGACATTGATCGAGGAGAAGATACCGAACAACGAAGG
This sequence comes from Locusta migratoria, assembly GCA_026315105.1. Lineage (NCBI taxonomy): Eukaryota > Metazoa > Arthropoda > Insecta > Orthoptera > Acrididae > Locusta > Locusta migratoria. The sequence goes on from CM048745.1 coordinate 238,427,728, forward strand.
TCCATGCTAGAGACAATTTATTCAATCATACTTTGATACAGAGACAGCGGTCTAATACGCGCTATGCCATGCAGCTACTGTTACAGTATATGTTGAAAATAGTTTCCATGTGCATCGACGCAAGCGTATTCATGCTGCCTTTGATACTCGAGCGCTAAAATCGCAGTGGTTGACGATGCTGCACGAATACGCTGCTCCAGCGTCTCCACATCTGGAATGGGCTCTGTAGACACGATACTTCTGAGATGGCCCTGTTATCAGAAATCGCACGGGCTGGGAACCGATGATCGAGCAGGCTATGCGACCGGACCTCCTCGACCGACCCATCAACCAGGACACGACTGAGATGCGTCCTGGCGCGGCTGCAGCACCATCATGGAGCAGCCACATAAGCCTTCGAACCATCAATGGCACAGTATGAGGAACAGTACCACTCTCTGGGAGGAAATCATACATATTGTGTGGCTGTAAGGCAAGCGCGTATTAGACCCCATCTCCGTAACAAGGTATGACTGAACAAATGGTCCCTAACAAGGAAACCACGTAAATTCATTAACCTTTTCTTTTGTTCCGCACCGTCTCATCGATCCCTGGAGTTCGTACACGGTGTATTTATTTCCGTCGGGGTCAATTTTCAGTCCTCGCAGCGCTCAAGAAGCCTTCGTAGGTCTTCCTGTGTGCCGCTACTCCCTGCAGGCGTTGCAGCTTTGTTCCCGACAACGGCGTCGTCTGCCAGCAGGAGCTTTTTTGGTAGCAAAGTAGTCGCTGCGTGACTAAGAATTCGCAGCTGTTGGTGCGTGGTGCGTCGCGGCTCGGCCAGACCAGGATGCGGTGGGCGTGGCGCGGCGCGGCAGTCCTCGGCGGCCCCCAAGGACGCGCGGCGCCGCTTCCGCAACCGCCGCCAGCGCCGCCGCAAGCGCGCGGCCGCCCGCCGAACTAGGCCGCCTTCCGCTTGCGTACTCCGGCTCGGCAGGTCGCGCCAAGGATTGCGTGACCGGCGCTTCCGCCGCCGCCGCTACACGGTTTGTCTTTCAGCAGTGCCGGGATGACAGCCATGTGCCGCACTGGCGCAGAGGAAATTTTTAACGGCTTCCGGCTCCGTAAAGCGTGGGAACGCACACGCAAACACCCGTCCTCACTCACATATATCTCTTCCGTCACTTCTTTCCTCAGTTCCGTCCACGTTCTACCTCGATTTCGCATTCATACTCGCATTAACTAACGAGGTGAAGTACTGCTGCAAAAATTTTAAGAAGCTATAACGAAAATTCAAAAATGAAATGGTTGTAAACGTACTGGACCAAACTGCTAAGGTCATCAGTCCCGAAGCCGGTCGCAGTAGCCGAGCGGTATGCGGCGTGCCAGTCACAGTCCGCACGGCCGCTACGGTCGGGGGTTCGAATTCCCCCTCGGGCATGGATGTTTGTGTCGTCCTTAGTATAAGGTAGTTCATAAGTAGTTTGTAAGTTTAGGGACTGATGACCCCGTAGTTAAGTCCCGTAAGTTCTACAAACATTTGAACATTTCATCAGTCCCTAGACTTGACAAATGCATTTACGTGTGTCAGGAAAGGAAGCCTCCTTAACAAATATTGCAAATTATGCGCCGGGATGTATCAGCAGTATTTAGCATCGTTAAGCTCTTCTAATACAGGGAATGCCATATGACAAAGAACGTTCCAGACGAAGCCGTGAATCTAGCTCAAATGGTCAAATGTTTGTATAGCTTATGAGACTTAACTATGGGATCATCAGTCCCTAAACTTACAAACTAGCTAATACTAAGGATGGCACAAATATCCATGCCCGAGGGGGGATTCGAACCCTCGACCGTAGTGGCCGTGCAGACCGTGACTGGAGCGCCTCAGTCCCCTCGGCCACCGCGGCCGGCGAAGCTAGCTAATTACGTGATAAGTCGACCTCTGCAGTCCAGATTGCGAAGAAATAGGTAGTTTGTATGAATCATTCCTCCTGCAAACCGGAATCCGATAGAGGCAAAGCTAGGATACATAAATGTTGTGACAAGCGAAGGTTACGTAAATGTGGGACAACTTATCAAACTCCATAACCCGTTTCGATTTAGTTCGTGATAAACAATGGCTTATTTACTGCGACAGAAAAAACTATCGGCTTTTAAAAAGAAATTAAAGTTCTGGATTACCTGCGTAGAAAAGGACAATATCGAATTTCTTGCATTTGTAAATAACTGCCTACAAGGAAACATCTTGGAATAATCAACTGAAATGAATTACCGTTAGTCATTTGTTGAACTTACTTAGTTCTTTGTCACATTACCTTCCAGATACTGATGTCGACATTCATTGGGTACCAAATCCATTTACCATTAAAAGTCAACTTGGAATGCTAACAGTCCTGAAATAGGAAGCAGCCATTGATTTCAAAGTTCCACTTTTAAACACTCATTTCAGTCTGTCAGTGAACGGCTTTTATGTTACCCTTAAAAATGAATACAAAGAAGCAGCCAAAAAGTGTATCTTAACCTTGCTACCTTTCGTCACAAGAAAAGATATAATACCGATATACGAGGCGCATCCAGAAAGTAAGTTCCGTTTGGTAATAAAATGATATTGTACACAAATACAGAAGAAATTTTTATTGCACAAAATTCTACAACTCTTAAACGACTTTTCCACATAACTGCAGAAATTTTGTAGGCACTTGTCATAGCGTACCACAAGTTTTTGCATGCATCCTTCACAGAAGGTTGCCGCCTGTATATTCAACCGTGTGGTAACAGCTCTTTATCATCGTTGAAGTGTTGACCACCAAGGACAGATTTTAGGTGTAAGAAGAGATGAAAGTCGCTAGGAGAGAGGTCCGAGCTGTATGGAGGATGATCAAACAGGTCCCATTGAAATTTCCGTAAGAATTGTTTGGTCACATTCGGTGTGTGAGGTCAGGCATTATCGTGAAAAAAAATCTTTTGACAGTAATCCTCTTCTTAAACCTAAAATCTGTCCTTGATGGACAACACTTCAACATGGTTGAATACGCAGGCGGCAACATTCTACGAAAAAGGCACACAAAACCTTGTGCCATGCTCGACAATTGCCTACAAAATTTCGGAAGCTATGTAGAAAAGTAGTTTAACAGTTGTAGATTTTTGTACAATCAATATTTTTTCTGTATCTGTACCCGTTCGTTTGATATAACCAAACGGAACTTACTTTCTGGACGCGCCTCGTATGTAAACAGTGATACATTCTTCGGGTTAAAATCACTGTAAACCGGAGTAGCACACGGAGGAAATACTCATAATAAAAGTGTTTTATTTGAAAGTGGAGGAGCGCCGGTGCAGAGGAGAGGCTTTTGACAGGCGGGCGCTGCTACCAGCACTGGTGGGGACTCCGCCTGCCGCCTGCTGCCAGCGAAAGCCGCGGCGCGCTTTCTACGGCCGCGTTCTCCGCTCGCCTGGTTCCCAGACGCACGCGTTTACCCCACACTGCCCCATCCTACAAGACAGGCAGGCGGGCTTGCAATTACCAATACCCCTGAAACGCTAAGAGTCGTGGGCTGGACGAGGATATTAGGCAAAAAAATACTCGACTGGGGCGAAAATTCGAATTTGTCCTTTTCATGGTAGTTTTCCCAGTCTTTTCCTCTCTCGCAAAGTTTAAATCCCTACGGTCGGCTAGAAGATATGAAATGCGCCATACGGGGCGACACTGCAATGTTTTAGCGCTGTTCTGTACCTCTCGGTATGGACTGAACTAAGATGGGAAATTGCCTTGATAATTGACGCTTCCTTCGGACTTTAGATCTCTTGTTACTGGCAGAATTAAGTGCCTAGGGGGAATATGGAGTCTTTTTTCAAAATGGATAACCCGAAAACTCTGTTATATCAAATAATGAGACGAATCATGCACTCGTTTCTTATTTAATAGAAAAAGAATCAAATGTTTGTAAACCTAAGGGATGAAACTGCTGAGGTACTGACAAAAACAGCCATGTCCGAGGAAGGACTTGAAGTTCCGACGGTAGTGGTCACGCGACCCTTACGTGGCGCTCCACACCGCAAGGCCGTTCCCACGCGACTGAAATCAATTTCATACTTTTTTTTATTTTTACTTATTTATTTTTGCAAGTAAATGTTTCGGTACTCCCTTCTCTCGTTTTCATCTACTTCAAAAGTGTATCTGCCATTAGACAACGTCATAAATAAAAAATACGCAACATACGTGCTTTTCAACACCTCGTTTAAAAGAAAACACGTTTACATAGTCCAGGAAATGTTACTGCGATTTACAGCTACTACTGTTTACTTCAGAAGGATGGGAGGAAGAGATGGACAGAAATAGAGGCAGGGTGGAATACGAGGTGGAAACAAGATGTACATAGATGGGTGAATGAGATGGACAGAGAGAGGGGGGAAGGTGGAGGAGGGCGAGCTTTTTGGCTAGACGCACGGGGAGAAGTGACGTGGTGGCACGTGGGCTGCCGGTTTCCGCAGGCAGAGAGAAAGTGGGGGCTGCGCGTGCCTCCCCCTGCTCGGTGTGTATTCAGGCGGGTCATTATCTCGTGATTGCCGCCGCATTCAGGCAGGGCGCCGGCGCCTCGTTACCCGCACAAAGTGCGCGCGCAGGAGGCGCGTGCTCCGGCGCCGGCAACGCACAAAAAACCAGGAGCACACAAACCCGACCCGACAAGTAGCGCCACTTACAGACAACATACATGTTTCTTATGTTTGTAATCCTATTGGACCAAAATACTTAAACCTTACACTACAGACAAACACACACACACACACACACACACACACACACACACACACACACACATGCCGGAGAGAGGACTCGAACCTCCAGCGGGAACGGCCGCCCAGTCTGTAGCGCGATGCCTTATACCAAGTGGCCACTCCGAAGAGTTTCTTTCCTGATTTCTTTCCTGATCGAATAATCGGAAACTGAGCTTTGAGTACTACACTTCACACTTCAATTATTGTTGCCGTGCTCATAGAAGGGGAAAAAGCCGTCTCAGCATTGTCGCTGAAAGGTAACACGATGCTGCACCCTCACGACGACCTCGAATTGTTTGCAGATTGACACAGGACAGCACAGTAAGGATACCGCAGCGCCGATACTCCCTCGTGTTTGGTGTTGTAGATTTAGAAACATTTGATCATTTTGGCACGTAATACACACACGAGCACACAGAACAATGCTCTGGCCAGGGTTTGCGGCTACCGACGGACAGCGCCTCGCCGCGCCACCCCACACCAGAGACACTACGCATTAACAACACTCTCGGACACCCCTAACGTCTATCCCGTCGTAGGACAACCACTGTTTTTCACGATTTGTCAAATTTAATGCATGCACAACCACCACCTTGTTAGAATTCAATAGTCGTTATGAGTCTTTAATGACTTCCATACGGAAGAACGCTACCTTCTGTCAGTAGATACATTCTTTTTCTATTAATCTGACCTAGGCTGATACATATTATGCATTTTTACAGAGGAATAATTTTATTCCGATTACACAGACATACTGTTTGAAGTAACTAGGACTTGGCTTTGGGGGGGGGGGGATAGACCTGCTTGACGAGCAAAATTTTTGTCAGTTTCCAGACAGACTACCATCTACCACTCCCGTTGAAGAAACTAATTCACTCCCATCCAATGAAAGCTTATGGTAAAACACCCCGAGTTTCCAATCTTTACCGTTACTAGATTGCTGTTATACGATTTCTTTCTTCTTCTTTCTTTTCGGGGTTCTATCCCCCTCATCTCCCCCCCCCCCCCCCCGTAGTTAAGCCGCTGTGTATATATACCCACGTATTTGTGCCACACAGGTGAATCTTTAAATGTTTGTTAACTACGTTGGTCATCAGTCACTAGGATTATAAAATACTTACACTAACTTATTCTAAGCATAAGATAAACACCCATGATCGATGGAGGTCTCGAACCCCCGACGGCGAACGGCAACACGCACAGCAGCACGGCGTCTTAGTGCACACGGTTATTCTGCCGCGGCCACGCAGGTGTTTCTCATTATTTGCAATCTTACCTTTCCTCCCTTTATTCAACATATAAATTTGGATTATCTACTGACACATCTATCAGAAAGGTACAGCGTCGTTTCTGAGAATACCACTGGAAGTTTCAGTTTCCCTCAGGCATGGATGTGTGTCTTGTCCCTATTATAATGTAGTTTAAGCGATTTGTAGGTGTCGATGACCTCAGCAATTTGGTCTGTAACACAAAAGAAAAAAATGGAAAAAAAATGAAAAAAAAAAGGCGTAGAAACTGACTCCCTCCATTAACTACCACGGGATACACTGTCCTCATCCGACGCCAATTATCAGCAGACACACAGACATTTCACGATTGTACTTAGCAAGGTTAACTTCAGCAGAAAGTAAGTATATGTCGATAGACACTTGTTTCCAGCTTGGTAACAAGTGTGTGTCTGCTTGCTTACTCTAGCCGTTCAAACACCAACTGCAAAGTATTGTAGCGAGTTTGGCCGCCCGCTCACTGCTATTGTAATTTAGGCTGTAAGACGTCGTTTCGAGGTAAGTACGAGGCAGAGCCAAATCAGATTTCGCATTAGGCAGAGAAGAAGCGCTCAGATTACGCAGATGAAATCGACTTCTTTCTGAAATACTTCGTCATTCTATCTTCAAATTACACTGGTCGCTGACACGGTACTTAGAGAACAGCTTCAACCAACTTCGGAGACTGATCTAAGGAAATATCGCTTGCCTGACACTAATTTTTACCTACGCTGATCGTCTCCGTAGCTGAGTTGTTTGTGCGGCTGACTACCGTACGGAGGAATTGCGACTAACTACCGCTACTGCCAGGAATTTTTGTTGGTGCAAGAAGTGAAACGACGTGGCGTCAAATGAGCACCTACCAGCCCCTCAGATGTTCAAATGCTTGCAATTCTCAATTCAATTGTTTGTAAAGCTTATGGGACTTAACTGTGCCGCGGTGGAGTAGCCGAGCGGTCTAAGGCGTCTCGCTGCTGACCGCACCGTTGCTCGCCGTCGGAGATTCGAGTCCTCCCTGGGGCATGGGTTTGTGTGTGTTGTCCTTAGGTTAGTTAACCTTAGTTTAAGTAGTTTGTAAGCTATGGACTGATGGCCACGCAGTTTGGTCCGATAGATTTACAAATATTTGAATTTGGACTTAACTGCGGGGTCATAAGTCCCCAAACTAATTATGAACTAACTTATACTAAAGACAACACAAACATCCATGGCCGATGGAGGATTCGAACCACCGACTCGGGAGGCCGTGCGATCCGCAACGTGGCGGTCCACACCTTGCAATTCTACGGGACTATACCGCTCTGGTCATCGGTCCCAGGCTTATGAACTGCTTAAACTAATCTAAGCACAAAACATATACGTATGCCCGAGGGAGGACTCGAACCTCCGACGTTAGTAGCCGCGCAGTCCCGAACATGGCCTCTAGAACCACGCAGCCACTCCCGCAGTCTCCGGCCCACGGGACGCCAGTGACTGAGGACGATACGACGGTCGGTCGGTACTGATGAGCCGCGGTGGAGTAGCCGAGCGGTCTAAAGCGTCTCGCTGCGGAGAGCGCGGTTGCTCGCCGCGGAGGTTCGAGTCCTCCTTAGGGCATGGGTTTGTGTGTTTGTCCTTAGGTTAGTTTACCTAGGTTTAAGTAGTTTGTAAGCTACGGACTGATGACCACGCAGTTTGGTCCGATAGATTTACAAACATTTGATTTGGTACTGATGAGCCCGTCAAAACCTGTGACCGGAGAGGGAAGGTGGACGGGGGATGGAGAGGAAGATGGAAGTAGAGAGATGGAGAGGGGCAGGGGCTGAAGAAAAGTAAAAGACGAACGGGTTTGTGGTGAAGCAGAAGTATTAGTTATCTGTATGACGGCAACGGCGAATCACGGCGTACAGGGAAGATGGAAATGTACTGCGCTGTGCGGCGCAGTGCGGCTGTTTACGTACGGCGCTGCTGAATGAGACAAACAGGTCAGAGGCAGGGGCGCGCGGTTGCGTAAGGCGCGGACTGGGGAAAGCGGGGGATGCGCAGAGGCACCTGGCTGACCGCCCCACGCGAGGGCACGGCGCAGGCTCAGCCACCGAGCAGTCGCAACGAGCCACCTACACGTGCCATACTGCGTGTGCCTGGCCGTCTAATCAGGACGAGAGCTCAAACACGAAAACCCCTCGCACTGACAACACACTGACAATAACACTGCATCTCGTTTGATAACCCGACAAGTTTTTGTCCACTACATTCTGTCCCTTCTCAAGAAGTCTGCAATTTCAAACACAAGCCCTGTGTCCCTAACTCTGATTAAAATTGGATCGGATAGTGCTGCATTTTCAGATAAAACAACAAATACAAGTAAAATAACAACATTAATTTCTGATGCACACGCGTCACCAGTTTTAAGTTACAGTTAGTCTGAACGACGGGAACATTACAGAAAAGGTCGCTGAATGAAATCGCAAAATTCAGTACAAAGTTTTGAGCAAAATTAAAATACGTTGATATACGAACGTGCGTCTAAAACAAACTGCAGAAACTTAAGCGATGTAAATCCAACGCATGCACTTGAAGAGGACTTAATGCGATGTAAATCGTTTGTGAGGTTAGTCGAAACGTGTCTGCTACAAACGTTTTAGTTGCTGCAAGGGACATTTATGTAGAAAGAGAATACTATGCAAGGCACAGAAGGCTGTATTTTTTTGCTAATTTATGTTAGAAAACAATACATTTTTACATCATTCACAGTAGTTGTAATGCTCCGCAGTAAGGCGCGGATTCGGCCGATGTTTGGTCAGCGTAGGGCAATTAAAAGCGGATGCTATTCGACGTGATTGTATATGTCTAACCACTTGCAACAGGCTGAAGCAACTGGCGATACAGCCGGTACACCTCGTTGTACGCCTATAGAAGTCTTGTCAGAAGGGGCCAGTTTAGTCGCTACGTCCACGGAACTCACCAGCCTTGTCAGTGTGCGATTACTTTTTGTGGGGAGTCTCAAATCTTAAGAGCTACCATGACAACACTGAAAGTCTTCCAGAACAGCAGCAGAACGTTTCGGAAGAAATGGTAGCAATATCAACAATTCAGCTTCGATCCGTCTTAACTTGCTGACCAGGGCTATTGTCAGGCTAGTACTGTATTTTCGTTACTCTGCTGTGTTTCTCTGTGCGCTGAAACGTCTCCGGGCCCACCTTTTACCTCCGGTGAACTAAATGCGAGAAATACCATCGCTACAATTTCTTAACCTTATATTTGTCGTGTAACAGTCATGTGGACACTACAGAGGTTAGCACCGTTCAAAAATGTTCAAATGTTTGTATAGCTTATGGGACTTAACTACGGGGCCATTAGTCCCTAAACTTACAAACTACTTATGAACTAGCTAATCCTCAGGACGGCACAAATATCCATGCCCGAGGGGGGATTCGAACGCCCGACCGTAGTGGCCGTGCAGACCGTGACTTCAGCGTCTCAGTCCCCTCGGCCACCGCGGCCGGCGGTTAGGAAATGACAGATGAAGATTTTCTCAGTGCGGTCGCGCGCGTGTTCGCAGTGTTGTGGGAACTCCGCAGTTGGCGGCGCGTCGGCCACCTGGCGCTATTTCGGGACGGCGGCGCCGCGGCGCGGCCAACGCGGGCCGCCGTGTCGTGGTCAGGCCGCGCAGCGCGCGCACTCGCTCACCATACGCGCTCTGCACTCGTCTTCTGTCTCCCAGGCCTCCGTAACTGCACCAAGTACTCGTCTGTGGGGGTAGTTGTGATGCAACTACTTATCTCTCTGCATAACTATCACTTGCTGTGTGTAGTCTCGCTAAAACTGACAAATGGATTCACCGATTTCAATATATTTCAGTTACTTTTAATACAGGGGTGGTTTGGAAATGTGAATGTCTGTTCGGTGAACGTTTATCACACCCGAACGACAAGACGTAGAGATTTAAATATTTGTACAATTACTAATATATACCAGAGGAAGGTTTTAGGCACGGTTTTATAGCAATGTGATAGATATTTAATAATTTGAAGAATATAACGCGTAATACGTAACAATAATTACTCTTTGAAAATTATATTTACTCTTTGAAAATGGTTTTATTGATTGCATTGTTGCTTGAGTGTTGATAATGATAAAAAGGGGAGTATATTGGGATGGAAAGATATCGGTGTATATAAAATTGTACGTGTGTGTGTGTGTGTGTGTGTGTGTGTGTGTGTGTGTGTGTGTTTGTGTGTGTGTGTGTGTGTGTTAATATTTCGCTCTGCAACTAAAATTACAGAACGCAAAAGAATGGTCTGTGTGTAATTGTTGTCCGAAGTCTCCCGTTGTGCACCACAGCAGTTCCATGCCGATAGCTATAAGGGGATGGAAGATATGGTGTTTGAAAGTCGTCAAATTATAAAAAAATTAGGACTGAACGGCAGCAATGACGTTTCCACGTCTATAGCAAGGTGGTTACATACAGCGAAACGTGATGTCACAGACCATATCTTTGGTCTATGCGTGCTACAATGTCTTTAGCTCTTCATCTGTAAGGATAAGCATACGAGTAAGGAAATACAAGAATAAATAACTAAATCAGTAAAAAAAAAAATATTTTAATACATCCCTATAAAAACTCGATTTGACGTTTCGTGCATTACATCAAGTGATCGATCTGTGATATTATTACAATCATCATTGTTGAATATCGTGATTGGATTCTTCGAAATAGGTGCATTTTTACTTGTGATTTGATCTAGACTACTTACTTTCCTGGTAATGTTCATTAAAAATATTTGTTTCTAAAAAAGGTACTGTATTTCATTTCATCCTTCAAAACCAGTCTCAGCGCACTACTGAAAGGTAGCTTATCTATCAATCAACCAACACGCGAGCGGAGCCGCGGGTTTAAGCTAGTAATAAAATAAAGGAAAAGCTGAAAAATTCTAATTATTAATTGTTCTTTGGCATCGCCACTTCGGATTAGATTTGAATTTCTTGCTCTCCAATACCGATCATTCGATTGCGATAAAAATGTACACATTTGACCTCCAAGAAGAGAGGAATGCCATTGCCTACATTATAATTGGTATGGTGTATGCTGGACAGTCTTAACAACCAAGGAGGTTAGGATAAAGGGCGACGACCTTTCGCTGAAAAAGTGAAGCCTGACTCCGCCTTATTGCTAAGAAGTGTTCTTATTATAGACGTGATGTATTATGTCACTTAAAAGGGGAATAAAACGACAGGCGGTTTTGCCGCGATGTACAACGTGTTAAAAGAGTGAAAATTAACGTTAAAATAAGTTTTTAAAAATCGTGAGTAATTTTAATTATTTATTCAAGAAAGAGTAGTGTTGGAATGTACATGCTTTGCACTGACTGTCAGTTTAATGCCTTAACTGTAAGAGGATCGACTTAAAGGAGAAATAGTATTCCACGACTCGCCTAGGTGGCGGACAGTGTTCAACTGACGCAGATTCCCACGCAGACCAGAACCGTACCTGATATCAGTACGAAGATTGGAGAACTTGTATTTGGATGAATTAACAGCTTGGCTTCTTCAAGAAAACAGACTTCTTACCCTTCTTTTCTTGTTCTATGACGCCATTAATTCAAAGAGAAAGTAAGAAATGTTTCAAATTTGGGTCGAGAATCTTTTTCGTCATAACGCCTTCATTGAGCTGAAGACTGCAGTTTTTTTTTTTTTTTTTTTGATTTAGGAAACCATGTTTCGATGAACATGCTCAAGTTATTGACGATACTAATACTTTCTACTGTCTCATGTTTTGAACCATAGAATTTGTTTATTTTCTGCTGCTTCCAGTGATGATATTACTGTGAATTATACAAATAGGAATTTCCTTATGTCCTTACGATGAGAAATTCTCAAACAACAGCGGAAAAAAAAATCAGAAAAAATGTCTCATTATTACCTAACATCACGCAACTTTTTTCTGATATCTCAGTAACTGAGTTAACCAATAGTAATGTCAGAAAATACCACAAATAATAAATTAATTGGTTTGATCACACGGTTAATAAAATATTGCACTGAAATACTATGGGTTCACCGCGGCTGACTTACATACAATTAAAAAATGTGCTTCCTGGTCCAAATAATCGTGAAAATTCATGCAATCCTGTAAAACTTGGTAACGAATATTGCACTGTAGCGTTTCGCTGCGAGAGTGTGTGTAATTGACCCAGTCACACACTGCCCTACCGTTCTAATGTTGATAACTGTACCGAAGCAGTCAAATTTCGACGAAGCTTTGTATTTGGTTCGTCGCACTTTTCGAAGTATAACCACAATTTAACTGGTACAGCATCTACATAAATACTTTGCAAGTGAAACTGAAGTGCATGGCAGAGGTTTCATCGAACCGCAAATGTTCAAATATTTGTAAACCTATTGGGGACCAAACTGCTATGGCTATCAGTACCTAGACTTATAAACTACTTAAACTAACTTACACTAAAGACAACACACACACTCATGCCTGAGGGAGGGCTCCAACCTCCGGCGGGAACGGACGCCCAGTCCGCAGCATAACGCATTAGATCACGCGGCCATCGAACCGCTTTTATGATGTTTCTCTACCGCACCATCTCTAATAGCGTGCGGGAAAAAACTAACACCTGAATCTTTCCGTTTTCGATCTGATTTATCTCATTTTATTATGACGATCATGTCTTCCTATGTAGGTGGGTGCTAACAAAATATGTTCGCATTCGGAAGAGAAAGTTGGCGAAAGATATTTTGCAAATAGATATCGGCGCAACAAATAACGCCTTTCTTCTAACTGTTTCCACCCAAATTGGTGCAACATTTCCGTGACACCCTCTCCCCTATATCGCGGTAGTACAAAACGAGTTGCGCATCTCTAAATCGGCCGTCAGTCCAGTTGATAGGAGCAAGCAAACAAAGAGTATTCTGGACATAAGACGGTACGCAGCAGAACGCGGCGAACCAAACAGAGGGCGTGACGTAGGCCGGCGCGGCTAAACACGCTATCTTGGCGCAGTAAACAGCACCGTGACCAGGCCAGGCCAGAGCAGCGAGCAGGCCGTGACGCAAGCGGCGGCGCGCGCACTGCCAGGCCGCAGTTCGCGGAATCTCTCCAGGTGCAGCGCGCCGCAGCTGGCCACACCGTACTCCATCTTCAACACTACAAATTTACCAAAGTATCCACACACATCGTCGCTTTTTGCCTTGCGGAAGAATCAGAACATACCATCGATGGCAGTTGTCTGATCTGTCTGTATACAAAATTGCAAAGATCCGTTAGCCTTCAAACTGTTTGTCAGCAAACCCGTTTAAGCTCGAAAGCAGCCTCATAAGCGTTTCCGCCGGCCGCGGTGGCCGAGGGGACTGGGCGCTCCAGTCACGGTCTACACGGCCACTACGGTCGGGGGTTCGAATCCTCCCTCGGACATGGATATTTGTGCCGTCCTTAGAAAAAACAGTGCGGACAGGATTAGGATTGAGGCTTTTGAAATGGGGTGCTACAGAAGAATGCTGAAGATTAGGTGGGTGCATCGCATAACTAATGAGGAGGTACTGAACAGAACTGGGGAGAAAAGAAATTTCTGGCATACCTTGACTAAAAGAAGGGATAGATTGGTAGGACACATTCTTAGACATCAAGGAATTGTGAATTTAGCGTTGGAGGGAAGTGTGTGGGGTAAAAACCGCAGAGGAAGACCAAGAGATGGATACAGTAAGCAGATTCAGACAAATGTAGGTTGCCGTTCTTATGTGGAGTTAAAGAGGCTTGCTCAGGATAGGGTATTGTGGAGAGCTGCAAACCAGTCTCCGGACTGAAGACCACAACAACAACAACAAGTAGTTGGTAAGTTTAGGGACTGACGACCCCGCAGTTAAGTCCCATAAGCTATACAAACATTTGAATTTAAGCGTTTCCCGGAGGTACGTGTACTCTCAAACTCTAGACGACACTCTCATTCACGCAGAAGAAGAAGGCTAATATTTGTCTTTGCGGACACTTTCCATCACGCGTCAATGTGATAACCCAAACCGATACTGGTGGTAGATATGGTGCAGCATTTGCCGAGTCCCAGTTTCGGGAGCAATGTGCTCCTTCCGTGCATTTACTGTAGCGCTGCGCTCTGAAAGATAACGAGGTATTCGTGGTTCTCGGCCTTATTTCATTCAACGTCGTCACAATAGCCGCAAAGAACACAGCGTACAGACACATTCACAAAGAAGACTTGCCGGTGGAGCCACGCCGAGGCGATGCACGTGTGGCTAATAAAGCAGCTCGAGCGAGGCCATGCGTTGCCGCTGCATTAACTTTGGGCACTGCCGGTGACATTTCGCCGTTACATTAAAGGATACCGAAGAACCACGCACCAAGTGACAGGATGCTGCAGACTTTCAAAAAATGTAAACTGATTGTTTTATCTCTCTCTCTCTCTCTCTCTCTCTCTCTCTCTCTCTCTCTCTCTTTGTCGCTATTTTTCTGTAGCATCATAACCACCAAGTTCATCGAGAGTTAAGCTAATACCTTTGCGTAATACTGTAAACGAGAGATTTTAAATTATAGTTTACGAAAGAAAAATTCGTATGTCGATGCCATTTCAACATACCTAAAACCAGTGCTTCCTGTGCAGTGCATTCCGTCTGTAGTCGATGAACGGAAGATGTTCAAATGTTTGTATAGTCTATGGGACTTAACTACGGGGTCATCAGTCCCTAAACTTACAAACTACTTATGAACTAACTAAGACTAAGGACGGCACAAATATCCATGAGTAGCCTTATCCCACTGAGACAATCATCATGCTGACAATAGTGTCTGTTATGGCATAGAAATATGCTGTAGTGTTACTTCGTACGCGATCTAGTGAACTTGATACTACTAAGAACAAGAAAATTTAATAGTTATTAATTTTGTAACCATTGTAAGGGAATCCTGAGGATAATTAACTTATACAGTAAGTTGTTCTGTATATAAGCAATCATTTACCTCAAGTGGAAAAACGACAATTCCGAGTGCCAATTTTGCTATCATTTCATATTATTTGCTCCTTTCTACAACGATGAAAAGTGAAATTCAGTGCTTTTGGAAAAAAAGATTTCGTTACGAAATGTCGCTATTTTCAAACTAGATACAGAGATGTGTTACTGGCCAAGCTTTACACTTTTATGAGTCAACAGATAAGAGTGATAAGCTGTCGAGATAGCGGTTAATCATTTATTTCACAAAGTGATGTATTTAAGTTACCTTCGAGGTAATGAATCAAATGTTGACTTCAAGAAAAAATAACTACAAGTTGACGCGTGACATTGTACGATTAACAAGGTCAAATAAATTAATAACCATGTCCTGGTATAAGACGATTTTTGTGCTTATTTAGTTTCTCAGAAGAGAGTGCAAATTAAATAGATAGGTAATATTTCAAGAAAATGCACGCACTGTGAGGATCGTGAGGGACATTACTGCTCCCACAGCAGAGGAGGGGCAGAGAGTGGTATCTGCGAAACAAGTGTGTCAGACAGCCGGATGCGCTTATCCGCGCTGTGAAGCAGGAAGAGGCGCAGAATATGGCGAGATCGCTTGCTTGTGCCGGGTGGTGCGCTGCGTGGCTCCCCGCGAGCAGTAAGAGGGGCACGGCCGCGGCGACAGACCAGCCCGCGGCTGCAGGGGCGGTGGCGGCGTGTGTGCGCACGCGATAGCCATCTGTAAACACCGGCGGCGCGGGCGCTAGTGTCTGAGAGCAACAAGTCTATCACTCACTGATACTGAAGGCTGTCTGCTGAGAACACAAGCAGCGACAGAGATACAGCCTTAGAGTTTTCGGAGTTGATGCTCCACCCAACATTGTGCCCGTGTGTGAGCAAAAATCTTTCAGTTACAGCCCTTGACGAGTTCACGTGTATTTAGATATGTTCGTTGGAGTTCTGCCACATCACAATCCTTAAGAACACACTAGATACCGACTACACATAACCCCCCCCCCCGTTCCACTGTCCACAACAAAATCGTCTAAAGCACGGCCTTGTCTAATGAACACCATTGTATTTGATAAAGTCGCACGATACAAATTTGTTTCAATCACGGCAGATGAACCACTCAACCAGGATAATTTGATTGTGGTTTCGTTCAACACATTACTTAATTAGCACCTATCATCAAAGTCCTTGCTACATCTGTAGGTCCCAAGTCTGAAAGAGTTGTTAAAAACAAATAAATAAATAAACCTCTTAAGAAACTATGCTTAGCTAAATAATGAAAAAAAATGATAAGATCACTTGGAGCAGAAAGTCAAATAAAAAAAATTGAATTAACTGAAACAAGCCGGCCGCGGTGGCCAAGCGATCTGCGGCGCGCCAGTCACGGTATGCAGGGCCACTAATGTCGGGGGTTCGAATCCCCCCTCGAGCATGGATATTTGTGCCGTCCTTAGTATTAGCTAGTTCATAAGTAGTTTGTAAGTTTAGGGACTGATGACCCCGTAGTTAAGTCCAATAAGCTCTACAAATTTTTTTATCTGAAACAAAACAGAACGTCTGACAAAACTTGCAGCGGAACGTCTTCGGAAAAAAAATTGTAAGCGTTTGAAAATGATTTTAGTATTCCGAGGACATCAAAACTGTTTATCTGAATTCAATGCAGCACACGCCAAAGGTCACTGCGTGATGCATTCGTAACAACTCAACACTGACGGACCTGGAGGTGTGTAATAGAGATCAAGAAAATCTCGTGTTTTCAATTGATATTTTTCTTATTCATTAATAAATGTTTTGCCTATCCAGTGCTAGGCATCTTCAGTGGCAATTTAATCTAGTACCAGCTCACGTTTTTCTAAATGTACTAGATGCACATGGCATATTTTTTCTTGTAGTAATTATCTTTTTATATATATGGGCATATAACCTACCATGTAATCAATGCAACTATGTTCAGTGATCAGGACAGGTTATGTGCCTATATGAAACAAGAGATACATACTACACGAAAAGCTATACCACGTCCATTTAGAAAATTAAAATATCACTGAAGATGCCTAGCAAAGAATAGGCGAAACATGTACGGTAATGATGAATAAACAATAAATTTCAGTTCCAAAAGACGGGAATTTTAAAGTAAAAGGTAAAGTAGTCAATAATACAACGGTTGAACACCACAATGCTTTACCAGGCGTGGTCCTGTTTGGACATGGTATGCTCCGACCATTGAACTGACTAGCCCAGTTATAGCTAGATGAATGCAGTTGAACGTGGTTTGCCAACCACGGCGCAACTCGGCATGACAATGACAGATGAGTAAAAAATACATATAAAAATACGTTTGGCTGGGGATCGAACCCACGCCCTTTGAATTCGTAGTCTGAAACTCTACCACTCTGATATCGAGCCACGCATACCTATTTCATATATTTCTGACATTGTCAGTCTTTAGGAGCGATCTAACATTTTTTTTTAAACCATGTTTTTCTAAATGTACTTATTGCACATTGTTGTAGTTTTTCTTGTAGTAACTATTTTTTTTTTATTATATGAGCACACAACCTATCCTGCAGAACCAGTGCAACTATGTGCAAATGCATCAGAGGAAGGAAGGAAGCTTAGGGTTTAACGTCCCGTCGTCTACGTGGTCATTAGAACGGAGCTTACGCTCGGATTTTGGGGTAAGGATATGTTAGTAAATCGGCTGTGTCCTTTGAAAGGAACCATCCCGACATTTGCCTTAAGTGATTTAGGGAAATCACGGAAAACCTAAAGCTGGATAGTCGGAAGTGGACTTGAAGCACCGTCCTCCAGAAAGCGAGTCCAGTGTCTTACCATTGCGCCACCTCGCTCGGTTATGCAGCAGACTTTGTAAGTTATTAACAGATAATAATATACAAGAGCTAATGATGGCAGCCCTTATTTACCAAAACCGGTAATAAGAGATTTTAGTTTTTTTGAGGGGACTATACATCTAGATCATCAGTGCCCTATTCGTAGCGGAGAGTCAACTGACAGGAACGTAAAAATAAATACAAAGCTCCGAAAATAAAAACTTAAAAAGGGGACAGACTGGCAATGGTCAAGACGCTAACAACACAAAACGAAGAGACACAAGGTAAAACAAGGCATGAGCTCCACTGAAACTTGACAGCAGAGTACTATGGCTGGCTGATCACAGAGATAAAACAGGATGAGCCAGACATTGTGTACACACTAAAATCCCCTACGTAATGTACTTAAGGGTCTTAAAAGGTCTTTCAAAGCGCTGGATAGGTGGAGACCTGAGGTATCAGGCTATAGCACCCACCACTAGATGGAGTTGTAAAAACCATCTGCGCGAATAAAACTTAAAACGGAATGAGCCATGGAGGCATCGTCGCCTAAAACTAAGGGTAGCGCGTCTGGTAGGTTAGAAGACTGCCGCAAGGTAGCTAAAACTGTGCAGTCCATCAGAAGATGGACGACTGTCAGCGCTGCTCCACACCGACACACAGGTGGGGCCTCACGGCGAAGGAGATGGCCGTGGGTCAGCCAGGTATGCCCAATACGGAGGCGGCAGAGGACAACTGACTCTCGACGTATGGGCCGCAGTGAAGACTTCCACAGAGTTGTGGATAGCTTCACTGCTCGAAGCTTGTTTGTTGCAGCCATGGTTAGTCAGAGTTTCATTGTGGTTTTTTAAATGACCTATTTGAATGACCAACTGAGTAGGATGACTGCAAATATAAACGAGATTTTTTTCCCGACGATTCAGGCAAAAATCATATGCAAAGTGCCCGAGTCACCGGCGCACGACAGTGTGTCGCCGACCTACGTGGAGGCGTGTATTTTAACTGTCCGAACGCGAGGAGGAAGCGGAGCCTGGCCCAGCGACAGACGCAGGCTGAGAGGAAACGGGCCTCAGCGCACTTCTTGCCGGAAAGCGCCCAACGTAGCCAGGGGGTGAGTAATGTGCATCGCAGTCATCACTGGACGAGATCTCATACCAAACGAACGTGGTTTGTCTCTAGTCTTATCGCAGCCATGTAAATATTATTTCGCACCCTCCTTAACGGTCCTTCCCCCGCGATCAGCAATGGTTCCGAATAACTGACACACGATGAACAGAAATTCTCCCGAGATAAGCATTTCGCTTGTCTGTATCAGACCTTTCCTCCTCCTCTAAAATATTGAGAGAATTGGATCAACAGATTCTTGGACACGACGTTGTCTACGTTGGCGTGGTGAACATTTGTTTCACATGGTAGAAAAAAATATAGCAGGAGATTTGTCTTCCTAGCGATCTTAATTCTAACAGACAGTGATCTCCCCCCCCTTCCCCAATCTCTGATCCTGGATTCGCCACTGCTGCAGTTCATAGAAAGTATCAACTTAACTGTGACCACATTAAGCAGGAACAAATTAGCTCATTAGCGATCGAAGGTTGCCCTCCAAGACCATACCGAGTTTTGAAAATAGAGCTCACTGATAACAATAGTGTAAAGTCTAGGGCGTAAGGTAATTTTTATCCCGAATTCTTGTTGGTCAGAGTACTCTGTTAAAGGCTGTAGTCTACAGTCAAATAAGAGAATTTTTAAAACGTTTAATTACAATAAATGTCAGCGGCCCCAGAAAAATTCTGAAACTTTTAGAAAGATGTCGTCGACGATTGATACCCCACGAAAGAGAGAAGCTCTCACCATGATCCACCAGGGCTGTTGCATCTGAGAAATAAGCTCGCAACGCATATCCTGTAGACTCCCTTCAGCAGCCTACTTTTGCTTCTGTCGTGGACACACTTATGACATAAAACAGCAAGACTGAATAAAACCACATATTCAGTTTAGAGGTATGCCTGTACAAAGGTACCCTCATGTTCAAATTCAGTAGGCAGATAATAGCTGGAATAAAGGCAGCGACATTTCTCGGAACACAAGTTGGATTGAGAGCGACTAAAGGAAAAAAAAAAAAAAAAAAATACGAATGGGTGTGGCTCTTAAGGCGAGGGAGGACAAGCCCCCCTCCCGTTATCTACGCCCTTGTATATTTAAAACAATTGTTTCAAAAAGATTCAGATAATGCTACTTAGAAGCGCGCTGACGTCTTAAGCTAAAAAGACGCTATTCCCCCGCCGAGCACAGTCAGCGGGAATTTCGAGGTTGCGTTTGAAAAAACAAGCAGCTCTCGAGAAATTCTCTTGAGGAGGACGGTAAACAAAATCGCGTTGTTTTCAACCTGGTGTAGACTCTGAGAAGAGCTGTTGATCTAATGGAATAGACACATACGGTAACTTTAGGTACTTAAAAATCACAGGTTTGTAAATCTTATAGTACTTAACTACGGGGTCATCAGTCACTAAACTTACAAACTACTTATGAACTAACTAATACTAAGGACGGCATAAATATCCATTCCCGAGGGGGGTTTCGAACCCCCGACCGTAGTGGCCGTGCAGACCGTGACTGCAGCGCCGCAGTACGCTCGTCCACCGCGGCCGGCCAACTTTAGGTACTAGGTACTGTATGAAATACGTTTGGCACTAGTATTGTCGGTGTTAGCTGATTAGTATTTTTTTTATCAAAATGGCATGTGACACTGATTAAAAACTTAAAATATGATTGAAGAAGTACTTCAATGACTATGATAACTTGGATTTTGATAATGACAGTAAATATTAAATGTCGTGCAATAACCATAGTGTTGGTAGGTCTAACGTCTTCCTAAATCAATATAAAACAGCAGAAGAACATTACTAGAGAGGCTGGGAGGAAAGATAACTCGTGTTAATGCAGTGAATGTAATGCAGGTTTGTGTGTCAAGCCGACATTCTGGGAAATTCGCCATAACAAATTTTATAAGCTTATTTCTTATAGCAAAGCATAAACTTTTCACATAAAAGTTTCTGAAAATCAGTGTTTAATCCTCATCACTTCCTAAAAGCGACGAATCCTGTACATATGTGACTGTTGAAGTAGAAACTCGACATCTTAGTTTTTATATAGCTCAAAGTAAATTGGCAGTAGAGCCACTGAATGTTTGAGGAAACAGAGTAAATGAGGCAGAGTTCCTTGAGTGTGGAAGTACGCGCGGAAGCTGGCTGGCCGCGGCAGCAGGCGGCGTGATTCAGCGCGGGGGTGCAGCGCTGCGTCCAGGTGACTCAGCGACGGAAACGTCCGCGCCGCGCCGCTCAGCACGTGTCGCAACTCTGCCAGCGCCACCTGTAGCTGCACAATGTTAGCAGCAGAGCAGCCCGCCACTCGTCATAATAGGCGAGAATCCAAGCCGCAAACACGTGCGTCACCGCGGCTTAGGCCGCTGCCGATGGCTGTTGCCGTTCACACCGCCTCCGTCTCTCCACACACCGCGTCATGTACACGGCTCACGTCACTCTCACTCTCTCTCTCTCTCTCTCTCTCTCTCTCTCTCTCTCTCTCTCTGCCTATATTTTAGATGATTTTCACTTATGATTGCCGGATATCCAAACACATAAATCACTTTTTTTTAGATCTTCTGTAATTAGCGTGCACAGACACACAGTCAATAATTTTGTTGTAAACGAATGTGTGTCAATCAGTCCTAAGCCCTGTAGTCGCGTAGCTATTAGCAACCAAATCTTAAAAAGATACGCTCTACGACCCTTGACAAAGACAAGGGCTGCACATCTTACGCTACGCCGTAGGTGGGATGATTCTGATTTGATTTTTCCAAGGAAGTCAAAACAGTCTTGGTCCAACCCGCCACTGCCCGCACCGAAACTAAGTTTATTGTGCGGTATCGCTCCCTGTATATCTAGTAAAGCCAACCAATGCCCTTGAACAGTGCCAGGAGTCCCTTTAACAGTTCTTTATTAGACACAATTTCTTCGGGTCTGGTTGTCCCAAATGTTCTGTGCCTTTTACTCTCCAATGCAATGCATTCGAAGATTAGATGTGATGCAGTTTCCTCACCGTCATCACAGATCCTACATTTAGGGTCCTCTTCTGTTATTCCCATTGTATGTAGGTGTTTTTTGAAATTCCCATGGCCTGTCAGCAATCCACCCGTGAGTAATCTCTCTCCTGTTCAGGCCCAGGATTGCAGAGCTTCTTTTAAAACATGGCTTTGGCATCGTTATGTTGCCATGTTTTTGTTGGTAGACTTTGGTCCAATATTCTACGTGCTGTCTTCTGAGCCAATTTCGTAGCTCCAATTTGATCATTGCCTTGGTGATTGTCAGGACAGGTTCCGGTCCAATAAATGGAGTCTCTGCCCCCATCCTGGCTAATCTGTCGGCATGTTCGCTGCCACTGATCCCCGAGTGGCCAGGGACCCACAATAGGTTTACTCTATTGCTTTCCCCTAGCTCCACCAGAACCCTGTGACATTCTGCAACAATTTTAGACCTGTTGCAGGAGCTGCCAGTGATCTCAGGGCTGCCTGGCTGTCTGAATAGATATAGATGCTACGATCTTTGTAGCACCTACGCGAATTCTCCTCCACACATGCCCTGATGGCAGTGATTTCGGCCTGGAATACTGAGGCCAGTTTTCCTAGAGAGATGACGCCCTCCAGTCTTGGCTGCACGCCATATACCCCGGCCCAGGTGGGATGATGATATAAAGTGAAAATTGAGGCATAGTTATGTAGTTACATTTTACAATAAACCACAACCTCGTATTGTCACAAGAGATATTGCCGGGATGCTTTCCTCAACATGAAATGCGACTGTTTCTTTGATTGTGCCACAAATTATGAATATGACACGATAAGCAGCAAAAATGAATGGCAGACCGAAACGGGCCGCGGGGAATGGCTGAGAGCTCCAAGGCGCCTTGCAGCGGAACGAGCGGTTGCTTCCCGTCGGCGGTTCGATTTCTCCCTGGGGCATGGGTTTATGTGTGTGTTGTCCTTGGGTTAGCTTAAGTAGTTTTTAAGGCTAGGGGGTGATAACCAGAGTAGTTAAGTCCCACAGATTTACAAACATTTGATTAGAACGAAGCGGAATATTTGTATCGTAGGAGAAATTACGCCTACGGCGTGGCCTACTTCATGCCTTTTGAGAAGTATCGCAGCTACAAGAGAAATGTATTTCACGTGGTGAACGTATCATAACGGTTACAAACCTCACATTCGGCTCTGCTGCCACACTTAAGGATTGGAATTTAAATGAAGTTCCACTTCTCAGTGTATAGTACTCTCCCGTGAATAGTTTGCAAGTCCCGATGCCATACGAGCACAAGGGAAAGCTGTGGCGTGTTTCAAAATGCGGCAGGAAGCTGCGAATGTGGAACTGTCAGGGGAAGCCGGCGGCCGGACGAAATGCCCTCTTCTCCGGACCACCCAGTGTTTATAGCTCACCATATCAGTGCATAGGCTACCAACACAGTCACTGGCTAAACCTTACAACATTTTTTCCCACTGAAATCATTCTGCTCTTTAATTTAACCCGCCTGTAAAGACCACGCTGTACACGGACGTTAAATCCTAATCTTCCTTCCTTTTCTTCTTTAATTCAAAAACTGTTTCCATCGATTAGGTTATGGGCAGTCTTCGCTGATGGAAATATGACTGTAGCAACTGTCACGTCACAGTTTACGATGTTGCACACAGACATCGCACAGGATTCCCTAAGATTTGCTTCACCCAACGTTCTGAACATGGTGGGACTATGTGCGCCAGTCACTGCTCACTGAGGAAAACACCCCCTAAAAGCTTAAACTCCAGGAATTGTCACCAGTGTTATAAGATAATGTAGACTACAGTTTAAAATGGCCATTATTTGATCAATCCATTAATAGAAAGAGTGTGAGGGGAATTGCGGAGGACGTGAAATTTGTTAGTCAAATTCTTCTGACTGGGGTCGAGTCATTGCGCAACTAAGTTTTTTTTACAAACTATATGTCGCTTCAAAGCGCCTCTGCTTTACGTTGGGGAAGCAGTACCAACGCAAATAACAGTATTACTTCTCACCTCACATTCCTTAAGCACTCAAACAATATGTATCACATGTTTCAAAAGAACTTGCACAATGATACCTAACAGATCGCACCCTTAATCGATTAGTGTGATGAAATGGTTGTGCTACGCTATCAGAAGCTCTGTTAGCGATGGACTTAAGAGTAGGAGATAAATAATCTCCATCCGGCTGAATGAAACAATAACGCGTCACAAAGGAGCTGAGCGACTGCGTGGTTGAGAATGTAACATTTGTACAGCTGACAAAGAGGTATTAACGATTTAAAATAAAATCACTGATAGGCTGAAATTTTAACAACATGCAGAAACTGTTTGACGAAGCTAGCTGTATTCATTTGCCACTAAGCGAAGGAACAGGACGTAGTAACAGAAGTAGCAAAAGCTTTACTTTTCGTGGAATTAACCAGCTGCAGTACCTCAACAGAGTACCTCGAAACGTAAACAAACTCTGAAACGCGTCCAGATGGTAGGCGAGTCCACGTCCTCAGTACTCACTACGCAACCTGACCTTGATAGGAATAGGCAGCCGTCCTCGGGATACCAAGCGGCGTCTATCACCCAAGGACGACCTAACACTATTTCCATACGGAGTAATCATCACCCATCATACTAACGAGTGAGTAAGTATTAGCATTACATCACGGATCAAAAGCAGATTTCACTGAAAGAATGGCAGGAGTACTGTCTGACGTATCGTGTTTTCACCAAATTGTGATCATCATATTTTGTTGCGTCTTAGAAACTTAAGAACAAATAGTGTGACTCCTAATACGAAACGTTTCGGTGAAAGACGACGAAATAGTTAGTTGTATTAACCAATAACATAACAATTAACATGCGTTGGTTTGTGAGTAAATAATGGTTTTGTAACAAAAGAATGATTACGGTTTCCATGAGGGTCATTCTTAAAGAAATCTTGGCACCAGGAAGCGTCTCGTAATGTTTTAATTACGGTAAGAAGCGTTCTGGTGTTTCACCTAGTCTCAATTGGAGTAATAAAATTTATATTTTCGTAAATATAGCGTGTTTATAGACTGCACTACAAACGCTGCTCTTCTTTATTTTTCACTAATTGTAGCTCATTCATAAAACACTTAAGAGGTTCTCGGTTGCACGAATTAAGCGTCGCATTTGACGTTTGTCTGAAGATTTTTTTCTTATTCTGAAAAATGAAGAGGGATGAAAACGCGAAACGTATCTCGGCATTAGTAAAGTTGAAATAAAAGCGGCTGATTGTTGTGTTCTTTCGCGTAATTAAACCTACACTCAAACAGATTGAGGAAAACCGACACTAACAAAGTAATGTTTTCGTTCTGGCGCTTCTCGGAACGGAAAAGGAGAGCTTGTATCTGGCAGTGTGTAGGATGAAATAAATTCATAAAAAGAGAATCTTCGTCAGCGTCAGACGAGTATGACGACAGACAATGCAATGGTGTCGTTACCGGCAGAAAAGACGGAAGCGACGAGCGAGGTAACGGAAAACCGCATGCACCGCTGGCTGGTCGGAAGGCGCCAGTGGAGGGGGAAGGGGCGCGTGGAGGGGGAAACGGGGCGGTAGCCACGTCCCATCTGTGGCGCCAAAACATGTGACCGGCGACCGGGCGGGCGGATAGGGGCGTCGACGTACTCTATCCACCACCGTGCTCGTAACAATGAACTGGCATCCGTCGCGACGACCGCACAGCTGCGACGGAACCGCCCGCCAGACAGGAGGAATGGCGCCCCGGCGAGGCGAGCGACGACGTGGAATGCGCGGGCACTTTCGGCGGCGACAATGGCACGCAGAAGCCGGTGGCGCACGCTGGCAGAGGCGGCGGCAGGTACTCACATGCGGGTGTCTCCGCGCGTCATAGCGGCGCGGCTCGGCTCGGCTCGGCTCGGCTGGCGCGGCTGTCGGCTAGCTCGGCGCGGCGCAGACTGCGGAGCCGCCGGCCGGCGAGCGAGCGCGCGCGGCGCAGTTCCGCGCTCGCTCTGACTCATGGCGTCACGCCGCCGTGACGTCACGTGCTGCGCCGCGCCGCGCGCTTCGCGGAACCCGGCGCGCCGCGTGGGCTAGGCGGCGGCGCGCCTATCTGTTTATCGCACCTCACCTGCGTGAATCCTCGCAGCCTTTAAGTAGGTCGCCCGTCGCCACAACCAGTACGCGCGTGCCAAGGACACCGTCGCCACTTGCCGAAAAATCGCGCGCCCGTTCTGCGAGACCGGATTTTTTCGTCCCCTCATGAGATTTGTTTAGAGTTTCATTTGCTGCCCGCCTTTGTATAGTAGCCGAGATCGCTCAGACTCGCCTGTGCCGTGTAATTTGCACTTTGCCTCAGTCTCCTTCATCATCATCTTGGTCTTAATTCCGCACTAACGTGGAGTCGGCTTGTTGCTACCGTTTGCCGCGATGGAGTAGCCGAGCGGTCTAAAGCATCTCGCTGCGGAGCACGCGGTTGCTCGCCGTGGAGGTTCGAGTCCTCCCTGTGGCATGGGTGTGTTGTCCTTAGGTTAGTTTACCTAGGTTTAAGTGGTTTGTAAGCTACGGACTGATGACCACGCAGTTTGGTCCGACAGAGTTACAAACATTTGAACATTTAATTTGCTACCGTTTTGGCACGGTTACTTTCCTTCCCCCGCCCCCCCCCCCCCCCATCCACCCGGTAAGAAATATATGTTCTCAACTGTTTGTGTATAGCAGAGTGTCGTAACCGCGGGCAGCATGTGGGAGAAATCAACCTTCACTGTGGGCACCATCTACCACACGCTCGGTGAATAATAAATTAAATAAAATAAGAAATAAAGAAAATAAATAAAAAATACGATAAACCCAAAATTTTAGTTTCAAACTTTCCGCCAGACACGATTACTATTATCTTACGGTTACTTCGGTTCCAACTGCTAAACTAGAGATTTGGAAAAGTATGATAAAATTAAAAAAAGTTTAAGCAGTCAACAATCCGAAGATTGGCTAGAACACAACAGTGCTTTAATAGGCATGGTCCTATTTGGAGGTGGTATGCCGTTGCCTTCCTCCGACCTTCGAACTGACTTACCCAGCCAGTTATAGGGGGACCTACAGTTTAACGTGGGTTCCGAACCACGGTGCTCCTCGGTATTTTTCACATGAGCAATACAGCCAGAGGTGAAAGAAGTGGAAAGTGACAGATAAAAATCGTAGGACCTGGCGGGGATCGAACTCGCGACCTTCCGATTTGTAGTCTGGCACTCTACCAATGTGCAACCGAGGCGCACATAATGAAATTCGGTCATGGAAATGCAATGAAACTTTGTGTTATTTACGTACAATTGCGATAACGACCTTTTTCACCGTATTTCTGATCAGCAGAAGTTGGTAGAAGATTGAAATCTGCACATGCATTGCTATTATGCCAATATTTCTTATGTAACATTACTCCTGTTATTGTATCCATTGCCACAAACAATTACCACATTTGAACATGAATATCTCTGTAATGAGCTTCCACAAAACATTGTTACTTCTGTCTATCATTTCTACCTGAGTTATTGGAATGGCGTGGATAGTTGCCAGCACCTTCTCTGCGTCCCAATAATCTTCACCTTCTTTTATTATGGTCCAGGTAAACTGCAAAGTTGGACACCCCTGGCATATATTTGATACGTTGCGTGACCTGTGTGAACGGGGCTTAGGTCGTCGCTAGGGATGCTTGTTAATAAACCACTCCAAGCCACACAACGAATCAAACTTCAAAAAAGAGAAGTTCTTGGTCAAGTTAATAGCAGCACATTCTCCAAGGTTCTTCTACCAAAATGAAGTTTGTGTAGGGTGTTCATCTAAGTATCTAATGCTTAAAGAATGTGTTCAGAATCGTTTTGGTGCAATGGAGTGAGAAGAACTGATGAAACGTGAAGGAATGCAATCGAATTCGAAACCGGCTACCCTTTAAGACGTAGCGGCAGGTAACTTAATGGTTTGTTCTGAATACTTCTTGGATGTCCATTTTGTGAAGTATAATACATACTCTCGGTAAAAAACTGATAACTGCACCTCTCAGACACTCACTTTCTGTCTCCTCCTGGTGGTGAGTCAGTAGGAACTAATGTTTTTCCTGCCATGCCGCTTGACACGACACTTTCTAGTGAGATTTCGACCTCGCACTCCTTGTAAGTAGAATATGTGTCCTATTTGTGCAGTTCCTTACAGCTGGCTACGACGATACTTTACAGTGCACAATTTGCATCGCTAGCACGCAGTCTGGTACTGCGACAAATCGTTTATGTATACTCATAACATTACAACTCCCACCACCTTTCCTAGGGACTTAGTCGACATTGTGTATAAAGCACTCTTCGTCTGAAGATGGTGGGTACGAAACTGAATAAAACGTTGCGACAAGAGGAAGCCACCATTTTGCTGATTATCCGAAGAGATTTCATCATTATAGTACGTTGAGAAAGCCTTCAATCACTTAACACACTAGGTTTTATTAGCAAAATATTCCTCGAATCGATCAGTACTTGTGGTCGCATGTTGGTGCATTGATAACTGTCGTTTCATTTGATGAAGATGTTTAGTTCGGCATCCCTCTTATAGTAATTCGTGAGACAACTTTGTCACTACAGAAACTACTCTCACACTTCATCACGAATAGATGCCTCTCTGTGCGAATGAAGAATAACTATACACCATACGATTTTATTTTTACGTTTCCATTCTAACGTCAACTTGACTGGAACTGTATGTAATTATGAGTTGATGACACATTTTATACATAATTTTTGTGATCAGGTTCTTAGGGTGCCCTAGCTGTCTTATTTAATCTTGTATGGCAGTATTTTGTCATGATACGAATCTAGTTCAAAGCAGCTTTTGACACCGTACTTCACAAAGGGCTTTTAATCAAATTGCGTTGTTACGGAATATCACCCCAGATTTGTGACTGGATAGACGATTTCCTGACAGAGAGGACACAGTTTGTAGCAATCGATTGTAAGGGATCGACTAAAACAGAGGTGATATCCGGAGTTCCACAGGGTATTGTTAATGGCCCTCTGCTGTTCCTTATCTACATAAACGATTTAGGAGAAAATCTGAGCAGCTCTCTTAGGTTGTTTGCAGATGACGCCGTCATTTATCGTCTAGTAAAGTCATTTGAAGATAAAAACCAACTGCAGAACGATTTGAATAAGATATCAGTATGGTGTAGAAATTGGCAATTGACTCTAAATAATGAGAAGTGTGAAGTCGTCCACATGAATACGAAAAGAAATCCGTTAAACTTTGTTTACAAGATAAATCAATCGAATGTGAAGGCCTTAAACTCCACTAAATACGTAGGAATTACACTTACATCAGACTTAAACTGGAAAGAACACGTAGATAATGTCGTAGAAAAGGCGAATCAGATATTGCGTTTTATTGGCAGAACGCTTAAAAGATCCAACAGAATTACTAAAAAGACTGCATACACTACGCTTGTCCGTCCTCATTTGCAGTATTGCTGACCACTGTGGGATCCTTATCAGGTGGGTTTGACGGAGGACATCGAAAGAGTCCAAAGGAGGGCAGCTCGTTTTGTATTGTCACGATACAGGGGAGACAGCGTCACGGAAATGATACAGGACCTGGGATGGGAATCATTACAACAATGGC
Organism: Locusta migratoria; assembly: GCA_026315105.1. Taxonomy (NCBI): domain Eukaryota; kingdom Metazoa; phylum Arthropoda; class Insecta; order Orthoptera; family Acrididae; genus Locusta; species Locusta migratoria. The sequence goes on from CM048745.1 coordinate 238,457,242, forward strand.
GGTTATCGCTGCAGCGTAGTCTACTTACAGAACTCCAATCACCAACATTCTCATCCGAATGCGAAAAAAAAAAAAAAAAAAACCGTTGAATTCCACCTACATAGGTAGAAATAATCATCAGAATAAAATAAAGGAAATCAAAGCTCGAACGAAGAGATTCAGATATTCTTTCTTCCCGTGAGCTATTCGAATATGGAATAGGAGATGATAGTATAAAGATGGCTCGATGAACCCTCTGCCAGGTACTTAGACGTGATTTGCAGAGTATCTCCTGTAGATGTAGATATAGCACGTTAAGTCTGTAGCAGTGATGAACCGTGCATTTGTAAAAATGCAGTAGTTTGCACAGTAAATGAACAATACTGCCCCAAATATTCGAATGTTTCTGTTATATTTATCGCATCTCACGGAACCTTACCGTGGGAAAGGTGACTGTGCTGTATGCAAAGTGACTTTCCTTATCGAACCTTCACTGCCATTCTTAACTGCGGCCCGTGGAAACTAGGGTTTATTACAGTGAATAAAAGTTACAGCTTAAGATCAAAGTCAGACCTGCCGCAGCGGATTAGCCGGGCATACTGGAGCACCGTGTTGCGTTGCGCGCGGCCGTCCGCCGTCGGGGGTTCGAATACCCCCTCGGGCATGGATGTTTGTGTCGTCTTTAGTATAAGGTAGTTCATAAGCAGTTTGCAAGTTTAGAGACTGGTGACCTCGTATTTAAGTCCCTTACGTGTTACAAACATTTGAACATTTGAAGTCAGACCTTTGTTTCTAATGATCATGGTGTCTACGGGAAGCACTAACTTTGTCTGTAAATTGATTTACTTGTGACACTACACTCTTCTAAAGTTACCTTCCACTATCAGGCGTAGTTAGGTGAAACTGATTACTACCATCAAAGCATAGCCCAAATCCACTGAAGACTGAACGTAACATTACTGACTGGCACCATTTTATATAAATCCACAACATACTATGTAAACCTCCGCTAGCTTCATAACACAGTTGTATTTAATATTCAGTGTACCTGATTATTTTTTTTTCCTTTCCAGCCGCTCATGGAGATGGAGAAGTGTTTTTAAAATCAAAGTATGCCAATCCACAGCGAGTTTCTGCTTCCATCTTCTGCGTTATTACATGGGCCTTCTTCAGGTTCCTCACAAAAAGTGCATCTTAAGTGAGTATATTGAATCATCTATACAGGTAACTAATCGGCAATAACTATCTGAAATGCATACACAAGGATTTCTACCCCCCCCCCTCTCTCTCTCTCTCTCTCTCTCTCTCTCTCTCTCTCTCTCTCTCTCTCTCTCTCTCTCTCTCTCTCTCTCACACACACACACACACTTTGAGAGCTGTAATAGGGCGTCTTTTGACATTTTTTTTCCTCCGAAGCGTAGTGCTTCTGTGTTAAAAGAGAAAATGTAACGTAATGTATCCACTCTCCCATCAATGCCGAGAGTAAGACCGGTAATAATTCGGTGTGAATTACAGATATGACATTTGTACGGAACTAATTAACAGAACAATTGCAAACGCCTACTAATGTTTCCGTAACCGAAGGATATACAGAACACCAGCGGAACCAGCTCACCGAGTTCACGTGAATACTGTGCGGCTTTAATGTCTCGGAGTTTGAGCTTGAAACGAGAGTATTTGTTTAAAAGTATATTAATTAACGCAGTAACCGTAAATTACTACTACCCTTTCAAAGAACAGAAGTGGGAGAGTTAACACGATCGCTCCCTTATTACAGAATCCCTGCGATAACCTAGCCGCAATGAAACATACATGGACCCTCAAAGACCCCTCATCGTGTAAAACGGGACTTTTAGAAAGTCTTGCAGAATATTAGCGGGGCCTTTAGACTGAATAGTGAAGGCCACTTCGAATCAGAATTTGTCCCTTTAATGTTCTAATAGCGAATGGACTGCATTTCGCCATCCTCTTCCTAATTTTTGTTGTTGTTTTTCTTATGTGAGATATATCTAGATACTCTGCAAGTCACACTGAAGTGCATGGCAGCACAGGCAATGACCCTTCCATTTTTTCGGCTTACCAAATTGTGGTTGTTACAGGTTAATAGAACTGCGGTTTGTTTTCCATTACAAAAAGAAGCTATTCACTTGCATGTCCTTAATCATAAGCTACAACTGTAATTCGACATTTTCACGTTCGTCATTCTTGGTTAGTAAATGTATTACGGGGTGCACAGTGCCTTGTGGATATATTTCGTTTTTTGTGACGTTCATTCTCTTGTCAAAATGCATAATAGGAATATCTCCGAAAATAAGCTTTCTTCTGATAATACAATGCTTCACGCCACAGCCACTGTTCCTCCGCAGCTGATGACTCAACGAAAGGACACCGTTGGGTAACACCAGTTCGTCTCAGCACAGACAGATGGTGCTGCTGTTGCTGTCGTCCCAGGAGCTGCGATGAACCTGCCCTGTCTAAGCTCCAATTACCTCAACAAAATAATTAACTGTGTTGCATTAGATAAAACCACGGATAACTTTAATTATACAGTGACTCAGAAATGGGAAATTTTGTATATTAATCGCTACAGAAAAAATAATAAATCTCGTGCTTGGTTCATAGTTACAGACCGTCACATTCATACCAGAGATTTAGATTACTATGTTGTAAAACAGGTTTAAAAATAAGACTGTTGAATCGAGCGGAGCAGGAAAGCTAAATCTCAAAAACAGCGAAACCCGTCAGGAAGTAACCTTGCTCAGCTTATAAGTAAGAGAGACGAAAGATTTTTCGACACATGAAGCTAGGCTTGAATGCATTTAGGAAGCATTCAACAACCTTTAGCTCAAATACTTTAGTAAAACTGGGCAATGTGTCCCCTAAACATCTTTAGGATCTCGCGCCTAGCTACGAAGCTCGCCGCTGCTCGCCCTCGGGGGTTCGAGTGCTCCCTCGGGCATGAGTGGGTGTATTTGTTGTCCTTGGCATTAAGTTAAAGTAGTTTTTAAACCTAGGGACTGACGACCAGAGAAGTCCCATAGATTTACAAACATTTGAGCATTTTTTAGGATGTTTTATGGGTGGTGAGATTTAAGAGAGCTATGTTGCAACCATATGAAGGCAGCAGTGCTGGAATGGGTCCCGGCCTTAGGTGATGTGATGAGTGGCATGGCGGTTACTTCTATGAGGCAGCGCGGCGATGAAACGGCAGCAGTGGGGACAGGCTCCGATGGCTGCAGCCCCTCCCGATCCACGGTCCCGTTATTCTCCACTCAGGGAAAGCAAATAGCTGTTCCGCCGTGCCAATGGCTCTTCTCTTCTAGCGGCACCAACTCCACGTGGCTACCATACAATCATTATAAAAGAATAGCGCTAGCCCAGGCAGTTGCCAGGGCGTATATTCATTCCTTTACTATTTGGCCCATCTCTCTCTTTGTCCATAGCCTAATAGCCTACTCTCAATCAAAATCAGTTTTGTTTTCAGGCAGCTCAATCCTTAAGACACTTACCCCTGAATTATGTATGATACAATAATACAAAAATGTTAAAATGTTTGTAGAGTTTAAGGGACTTAACTGAGGGGTCATCAGTCCCTAAACTTACAAACTACTTAGGAACTATCTTATACTAAAGACGGCACAAACATCCACGCCCGAGGGGGGGATTCGAACCCCCGACGGGGAACGGCCTCGCGCATCGTAACATAGCGCCTCAATGCTCTCGGCAGCTCCGCCGCGGCACACTAACACATTTTTCTAGATTTGTAGAGTGGAGTATTAGGAAACTGTCTGCGAAATGTGTTGCGAATTGACTTTGTAGTAAAGACGCAATAGCCGCGTTGGAGTAGCCGAGCGGTCTAAAGCGTCTCGCTGCGGAGCGCGCGGTTACTCGCCGTGGAGGTTCGAGTCCTCCCTGGGGCGTGTGTGTGTGTGTGTGTGTGTGTGTGTGTGTGTGTGTGTGTGTCCTTAGGTTAGTTTACCTAGTTTTAAGTAGTTTGTAAGCTACGGACTGATGACCACGCAGTTTGGTTCGATAGATTTACAAACATTTGAAAATTTTTGAAAGACGCAATACATTACGATGTAATGCGTGATGGGGCGAATTCAGTGGGTGGTATGTGTGTATACTGTCTAGAAACCCAAATTTTAGGCATTGTCTCTCATCTCGGACTAAGAATTAGCCGACGGTCTGGATTTAATGACCGAGAATAGTGGCGTTTTCGAAGATTTGTCTGTACGAACGAGAAATAAACCGTGCAAATCAATGTGGGACGTACGACGTACGTATCCGTTAGGACAGTACCGTATGGCGGTAATGTACTGTGGCAGCAGAAGACATCTCGTATTCCTTTGTTAACGGCACAAGGTCACCTGCAGCGCCTCTGCTGGGCTCGTGGCCACATCGGTTGCACCCTAGATGAGTCCTGAGTCTGGCGCAGACCCCACGCAGCCGTTCGTCTAAGTTGTCAACAAGGCACTGTGCAGGCTGGCGATGACTCCATAACGGTCACTTTCACATAGAAAGACTACCTCCCCTGTTGCAAATGAACCCACCATTGCCTGAACATGGTTATATGCAGCTAGTTAGAGACAATTTGCAGCCATTCATAGCTTCCATACTGCGCAAGGTCGACGGAAATTTTATGATAACGTGCGAATGTCACCGACCAACAGCTGTTGGCCACTGTTTTGAAGAATGTCCTGAACAACTGCAGCGAATTATTTCGCTACTCAGATTGGCCAAAGTGAATCCCATCGAACATGTATGGGGCATAATCGAGAGGCCAATCCGTGCTTGTAATCCTGCTACGGCTACACCTTTATGGGCGGCTGTAGAGGCAGCGCGGACGAATATGGATTGCTTCAGGGCTTCCACCGTCACAAGCCCAGTTGCTGCCACGCCGAGTCGGTGCCCTTCGCCGGGAAGACAGAGGCTGTGCACGGTATTTTAGGAGTGTCCCGTGGCTTTTGTCACATCGGCGCGCACTCGCACAGCCCGGGACGCAGCCGGTGACGTTCACGGAAGAGCGCCGCGGTTGCGAAAGGTCGCCAGCCGGCGGCCACACGTGGGATGCGCTTCACGCATCGCCAGGCGCGGCCCACTGCCACCAGCCTGGCCGGCCGACGCCGCGTGCTGCCAGCAATATGGCCTTAACTACAAGCAGACGCCTGCAACGACCCACGCACTTGGAAGTCCAATATGTTTAAATATTTGTAAACACAAGGGCCTTAACTGCTGCGGTTATTAGTTCCTAGGATTACAAACTACTTAAACTAACTTATACTAAGGATAACGCAGACACGCCTATACCCGACGGAGGAGTAGAACCTCCGACAGCGAGCAACCTCGTGCTCTGCAGCAAGGTGCCTTAGAGCGCTCGGCCACTCCACCGCGCACGTTGTAAGACCTGCGAATAAGAGTTGGCACACAAAAAAACCGTAATTATTTTTAATAGCTATACATTATCAAATTGTCAAAGTTATCCTCTTCAAAATGCCGTTACAACTAACACTTTTGCGCCACCGGTGCTTCCACATTCGAAACATTTTTTTGCCACCTTTAGAGGTACTATGCTCCAGACTGAACGCTGAAAGGCATAATCAGTCTCTAATGATGATGATGACTTTAGAAATGGCTGACAGCTCCCTACTCCCTCCTGACCCTTCAGTGTTGTTTTCAAGCGTGCAAATAAGAAAAAGTCTCACGGTGTCAGGTCAGGTAAGGCGCGTGACAGCGGACCCATGCCACTTTTAGCCAAAAACCAACAGATATGGTAGAACAAGCAGTACCCTGTCCGCCACAAATTTTTTTTTTTCTTTTTTTTTTTTTTTTTTTTTTTTTTTTTTTTTTTTTTTTTTTGACGAAGGCTGTTCATGAATTGTCTGTCGACGGTCTGTGAGCACAAGCTCTCGAATTTTTTTCAATATTTTCGACGATTCGGTCTGCTGATGGAAGTCGAGAACCTTCGTCATAAATCGATATATCACCATTCTTAAATCGAGCTAACCATTCGTACACTTGAGTTTTTGCCATAGCGTTATCTTGGTAAGCTATTTTAAAAGTTAAAACAGTTTCAGCACCACTTTTACCGGGTATAAAAACAAAATTTCACTTAAACTTGCCATCATAAAAAACAGCACTAGCAAAAACAATCACTGTAGATGAAGAGCACGAGCTAAGTCGACGAAACAGGCGACACTGAAATGGTAACGAGTTGTGCTGTACAGGCCCGGCGGTAGAAGTGCGTGCCATACAAGCTCCACCCACGGAAATAATATTCCGTATTTTGTTGTGCTCAAACTCGTACATTTATGTAACTAGGTATCCATGCTCAGGAAAAAAAATTCGAAGTGAAAGATCAATACGTAAGATCCGTTTCGAGTCCGGCGGAATTGGCAAAACGGTCGAAAACAAAGAGATTTGTCATCACATAAGGTCACAACATGGTAATTTCTGAGAAGTCGAAAAATTCCGTATCCCATCCACTACAGATGTAATTGGCGAGATGTGCTCGTATAGCTTAATGCAACAATGCCTTAGCTTGGGGTTCAGAACCCAAGTCACGGATTAACTTGCGTTGATATGTCAGACAGTTTTCCATGTCTCGTTCGGGCAGATGTTATGTTGCCAATTTCCGCCTCAGAAAATACTACACAGAAACAGTTAAAAGACGAGGACAATCAGAAGAAAGTGTACACGACCCACAGACACGTGATGTACACGATGCTCTCATTCTCTCACATTAAGTGACGATTGAAGCGTCAAGGCAGGGCGTCCCGCCGCAAACTGATGCAATAAAATAAATTTACCAGCTGGTGGAATAGACGTAAAGGCTAGGGAAGAGAGACAGAGACGTGCTATGAGCAAGTATGACGTAGATAATCGAGGCAGTGGTCAGGTCGTCTGCTGAGTCCGAATCCTCATTGACAAAAGGTATAAAGCCAATTGGCAACTAACACTGGTAACTCGTGCCTGCAACTCAAAAAATGTTCAAACGTTTGTAAATCTATCGGACCAAACTGCGGGGTCATCAGTCCGTAGCTTATAAACTACTTAAACCTAGGTAAACTAACCTACGGACAAACACACACACACACACCCATGCCCCAGGGAGGACTCGACCTCCACGGCGAGCAACCGCGCGCTCCGTAGCGAGGTGCTTTAGACCGCTCGGCTACTCCACCGCGATGCCTGCATGTGTATAGAAATCTGGTATCACAGTGAACAGAAGTAATACCTATATATGCTTACATATATGAGATCAAAAGCCGTTTACTTGCACAGTGACAGTTATTCTGAGAAGGTCTAGCCCAATTTTTTTTCGACAAGCTAAAAACTTTATTACAAAGTTGAAAAATTGTCAACAATATATTGAGAGTAAGTATCAAATCACCCTAAAGACAATCGCGGAGCCGCAGACAGTCACATGGAAAAGACAATATCACACAACTTTAGATTTTCTACAGAGTCTTCATCAGAAAAAGAGAGCGCACGCAGTCACTGGTGCAGTTGGGCCGCAGCAGCCGGAGACAGCGTCATTTGTTCCCGAGACACTACACTGAGTCATTGTGTGCGCGCTCTCTTTTTCTGATGACGGCTGCAGCCGAAAATTTTAACTTGTGTGAATGAGACTATCTTTACTGCGTGCCTCTCTACGGCCCAGGAAACGTCTTTAGGGTGAGTTGCAACCTTCCCCACTCTGTCAAACTCCTGCTATAATAACCCAGATTCTGATGGTCCGTTTAACTTTCCACAATTCTATCTGAACTGCTTAAGGACTACTAACTACTAAATGAGATTTCTCAAGAATGTAGCCTGCCTTAGGGATATCCCGTTCGTTGGGTGTCATTAACCACCGGCCATTCTACTCCACTCACTTAGGTGGGGAGCGAAACGAGCAGAAACTGTTCTACAAACAATGGGTGACGCTGCTTGAATGTCCCGTCACGGGTGACGCATACTCCGAACCTGGGTTCCGCTGGCGACATCACAGGCTTTTTGTCCATTAAGCCGCGAGAGTTAGCGGTTCCCGCCTTGGACAGACAATTGAACATTACTATGCAATACAGCGTACGGAAATTCGATGCAAGTAAGCAAAGTTCGGAGTGACGGTAGGTATTGCACAAGTCAACTGATAACCAGCCAGTAAGCTTACACGTGGAATAATAATGTCGGCAGACTAACGACCACCGACGAGCACCGACCACAAGAGTCGTACTCTCCACTTGGCCCAATTCCCATCTTGTCTTTCAGGCAGCTTTTAAGACGACAGTGAGCCTATGGTACTAATGATTTTAGTAACTGTTGTGAAGATAATTACGTTCTGTTAATAACTATTTTACTAATTAAACTGCACACTCCACAATCTCAGTGCGACCCTAGATATGTCTTGTCTTGCTCATTACCCAGAAACGAGAAAGAGGCAGAACAAGAAAAAGTATGTCCTACGTCAGTTCTTCATTAGTTATGGATTATTTATTAGATGTTTTCTTCGAAAAGGCATTATCCACACAATGGTAGGCGCTTTCAGAGGAGACCGGAATACGGTTCTGTGTATATCTTATTCAAGACGGTTCTCTATTATTTCCGTTAGAATTAATATGAGGTTTCGTACTGAATTGCGACCTTTCAGTAGGCATAATGGAATTTTTTTAAAGTTTCATGGCTTTTATATTAGTTGCTTGTAATGGTTTCAGACGTGCACCATTGTAGAGAAAAATTAGACTTCACAAAAGCAAGTTTTGTTTGTCTCTATCATGGCTCAAATAAAAAGGATGCATTGACATTATAATTAAGTTTATAAACGACGGATTGTTGCAACTTGGAAGACCCCAGATCTAATGCATGTAAATCTCAAGCTGTTAGTTGAAGATACAAGATATAATTATTTCTTCCCTACTTGCTTACCTATCTTTCAATCAGAGTGCTGCAATAGCGGTTCAATAACGTGTTACCGTGTACAAAGCTGTGCAACACATACTCATCGATTGTAGACATTTATTTTTTCTTTTTGACGATCTCTCCCTTAAAATAATCTCCATGTTTTCCTCTGTTAATCAACATTTTGATATGTTAGATAAAACGGAAACAAACTAAAATCAGAATCAAAATCACTGTAGAGGAACACTGCGCACTAGAATAAAAACCCTTGTAGACAAACAAAAATTACGCGAAGCGCAATGTAGCGTGAAGAGGGCTATGCGAGAGACTTTCAACGAATTCGAAAGTAAAGTTCTATGTACTGACTTGGCTGAAAATCTTAAGAAATTTTGGTCTTATGTCAAAGCGGTAGATGGATCAAAACAAAATGTCCAGACACTCGGTGACGACAATGGCATTGAAACAGAGGATGACACTCTAAAGGCTGAATTACTAAATGTCTTTTTCCAAAGCTGTTTCACAGAGGAAGATTGCACTGTAGTTCGTTCTTTAGATTTCCGCACAGATTACAGAATGGGAGATATCGAAATAATTACAGAGGGATAGAAAAACAATTAAAATCGCCCAAAAGAGGAAAGGCCACAGGACCTGATGGGATGCCAGTTCGTATTTACAAAGAGTACGCGAAGGAACTTGCCCCCCTTCTTGCAGTGGTGTATTGGAGGTCTCTAGAAGAGCGTAGCGTTCGAAAAGGTTGGAAAATGGCACAGGTCATCCCAGTTTTCAAGAAGGGACGTCGAACAGATCTGCAGAATAATAGTCATATATCTCAAACGACGGTCAGTTGTAGAATTTTGGAATATTCGAGTATAATAACATTTCTGGAGACTAGAAAGCTGCTCTGTAGGAATAAGCATGGGTTTCGAAAAAGGCGATCGTGTGAAACCCAGCTCGCGCTATTCGTCCACGAGACTCAGAGGGCCATAGGGCCATAATCTCCAATGGAAGACTCTGCGGGAGAGACGCTCTGTCGCTCGGTACGGGCTTTTGTCGAAGTTTCGAGAACATACCTTTACCGTGGAGTCTAGCAGTATATTGCTCCCTCCTACGTATATCTCGCGAAGAGATCATTGAAGATAAAATCAGAGAGATTAGAGCCCACACAGAGGCATATCGACAATATTTCTTTCCGCGAACAATATGTGACTGGAATAGGAGGGAGAACCGATAGTGCCTCCGACACACCGTCGGGTGGCTTTCGGAGTATGGATGTAGATCCACGGAAATACGTATTATTTCAGACACACTTACAGTAGAATGTAGGCCTATATTTATGAGCCTATAAAATAGTTTATGACATCTGCCCACAAAATACATATGCTGAAACGATACGCCCACCAGGTTTCAATATAATTAACATTAAAAAATTTCTGATTTTAAAAATTTGTAATGACATTAGATACCCTAGTTTTGTTATTTTTCTGCGTTTTATAATTTTACAAGCAAGTATTCGTAGACTACGTAGTCCTCCTGGCCGACATTAAGGAACACCTGGATAACTGTTTAGCGACCTGGAGAGTTTAAGGTACCTATTGAATAAAAAATTATATGTAACTGAAGAGAAAGTTTTTGGAAATGTACATCTGGAACATTCCTTACACGAAGAAAGTGCAACGTTGATAAACGAAGAAATGACTAATTGGAAACATCTGAACAACAGTGTTAAAAATTTATTGACTGTTTAAAGTAAGAAAAGGAGATGCATTAGGAAGGGTACGAGAGAATTTATTCTTATGGAGAACCATTAGCGCGATACGATATGCAAGTCCAGTTAAAGTGGCAAATGAAATTAGTGCAAACAACTGAACGGAGAAACTAAAAATGAACCGATACATGATTTATGAGTTGGCTCCGAACGTTATAAAGAGGAAGACGAGAGAGAGAGAGAGAGAGAGAGAGAGAGAGAGAGAGAGAGAGAGAGAGAGAGAGAGAGAGAGAGAGCAGAAAGGTAACTTCTTTCTAATGTTTTTAGAGTTATTTCGATGTAAGATTTCAAGTGACGGAACATCAGCCTAGTCGGACAAAGATATCACAACCATTAGACCTTAACCTTGGGAGGATTGAGTGGCAAGTAATAAGGAAGTCTCAATTAAGATTTTTCACCTGGTTCTTCACTGATACGGGGTCAGTATTTCACCATTGTCTCGGTCGCTGACTGCCGTTCTATCAGTTGACATGATATGATTAACAAGCCGCGTAGGAGGGCTGATCACAGTGCATTGTGATCTTTGTTCTCGTTATGATAACATGCGCTGCCCGTGCCAACTGCAGAGGAATATTACGAAATGCACATGAGCCATTTTACTGTGCAGCCTGTGTGCACTGGATTTCGCCTTTAAGCGTCTCTTAGCTTCCTAGAAAAAAAAAATCGTATTATCAACGGGTGAAGATGAAATCGATCGTGGCAGGTCATATAGGTGGGAAGATCTGATTCATTTTGTTTCTGTGGTCAATTCTTGATAGAAGAACATCATACTGAATGAATGAAAAAAAAAATGTTTTTAAAGTCTGAGGATAGCCTTGTACATCGAAACCCAGTTAACGAATTAAAAATGACCCTGTAGGGTATTTCATTTACTTTGCTGTACCTTCATACAACATGCACATTAGTCTTTTACAACCAAGTGTCAAAAGTATTTACATATTTCGTAAAAATATTGGTACTTACTGCTTCAAAATACTGGTACTATAGATTTTTTTTTTTTTTAACGAACTCATAGGAAGTGTACAATAACAAATAAATTATCTGACATATAAGAAGAATGTCACGCCGTTTGTTACAGGCGCAGAACAAAATTGCTTCATTAAATTTTGTTTGAGCGGAACTGGTTCCGATTAATAAAAAGTGTTTTTAAGCAGTATTGCGTCATGATGTTTACGAAATGTATATTAGCATTCTTTTTTTTTAATGTACGTAAATTGTGTGTGCTGGCATTGATCATAAGACTGGTGTGAGTGCTTATCAGTAAAGTGAAATGAACTGCATGAAATGCATGTCCGAAAAGTGTGATTAAATAATAATAATAATAAAATCCGTAACGAAAGCACAGGACGATTGCGCCGCGCCGAAGTGCACAACACGTTAGTTTTCAGATCACTTCATATGTTACTTAGCTTAAAAACCATGTATCCTACCCACAGCAAAGCAATAATAAACGCATAACAAGCCCCAACAAGAACGCATCTGAAGATTGATTCGTAATAATCCGAAACGGTCATGATTGGACCAAAATACAATTTTTACAAACCGTATTTATGGCTGGTTGCCAGTTTTAAATCATAAACCTTACTATTAAGTCATCCGTAAGAAGTCCTGTCGGCTGCACAAAGTTTATTTATTTATTGTTATCATGATTTGCATGATCGAATCGAGGAGCAGGTCTCCATGGTGATGGAACGGTCAGTACATGATATTTTAACAAGAGAGTACTAGTAGATAAAGTGAAACGTATGGAAATCCTACGCATACGAGAGGCTTAAGTATGTGTAGAAAGAACCAGCAAAGCAATACAAAAATTAGCTTATTTTTTAAAAATTATTTTTCCAGGATTTCCTCGACAAAATAGAGGGGGTGAGCACTGAGGAAACTCTTCACTTTAGCCTTGAAAGTGCGTGGATTAAGTAAGTAATATTCTTATGCATCAGAGAAGCCGAGGACTTTGGTGAAAACACAGACAACGTAATAAAACATCTATCTATAGCTCGAAATCAATAAAGGCGATAAAATTAAAGGTTTTTTTTTACTGGTTGTGTCTCCATTAACAGTCTTTATCTGAACAAAGGCCACAGAGTTCAACGTTCATCATATGGGTTGTCCAGAAAGTAATACACCACAATTTCTTCAACAACATTTAGTGCATATAATGAGAATTACGCAAACATACACACACACGCGCGTGCGCGCTTAAGTTTAATGTTTCATCTGCACATCCTATTTTTCCACGTTATATCCATCCTGCTCCATGGCTTTCCTTCAGCGCAAAACAAAGGGCGTGTATGCCCCGTCGGTATAAACTTTTGTTCTGGTCACGACTGTCGTTTTCTTTCGAAATGCTTGCTGTCGTGGAGTCACAGAATTTATTGGACTTTACACACTACGTACATTGGCGGTCGGGAAAAATGGACGTATCGCGGTTTGAATCAAAGGCCAAACTTTGCATTTGATTTAGACTTTTAAAAATTGTGTTTTGAATAGGATGCCAGAATTTGTTGCAGGCAAACCAGGACGTTTGTCGAAACTCAAAAGCAGCCATAATTTGTGAATCATAAGCCGAGACATGCCGGGACACTTTTCTTCACCTTTAAAAAGGGAAGTATTTGTGAAAATTACTGTTTTTGTTTTTAAGTACTATTAGATAAAATGTTTGATTAATTCTATTAGCTGCGTAAATGATTCTTAAAGCTACCCTTCTTCAAATAGTAACGTAGGACTGAAGAATTTCACGTAGTTAGTCACATCGTTCTGCTTATTTTTCTTGAAATGAATCCTTTCTCTTTGACATTTGAAGCTAATTTCAGTCACACCCAAATGTGAAGTAACCACAATAATCTCAGACATAGAATTACGTAGCTTCTAGGTGTTAACTGCACTGAATCCTATGACAAGAGTTAATAGTGGAAAGTGTCGTTACGGTGCAGGGAAGGTCATTGATAGACCCTGGCCAGTGCAACAATGAAACAAACAAAAGCATTATTCTGCATGACAGTAAAAGTAAAAATACAAATCCACGCCAGCACTGTGAGAAGATAATAATAGACCATATAAGAAACTTTAGCATCATAAAACCGGGACTAATCTGGCGTCCCGAAAGCAAGCTTGATGCAATCTGACTTCCAATATAGAGTACTAGCTGAAAACCCGGCGTTGAGCGGGTATTTATTTATTTATTTATTTATTCGAACCTTGAGTTAGTACTTTTCCTGTCCACACTCTGTCCATCTCCTTTCTTCTAAAAACATGTTACATTTATCAGAGAATATATAAGAAATCACAGGTAAAAATGCACTCGTTTCGAAGAATCCAATCACGAAATTCAACAATAATGATTGTAATAATATAACAGATGGATCACTTGATGTATTGCGCGAAACGTCAAATCAATTTTTTAAAGAGATGTATTAAAAGAAATTTCTTTTTTACTGCTTTATTTATTCCTGCTTAAATTTCCTTATTCGTATGCTTATCCTTATAGAGAAAGAGCTGAAGACATTGTAGCACGCATAGACCAAAGATATGGTCTGTGGCATCACGTTTCGCTGTATGTAACGTCCTTGCTATAGAGTCGCAAACGTCATCGCTAGCCTTCAGTCCGAATTCTTTCATAATTTGACGACTTTCAACCACTATATCTTCCACCCCCTTATAGCAATCGGCATGGAACTGCTATGTTGTACAACGGGAGACTTCGGGCAACCATTACACACAGACCATTCGTTTGCGTTCTGTAGTTTTCGCTGCAGAGCGAAATATTAACGCCGGCCGCGGTGGCCGAGGTGACTGAGGCGCTCCAGTCACGGTCAGCACGGCCACTACGGTCGGGGGGTTCGAATCCCCCCTCGGGCATGGATATTTGTGCCGTCCTAGTTTGTAAGTAGTTCATACGTAGTTTGTAAGTTTAGGGACTGATGACCCCGTAGTTGAGTCCCATAAGCTTAACAAACATTTGAACATTTTGAAATATTAACACACACACACACACACACACACACACACACACACACGCGCGCGCGCGCGCGCGCGCGCGCGTAGAATTTTACATACACCGATAACGTTCCATCCCAATATACTCCACCCTTTTATCATTATCAACCCTCAAGCAACAATGCAACCAATAAAACATTTTTCAAAGAGTAAATATAATTTTCAAAGAATCGTTATTGTTCCGCATTCCGCGTTATATTCTTCAAATTACTAAATATCTATCAGATCGCTATAAAACCGTGCCTAAAACCTTCCTCAGGTATAAATTAGTAACTGCGCAAATATGTAAGTCTCTACGTCTTGTCGTATGGACGTGATAAGCGTACACCGAGCAGACAGTCACATCGATCTGATCGTCTTAAAACCGTCCCTAAAGCCTTCCCCGGGTAGACATTAGTAACTGTACAAATTTTTAGCTCTTTATGTCTTGTGGTTCAGATGTGATAAACGTACACCGTACAGACATTCACATTTATAGATATAGATAAATCCGCTTGAAACTAATTTCTGATGGAGAGTGGACTTGTCGCATTTTGAAGCGTCAGTCCGCTCTATTCGTAAGGTAGTTAGTAGGCAGTGCACAGTGGGCTGGCGAGAGAAAGAGCGCTTTCGTACGGGGAAAGCGGTGTGGTGGAATATTGGCGCGTTGCTGGAAAGCGAAAGTGTTTTTATGAGGGGAGCCCCCCCCCCCCCCCCCCCTAAGCAGCAGAGGCTGGCTCGTGAACGGCGAGAAAGGCGGCAGGCGGCGTGGCGCGGCCGGCTCAGCGAAAGGCCACCCCACAATATGACGGCCGTTTTTCCGCTGGCCTCCAGACCACAGCCCGCACTTTTTCGGCTACGCGGAAAATGGACACGTGCTTACTTGCCATTTAGCAGCCACATTGTATCGCCTACAGATTTTTTAAGGTCAATATCTCCGCCCGTCACCGTCACAATTCTCTGAATCGATCGATATCTCTATTTCCATCTCGGCTGATATTCTGGATGAAAAACTTGGCGGTTAGCCAACTTTCCACTATATTTCAATTTTTATTTCATTTTTCTTCGAGGCGTAATATGATGACACCGACAGACAGTGCGAGTAGTGTTCGAGAGGAAATTGGCGACGGGAAGTGATGTCCGGCAACGTCGACCACGGCGCTGTGGACCATTGATACTGTAAGGGCTGGCGCCTGCCTCAGCCGCGCATCTACGGCATCACACGTCACAGTGTGTGTGTATATTTATTTGCTGCTCATAATCAGAGGATAATATGCGCTGAAGCGCCTATCACGCCACTGATACCAAACTTTTTATTGTTGACATTAAATATTATAAAAAATATAGATTTTTTTAAACTGGCACGAACTTCACACCAATAACACCCCACTCACTTCATCAATACAGGAGACTATACCGCGACGATGCCTTCGAGCATCAATCATAAAAAAAGAAAAAAAAATGTTCAAACGTTTGTAATCCGATGGGACCAAACTACGTTGGTTACCAGTCCCTAGTCTTACAAACTACTTAAACCAAGTTAATCTAACCTAAGGACAACACACACATCCATGCCCGATGGAGGATTCGAACCTCCGACGCGGGGGGCTGCGCGATCCGTAACGTGGCGCTCCAGACCGCTCGGCTACTCCCGCGCGGCCATCATTCATCAGAGTAATTCTGATACCGCACCTGGTGTTTTTTTTTTTTTTTGTATTCATTATTTCGCCCCCCCCTCCTCCCCCTCATACACGCCACTGACTCGTCAGCTGTACGCTGACGTGCGCGACCGGGAATTCTTGCATTCACATCTATGTACGTCCATACTCCGCACAGTGTGTGGCGGAGGGTATTTTGTGTTCAATTGTTTATTTGTAAATCTATCGGGCTCAACTACTTGCTTATTAGTCCGTAGCTTACAAACTACTTAATCTGAGGTGAACTAACCTAAGGACAACACAAACACCCCTGCCCGAGGGGGACTCAAACGGCCGTGCGCACCGCAGCACGACGCCCCAGTGCGCAGGGCTATTCCAGTCGTGTATGGTTACCGCGTAAAACGATTCCCGGAATGCCTCCATGTGCACTCTAATTTTATCCTTGTGGTCTTTTCGTGAGGTTCACATACGAGAGAGAGAATATGGTTACATAAAACACTTTATTCGCATTAGATACAGCAATGTTTGCATATTTTTCGAAATAGTTGAGATACTTGTCATATAGTGGGATCAACTTTTGTATTAGTGTGTCGTAGAAGTCTGCCGGCTGTGAAAGGAAGCAGCGTGTGAGAGCCGTCTTCATCTCTTCGTAGTTGTCGAAACGCAAGTTGGAGGACAAGCCACTCAGAACAAGAGGCGTGGAATGTTTAGTGCAGGAGTTGTGCTGCTCCGTGACAATCCCCAGTCCCCACGTGGATCAGCGCACAGCAGTCGTTTTGCAAAAGTTCGCTTGGGAACTGTTTGATCATCCAGCACACAGTCCTGATCTGGCTGCCAGCGATTTCCAATCTTTTCTTGCATCTCAGGAAATTCCTGTCCACTGGTCACCTTTTTGAGAACGACAAACAGGGACACCGTCCGGACTCTGAAATTCAGTTTACGTTGAGACTTCGCATGTTAGTAGTATACATCAAGCTCGTCCACTCACAGAAGAGCGCACTTTCCCCTGAAACAGGGCTTTAAAGTTTAAGCGCAACTCATTTACGTTTTAAATACTAGTCAATGAGCTCTTTATAGCATTTATGGCGAAATAGCTCAGGCAATAGCGTGCCTGAATTTCAAGTGGATGATCAGATTTCGAAGCTGTGTGTGGGAAACATTTCATTTTGTATTATTGTTTGAAACATTATAATAGTTTTCAAATAAATTAAATGATGAAAAAACTTTATCAACTACATAAAGAAGAATTTTATTTTATTTATGAAATTAAAGTTGCAGGTAATTAAATTTTTAATTACATATTTTCTTTTTAAACAGTCGGATAATTCCAAATGCATTTTACAATTAATTTAGGTAAAATAAAGCGTTAAACACTATTGTCATTACAATTTTATTACACAATTTGGCGCTATTGTAAGCTGCTGATAGATTACAAATGTAATAAATAATAAAAGTATGTTTTGGAAGATGCGGTTGAACATGCATAGTCGACATCACATACGATCATGGTACCACCTGAGCTAATCAATCATACTGCAGCACAGCTTTCTCTGTAGTCTCTCTGTTACGTGGTGCGCTTTAAGCTTAGGAGCCCGTGTTCTCAGAATTTTCTCGATATTGCGCTTTAGAACACCCTGGAGGTGTACTACTCAATTTCCGAGAGCGGAAGGTCTCCTTGTAAGAGTCAAATCTTATCGCACACACTGGTTCCCATGACAGGCGGCAGACAACTAAGACACAGGAATACAAAAGTTGATTCCACGATATGCCAAGTGGCTCAGTACTATTACTGTCTATGTCGGAAGATAACTCAAACACTGTTGGACCTGTTGACAATCAAGTTTCTTCCTGTAAATTTGTCGTCTTTGTTCAAACAATATAGGGAAACATAGTCAGCAGGTGCACCTCGTGTGACTGTGTGTCTGGAGACTGCTATACACGGGCCGCTGAAACATTGCACTTGACGTTTCACGTTACGGCGAGTTAAGTTGGCTACACTGTTTTAGCGGCGTTGCACCACTAGCCTCTATACACACAGCAGACGAAACGGTTTTCAGTTGCATCTCGTAAATATAAGCTGTTGAGCAATAGAAGTGCATATAATAATTCGTTCTTGAGCAGCAATTAATTAACGGCATATTAATGAAGAACAGAGCACAACAATGCACACGCTTTCAATAACGGAGCAAAGCAATATAGAAAATAAGCATTGTATCACGACAGATACGAAAGAAACAATAATCAAGATAGTGATTTCTCTCTCTACGTTTTATAATCAGAATGCTTTTCACTCACCAATTTACGGCGACAATGGTACAATTACACCCAGCTCCCCATCTTCACTGTTGTCGTCACTGCCAAAATCGTCGTCATGACCAAGACAAATCATTAACCGTTCATGAATACTGAGGAAATGTTCAAATGTTTGTAGAACTTAGGGGACTTAACTACGGGGTCATCAGTCCTTAAGCTTACAAACTACTTTTTTTTTTCTTCCCCCCCCCCCCCCCCCCAAGATGCAGCATCCACATTAGCAACAACTTCATGCAACAGCTTTTCCACCACTCAAAGACTTATTGTTCCTTAAGTAATTCTTCACGTCACACCATATCAATTTTATAGGGTTAAAACGGCAGTGAAATGGGGGCAGATTTATTTCATTGTGACGCTGCTCCTTTGCGATTTCGTCTACTGCATATATGGGTTCACGAGCGAATAGAAAATAAGTTTTGACATTGACATATCTGCAGCAATATTTCTTCCTTGTAGCCACTGCACCATAACTTCTTTCCGATCGTTTGAAGCGAGAATGAACTACCTGCTCAGATCATATGCTTCGTTTATTCATACGAAATTTAGAACTTTACTCAGAAAACGTCACTAGACAAACGTCTTTTCGGTGACATTATTCAATTACTTGAACTCGGAAAATCAAGTTAAACTACTCTCAGTAAAAGAAATCTCAGCGAAACAAGCACATAACACAACATAAACACGGGTTAGACACGGTACACAACTTTGTTTACGGTAGAAATGAACAAATCCGGCATCGCGGGAACGTTGACGTCACGGCACGTGATCACTGGAAGTGTTTACCGCACTGTGATTGGATCGTTGCTAGCGACTAGCGCCTCGCGCTTCTTGCTCTCCACTTGTTATTTGTAAACGTCAAGTGCAAAGTTTCATCGGCCCGGGTATAGTAGCCGTGAGCAGGTGGAGGCTGGCAGCCGCAGGGCGCGGCCTGCAGGTCTCGGCTGGCTGCGCGAAGGAGCCTGCATGGCCGCGACACCCGCTACACACCCTCCTCGCCCACCGCTGCAATAGGGCGACCCACACAGCGCAGTATCCTCCTCCAATCAGCAGCAGCTTACAGAACCTCCACGGGAGGGGCTCTCTTGGTGTCGATGGGGCCTGCTCCCTTGACGTCAAGATACGGGAGCAGGCGGCCTGGTATCCGGCGAAAAGAGGGAATCTAGGAGCAGGGCCGGATCTAGGGAGGGGCAAAGGGGGCAGTTGCCCCAGGTGGCACAATTTAGAGGGCGGCAAATTTTGACCGACTCTCTCTCTCTCTCTCTCTCTCTCTCTCTCTATATATATATATATATATATATATATATATAGAATCTTTTTTACAGAATGTATCTTTCTGGTATAATTTAATAAAATTAACTGACACAGAATTATTAAAAGTAAAATGACTGCAAGAAATACCGAAATCATTTAATAAAACTAAAATTTAATAAAACTAAAAAAAATTTAATAAAACTAAAATTCCTGGTTGCTGACTTCAATGTTGCCCCGTCACAGGCACTTCAGCTAATCAAACTTTAAAAATCTACTAGATATTAGCCAGAATGAGGGAGATGTTTGCGTTATTGCATAAGTAAATGCCCAATGTTTTTTTAATTTGCATAGATTTCCTTTTTCAGATAAATGAAAATTCATATTTCATATCAAGGTAATACTTGTAGAACAGGTAAATTTGAATAACGTTCCAGTCCTTATAAAAAAATAAAAAAGTAAAAGTATTTCAGGTGCGCACACTTCTTATTGAAAGTCAAAAACATTAAGGATCTAGAGTCCTCTCTCGGTAGCGGTGCAATTGATAGACATCTACACAGGATACTCTGTAAATCACATTTAACTGCCTGATAGAGGGTTCATCGGACGACTTTTATACTAATTATCCCAACCTTACTACAGCATTAAAATATATCTTACCATTCTAGTTTCTGTTTCGTCTAGAGAAAGAAGTTTCACCAAGCTGAAACTAATTAAATATACACTTGAGGAGCACGACTGCTTAACAAATCTGAGTATAATATCCATAGAGCACAAACGAGCTGCTTCTCTAAACTATGATGATATCAAAACCAGTTTTGGAGCAAAAAAAGCTCGAGAAGCGAAATTTTGAATGGATTTTTGTACGATGAGTAATCTTGTAATATATTTGTATGTATTAAAATTGTTCTGTTTTCCTTTTATCTTAATTCAATCAATAAAATAAGTTCATGTTGTGAGATTGTGACATTTATTTAGAAATATGGAACCCAATTAGCATCAAATGTCGATTCTTAGAGGGGGAAGGGGGTTGAAAGAAGGGGCGGCAAATTTAAGCTTGCCCCCCTTGGCAGATGTTCTAGATCCGGCCCTGTCTAGGAGAAGCAGAGGAAATAATCGGGATGAGGGTGCGATTGAAGTTGGAAATTAAAAGAAGGGGATAATAATTTTTTTCAGATGTGGAAGAAACAAGAGATGAGAACCCACGAGCTACTCCCCAACATACGAAATAGACTGCAAATGAAACCTAGCAGAGGAATGCTGCATTTGCTGACAGGTCATGGCCGGTACCCGGGAAGAGGGCTACGCCCGCGTGTGAGAGTTGTAATGTTTTATTTGGTTCTTAAGTCATTACAGTTCCTTTCTACCCCTTCAAAACAAGATACTTAGCTTTTCAACATTACGATGTATGGGGGTTCTGCTCGCTGCAACATAATTCTCCTGGGGCGTCGTGGTAGAAATAAATACTCGATATGTACAATTTTTCACTTCTTTAATTTGCAATCAAACTGCTTCTCCACCTAAACATTACAACTTCCAAACATACACAATGCATCAGAACTTCGTACTTTCATTTCAAAACACAGACTGACATAGCTTCCAAAGCACATTACAAAAGCCAAAACTCGAACTCCCTCACGCAAGACGATGAGGCAAATATATAATATCGGCAATAATGACCTTACATTACGCATTGTTCATAACAATTGAATATAGTAATTTACCATTACCAAACACAACAGTAAAACATTTCATGTACACAAAAATAATCACAATATAGAATGAAAACTATACATACAATAATTTCAGATGGCGTAAATCTTTTTAAGTCTTAATCGCGGTACTTGCTGTTTGACAACGAGGTGTGATGTTAAATGTCAATTTGTTAATGAGTACGTCATACATGTTCCTAACATATTGAACTATCAAATATCTTGTCCATTCTCAAAATATACTCCAAATCTTACGTCAGTCAATATATACGAAGAATTCAATATTGTAAATCTCGACTATTACATTAATTAACACAATTAACTGGTCAACACAACTTGTTTATGAGCCTAACATATATACAATGCTATTTATTTTCCATTTACATTAAGTTTTTGATGCCTTTTCTTTCTAATTCTTGAAATAATGTACAATGACAAAACTATTGTTTATAGAATGAATCTCTTAGTTAATGAAATCTATCACTTGTATTAATCACAGTATCACCGAGACAGTGTCCTACACTGATTCCTAGGCTGCCTATTTCGTTTTTAACTAAGTTCACATGCAACATGTATCGCTATTGAACCACACTATTCCGGGTCCGATGCAGACGGTATCGTAGGATAACATTGAGATGAGAGGGCTAGCTGTATCATCACAGTGTGGACTTACAGAAGGCACTCCAGAGCGCCTTGTGTACTTGTGGCCCACATATAATAGGGAATGCGCAGCTGCTTCATTATGACACCTTTCAGTTATTACGAGGGGAAGAAACCTTCAAAGTCCTAAACAAACTCTCGAAAAAGATCAGGGACGACTCCATGGAAGTTAACACCTAACACGACAACCAAAACACTGGATTAGACTCCCCACACCCAGCCATGCCGCCGGGCACGGAATGGGCACCTCTGGCAGCAATCCGCCATGACCTGGGTCTGGGGGAGGGCGTGAAAAATCACCGACGAACAACATGTCTTTAGACTTCTTAGGCTAGTCGTAGCGATAGTTTCTAGTTGTAGGTAGTAGATGCAGAGTAGTCAGAGGATCAGGAGAAGGGGCTTTGAAGCACGTGAGAGTGAGGGAGAGGGTAGCCCAGAGCCAGGGGCACGTACGTCAGGTTTAGCTCGTCGGATGCAACAACATCAAGTAGGTCTATACGCACACTGGCACAACCTGTAAATCTGCAGGTTGCAGCATAAATAAAATGAACAAGTAGATTATAGGCTAGAACTAAGTAGAAACTAACAACAGTAGTTTTAAAAAAAGAATATTGTTCACTGCAAAATAATTGTATATTAAAACGACCCATTTAATAATAGGAATTGGGTTATTATGTATAATAAAACAATAAAGTTTAAAAAACTGACTTCCCGGTCTCATGTTTATGCTGCAGAGGTACAAAACACCTAGCTTCATAAGTTATGCTCTCATTTTGTTTTGCCGTGGTCAGCAAATGTTCAAATTCAAATGTTTGTATAGCTTATGGGACTTAACTACGGGGTCATCAGTCCCTAAACTTACAAACTACTTATGAACTAGCTAACACTAAAGACGGCACAAATATCCATGCCCGAGGAGGGATTCGAAGCCCCCACCGTAGTGGCCGTGGAGACCGTGACTGAAGCGCCTCAGTCCCCTCGGCTACCACGGCCGGCCCGTGGTCAGCATACAATGTTGTGACAGTAAAAGATGATAGTCTTCGATTTGCGTTGGTTTTATCACCAGTGTGTTGACTTACAGCTCATGAAAATATTAATCAAGCTGGTCAACGTGACTCATTGGATTTCCTGAGAACAGCGAAGCAAGTCACCCATCCTCTCTTCCCCCTTTTCCTCCATACATTCCATTTAAACCGGCATGTTAAGTTTTCATATCTTCTTTGCCATGTAACAGTTGCATTTCAGTCATTGCAGATATTAGGCAGAGATAAATATTCAGGGTGATTCACAAATATATGTAAATATTATGTTATCCTACAGGTAACACTAAGGAAAAAGTTCATATAAGCATAGGTCCGCAAATGTTTAGTTACGGAGTTACGGCTAATAAAATATTTTTGCCTGAAATTTAGTAACCTCGCTCATATGAAGCCATATGTAACTGTACAAGGTTAAAGTAAGATTTCCATTCATTCTGTTGTTATTCATCTGGTGAATCTAATAAAGTATGTCCCAGACGAGTATCTGCAGCAGTTTTCCATAAATTCTAGAGAAGATCTTATTAATTCCACACAACTACATACATTTTTCACCAGAAGTTATAAAGAATTTAATTTTGGAAAATGATGGTAATAAAGTGTATCTGCACTAGTTTTCTAGAAATTCCAGAGATGATGGAAGTAAGTTCTAGAAATGATACAAGTAAATTTATTTACTTTCCAGTAAGTATATTGGCAACCGTTCTACTTTCTTAACACTGAGCTTTTTTTTCGGTTTAACATGAATGCACGTAGACTATGGTATTAATAAAAACAGATTATCTGACACATTCATACAGTTTTAGTAAACATTATTGCCATCATTTTCCAAAATTAAATTCTCTACAACTTCTGTGGATATCTTTGTGCAACTGTCTGGAATAATAGTAATAATAATAATAATAATAATAAGGGCTAAGTAATTAATAAATCACTTTTTTTCTTCAAATTATTTATTTGTTTACCTAGAATTTATGGAAAACTACTGCAGATACACGTCTGGAACATGTTTTATTAGATTCACCAGTTCAGTAACAAGAAAATGAATGAAAATCGTGCTTTGCTGAACGGATTTGCGATGGCTTCATATTGATTTGATTTTCTCAGGGAAGCCAAAACAGTCTTGGTCCAACCCGCCACTGCCCGCACCGAAACTAAGTTTATTGTGCGGTAAGATTGGCTTCATATTAGCTAGGTTGCTAAATTTGAGGCAAAATCTTTTATAATCAGTAACTCCGCAACGAAACAATTGCGGGCCTATGTTTATAAGGACTTTTTTCTTTAGGTTTACTTCTAGAATAACATGTTAAAATAGTAGCATGTCTTCGTGATTCACCCTGTATAACCACATGCTTTTGAATTGATGTTCCCAGCCTCATGCAAATGCTTGAAAGAAACTTGACAACATTACTTCAGAGATGGCTACAAGTCACAAAAATTTTTGTGGACTTGTGTTATTTAATAAAGCAACAGACGTTGATTTATAAAGCTCATCTTAAGATCACCAACAGCAGCCAACATTTAACATCGAAGTGTACTCAGGTCCCTCTGCAATGAGAGAATCAGTGTGCTTTAGCCAGTATGAATATAATTATTTGTCGTTACGACTACTTCCGAAATTACTTTGTTACGTCTCCACTTTGTTCAGTTACGAGAAGCATGTTGCGTTGCATGTACAACGAAGTCTTCAATCCAAGCAAACCTGAGAAAAACAGATGACTCCGTTGAGGTGTATGACAGCAGTTGCACAGAAAGCAAAACCCAGTGGTGGTGTGGGAGTGGCGTTCCACCAGAAATCGGCGAGCAGCGGCCTGGCAGTGCGCGCCGGGCACTGGGCAGGCAGGAAGCCGGCGCCTGGTATGCGGCAGCAGGCGGCAGGCGGCTAGCTTCCGGTGTCGATACCGACGCAGCGGGCGCCGCTTTCTGGCCGCCTCGCCTCGCCTCACGCGTTCCTCACCACTCATCTCATCTGAAGGGGCGCCGCTCTCCCAGGCTGAGCCGCTCAGCGGTTGAGAGACTCTACTACTACGTCATCACTCCCTCATACCTAATTCCAATGACAGCCAGTAAAGCCCGTTTTAAACGATCAACGAACTTGTAATAGACTGATAACAAGTTGCGTTAATGGCGGCCGCCAGTCGTTTGAACGGCTGCACTAGTATGATCGCGCTAGTATCGAAGCGCGATAATTATAGCGATAAAGGAATAGGGCCAGTTCTAAATTCGGTACTAGTGGGTTCACTGCGCATGCGCGTGCTAGTAGCTGTCAGCTGCTGTCACTGCTCCAGTCAGTCCGCCATTTTCCTTCGTATTTACGTATATTTTGCGTTATGTCGAAGTTTATGTTCAAATGTTCGTAATTCTATCGGACCAAACTGCGTGGTCATCAGTCCGTAGCTTACAAACGACTTAAACGAAACTAACCTAAGGACAACACACACACCCATGCCCCAGGGAGGACTCGAACCTCCACGGCGAGCAACCGCGCGCTCCGCAACGAGACGCTTTAGACCGCTCGGCTACTCCACCGCGGCGGAAGTTTATGATCAGAATGTATTACAAAATGTATTTCTAATGACGGCATTCCCACTGTCCGTCACCAGACCGTCACCTAACGTCAACGTCACGTTAAGCTTTCTCGAGAAGATTGTTTTGATTGAACGGTCGTCTGCTGACATCGGAAGTTAACCTATTTTCGTCACGCGATTTTCATATTGTAGTCGACAACTACACGGTTGGCACGCAAATTTGTCTTAATTAATCTTTAGTTTATTATTATACTTTGATTTAGCGGTGAATTGCAGAAAATACGGAAGCCAATTGTTTATTTGAATAAGATTGTAGTTTGATGATGCAATTTTCATTAAATAGCATTATAAATGAAACAGTCGGTCCAATTGAAAGACAAAAATTCAGTTGTGCATGACGTCATTAACAATATCAGTGGGCAAATTGTAGTAGATAAAGTAAAGAAGGCCTATTTACGCTCTTATAAATATTGCTTGATGTGTTCATAAGTTTATGTTTTTCGCTTGAAAATAGAAAAATAGATGTGAATGTTTTGAAATGTTGTTTCGCTTCCCAGAACTTTACCACACTAAGTTGACCAAAAACATAGATTGCAAGGTTTTCTTTGGCCGTCAATAACATTTAGCGTTTTTTCCTCAATTCCATTATTAAACGATGACTTCGTACATAACAAATCGTCTGTTATAACCTCACTTTCAACATCGGGTATTACTGTTCGATTACATTTATCGTCTAAACACGCTGCCACAAGATCTTGCTTGAGTTTGTAGTTCAGGGCTAGTACGCTAGGAGCGTTTCAGTAGACAATTATGTATCTTGTTCACCTTCGTTCGTCGTTTAAAAAGGGCTTAAAGCATCCAACAACAAAGGGCAGCAATAAAATTTCTCAATGCTATTTGCATTCCGTGGCATACTAAGACACTCCTCATACAGCGTGCTTTTGTAAAAAAACTACAAATATTTAGCAAAAATGCTCCACTGCGCCGGCCGCAGTGGCCGAGCGGTCTGCGGCGCACCAGTCACAGTCTGCACGGCCGCTATGGTCGGGGCTTCGAATTCCCCCTCGCGCATGGATGTTTATGTCGCTTTAGTATAACGTAGTTCATAAGTTTATGGACTTATGACCTCGCAGTTAAGTCCCTTCAGCTTAACAAAATTTGAACATTTTGCTCCACTGAAAAATCTGAGATACGGAACCTGCCGTCACAAAAACCGCTTGAAAGAGATATGGAAGTAAACTTGTCTGCCGCTTTGTCTCGAATTATTTACAACTAACATGCATACAAGATTACACGTACTGTGGGTTTATTTACATCAACAATCTATATCTCTTGAAAGGAAACGAGGACGAGAAGCTAGATTACCAGGAGGGTATCGTGTACGACTGAATAGCCACCTGTACTTCAGGTTCCAGCAAAGGGTTCTCTCTGAACCTAGCCCTGACTGTTCGTTAGGGGTTGTGGATATAACATGACGGTGCACTGCCTCACTTCAGGGTCACAGTGCTGAACTTCCAGGTCGCTGTATTGCCAGGGGAGTTCAGATTCCGTGGCCAGCGAGGTCACCTGATTGGAATCCCCTTGATTATTTGCGATGGTGATATCTAAAAGTGATTTTGGAAGTTGTCACAATTGTAGCTGTTTGTGCCTCAAACCCACGCCTGCCGTGTGGGAACAGCGGTGCTGCGGAGCTGGCGGCCGTTCCCGTCGGAGGTTCGAGTCCTCCTCGGGCATGGGTTTTTGTGTTGTTATTAGCGTAAGTTAGTTTAAGTAGTTTGTAAGTTGGTTAGTTGCTTTGGACAAGGAACCAAACTGCTTAGGTCACCAGTCCTCCGATGGGGGAGGGGAAGGGAAAAAGAAACGCAATCCAGGGAGGAAAGGAGGATTTGAACATTTTGAAACACACCTGGGATATTTGACAGGGTGTGTCAGAATCATGTTCGCCGATGTCATGAGGTCGATGGCCGTCAATTTCAGCACGTTACGTAAGACACAGCGCAAATGGTACGTTCATTGAGTCAATGATATTACGAATTAACTGTAACTATTGTAAATAAAAACGTACACTGTAATGTTATTGTATTGCTATTATCTCCTTAAGCTGGCTTTTCCTACCTCAGAATTTTCAGCAGAATCCCCTCCCTTTACGTCCAGTTCAATATTTGCACGCTCTTACGGAAACACCACCGGCCGCGGTGGCCAAGGGTACTGCGGCGCGCCAGTCAGGGTCTGTACGCCCACTACGGTCGGGGGTTCGAATCCCCCTCGGGCATGGTTATTTGTGCCGTCGTTAGTGTTAGCTAGTTCATAAGTAGTTTGTAAGTTTAGGGACTCATGACCTCGTAGTTAAGTCCCATAAGCTATACAAACATTTGAACGGAAACACCGCGTAGTCAAGTCTTACGACAGTAAGGATAAACAGAGGTTGTAGTGTTCATTCCAACCCCCGAACCCACAGGGTAGGAAAAGAAAGGGAAAGGGAAGTAGCGAGGACATGGAGGGAGGGAAAGTAATGCAGAACTGGAAAGGAAGTTCCGCAGAAGGTTGGGGCCAGTGCTCGCCACGGGCGCAAAAGAATTCAAAAAGAGTTATTAGCCCTCAGGCTTACAAACTATGTTAAACTAACCTAAGGAGAACACATACTCATCCATGCCCGAGAGAGGAATCGAACCTCCAACGGCGAGCAACCGCGTGTTTCGTATCAAGGCGCCTTAGACCGTTCGGCCACTCCACCGCGGCCGCAAAAAGAGTCGTGAGCTACTTGGATGGTCCCTGAACGTTAATAACGTTGTCGTGCCCGTCTCCAATACAGACGTCTGGAATCCAGGAAGTGCAAATGTTTTTAATCATAACTTTTCTAAGTTTTCAGCGGAGGAGGCAGCGAGGAGTCATTCACAACTGTAATGTCGCAGATTATTATATTAGAAGCCAATGCAAAGCTGTCATCGATCTGTAGAGTGGTCTGAACACCACAGTGCTTTGTTAGGCGCGGTGCTATTTTAGGTGGAACTGCGTTGCCTTCCTCTGACATTAGAACTGGCTCGCCCAGACAGTTCTTGGCAGGACCTGCAGTTTGCCGCAGATTCCGAATCACGTGTACAGACATTTTCACAGAACACAACACTGACAGGCGAGAAAGAACTAAAAAGATGACATGTGGAACTAACAGGAATCTAATTCGCAGCTTAGCACTTTATCGGAGAGCCACGCAGCCGAGGCGAACTACACTGCTACTGCCGAGTCGTCTTTTGAATGCATTAGGCCATACCCCTCTCCCCGCATTTTCATTCATTTTATTACTAAATGAACCATTACATTCAACTGCCCTTTTCGAATGTCAGGTATTGAAATTTATGTACTTTCCTTGCCTTTCGAAAAACATTCGCAAAATTTCCGCGCTGTGAACAAAAAGTAACTTGTGAAATACAGGACCCTTCGCAGCAGAGATAAATACTGCACAGTATCGGTTTCAGAAATCAGCAGAAATCGTGGGAACTGTGTGTAGTTTGGTTTCTGACTGTGACGCCATACCCATTTTGGTAATGTGATGGTTTATTTTGTAAAGTTTATTCCACGATTTGAGTAATATAGCACACGACAATTTATAGCACAGTATATGTGATGTTACTCAGTAAAAATGGAAGAAAACTGTAGCGTGGGAATGGCCGCGTGGTCTAAGGCGCCTTACCACGCATTGCGCGGCCGGGCCGATGACCCCAGCAGTTTGGTTCCTTAGGTTTACAAACATTTGATGAATTCATTTGCTTCTGAAGAAGATAGCAGTAGTGGTGTCGAAACCTTGGTTAAAACGAACAAAAACATCACCTGAAACTGACCGGCTGTGTGCTTGTTAATCTGGAGCTCATGTGAGTTAGTATTAGTCGCGTAATGGCGAAATTGGACACCGGCCGTTTGCCGCCCTGTCACTGAATACGCAATCAGAGACGGAAATTTACTGTCAGATTTAATGTAAATTGTTGGCAGCGTCTGCTACAGAGCTGTCAATTAGCTGCGTTTTAGCTGTACACAATTGGGTTAGTGTCATATTTGGCGCATGCGCGAGCTCTGAGCCAGAGCTAGACACGGCCCGCGAACGCACGGCTCTGTAATTCAAGGCTCGTGAGCACCTGGCCCGCACCGCTGCCTCGACACACGCGCTGCTTCACGATTCACGTTACACACCACACTTCGTAGATGGGACTCGGTAGATCACGTTTTACGTAGCAATTGCCATCAAGCGACACTATGAGACTTATTGAACTTGGATTCTGTGGGAGAAATATCTTCTACTGAAAACTATTTGCCGTTTTGGGAGGAGGTCCTATTGAGCAAAATAACCGACCTATGTCTAGTAAACACGGGAGTGTAAAATGCATAGCTTAAGAGAGATGAGCACTTGACTTGTAGGAATGATGTCTGCCAAAGTATGGAAGAATAAGTAGGGCTTATAGACACCTCCTGCTGGATCAAAGAATGAGGTATTTACATTAATTGTAACTGCTAATACTGGTTATGATAGTAAAAGTAGAACTGTAATAGTTGTTGATCAAATAAATATTGGTGTTTGATCTAATGGTACACTTTCTAGTCTTTTGAATTAAAATTTACTGCTCCACAGAATTGATGAAATACCTGCTAGGTGTAATTTTAAAAAAAATGTCTATTCTAGAGCCCAAATTTACTTGACACTTTTTGGTCTGTAGTACGTACTCGGAAAATACGGAAAGCAAAGAGCCCTCAGTAGAAGAGATTTGTGTCATAGTACGAAGATGAGTAAGCGCCCACAATGTCGTTTCAGGACACCGGTTCCTAAGTATAACATGATCTACTAGATCCAGTCCAGACTACAACTTGTAGCCGCGGTGGAGTAGCCGAGCGGTCTAACGCGTCTCGCTGCGGAGCGCGCGGTTGCTCGCCGTGGAGGTTCGAGTCCTCCCTGGGGCATGGGTGTGTGTATTTTCCTTAGGTTAGTTTACCTAGGTTTAAGTAGTTTGTAAGCTACGGACTGATGACCCCGCAGTTTGGCCCGATAGATTTACAAACATTTGAACATTTTACAACTTGTAGCACGAAGTGTTAGACACCCTGGTCAAGGCCTCAGCCTTGCAGCCACGCAACCGTTCTTCGCACTGCCGCATTTTGTTAATAATCTCAAGTTCGTCTCAGTTTATTCAGTTCATTAATCACAATGTAGGTACAGGTTTGAGCCGGCCGCGGTGGCCGAGGAGACTGAGGCGCTCCAGTCACGGTCTGCACGGCCACTACGGTCGGGGGTTCGAATCCCCCCTCGGGCATGGATATTTGTGCCGTCCTAGTTCGTAAGTAGTTCATAAGTAGTATGTAAGTTTAGGGACTGATGACCCCGTAGTTAAGTCCCATAGACTATACAAACATTTGAACATTTTACAGGTTTGAATATTTGGTTCCGTTTTGTTCAAATTTAAAATCTTTGTAGAGCTTATAGGACTTAACTACGGGGTCATCAGTTCCTAAACTTACAAACTACTTATGAACTATCTAACACTAAGGACGGTACAAATACCCATGCCGTGCAGACCGTGACTGGCGCGCCGCAGACAGCTCGGCCACCGAAGCCGGCGTTCCGTTTTGTTTCGTTTACGTACGTCAATGGAAAATAACGAACAATCGATTATGGTAGTAATAATAAGCGGAACAACGAATCCAGTAATACATCACACGTTCGTTGGCAGTACATTAAATTCAGATCTCAATCTTGTACTTTAAAATTAATCTGTTTTACGCGACTATTTTCTACATCTAGTGTACCCACTGCAGGACATAAAACTTTGTCCAAAATTACTTTCGTAGTAGCTTCAGTCAGTTTTTGCATATATCAAGTAGTACAGAAAAGTAAAATTAAATAAGAATAAAAAATAAAAGAAATAATTAAGTGCACACATTGTCGTACAAAATGTTACTATCGTGGGACCATAATTTCGAAACCTACACCACTCTTCTTGGAACACATTCGTAAAACCAAGTTTGACCTTCAATGGCACCGCTTTCCACTTTTATTTCAGAATACAAGGACCGGATTCGGAGTCGAGCTGTTAGAAACGAGCACTTGCACGTGAACAGAAAGGAGCTTCATTTGAACGCATGATAAAAGTCCTCTTCGAAGTTATGAACCACATGCCTATCTTATAACGCAGCCACCTTTCTCTAAAATTCTTTCGCACCCACCCACATGAAAATATTTACAGAAAAGATGATACAAATGTTTTCGCAGGGGACAGAGAGAGAGAGAGAGAGAGAGAGAGAGAGAGAGAGAGAGAGAGAGAGAGTTATTTACAGAATGAACCTTTTAATGCAGTCACTTTATTTACAAAGTTCAAGAGCTTTTGTACAGCTTTGAAGACCAGGTGCGGACAAAACTGGGTACGACTTATTGACAGGTGAAGTGGTTTTCCGAGAAAGAGGAAAGCAGTTTGACCCAGAAGCACCAAAGGTTGTGAGTGGAGGGAGTAAATATTGCAGAGAAGCGTGACTCCACCAAGCAGAGAAGAGCAGAGCAGAGCAGAGGAGAGGAGAGGCCAGGCCAGGCGAGTGGAGTGTCGAGGCAGTACGCACCCCGTGATGCCGGCCCGCGCGTCCACGTACAACTTCCACGTGCGCCGCGAAGACATCCTGCGCGCGGACGGCCGGATGGGCCCTGGGCTTCTGAAACACAGAGCGACGGCCCGTCACAACAGGCGCTGCACCACACGCCGGCCGCCGACGCGACGCAACTGCGCCCACCCACCGGACGAACTTCTCTCTATGCACTTTTCATTCTACTTTTCTTCGCCGTCAAACCACAGCCAGTGCAATAGATTTCACTCGATCTGGAATACTTTATATCTTATTTTATCTCAGAGAAAACCAAGCAAGTTTTACTAACCACCTCCAAGAAATAGTTACGTAATAAGATCTTTGTTTTTTTTTTTTACACGTAGATGTCTGTAGTGTCTGTACACACGGAATTCCCCGCGCTCGAAACAAAGTAGGCCTACTCCTACAGTACCGCCAACAGGACAGCGGAATTTTCACCGGCGTAGTATGGCAGTTACCGCCTGACTCTAGCGTGGATGGTATTAAGGTGGATATTGGCCCTGTTTATGAAAATCTGTCCCTAGATCCCAGTCCTTCACACATTGTTATTTTTAATATAGTACACTCCAAATTTTCCTACTTATTTTATATCGTCCTAGATCTCTTCCTACTTTGCGGCACTCTTACCATTTTTACAAACCAACTACGCTATCGGCAATCCTTTGCATGTGTAGTAACACTATAATTCTCATTTCCACTACTCATTCCAGAATAAAATATCCTTCTGTAGCATTTACATCTTCTACTAAATTGTCTCGTCATCTAGTACGAGTTATCAATAAACTTCTTTCATCACCTTATATCTCTACTATTTCGGTATCACGGTCCGGATGACTACCTAATTGAAAATCCTTCCACTATTTTCTCCGTTTCTTGAAGCAACCACATTTCACTTGCAGATGTAGGCACTTTTTAAAAAAGTGTTTGTAAGTTTAAGACAAAGTGACAACAACCAATGAAAGGAAAGAGAAAATAGAGATCACATTTCTTTATACTACTTTACTTTAGCTTTGATCACCAAGCAGATGACTAGTGTTTAGATAAAAATATAGAAATACAGTTGACAGTTTGACTTGTTCATGGCATGCCAAGAGTTCTGCTTTAGTATAGTTAGTTATTCACATTCAAACGGCTGTGAACACAAGAAAAGTTCTTGCATTTTTCTATACTTCTTATTCCGATAATAACAATAATAATATCTCATTACAGGCTAGTGATATTCCACTCATTAAAAATTGTATCTCACGTAGCTCACTACGTGGGATACAATTTGTAATGACTGAGTAAGAAAAACGTTATCATAAATGTTAAGTGCAATTTTCATTTAAGGTTAGAATTATCGACAGAGAAGCGCATTGTTAGAGCACCGTACAAATGTAAATTAGCAATGAAGTTAAAACTACTTTAAAAGTTGCTAAATAGAAATGAATCAACTCTGAGGACTCTGTTTCAGTGTCCTGAATTTTTCACGATTTTGGAACATCACCGGTTTTACTACTTTTTTTTTTTTTTTTCCCCTTCGCCGTGACTGGTTTTCGTTATCATAACCATCATTTGAACTCAATTTTCCCTAACCATACGAGCAAATGGTGCTCCATGGCAGCTAACTTCTACACTTTGGACATAATGAAACTGGCTTAAATAATATGTAATGTATCTTATGAACGTCAACTCAACCAATATATATCGGGCGGAAGATAGAAGTTTGATTGGGTATCACAAGGTGCGTAAACTATTTTCTGAGCCAGTCTTGTGTTGCCTACCCCGTAATGGTACATACTAGTTCCGAAGATAGCTTATTGATCAACTGTCATAGATGATGGTTATGATAATTGAAAACTGCGACTACCAACAGAAGAAAGACATACACCCTGTTACCATTTATTCTGCCCAAATCATAATTCAACTTATGCTCATCTTTCAACCTCAATACCACAAGTCGTTAATTGTAAAATATGTTAAGTACACTGCCGAACAATATCACATTCCAGCCTTTAACTGGTGTAACCTGACTGAATTAAAACTGGCATATTTTATGGGTGTTCACTAAAAACAGAAGCCGGCCGCAGTGGTCGAGGGGACTGCGACGCGCCAGTCACGTCCTTAGTGTTAGCTAGTTCATAAGTAGTTTGTAAGTTTAGGGACTGATGACCCCGAAGTTAGGTCCCATAAGTTATACAAACATATGAACAATTTAAAAACAGAAATATTAGTAGTTTTGTAATTTCTTCTTTACTTCTAGCTTCGCCATCTAACACACCGCCTGTAAAAGTGTAATTCAATTAAATATTTAAGGCCATTACACCGCATCGAATCTCTCTAAGTTCTGCTGCCACTGCGGAGAACTTCAGGGACGGTTGAAGCTCCTCTGAATGCTCGGTTCACACTTGTAATCGCCACGGAGTGAAGTAATGTTTCGTTTCCATGTGCTCATCCCCCACCCCCGAGGAGTGATGACGCATGTTTAGAAAACTCGAGCACAATTGACCTGTCAGATTCTGTTTCCCGATTTTGCTGTCTCAGCACGTTAGAAGAGAGGTGTGGACTTTGTGCAATAGCGAGGAATCCTCCTCCCTGCGACTGAATTACTAATAACCGAGCGGGCTGGCGCAGTGCTAACATAGTGAACTCGCATTCGGGAGGATGGCGGTTCAAACCCGCCTCCGGCCATCCTGATACACGTCTTCCGTTATTCCCCAAAATCATCCCAAGCAAATGCCCGGATGGTTGCTTCCAAAGAGCATGCCATATTTCCTGTCCCTCACAAACTCTCCGAGCGTGTTCTCCGTCTCTTATGACCGCGGTGTCGGCAAGACGATATGTCTTAATCTATCTTCCTTGCTTCGTGTTTATCAATTCCTCTTCCACTATGGTTAATTAGGTGACTTTAGATAACTTGTGACGTCAAACCTCTGTACTGAAGTACGCGGAAACTACACTATTTCAACAAGTAGTCAGCCAGGATTGGCAATGGATCTTCACAGACGCTACAATTCAGTTGCTAACTGTCCTCCACGTCGGGTTTTTCGAGGTGATTAATTCGCCACCGCATAATAGCCGCAGATGTCTGAGTAGGTACGGTACGCTTGGACTATTTTCCAGGCCATCCTCCGCTGGGCTCCCACTCAGGCGGCGCGACACACTTAGCGCGGCTTGTTTACACGCCGGGTTTTTACAGCAGCCACTAGTTAGGACAGGTCCGGCCCAAATGCCAACCTCCGCCTCTTTCTGCGAGGCGGGAACTTGCATGCGTGCCAACTGACGCACACACACACACACACACACACACACGCACACACACACACACCGCTCGTTTTGTTCTATCACGTTACGGGAGTGAAAGCGTTACGGAAATGTTGCACGAATTGGGGTGGAAATCATTAAAAGAAAGACGTTATTCATTGCGGCGTGATCTGTTTGCGAAGTTTCAGTCACCGACTTTTACTTCTGAATGAGAAATCAGATCGAAAACGGAACGATTTAGGTGTTCTTTCTTCCCGCGCGCTATTAAAGAATGGAACGGTTGAGAAAAGTTATGAAAGTGGTTAATGAACCCTCTGCCAGGCACTTAAATGTGATTTGCAGATTATCTATGTAGATGTAGATTGTATGGAAGTACTCCAACAGCATGATTACTTGCTGCCAAAATAACAACACGGGACAGTTCAGTATGTCTTTAATATTCAATGAGGATAGAAAAGAAAATTATGTTTTTATTGATGTTGGAACTTATTGAAATTCCTGCCTATTACCAAATTAAGAGGATTGTTGATGGGGAACGACACCAGCCGCAGAACATTTGCTAGCTGTACGAGATAAGTTCTATAAAATAGAAAAATGTGTTCTTGTTAATACGACTGATAACTTCTAAAGACAGCGAGTTATATTATTTCTAGTGCGCTGAGCTAGAGGGAATTTCTTTGCTTGCAGTATTTTATTTTTACATTCGAAATATTTCCACTACGCACACGCGTCATTCATTTGTTGATTTTCTTCTTGTTGGAATTAATTGTGACTTTTAGCATTCTCTATCATCAACACTTAATAAAAATAAATTTCTGTAACATATTTAATATTGTATTCAATCAAAACATTCCCGAAACACCAGGCAGTAAGCTATAGCGCGAAGGTATACAATCAAAGAAGATTAATTTGACAGATTGGCCGTATTAATATATCAGGGGAGCAGAAACTATAGGCGATTTTATGCCTTGATCATCTATTGCCGTCCGTCATCTAAAGTATAGGGCAAGTTGTTCCGTATGATTTTTCAGGCACCTTAAATTTAGCTGTCTCGTCAGTAAATAAAATATATTAGTTGACACTATGACATATTGAAGGAAATTTGCACATCACTGACACGGTTAATTTATGCTCTCCTTATGATTTGTGACACCTAAGGTGAAAGTATTTATAAAACATTACGAAACTAAATATTAAATAATTTATCACTTTGCGCCAAAGAAGAACTGTGTGTTTTTATAGTATTTCCTATCATCGCTATTACTGTGGTCCATATATATGGGTATTTACTGCGAGAATACTGGTCTCATATTTTCAAGTATTTAGTACGGCGGGTTAAGGAGTCTAATCCAACGGAAAACGCTGTCGAGTTACAAGAGAAAAGCTCAAATTATCTGCGCAGCGAAGTAAGAACGGCGGCAACTGGTGGTACAAACAGCAGTAAACTTTAACAACCTTTTTAATAATGCAATTGCATTTAGCTTGACGGTATCTGGCATCTCGGTCCTTTCTTTTGTAATTACGAACGTGTGCAATTCTCGACGTAATGGGGCGATACTAAAAGGCTCAAAATCCCGTCGACGACAAAATCTTTGATGGGGGGCAGAAGATCGGATCGGGAAAGTACGACGCCAGAAACATTAATCGTTTCCACTTCAAATGGAATTCCGACATTTTAGGTGTATGGTGTGTCTCTTGAAATTATTCGAAAGCGTTTAACGTCTCCATTTGTGTGTTAGTGATAATATGTAAGAGGCGTACAATGTTCAAATGTTTGTAAATCTATGGGACTTCTTTCATTATTAGTCTCTAGGCTTAAAAAAATATTTAAAGTAAGTTAAACTAACCTAAGGCCAACAGACGCACACGTGTCCGAAGCGGGGACTAGAACCTCCGACGGCAGTTTGGTCCCACGGGATTACAAACATTTGAACATTATTTTGCGCGCAGTCTGAAAGCATCGAAATGCTTTCTCGATGAACCATACCGCTGCCGTGTTGCGGTGGAGCTACCTGCACATTTGTGGAACTCGGGTCCCGTTTTCCCGGTTTTCGCGAGCGGCCGCCATAAACATTAGGCTGTCCTTGCACGTCCTCCGGACCGACGCAGACTTCCATGCGGCACATATCGTCCACTATTGCCCTATACTACAACTGCGAATACATGTTTGTATTCTTGACTCCTGCAGTCTCCGCAGTTTCCTTGACACTGATGCATGTCTGATGGGCATTGCAACGCTCAAATCGTTAAACTCGGACGCTGCAAATTTTATTTTGACATACAGGGTAGCCTGCGACAATATACAAATGCCCGGCTCTGTGCGAAAATCACAGATCCTGTCTGAGCACTAAAGGGAAAAAGTAAACTCTGGAAGTTTGGGTCGCCGACGGCGGTGGCCACGGGGACTGAAGCGCTCCAGTCACGGTCTGCACGGCCACTACGGTCGGGGGTTCGAATCCCCCCTCGGGCATGAATATTTGTGACGTCCTTTGGATTACTTAGTTCATAAGTAGTTTGTAAGTTTCGGGACTAATGACCCCGTAGTTAAGTCCCATAAGTTATACAAACATTCAAGTTTGGGTCGGTCCAGGAGAGAGCGGTCTAAAGCACCTCGCTGCGGAGCGCGCGGTTGCTCGCCGTGGAGGTTCGAATCCTCCCTGGGGCATGGGTGTATATGTGTTTGTCCGTAGGTTAGTTTACCTAGGTTTAAGTAGTTTGTAAGCTACGCAGTTTGGTCCGATAGATTTACAAACATTTGAATTTGGTCCAGGAGACGAGCACTGACAGGAAGCTCGTTTGGCTCGCGTATTCGCTTCGACGTTTGATAACGGTCGAGTCCGAAGGAGAGAACCAGGACAGACTGGCTCTCGTCGACTGGGCTGTGCCTGCTGCTAATTTGCCACAAACAAGCAGTCCCACACCAGTAACAAACCCGTGGAGCAACCACTGCTTTGCGATAGTAGCCATCGTCCTGCTGGAGGTGACATTTCCTGGCTGTTCTATCCTTCTGACAGCCGGTTTATCCAAACACTTGTAATTAGGGCACGTGATACCCGGACCACGATTTTAAGTTCGAAAATTGAGTTTAACTCGTCGCTGTGGTAAATATGGAAACTTGAAACTGCGGCGACGTTATTACCACACGACGTCATCGCCACACGTCCATTGCTGTTCTCGTTTTCTTGGCTGCTTAAGGACAACCACCGGTAGACATCCGCCGGAGAATAAGGATTGTGTATAGGACAGCAGTAATGTGATAACCGGGTTTAGACGTGGGTAAGAGACAAAGTTTGAAGCGAGCACGCGGCCGGCGCGGCGGCCTTGCGCGGCTGTCCTTCGGCCGCTGAGGCCCGGCCACAATTAGCCGCAGCAGGCGCGCCAGCCGCCCGCCCGGTCACCGGGTCACCTCCCACGCTACCTGCCTCTGCCCACTGCCCGCCCGTCCACAACGGACTCGCACCGCCGGAAATCACACCACATTTGCTTCCTCTGGTGGTATTTACTGACAGTGTCCGATTGCAAAAGACGTTCAAGTGTTTGTAAAGCAAAGCAACCAAAGTCCTCAGGTCTTCGGCCTCTACACTTACAAACTGCTTTAACTTATACTAAGAACAATACACACGCACACACATTCGTGGCCCAGCGACAATTAAACCGCTCGGCCGCGCAAACTTAAGCAAGGCGCCTTACAACGATCTACGCACCAATAGTCAATACGGATTCAGAAAGTATCATTCTTGTGAAATACAGTTACCTCATTACTAACATGAAGTGATGAGTGCTATCGACAACGGATCTCAAATCGATTCCACATTTCTTCATTACCAGAAGGCTTTTGACCCTGTACCAAGCGTTTTCTAAGCAAAAATATCGCCACAGCTGAGCTATCGAATTCGCGATTTCCTGTCAGAAAGGACACGGTACGTAGTAATTGACGGAATGCAATCGAATAAAATAGACGCGATATCTGACGTTCCACAGGGAAGTGTTTCAGGGCCCCTTCTGTCCCTTATCTTTATAAACTATTTAGGACACATTTCCAGCAACTCTCTTAGACTGGTCACGGATAATGCTGTCGTTTATCACTTGCTAAAGTCACCACAACATCAAAAGCAACTGCAGAATGATTTAAATATCTGCATCGTGCAAAAATTGGCAATTCACCCCAGACAATGAGAAGTGTGAAGTCATCCATATGAGCATTAAAAGAAATCCGTTAAACGTCAGTTACACGATAAATTACTCAAACCTACAGGCCGTCAATTCTACTAAATACGTAGGAGTAACAATTACGAACAACTTAAATTGGAAAGAACACATGGAAAATATTGTAGTGAAGGCGAACAAAAAGCTACATTTCATTGGCAGAAGTTCAGAGATGTGCAGTTCGTTTTGTATTATAGTGATATAGGAGAGAGGTTATCACGGAAATGATGGTGGAAATCGTTAAAACAAAGGCTTATTCGTTTCGGCGAGATCTATTAGCGAAATTTCTGCCGCTAACTTTCTCTTCCGAATGCGAACATATTTTGTCAGCACCCACCTACATAGGGATACATGATTATCTTAATAAAATAACAGAAATCGGAGCGAAAACGGAAAGATTCAGGTGTTTATTTTTACCGCGCGCTATTAGAGAGTGGAATGGTAGATAAATATAATAAAAGTGGTTGGGCCGGCAGCGGTGGTCGAGGAGACTGAGGCGCTCCAGTCACGGTCTGCACGGCCACTACAGTCTGGGGTTCGAATCCCCCCTCGGGCATGGATATTTGTGCCGTCCTAGTTCGTAAGTAGTTCATAAGTAGTTTGTAAGTTTAGGGACTGATGACCCCGTAGTTAAGTCCCATAAACTATACAAACATTTGAAAGTGATTGGATGAAATCTCCGCCATGCTCGTAAATGTGACTAGAGGAGTATTTATGTAGATATGCAGATGTAGGCTAGATCGCCACCTCACGGTGTATGAAGGTGAGAGTAACACTGTCACTTCCTCCTTGTCTCCTCCCAGTCGGGTATGACTCGCGGAAGAAGAAGAAAAGAGAAAGGACTGCAGGTATGTTTGCCGCTGTGCAAACGTTGCCTTGCCTCACAAACTTGAGTATCAGTATGGAATATCAGTTAACATTCTGCATTCTAGGTCTCATACCATACTATTTTTAATACTTACGCGGAAAGAAAAGCTTACAAAATTTAGTTGTAGGTTAAAGTGTTTGAGAATATTGCTGCTTTCTTTCGGTAAATTGCTCGATGTTTGTTCCTTCGAATATTTATATAAAGGAATTTTAATAAAATTAGTTATTATTAAATTATATTTCTAACTAGTTATTGTCTCGGTATATTTTTTTCTTCCTTATCATTCGAACCATCTGAGTACCCACTAATTATTTTTAGTAATTAAATTACTCACAGACATTATTGCACATATATCCTGGAGTCTGGGGTGTAATTTATTTTTCCAGAAAAATACTTATTTTGAGAAAATCTACATATTTTAAAATTACATTGTTAATCTGCTTTTATTTGACTCTAAATATTTTGCATTTTCTAATAATAGTAAAGCCATTTTATAAGTTTCGTCTAAACCTCTTTCTTTTGTATTTTCATTTATTACTTGTGACACAGCTTCGCATGGATGGAAT
Source organism: Locusta migratoria (assembly GCA_026315105.1). NCBI lineage: Eukaryota > Metazoa > Arthropoda > Insecta > Orthoptera > Acrididae > Locusta > Locusta migratoria. The sequence goes on from CM048745.1 coordinate 238,498,492, forward strand.
TTATATTATATATCTATAAAAATCGGAATGTGTATGTATTTTATTCATTACTATGTTCTACGTAACATGATTAAACACAATATATATCATGCTTATATAATCCTTAGCGCCTGTAATCCATATCACAGTTTAATGAATATTTGAAATTCTAAATATTGAAACGTTTGGATTGTTGTAGGGCACTTAAATAAATTCAACGGTAAAGTACAAAACTTGTGCTGGTCCGGGATTCGAACCCGGATTTCCCGCTTCAGGTCAGCGTTCGCCTTACCCAATTCGGATACCCACTCTTACTTATCTTCCTGCCCAAATTTTCAATTTGTAGCATAGTCCTATGGCAGTGTCTCGTGCCCATTAGTTCCTCTTGCTCGCAGACTATACTGGACTCCCGCAAGGGATCGGACTCGCCGCGGCGGTTTATCTGTGCGCACTAGGGCCTTCGGGGGTTAGAGTCCCCCTCGGGCATGGGTGTTTGTGTTGTCCTTAGGATGATTTACCTTAGTTTAAGTATTTTGTAAGCTACGGACTGATAACCACGCATTTGAGTCCGATTTACAAACATTCGAACATTTGATTTGGGCCGGACGATCGGGTCAATTGTGTACCTCAGATACTCTAGAGCGATAATAGAAACACTCCTTGGTTTCTACGATGTCACTGTCATCGATATCAGAGACGACAGTACTTTTATGCCGCAGTGAGTAATTGAGAAGGTAGAAAGAAATATTAGTGTGTAATGCCCCGGAGACATCATCAGAGACAGAGTACAGAGCACGAGCTTGGATTTGGGAGAGATAGTGCGGGAAATTGACCGCATCCAGCCAGAACCATACAGCCCCCATTCAGAGTATACTGGGAAACCGTTGGGTGGGAGAAAAACGCAGGCCTATGCAATATGCGACCCATCGACGTGAAATTAGTAAAAAGGGAAGGAAGGAACCTTATGATTTAGTGACCCATCGAGAAAGTGGTGACAGAGCACGAGTTCGGATCGGCAAATAAACGATAGTTGGGAAATCACGGAAAACCTAAATATCGATGAGCGGGGGCGGTTTGAATCACCGTCCTCCAGCGTGCTAACCATTGCACCAAGTCCGGAATCAGACAAGTGCCAGTACCGCAGAACTACTGTGGAGGAGGAGGAAGGATGTATCACAAAATCGAATTTTGTATAATTAGCTTCGAGATAATAAGATACTCTTACCACGTCTAGGAGTGTTCGAAAATGACCTGCTGGTATTTAGTTGGCTTGCAGTGCATTGAGTCTCTTATTCGTGGGGTTCATTGTCATCCAGGTCGTGACAATGAGCAGTGCACTTTGCGAGCTAAGCCGCGGAGAAAAACCTAGTACTCTACGCGGTAAAACAGAGGAATAACGCACAGTTTGTGGAAGCGCATCCGGTAAATTGGTGCTTGTAGCGAGGACGCTATCTGAGGAATATCCCGGAGTAACAACTGGAGCCTCTATCTTCGAGCATTTCGCAGAAGTAATTTGTCCGGGAAATCCCGAGCCACGTATTACAACTTCCGCAGCAAAGCGAGCGCGGCCAGGGGACGGAACCTGCAGCTGACGAAATATGACGACAGCTAGTGGCTAGACGGACACAGCGTTCGCTTCGCTACCAGTTACAGGTTCCGTCATTTTTTGCGATACCTGGCACTCTACCGGCGAATACAAGTCAAATGCACATAGTATGATACTGTTCACGGATCGGAACCAGTGAGGCGTAAACCTATCTTTTGTCGATAGCGTTATATGAATGAAATGAAATTTTGTAATTCTAAGCGCCCAAACTACTATGGTATCGCTCCCTACTCTTACAAAAAGAAACTTAATCTAACTTATACTTGGGACAACACACACACATCCATTCTCGATGGAAGACTCGAAGCTCAGACACGAGCGGCTGCGCGATGTTAACTTTGTACTAGAAATTAAATATAATCAAAATGTTCAAATGTTTGTACAGCTGTGGAACCAAATTACGGGGGGTCATCCGTCCCTACACATACAAACCATTTAAACTAACGTAAGCTAACAAGAAAACACACACACACACCACACACACATATGCTGGATGGAGGACTCGAACCTCCGACGGGAAACAGACGCGCATTCCACAGCAAGGCGCCTTAGAGCGCAGGGACACTCCCGCGTGGCGATATTAAATGCGTGACACCAAATGAATGAGTTGGATTAAAGGCTTGAACGTAGTCGCTCAAATTAAAACGACGTGTTACTTAGATGTTTGTAAATCTATCGGACCAAACTGCGTGGTAATCAGTCCGTAGCTTACAAACTACTTAAACCAAAGTAAACTAACCTAAGAACAACACACCCATGCCCCAGGGAGAACTGGAACCTCCGACGGCGAGCAACCGCACGCTCCGCAGCGAGGCGCCTGTGTTACATAGATTTTCTAGCAAAAAAGCTCTAGAACAAAGTGATGTGTACAATGAAGTTTCTTGCTAACTCCTATATGCGTAGTTAACTTGAACGCAATTATCTCTTTCTGAGAAAAAGACGTAGTTTTGTCACTCTTAATTACCAGCACCATTCATTAGACGTAATGTTGTCGTCATGATAATGGCATTAGTAGAATAACATAATTCTTTATTTTCACATTAACGCGTGAAGGGTCCCATTAACGAACAGACACGTGAAATAGCCTGGAGCTAACAGAAGTATTCTTTATCAATGTCTTTTCCTAAAATAATCTTTTGTTCACAAGGCAGCATTCAGATTCTAGTGCGCGAGAAACAAGTTTTCCGTAAAATAGGAACTTTACGATGAACACTATTATTTACACCATTTATTTACTGCACATTTAAAAGAACGAAGAAATATTAGGGTTTAGCGTCCCGTAGACAGCGTTGTCATAATAGGCGCAGCACACGCTGAGACTGTTTCTGTTAAGGATGGTGAAAGGAATCGGTCGTGCTCTTTGGAAGGAACCGTCCCGGCATTTACCGAGCGAGGTGGCGCAGTGGTAACACAGTGGACTCCTATTCGGTAGGATAGTGCTTCAAATGCATCTCTGGGCATTGAGACTTAGAATAATACATATAATAATATAATATTTTATTTTATTTTACTATGATGACCGGTTTCGATCTACATGGATCATCATCAGATCATGTTTGTAAAAAGGAACAAATATGTGTTGTTGAATTATGAAATAATAAGACTAAATACAGTACAAAACTGGTATACCCTTGGTGAGGAGATGGCCCATCTCTTGTGGATCAACACTGCTAGCTATAACTTGGTTGCTTGGACTGTTATAGCGAAGGCCACGCCCATCGTCTTTAGGCTGTCGCCAATTGCAACCAATGATGTGAATAAGGGTTATATCAGTACATCGGTATTTGGTACATTATATATTGGCAATATGAATAACGTATACATATTATAGGATGAAAACATGTTGTAAAAAGGAATAACGAACATAACTGTAAATAACAATGAACTGCCCTATATGGGACGTTCGATAGAAGGAAGCCATGCATAGATAGTCTGTAGGAAATTTATATTGGCATCGGTTATATAGCTTCAGTATGGATATTGAAAAAAGTTCAAATGTTTGTAGAGCTTATAGGACTTGACTACGGGGTCATCAGTACCTGAACTTACAAACTACTTATGAACTACCTTATACTAAAGACGGCACAAACATCCATGCCCGAGGGGGATTCGAACCCCCGACGGCGAACTGCCGCGCGCACCGCAACACAGCGCTCCAGTACGCATGGCTAATCCGCCGCGGCCATGGATATTACATGAGTCCAGAATCCAGTGTGTTATCGCTGCGTCACATCGCTAGAGAGAGAGAGAGAGAGAGAGAGAGAGAGAGAGAGAGAGAGAGAGAGAGAGAGATTTCAAAAGTTAGTGATACCCATGGTTTCGCACCAACACCACCTAGAGAGAAGGCCGCGGCGCTCTCGTGTGACGTCAGGGAGAGTAGGTTGCGCGCGCATAGCTTACCGGCTCGCTGCTTCGGCATAGTGGGCCGTGCCCCAGCGACTACCCAGTCATCTATGCGCGCGCAACCTACTCTGCCTGACGTCACATGAGTGCACCGTGGCTTTCTCTCTAGGTGGTGGTGATGGAGCAGATGCGACCAGTTTGAGGGATGTTTGGGGGGATACAATCAATCTCATGTCTGAAATACTGTATACGCACATTATTTTGGGAGTGTTCAACGACCATTCTTGAAGATGGGAATGACGTGAGATTTAGTTACAAGCATTAGGAACGCTTCGCTGTTCTACAGACTTTTAGATGAAGATTTCGCATGCTCCGAGTGCATTTTGTCGTTAGCGCCATAATTTAAAGGATGTTCATGTGTGACGCAGTTTTGGAAATATGTGACGTGGAGTGTTACGGCGCAGGTGAGAACGGTGAATGTGGCCACTGCGGGCAGAGGAGCATAGAGCACTGAGCACTGTGCCGGCGCCAGCTGCGCGCGCTGCGGGTCGGCCGCGGCCGCGCATGCGCCGGCAGGATGCGGGCAGCGCGCGCTTCCGGACTCCCAGCTACGCACGCCATAACGCTCGCACACTAGACCTTGCCTCGTACAGTTCTGCAACAGGTTTTGTACTCCCCAAAATACGTGAACAACCATCCCGTGAAACCTAGCTGTTCTCTTCGTTACGAGAAGCAGGAAGCGGGATATATGCGCGCACAAAGATGCTGTGTTTCTCGACTTATAGGAGTCGTTTAACACAGTTCGAAAATGCTCAAATATTTGTATAGTTTATGGGACTTAACTACGGGGTCACCAGTCCCTAAACTTACAAACTACTTATGAACTAGCTAATCCTAAGGACGGCACAAATATCCATGCCCGAGGGGGGATTCGAACCCCCGACCGTATTGGCCGTGCAGACCGTGACTGGAGCGCCTCAGTCCCATCGGCCACCGCGGTCGGCAATACAGTTCGACAAAGGCACTTAATGAACAAAATATGAGAATGCCAACTGTGTCACTGAACGGAAGAGTTTTCAGCAAACAGGACAGAACATTCCATTCTCAAGGGAAAGTAGCCTCCCCATATACTTCCCACATAAAACAAATTTCTGGCCATAAAATGCATATTTTAAAAACCATCAGCTGTTTATTAAAAACCTTATACATCTACCAGTTTCGGTCATAGACCATCTTCATGGATAAAAAGGTGTTACAACAGAATGGTGAAATGCATCAAATAAAATACATCCAACTGAGACAAACTGGAGTCAGTATAACTAAAAGTGTAAAAATTACATTGGTCATCTTAGATAAAACCTATCAGTCAAACATGACATAAAAGATGAGACAGACTTAAAATATTAATTTTATGAAATATATTACTGCTGTTGACACTCGCCTCACCAAAGCATTCAAAACTTCTGGCCGCGGCGGTTAGGCGTGAATACTGCGCGCGGTCGTTCGCCGTCGGGGTTTCGAGTCCCACCTCGGGCATGTGTGTTTGTGTAGTCCTTAGGTTAGTTTACCTTAGTCTAAGTAGTTTGTAAGCTACGGACTAATAACCTAGCAGATGAGTCCGATAGATTTACAAACTTTTTTCTTAATTTTTTGGTGAGCTGTAATTTTTCTTCGCCTTTTTCCGGCATGCGCGGACGCGGCGTCGTTATTTCTGATTTGGTGTAGTTAATTTAACGGGTGGCTGGATGCCTGTTGTATCGCCATCCCACTACCCTCCACGAGATAAAAAATGTACACCCCAATTGTGTGCGTATTGTGATACACATGTGAAAAATGTGCGAATATTTTTCCAAGAATCGACTCTAAAATGAACTCGTTAAGAGCTATGAGCACACAGTGTTCACGGTATCGAAGATGACGTGTCCATGTGTATCACATTGCGTTACATTTGTGCACTCGCTCGGTTGCTGAAGTTTGTCCCCGAGGCGCGACATGGCCGTGGGAAGGCTAGCAGCGTGTGTCGGTGAAGCGGCCAGCGACACTCCGCGGCGCCGCTGTGCAGCGGCGTGTGGTGGGAACGGCCTGCGGCGGCATTGGCCCACTTGCCGGCGAAAGCCAGCCGCCGCTCAGCTGGCCGTCTTCCGGCGGAAGGTCGCTGGACGTGGCGTGGCGCAAGGCCCCCCACCTCAACCTGACACTGACAGTGCGCACTGGCCAGGAGCCTGCGCCCCCAGCACAAACACAACTGTAGCTACGAGACTTTTACTGGCGTACACAGACTGCCTCACGATTTTGATATTACAGATATTTCGTTCCATCATAAAATAAGTGTACGGAAGTTGTCACTTATTCGTCTAACAAGGAAGGTACTTGGGCTCGAACAAACACATACACCAAAATCGTATGAGAGATAATGTTCAAATGTTTGTTAAGCTTATGGGACTTACCTACGGGGTCATCAGTCCCTGAACTTACAAACTACTTAGGAACTACCTTATACTAAGGACGACACAAATATCCGTGCCCGAGGGGGGATTCGAACCAATGACCGTAGTGGCCGTGCAGACCGTGACTGGAGCGCCTCAGTCCCCGCGGCCACCGCGGCCAGCGAGAGATAATGTAAAGATCCCTTATTGCACTAGTGATACTCCCGCATCTGCAAAACTCTGCAGTCGTCCGTTAGAGGCCTCTGCGTGTACATTGCCACATTGCACTTTGACCTGTCGGTTCGCCAGTAGGGACGGTGCAGTGTGCCTCCGAAGTTGCGTTTTGTGATGTCATTTGTGTGGTGAAGCGTCAGATGGAGCGGCGATTGCTAATCAAAAAAAAAAAAATGTTCAAATGTTTGTTAAGCTTATGGGACTCGACTACGGGGCCATCAGTCCCTAAACTTACAAACTACTTATGAACTACTTACGAACTAGGACGGCACAAATATCCATGCCCGAGGGGGGATTCGAACCCCCGACCGTAGTGGCCGTGCTGACCGTGACTGGAGCGCCTCAGTCACCTCGGCCACCGCGGCCGGCGATTGCTAATCAATCCTGCTAAAGTATTGCGATTACTTGAGATGAAGTTACGAAGGACCCTTCTTCGTGAAGATGGTATTAATGTAGAAGATGATTCATTTGCATGCTTTCTCGTATCTGTTATGGTACAGAAATATGAGCATAAGTTAGATACTGTTGTTACAAACTCATTATTATGATAATAGGGATAATAATGACGAACAACTCACTGCAAGCAGTAGTGCTACGCTAAGTGCGGGAAGAGGCGATGGAAGCAGTGGCAGTGAATACAGTCTTTCGGGAAGAAGGTTAAAGTTGCAACTATCATCACGGCTTTTGGTGGCAATTCGCTAGAGAACATGTTCGATGATTATTACATAAGTTATAGTTAAGATATCTGCATTACATGTGGCGTCTACAATTACAAATGTTCAAATGTTTGTAGAGCTTATGGGACTTAACTACGGGGTCATCAGTCCCTAAACTTAAAAACTACTTATGAACTAACTACGACCAAGGACGGCACAAATATCCATGCCCGAGGGGAATTCGAACCCCCGACCGTAGAGGCCGTGCAGACCGTGACTGGAGCGCCTCAGTCCACTCGGCCACCGCGGCCGGCTACTCTACAATTACATCTACAGTGCTATCTAGAGCATGGTTGCAGAGCTTTGCAGAAAAACGACACCCACCGGCACATTGAGGTGTACGTAGAGATCCCGTAACCAAACGTTCATACAGTTATGTTTGTTAGAGCCCATGTGCTTTCCCTGTAAGACATATGAAGTAAACAGTGCTCGGTCGGTTGCTGTATTTCAGACTAATAGCGTCGTAGTTCATGTACACGTAAACAGAAGTGCTGGAGGCCTGCCCTGGCCTCTCTTACTTTCGTGTCACATAGCGGGACACAGGCCGCACCGCGGGATTCACAGCCGCTGCTGCTGGACCGGTGACCGGGCCTCCGCCTGCCACCAGGCAGTCCCGCCAGCCTTCTCAGTGGGCGCAGAATGAGCGCACAGTCTCGTGACACTTGCGCACACCTCGGTCGCCAGTGACAGATTTATTCCCTTTGCGAGTCACATGACGCTTTTGATTTTCTAGACCAGTGCAATAGTGTTAAAGGCAAATAGTCTTTCAGAACAGTTTCGAACTGACGGTAACCGCAGATGCTTCAATTACGTTCCGGCCGTCCACGGCAATGGTCACAGACACGCACCAAGTGGGTAAAATTAAAGTACACTACCGTACGTGAGCAGAATCGTTGAACAAGTCAGTTACTGGTGTCTGCAAAGCTAGTGTTCAGGCGAAACGAAACGTTATTTGATTAGGCTGATGGAGACTGAGCACTAACAGGGAGACAACGTGGATGGCGAAAGTAAATTGTCGTCACATTGTTTGTGAAACCATGCCGACTTACAGTCGAAATAATTTGGACATATTACAATCAGTAGATGGCAAATGGATCTCTAGTACGCTCCTTTGTTGTCCAACATAAAACCTCGTCCTTCGAACTTCACAGTTGGTACAACACACTAAGGTACGTATCATTTCCCAGGCGGTACGTAACATGTGGGAGCTAGAAAATGGCTGCCGGCCGCGGTGGCCGAGGGGACTGAGGCGCTCCAGTCACGGTCTGCACGGCCACTACGGTCGGGGGTTCGAATCCCCCCTCGGGCATGGATATTTGTGCCGTCCTAGTTCGTAAGTAGTTCATAGGTAGTTTGTAAGTTTAGAGACTGATGACCCCCTAGTTAAGTCCCATAAACTATACAAACATTTTCGAACATTTTAGAAAATGGCTAATATGGCCAAAAAAAAATGTTTGTCAAGCTTATGGGACTTCAGTCCCTAAACTTAGAAACTACTTACGAACTAGCTAATCCTGAGGACGGCACAAATATCCATGCCCGAGGGGGGATTCGAACCCCCGACCGTAGTGGCCGTGCAGACCGTGACTGAAGCGCCTCCGCGGTCACCGCGGCCGGCAATACGGCGAAAGTCATGGTTGTAAATTAAAAATTTATGCCATGAGAATAACGGACAGTTCCTTAAAAAATGAAAAAGGTATACACTTGACAATCAAACCACCAAAAGTCGCCTTAAGCAGCTTTAGAAGAGTTAAATGGACTGCTGGATTTGTTACTGATCTAACGTCCAAAGACTAGACAATATCCGAAGTGAATGAGCTGTCCTGATCGACCGGTTCTACTACAGTTTCTCTCGTTACAAGGGAACACTCCATATCTCCCTTTATACTGGGGTAGCCCGCGTCTCGTGACACCTAAAAGCTAATAATAATAATTTCGTGTGGCTCATTGGCCTAGTGCAAGTCTTTCAATTGAACGCTACTTCGGCAAGTTGCGTGTCTCTAGCCTACCCCAGTTATCCAACCGGGAAAGGCGACCTACAGCTTAAAGTGGAATCCGAACCACGTGTCGTTTCTGGCGACTCTTCACATTGTTGAGAGGTGAAGGACGGGTTAAAGCCCAGACTGAAAAATCCGAGGTCCGCCCCGGTTTCGAACCCGCGACTTTCGGTTTAAATTCGAGCGCTTTACCCCAAGATCACCGGGTCCGACACCTAGTAGGTAATATCGCAATACATTGGGGTATCCGGATACTTTTCTTCACATAGGGTTTGGAGCATGCAAAGTTACGCTGGTTGCCTACGTCACAGAACTGTAGGGCTACGTCGGAAAAGTGTAGCAGAAGAATCTGGCCGGCCGCGGTGGCCGAGGTGACTGAGGCGCTCCAGTCGCGGTCAGCACGGCCACTACGGTCGGGGGTTCGAATCCCCCCTCGGGCATGGATATTTGTGCCGTCCTAGTTCGTAAGTAGTTCATAAGTAGTTTGTAAGTTTAGGGACTGTTAACCCCGTAGTTAAGTCCCATAATCTAAACAAACATTTGAACATTTTTTAGAAGAATCTGCAGGGAATCGTGCAGGAAATAGGAATTGATTCTCAACATTAATAAATGTTAAGTGTTCTGTTTACACAGAAAGAAAGATCCTTTCTTAATGTATTTACTCAACAGCGGGGCAAACACAGGAAGCAGTTATTTCCGGTGATAGAAGACAGAGAGAAGATCTAACGCAGGGCTGGGCAAATGCCATTTCGCGAGCGCGAGCGCTCTCAGCGGCTCACGCGGCCTGCTCGCGGCTCCCCCCCCCCCCCCCCCCCCACTCCGCCAGCCAGCAGTGCCCCCCACTCATACTCTACTATCCGCGCACCTCACTACACCACGCGGAACCACTCGTTCTGTTTGCTTGTGGAAATCGCGTCCGGCGGTTATTGTTGTTTTCTCCATAATGAAACTGACAAAATCGAAGCTTAGAAGTAGTCGTTTCGGGATCATTTAGTAAGCGGGCAAGCGTCATACAGACGATCGGCAAACAGCAGCGCCAGACGCTGCAAATGTTTGTAAATCTAAGAGACTTAACTACGTTGGTCATCAGTCCCTAGGCTTAAAAAATCTTAGACTACCTTAAAGTAACTTATGCTAACAACACAAACACCCACGCGCAAATGAGGACTCGAAACCCCGACGGCGAACAGCGGCGCGCATCGCAGCAGGGCGCCTTAGTGCGCACGGCTATTGTGTCGCGGCAACATATGCTGCAAGAAAGATGTTCTGTTACGTGGGACGACTTCTTTTAAAGTCCCGAGCGCATACGTTCCTCGAAGAGTCGACCAATATATGCTTCTTCATCTCGCGAAATGACAAGAAAGATAAAGATTAAAGAGATTAGAGGGTACACGGAGACTTAGGCGTCGTTGTAGAATATCACCTCAGATTTGTGACTGGACAGAGGATTTTCTGTCAGAGAGAACACAGTTTGTAGTAATGGATGGTAAGGCATCGAGTAAAACAGAGGTGATATCCTGCGTTCCCCAGTGTAGTGTCATTGGTCCTCTGCTATTCCTTATCTACATAAATGATTCGGGAGAAAATCGAAGCAGCTCTCTTAGGTTGTTTGCAGCTGAAGCCGTCATTTATCGTCTAGTAAAATTATCTGAAGATGAAAACAAACTGCATAACGATCTAAATAAGAAATCAGTTTGGTGTAAAAATTGAGAAAAAAAAATGCTTGTAAAGCTTAAGGGTCTTAACTTCGGTGTCATCAGTCCCTAAACTTACAAACTACCTTATACTAAAGACGACACAAACATTAATGCCCGAAGAGGGGGGTTGGGGGGATTCGTGCCTCTGACGGGGAAAAACGTCGCGCATCGCAGCACAGCGCCTCAATGCGCTCGGCCGTTCCGCCGCGGCTAAAAATTGGAAATTGACTCTAAATAATGAGAAGTGTGAAGACGTCCACATGAATACGAAGAGAAATCTGTTAAACTTTGTATACAAGATATATAAATCAAGTGTGAAGGCCGTAAACTCCACTAAATACCTATGAATTACTATTTCATCAGACTTAAACGGGAAAGAACATGTAGATAATGTCGTGGGAAAGGCGAACCAGACTGCGTTTTATTGGCAGAACCCTTAAAAGATGCAACAGAACTACTAAGGAAACTGCATACACTACGCTTGTCCGGCCTTTTTTGGAGTATTGCTACCCAGTGTGGGATCCTTAACAGGTGGGTTTGATGGAGGCCATCGAAAGAACCCAAAGAAGGGCAGTCGTTTTGTATTGTCACGATACAGGGGAGAAAATGTTCAAATGTTTGTAAATCTATCGGACCAAATTGCGTGGTCATCAGTCCGTAGCTTACAAACTACTTAAACCTAGATAAACTAACCTAAGGACAACACACACAGCCATGCCCCAGGGAGGAGTCGAACCTCCACGGCGAGCAACCGCGCGGTCTGCACGGCCACTACGGTCGGGTGTTCGAATCCCCCCTCGGGCATGGATATTTGTGCCGTCCTAGTTCGTAAGTAGTTCATAAGTAGTTTGTAAGTTTAGCGACTGATGACCCAGTAGTTAAGTCCCATAAACTATACAAACATTTGAACATTTGAGCAACCACACGCTCCGCAGCGAGACGCTTTAGACCGCTCGGCTACTCCACTGCGGCTACAGAGGAGACAGCGTTACGGAAATGATACAGGATCTGGGATGGGAATCATTACAACAATGGCGCTTATTGCTGCGGCGTGGACTACTTACGAAACTCCAATCGCCAACATTCTCCTCCGAATGCGAAAATATATTGTTGACTCCCAGCTCCATTGGTAGAAATGGTCATCAGAATGAAATACGAGAAATAGAGCTCGAACGGAGAGATTCAGATGTTCTTTCTTCCCGCGCGCTACTCGAGAATGGAATAGGAGATGAATAGTATAAAGGTGGTTCGATGAACCCTCCGCCTGGTACTTCAATGTAATTTGCAGAGTATCCCATGTAGATAGGCAGTAGTTGTTACCCTCGAACCATACGCGACCTGGTAGGAGGACTAAGTGAAAATGGCACACGAAGTACTCCCCGTTGTCGGCTGCTGAGTGTGGATGTGGAGCTGGCACGTGGGCTGGGGACAGGCGGGTCAGTAAGTGGCGCTAATAGGAAACCGCTGTACACACCTCCAGTGGAATGCTTCCGCGCTGTCCCGCGCCAGCCGCCGCGACATCGGCGGCCGAGGAAACCGCCAATTCGCGGAATGAAGGCGGCGCGGCGGTAAGTTAAAGTAAGCAGATTGTATAGACCGGCGTGGGCGGCGGTGCCAGGCTGTCTGGCGCAGCACAATGCGAGCAGCGGCGGCAGGGAGGGGGCACTGTAGCCGGGCGCCGCGCGAGGCCGCGGACAACGGCAAGTGCCGCGGACTAGCGGGCACCGCTGCCACAGCGCCATCTCCAGGGCGCCGGGCGCAGCCTTCAAAGCATGGATCACGCTATTAACCTATACTACTACTCCATCAATTTCTCTGATCTTTTTCTAAGGACTATCGGAATATTCGATTTCGACTAGTTTCGCCAAAATATTGGTTTCGGCTGCAGGGATCTCAAATCGATTCCATATTTTTGGATTTCAGGAAGGCTTTTGACACTGTACCCCACAAGCGGCTTCTTATAAAATTGCGTGCTTATGGAATATCTCCCCAATTGTGCGGTAGGGTTCACGATTTCCTATCAGAAAGAACACAGTTCGTTGTAATTGACGGTAAGTCATCGAGTAAAACAGAAGTGATATCTGGCGTTCCACAGGGAAGCGTTATAGGTCCCCTACTCTTCCTTGTGTTTATAAACGATTTAGGAGACAATCTGTATAGCTCCCTTAGATTGTTCGCGGATGATGCTGTCGTTTATCGATTAGTGAAGTCAACAGAGATGCATGGTGCGAAAATTGGCAATTGACACTAAATAAAGAAAAGTGTGAAGTAATACACATGACCACTAAAAGAAATCCGCTGCACTTCAATTACGCGATAAATGAGTCAAACCTTAAGGTCGTAGATTCTACCAAATACCTAGGAGTTACAATTACGAACAACTCTGACTGGAGAGAACACATAGAAAATATTGTGGGGAAGGCGAACGAAAGGTTATGTTTCATCGGCAGAACGCTTCGAAGAAGCACCAGCTCCAGCAAAGAGACTGCCTATATCACACTTGTGCGTCCTCTCCTGGAGTACTGTTGCCCCTTGTGGGGACCCTCACCAGGTGGGACTGACGGAAGACATTGAGAAGGTTCAGAGAAGGGCAGCTCGTTTGGTTCTATCACGTTACGGAGGGGAAAGCGTCGTCGCGGTGGAGTAGCCGAGCAGTCTAAAGCGTCTCGCTGCGGAGCGCGCGGTTGGTCGCCGTGGAGGTTCGAGTCCTCCCTGGGGCATGGGTGTGTGTGTTGTCCTTAGGCTAGTTTACCTAGGTTTATGTAGTTTGTAAGCTACGGACTGATGGCCACGCAGTTTGGTCCGATAGATTTACAAACATTTGAACAATTTTTGGGAAAGCGTCACGAAATGTTGCACGAATTGGGGTGGAAATCATTAAAAGAAAGACTTTATTCATTGCGGCGTGATCTGTTTGCGAAGTTTCAATCACCGACTTTTACTTCTGAATGTGAAAATATTTTGCTAGCACCCACCTACTTAGGGAGACATGACCATCCCAATGAAATAAGAGAAATCAGATCGAAAACGGAACGATTTAGGTGTTCTTTCTTTCCGCGCGCTATTAGAGACTGGAACGGTAGAGAAAAGTTATGAAAGTGGTTAATGAACCCTCTGCCAGGCACTTGAATGTGATTTGCAGAGTATCTATGTAGATGTAGTTTCTGTTCAGGCCGAAACTAGCTTTCGTGAACTTACGAACGAAGTCGGTGCGCGTTCGGGATTGATTCAGTGCACGTAAAAAAAATTGTTGTTGATCACAATATAAAGCAATCGCATCTTACTGTGATATTCTTTTATACTGTAACAATTTAACATATTCAGTATTGTACTTAATGGCGCGGGTTATCATACTGTTATGTTGAAAAGTTTTATTAATGTGCTTCCTTGAAAGCTTTTTTAATAATCACTATGTTTTTAAGAAACACTGATCATGTGGTACACAGCTTTTCCTGTTGAGTTTGCTTAAATTTTCACTGATAACAATCATACTCTTAGTCGGAACTATGACGTTATTTTCCGAAATACTTCAAGCAGCACTGATTGAATTTGATTTATTGGCAGGAACAAAGACTATTAGTCATCAGCACTACGTAACAACAACTTTTTTAACATAAATCTAATTCCATTAATAAATGAATGAAAAATAATAATGTTAACGAAGAAATTCGAACAACCAACAAAATTTTACGAATATGAGGTGTTGGCTCCGCGCGAGTCAATTCTGTCGGCGAAAGGACCTAACCTGAGTCTGTACTGACAATGCTCCACAATTTTGCTTACATATCGAAGTTAGGGTAAAGTCTAAATATTATTTCTGTATCACAGCATTGTCAGCAAAAAACGTATCGTAATTCGGATCCTGGACTTTATTTTGAGGAGATACGTACTAGCAACAGTTTTGTATATTTTTAGCTATTCTCTTTTGCACTTTCTTTGGAAACGATATTACTTCACCGATATCGGGTAAGAGGTATTCGTAGGAGTCCAACTTAAGGCGTGGTGGTTTAATATTTGCTACTGCTGGATGCATAGTTTAGGCCAGTAAATCGATACGCCTCCTATGTCATCTTTTGCGGACGCCTTACATACACGAAAGAAGGCTTAATAAAGGGAGAGGAGATTGCAAAAAGTGATTTATGGTATAACGTAAATTTACGGAAACTTAAACTTAATTAAGTTTCGGCTTAGGCAGAAACTAGATGAGCAGCCGAATATTAGGTTACTGTTTCGGTTTCGGTCGCAAATCGTTTCGGTCAGTCTATTCTTGCAACCTACAAAAAGGGCCAGTCATATATTAATTAGTAATAAACGGATGTGGATTTAGGTGTAGGGTTGTATGAAGAAAAGAGTTTTTTCTACTGTTTCCTCACAAGTTTTACATTTGTTTAAATTCTGAATTTACTAAGTCCCGCGTGAGCCAGTTTTGAAAGGTTTGGTGTAAATATTTGACGTACGATCAGCTAAGAACTTAACGAGATTTGTGATAACAATGTTAAAGGACGACCTGCCTCTATGCAGTAGAACAGGTTTTTGAAGAACGGCTCGTGCTTGAGTACAGTGACGCTCCAGTCCAGCTACATATAGCTCGTTGACGACGGGGCGACAAAAGTAGACAAGCCCAGTGAGTAGACCGATATCGGTGTTAGGTATTCAGCAGTGCTTTGCCTTGGACAGTGTAATGTTTTTATGGATTCTTAAGTAATTACATTTTATTTTACCACTTTCAAACAGAATACTCAGCTTTTCAATATTACGATGTATGGGGGTTATGCTCGCTGCAACATTATTCTCCTGGGGCGTCGTGGTAGAAATAAATACTCGTGGGTACAATTTTTCACTTCTTCTTTAATTTGCACTCAAAGTGCTTCTCCACCAAACATTACAACTTTAAACTTGTGTACACAAATTACCACAACAACACAGACTGACAGATTCCAAAGTACTTCAGAAGCGGCAAAACTCGAACTCCCCCACGCAAGGCGCTGAAGCAAATATATAACATCGACAATAATGGCATTACATTATCCATTGTTCATAACAATTGAATATACTGATTTACAATTACCGAACATACAAATAAAACATTTCATGTACACAAGAATAATCACATTATAAAATGAAAACTATGCATACAATAATTTTAGATGGCGCATGTATTTTTAAGACGAAATTTCCGATCTTTCTGTTGACAACAAAGTGCGATGTTAAATGTCAATTAATTTGTTAATGAGTACATCATACATGTTCCTAACATATATTGAACTATCAAATATATTGTCAATTCTGAAACTAGGTTTAAAATCTCACGTCAGTCATTATATACAAAGAATTACAATATTGAATTTCGACTATTACATTAATTAACACAATTAGCTGGTCAATACAACTTGTTTATGAGCCTATCCTATATACAATGCTATTTATTTTCATGACTTTATGTTTTACATAAGTTTGTACCCTTCGTCTGTCTATTTATTAAAATAATGTACAATGGCAAAAGTATTGTTTATAGAACTGTCTGGAAACGTCTTATACAAATCTATTAATTAATGAAATCTATCACTTGTTTTGATCACAGTATCACCGAGACACTGTCCTACACCGATTCCTAGACTGGCTATTTCGTTTGTAACTTCACACGCAAAATATATCACCATTAAACCACACGATTCCGGGTCGGACGCAGACGGTATCGTACGATAACATTGAGGTTAGAGGACCAACAGTATCGTCACAACAGCAAACATCTCGGAACCTAGAAATGTGTGAGCAAGGTGAGCGGCGCACAGCAGCAGACGGCCGCGCGGCCCATTAGGGCACGTGCCGCACGCCAATGCACGGCACTGCTAACCACCCAAGGCACTGCCGATGCCGTAACCGCCGCAGTAGCCATACTCCTTTGTTTTTACAGCGTCCTCTTTACACAGCTAAATACTCCACGACTGGGAGGCACTTACACTTGAAAACTCATTCTCAGAACCTTCGAATTTTGCAAATGTACAGTCATTAAGCGAGGGAAAGAATTATAGAGTACCGTCAGAAGGGGTGAAGTCGATCAAGTGGGGGGGGAAGTCGACCGGCAATACAGCATTATAATTTACACTACTTCCGCCTGGCGGTACATCCGGGAGCTTCACGCTACACATACTTGTTGGAAGGCAATGAGTTGCAGAGTAGTGTGTTTACCTGTAGAATTTTCTCTCTGAGTATCCATTCAGTGGGATTGTGGGATTATAAACAAATGCATTTTGGTGGCCTGTTAATGAAGCAAGACCAAACCTGCCACAATACGACCTTATAGTCATATAATTCTGCTGTTTTCGGAGTGTTAGTCGGTAAGTGAACTCATTGTCATTTTATTTATGTATTTGAAAAAGCAGAAGTTTGTTGTATGGACGAGTACTGATCTAAAAATTGAATTGTCGTACTTTGTAGGGTGCAGTCGATCATGCCGCGAACATATGTGAAGAAGGTTGGAAGAGAGGTAAAAAAGAACTACAATCCAGTATATCTGGAAAATGCCGTTCAGGAAGTAAAGAAAGGGCAGTTGAGTATTCGTAAAACATCTGAGTGTTACGGTGTGCCCTATACAACGTGAAATGAGTGGGTGAAGGGCAAACGTAGATATAAATATGGTGGGCAGCCTGCTAGACTCCTCGGTAAAGGTATGTTCTCGAAACTTCGACAAAAGCCCGTACCGAGCGACAGAGCGTCTCTCCTGCAGAGTCTTCCACTGGAGTTTAGCGATCATCTCCGTAACGCTTTCACGATTACCAAATGATTCTGTAACGAAGCGCGCTGATTTCCGTTGGATCTTCTCCACTTCCTATATCAATCCCACCTGGTACGGATCCCACACCGGTGAGCAGTATTCAAGCTGTGGGCGAACAAGTGTACTGTAACCTACATCCTTTGTTTTCGGACTGCATTTCCTTAGTATTCTTCCAATGAATCTAATTCTGGCATCTGCTTTACCAACGACTGATTTTATATGGTCGATCCATTTTAAATCCCTCCTAATGACTACTCCCAGATACTTTACGGAATCAACTGCTTCCAGTTGCTGACCTGTTATAGTGTAGCTAAATGATAAAGGATCTTTCTTTCTGTGTATTCGCAGCACATTACACTTGTCTACATTGAGATTTAATTGCCATTCCCTGCACAATGCGTCAATTCGACTCTTTAAGCCGCGGCGGAGCGGCCGAGCGCACTGAAGCGGTATGCAACGATGTGCGAGGCCGTTTCCCGTCGGGGGTTCGAATTCCCCCTCGGCTATGGATGTTTGTGGCGTCTTTGGTGTAAGGTAGTTCATAAGTAGTTTTTAAGTTTAGGGACTGATGACACCGTTGTTAAGTCCCATAAGCTCTACAAACAATGCTCGTTAAAAATAAGACCTTACAAACAGTGTGAAAACCTTGTAAGTTGAGTGTGGGGTGGAGAGTGTCCTTGCACATCACACAGATACTGGAGAACCCGGGTACCTGCCACCGACAGCATTATTAGCGAGGAAGTGGTGGTAGCAGAGGTGGGCAGTGGCGATGGGCGCTGGCAGTGAGTGCGGGCCGAGGGCAGGCAAGAATAGGCGCGCCGGCCGACTATTTGCCAACCTCGGCGGCCACTTTGCGAAAGCGCCGCCACGGCCGACAAACAGCGCGGCGCCCGCTGCACTCGGCACTCCGCGCCGTGACGTCACCGGGCGTGACGCAACGCCGCCGCCGCCCCACTCTCCTGTGTATAGCCGGCCGGGCTCCACTGCGGAATGCTGACGGGCACAATTAAATTGCACATGTGGGCGCCCGCGACTTGGTCACACAGTAACGTGAACCTGACTGCGACGTAGCTTCTCTGTCTCGATCTAAAATCTTTCTGGAGCTCTCAAGGTACCTAGGCCTCGAAAACTTTGATTTTGATTCGAAGAAATCCCTGCTACCGGAAGTTAAAAATCATTTTCAATTATTGCATTCAACGGATGCATGCAATGCCAACATGAACTACATCCTTGCGTATTTGAGGTCATCGCCAGGTCTAAAGCTATTCATATACGAAAGGACCAATCTCCTAAGGTTATCGGTCCGTAGACTTAAATTACTTACACTGAGTTATGCAAAGCAGAACGTACACACCAACGCCCGAGAGAGAGGACTCCAATCTCCGATGAGGAGCGGCAGCGCAAACTGTGGCAAGGCGCCTTAACCGGCGCGGCTATTTCCGCGCGGTTGTCCGACATCTTACAAAATCACAGGCGGAGGGGGACCGAGGGCAATTTGTCGACGGACACTGCAGTATCAGGTTGAGAATTTCGGTCGGGACGGAAATGTGTCCGGGCACAGAGACGTTAAGAAATACGTTCGCGGCAAGTGGAGAAAACGGGTTTACTGGCCACGGTGGCCGAGTGCACTGAAGCACACCAGTCACGGTCTGCACAGCCACTACGGTCGGTGGTTCGAATCCCCCCCACGGGCATGGATATTTGTGCCGTCCTTAGTCTTAGCTAGTTCGTAAGTAGTTTGTAAGGTTAGGGACTGATGACGCCGTAGTTGAGTCCCATAAATTCTACAAACATTTGAACATTTGAGAAAACGGGTTCGAGTTCCGGTCCGGCACAAATTTTCAACTTTGCCATTCAACTTACTTCAACGCTTTGTAACTACTACTGCCTGAAGTTCTTTTTCAGCAATAATATGGACCTATACTCCTACCAGGCAGTGAGAAAACGTTGTAAGAAAATGTCCTCTAAATAAAGTTTTACGAACGTATCCAATGTTACACCTGTAAATAAAATGAAAGCTATTGCAAAAATATAAGAGTAAAAAAGTGATAATAATGTAATATCACAGCTAAATTCGTTTCATTGTTTTGGTATGGAGATATCGCTATACAAAAGTAAGTCAGGCGTGGTTTAAAATACACAGAAATATAACGCAATAATGGTTGTGTATTAAAAAAAAAAAAATAAGGAAAGCGGGAACATTCAACACTTCGCAAAGTCGTGAGAAAGTCTGCTGTTATGTGCGATAGTGTACTCTGGAATTTAAGAAAATAAGACGAACTAGTGATTGAAACAACTGAGAAGCGATTTCTTCGTTCACTTGTTGGACTAACAAGAAAGTGTGCGAAGTATGACTCAGCAACTATATGCAGAAAGATTAAATTAGCTAAGACCTAAAATAAAAAAAATAGTATGATCATATCAAAATAACACTCCCCCCCCCAGCACGTGATATTTAAATCACACTGAAAGGCGGGATAAGGAACGGACAATGAAGAGATGGAGATATCAGTTTTGTTGACTCCCACTGCTTCCTCAATGGGCCAACACACAGCAGGAGGAGCAAGAACCTGAGATGTTTTTAAATACTAGAATTTAACAAATTTTTAGCTTTTGTAGATTTGGAGAAAGCATTTGACAATGTTGACTGGAATACACTCTTTCAAATTCTGAAGTCAGCAGGGGTAAAATATAGGGAAAGGAGAGTTATTTATAACTTGTACAAAAGCCAGACCGCAGTTATTAGACTCGAAGGGCATGAAAGGGAAGCATCAATTGGGAAGGGAGTAATACAGGGTTGTAGCCTTTCTCGGATGTTATTCAATTTGTACATCGAGCAGGCGGTGAAGGAAAGCAAGGAAAAATTTGGAAAGGGGATTAAAGTTCAGGGGGAAGAAATAAAAAACATTGCGTTTTGCTGATGACATTGTAATTCTGTCAGAGACAGCAAAGGACCTGGAAGAGCAGTTGAACGGAATGGACAGTGTGCTGAAAGGTGCTTATAAGATGAACGTTAACAAGAGCAAAACTAGGGTAATTGAGTGCAGTCTAAGAAAATTGGGTGATGCTGAAGGAATTAGATTAGGTAACGAAGCAATAAATGAGGTAGATGAGTTTTGTTACTTGGGCAGTAAAATAACAAATGATGGTCGCAGTACAGAGGATATAAAATGCAGAATGGCAATGGGAAGAAAAGCATTTTTGAAAATGAGAAATTTGTTAACATCGAATATTGATTTAAGCCTAAGGAAGTCTTTTCTGAAGGCATTTGTATGGAGTCTTGCCTTGTGTGGGAGTGAAACATGGGCGATAAATAGTGCGGACAGGAAGAGGATAGAGGCTTTTGAAATATGGTGCTACAGAAGAATGCTGAAGATTAGGTGGGTGGATCGCGTAACTAATGAGGAGGCACTGAACAAAATTGGGGAGAAAAGAAACTTCTGGCGTAACTTGACTAAAAGAAGGGACAGATTGGTAGGACACATTCTTAGACATCAAGGAATTGTGAATTTAGCGTTGGAGGGAAGTGTGGGTAAAAACCGCAGAGGAAGACCAAGAGATGGATACAGTAAGCAGATTCAGATGGATGTAGGTTGCCGTTCTTATGAGGAGATGAAAAGGCTTGCTCAGGATAGAGTAGGGTGGAGAGCTGCATCAAACCAGTCTCCGGACTGAAGACCATAACAAGAACAACAAATTTTTATGAGTTCCAGAGTTGACTGGTATTTCTCTAAAGTGTGTCTTGAATATTCAACAAAGTAGCAGTCAGTGGAAGGCACTGATGCGACTGAATGCCCCTCGGCGGCCGGCGCTGCCTCGGCCACGCCAGTAACAGCTGGCTGCAGGACGCGTCACGGTCTGATAGGCCACCCGCCCCCATTCCGCGAGCAGCGTTTCTCCACTCTTTGACAGAGGCTCTCCATTTCGTCCAGACATGCGAACAGCGAAACCGTACGCAACGCGGCTATGGAGAGAAGGCGGTGCGAAGTGGTGGGGAGAGGGGGGTGACTAATGGCGCGGGAGGGGAGGGGTAGGTGGAGGGGAGGCGACAGTAGGGGGGGAGGAGGGGAGGGCAGCGCCATGTGGGCCGCGGCAAGTGGATCAGTGTGTCACTCAATCCGTGGCTCGCGTTCGCTTTCAGCGTTTACTGTTGCTCTGCAGTGGCAGCCGCCCTATTTTCGAAGCACAAGAACTACCCGCCCTTTTAACTACTACTCCGAGCTCTCTCAGTTGCAGAAAACGAAACGAAAGAACCAACAATAAGCGAACTTTTCCTTGCAGTATAAAACGTGTTTTCAATCGTTGACTTGATCTGGAACTTCCCCGCCTGCATTACGGATGAGACGGTGTAATAACGGAACACACACACTACATACTTGCGTAACAAGCCACCACGCCTCTTAACCAAATGTTCGATAATATCAAATAACTGTGGGCAGACCACATTCTAAACCCAGCCCTTTCCGCTCCCGAGTGTAGCACTGCGGAACCTGTTTCCGTACCGAGCAGTTCGACACGATACTAACGGTAGCGGACACTAATCTCAGTTTCATCGCTTTGCTACCAACGTATATCTAATAAATAATACGAGGGCAACAGGAAAAGTCGTAAATATACACAACTATGTGACAGTAGAGTAATTTCAAACAGAAATACACCTTTTGAAAGAAGTAAACGTTACGCCTATAACCAGCCCGGTTACCCGGCTCGAATCCGCCCGGCGAATTAACGAAAGGGGTCGGAGTGCCAGACAGAATGGATGTGGTTTTTAGGCGGTTTTCCACATTCCCCTAGGTGAATACCGGGTTGGTCCCCAAGTCCCGCCTCAGTTACACGACTCGCAAACATTTCGTAACACTTTACAGTTTCACACACATCTTACACTAGACACAGACATTTGGGGTACACATTTCCTCCTTGGGGGGGGGGGGGATGAGATGGTGGCAGGAAGGGCATCCGGCCACCCTGTAAATATTAACACATGCTACATCCGCGTTTAACACAGTGCCGTCCCTGCATGCGCGGGAGAAGAGCCAAAGAGGTAGAAACGTTACGCCTACAGCGAGGTCATTACAGACGAAGCACTAGTCCAGTTGCCGCGTTCGAGTGGAGTATACGGACTGATGACCATTGCAGTTTGATCCAGTAGGTTTACAAACAGAACAACACTAGTCCAGCTGATAGAGATGGATACGGAATACACTACTTCATAAATGGCGGAAAGCTTACAGCTTGATAACCAAGTGAGAGCTGAATTTCTCTTTTACCGAACACGATCGGCAAGTCTTGTCGATTACATTACACCTTTTTGTGAGCTTCAAACTCAAGACGAATACTTTCTTAGTTTGCTGGTACATGACTTCGCAGCAGTGCTAGAGTACGTCACTAAAGGAACCGAAGCAAAATGGTCCTCTCAACCCAAACTTTACAACTGGGCAGTGCCACTCTATTTCGCTTGTTCTAGCGAAGTGACACGGTATTGCCGAATACGGATTTCAGTACTTGAAGGAAGGAAGCGAAAAAGATTAGGGTTTAATGCCTCGCCGACAACGTGGACATTAGAGACGCACCACAACCTCTGAGTCGTTTGATAAGAATGGGGAAGGAAATTGGTTGTCGTCTTCCAAGGGCACTTTCCTGCAGCGATTCAGGGAAATTATGGAAAACCTGAATCTGGATGGCAGCAGGTAGATTTGAAGCGCCGTCCTCCCGTATCGCGTTTAGTGTGCTAACCACACGCCACCTCGCTCCGTCTTCAGTGCTTACCATGACTACACCAAAATAAAAACTAGGCCTACGCAACTTCTTTTGTGATAAACCACCGACAAGTAATGAAACAAAGCCGAATAGAACCACAGTCCTCCAGAATAGCATTGTACAGCACAACTTCAGGAAACTTCAGGTTTCAAGAGGACGCTATTTACTGTACGTGTCGTTGGAGTGTGTGTTGGATCTTTCCTGTACAAATAGTGACGCCTCCTTTATGGGTTAGTTTTGGGTGATGGGAGAGTGCGGCCGCAGTTC
This sequence comes from Locusta migratoria, assembly GCA_026315105.1. NCBI lineage: Eukaryota > Metazoa > Arthropoda > Insecta > Orthoptera > Acrididae > Locusta > Locusta migratoria. Next base: position 238,522,289 of record CM048745.1, read on the forward strand.
ACAGCAAGGGAGCACGTCGGCATTCCCTGCGGCCGGTGCGGCGTGTAGCGCCAGAAAGCTGGTGTCCAGCCGCGCGCTACCTGAGGCTATCGGATTCCTTGGCTTCCTGCCTGCGGTCGCGTACCACAGCCCAGCAACCTTCCCAGCACACACTGCCATCCACAAAGACTGCGCGGGGCTCGACAGTTTTGGGGCTTTCCGCAATAAATGACACCAATACACAAACGTCCCTTCGGCTGTAGCACACACAGCGCTGCACTGGCGAGCTAGTCGGTGTTAGGTTAGTAGGGAGCTCGGTCGAGTAAGTGAATAATGCTAGTTAACTATCGGCTCTAAACGTTACACATTTGCTAATAATTAGCATTATTTAGTTGACAGTCAAATGCCACTCCCTGCAGCAAGCGCCGATACGTAGCAGACCATCTTCACTTTGCTACCCATTCCAGCGTTGCGATTTCTCGCTACACTACAAAAGAGGATCTTTTTTTTTTTTTTCAGTAGGACCCATAACCCTTCTGAAAAAAAAAAAACAAAGGAAAAAAAACTGCGATCCAGCAGATATATATCGTAACATTTGATTTGTGAGAAGCAAATTTTGATATATATATCCCCATAAAAATGTGCTCGACACAAATCAAATTTTACGATATATATATATATATATATATATATATATATATATATATATATATATATATATATATATATATATATATGCCTGATCGCGAATATATAAACGTAGGAAAGCATCATGGTCCAAAAGAACACTTTTTGCCCAATATAAAATTTCCTTCACGCAAATCAAATTTTACTATTAGTGAGATTTGTTAAATTGTTAACTCTGGGTATAAATAAAACTTTTCATATCTCAAGCTGTTTAGTTTTAGGCAAAAACTGTATTCTAAGCAGTTTATTCTTTTATAAAATAAAAAGTAGAAGATGGAGTCTCCATAGTAAGTAGTTGTCAATCCAATCAATTCATACAAAGCTATATTTGCAAGCATTTGATACTATCTCTGTTCTGATGAGATTAGACTTGAGTCTTAAGAGAGTGTTGAGAGAAGAATAACATGAAACTTCCATTAATAAGTCTTCCTCAGATGCTGATAGTTTTGCCTTCATATTGGTATCCTCTAAAAACGGCTTCTTACCCAAAACTATTCATAAGGTAATCTTATAAAGTGTGTACTAAATCACGAAGTAGTATAAAGTAATACTCCTAGACAAACCAACAAGTTTCACTGAGCTTAGGTTAAAATATCAGTTTATCATACTATAAACATTAGTCCATAGCCGTTATCATTTAAAATAAAAAAGCTGTACAGGTTAATTGTTACCTTTATTTCTGACACTTTTATTCAAACGTCATTTCATGAACTAATACGATTTATAAAACACACTTCCAGTTTTTTCGGTTCTTAAGATTTCTGATATTTTAAATGCATAAGGGGATCCACTAGTGGACCGCGACCTACAGTTTGGGTACCACTGTACTACAGCATTATCCGAGGAAAGCCGCAGAGAACTTGTGGTGGTATCTGCGAGGCCATCTAATGTACATAAGAATGAATGTTTGTTTGTGTGTTTGTTCGTATTTTATGCGATGCTGTACCATTCAACCGATTGTGATGAAACTTTGCGCACTTGATCTTCAAAACAAGCGGAAAGCCACCGTCTACGTAAAATTTTATATGGTGTAATGGAGATGGTACTTTAGCTACAAACTTTGGCAAAGCTACCGTTTTATTGCGATCTGATGAAATTTTACACACTTAACCTTCGAAGAAGAGGAACATCACATCTACCTAAGATTTTATACGTTACATTCCGCAGGGCACCTTGCAATAAACTTATACATCACTTCAATTATCACCATTAAAGTTAAAGGAGTTAATGAGTTAATGCACTGAGGAGGTCGTGGAGGGGTTTCACAGTGAGAGAGAGAGAGAGAGAGAGAGAGAGAGAGAGAGAGAGAGAGAGAGAGACGAGAAGGTGATTGGCAGAGAAGGGGGTGGTGGAGACGGGCAGAGAGAGGGGTAGCAGGAAATGAAGAGGGGAGATGAGGAGATGAAGAACAGATACAGAAGAGGGGGGAAGGGAGGAGGAGATGTACCGAGAGAGAAACAGACACAGAAAAGGGAATGATACGTAGACTAACTTAAAATTGGACGACGGCTGGTTTTCAGCTAGTTTATGTATATTGCGAAAAGCAACACCCCTGGGAACGCCAGAAATCACTTTCAAGTGTGACGCCTTCTCTCCGTCTTCTGTTGCCTAGAAGCTGTTCAGTTCGGCCAGCCAGGTCAGCCTGTTTGTTACCGTATGCAGCGGTGAGAGTGCGGTCAGGCGAACAGGTGTCTGCGTGCCGGCGTGACTCAGCAGCCGCCGCTGCCACAGGGCGGCTCCTCACACATGCCACAGTTCCGCTACATTATCTCTAAACACTCACACCGGAAAATATTACTCACATCACTAATTCTAAAATGTAGACAGGTTTATGACACGGTATTTAGCGGAAAACAGGGAAAGTGATTAAGTGTAACCACTTTCCCTGTTTTCCGCTAAATACCGTGTCATAAACCTGTCTACATTTTAGAATTAATGTTAGCTTTATCCGTGTCTAAAAGTAAAGCAGTCAACAATCCGAAGATTGGTTTGAACACCACAGTGCTTTACTAGGCATGGTCCTGTTTGGAGGTGGTATGCCGTTGCCTTCCTCCAACCTTCGAACTGACTTACCCAGCCAGTTATAGGGGGACCTACAGTTTAACGTGGGTTCCGAACCACAGTGCTACTCGTTTTTTTTTTTTTCACACGAGCACTGGCAGAGGTGAAAGAAGTGGAAAGTGACATAAAAATCTCATGACCTAGCGGGAATCGAAGCCGCGACTTTTGAATTTCTAGTCTGGCACTCTACCACTGTGCAACCGAGGCGCACTAATATTTCTGCTATTTTGTCTTTCATCATTAATACATTAAGCATGATACAGGCTACGGTGGCTGAATAGTTGCTTCTATAAACGCCCCTACGATCCATTAACATGTAAGTCTGCAGGCTTTCGTCGCCGTTATTATGCCGTGTCACGTTGATCGTTTCGACCCCTCCTAATAGAATATCTTTAGAAATCCCCAGCGTCGTCGCCGTTTAGGTTGACGCAGTAGCGTAGATAGTTTTTTCTACTGGGGATACGGATTGCCCGTGGTGTAAGAGGGGAAAAATGTTCATTCAGAACAGCATCCCGAAATATTATCCGCCGAGCTGTTTCAACGTTTATATTTGAAGACACTTTGCTCTGTAAGTCACTAAATCAATAATTTGCTGGGTATGGATCAGGGGTCGTACGGTTGAACCCGCAGTGCGCCGCCTTCCCTCACGCCCCCTCCCCCGATACCGGTTATCTACGTCCTTCGGGTAACGGTAAGAAGAAATATTTGAAGGTGGGCGTGATGTATGTGAACTAACAACTTAGTATCATGAAGTATTCTCTGCCAGACGCCGTGAAGGGGCTTGCGGAGTACAAATGTAGTTGTGGATGAACTGTCCGTCGGCGATGGAAGAAGGAAGGAAGAAGACTGGGCTAAAAGTCCCGTCGCCTTCGTGGTCTTTAGAGGTGCGCCACACGTTCGGATAGTTTTTCTCGAGAATGGGGAAGGAAGTCGGTCTTGCTCTTTGGAAGGAAAACATCCTGGGATTCGCCCCGAGTAATTTAGGGAAATCACGAAGAATCTAAATTAGGGTGACGGGAGGTGGGTTTTGGTTTGAAGCGTCTCCTTCCGAATGCGAGTCCAGTGGTGTAACAAACTGCAATCTTTACCTCCAATCCAGAGCAAGCTATGGCGGAAGTAATGATGTGAGTCCTGTTAGTGTATCTCAGTGTGTGGAGCATTTGGTCTGGAAGCTAAACTTCCCTGGTTAGTGTCTCAGTCCAGCACACAATTTTTTGACTGCCACGGCATTTCAGTTTTATTCTGCCAAGATGTTTCAGTACTAAGATATTGAATTGAAGGACAGGTATTGAAGTAATATTTGTGCTGTGGCCCGGATTCCGACCCGGGACCACCTGCTTAATGGCCAAGTAGTATAACCACTACGCCACTGCGACCTAATAGATACGGTGATTGCAGGGATTGTCTTACAGCACTTCTCCCTCCACAACACAAACTTTAATTACGCCCCATGTTCCCACATATCAACGTTGCTGAGGCTCTCCAATAGCGGAGCGAGACGTGCTTTTAAGACAATTCGTGCAATCGCCTTATCCATTAGGTTTTCGTGGCTTAGTGGTTACATCGGGTTAGAATCCCGGCCGCGGCACAAATCTTAATTCAGTGGCTCTGCTTCAATATGACTGACATATATCGAGACAAAATATGTCTCTGGACATTGATTGACTATTTGTTTCAGAGCCTTGACCTGTTTGGTTGTCTTAAAGTTATTATCCCCAAAGAACGAGTCTGGCTCGTGGAGCGAACAGCAGAGTGGTCTAGCGCCAGTTCCTCTTACCAGGAAATGAACAGTCGCTATCGTGTCGCGTGTTAGGCACACCATACTCAAAGTGCACATGATCCTCTTCAGGCGTATTCTTCCGCTGTGGCTCAACACTTCAGTTTATTCATCTTTAAAGGCTAGCTCCTGAAATCCCAAATTTCTGACATTTAAAATGGTTTCCTGCTCTTCTGCGTGCACATAATACTTGTTATATATGTTTGGAATCAGAAACAAGTAGCCCAAGCAAGCGTGTTTGTGCGAGCGGCCAGCGCAGTGTAATTGGCGAGAAAGTGATATGTGCGTGGCAGTGGACTAGGCCAAGCCGTTCGCCTTGTGGCGCCGCAGTCTGGGTGACGGTCGCGACACACTTCCACACCTCCCACCACCCTTACTCGTCCCACCGCAGGACGCCTTGTCTTTTTACAAACACTTTACAACAACTAGTCAGCTTCGCACCAATCACGAACACAAACGGGCGGTAAAGCGTGGGCACAAGTGTTTCATAATGTTCCGTCTTGAGATAGGCGCAAGAAAATTGCATCCTCCCCTTCGGTGTATTGTCAGATGATGCAGCTGCAAGTGGTTTATAGAAACCGCCGAGAAGCCAGCGCACGAATATATGTGAGCCAGTTATATCGCTTTGTCAGGAAGTCTCCATAACTGCTTTTGTCTTTCATTTTTGTACTAGTTTGCAGTACTACAAACGAACACATGTTTTTATGTTACCTGATATGTGTAGGTACTTGAAATGACCCTGGCCACGTTTCCGCGCATTCACTAGGTGGCACGGCTGCGTCTAGCAACACACTGGATTCTTGGCGCATTAGTTTCGGTGACCAAGTGGCTGCTGATTGTGAGCAAAGAGTAAACAATTTCTGCGTTAAGCTCGGTAATACCCCTAGTGAAATATGAACAATGATTAAGTGAGCTTATGCAGGCGAGGCACTTTCAAGAAATCGTGTTTTCGTCGCCCTCTTCGACATATTCCAATACAAATGTGGTGAAGCCAGTTAGTGTAAGGCGACTGTCATAACTGTGTCAGAACAACTTAATTTGAATCCTGATGTGTGTCATAAAATTGTACGCGGAATTTTGGGAAACGAAAATTTAATGCACAACTCATTCCTTACGCAATAACAGACGAACAGAAAGAGGAAAGATGTAGGATTTATTTTGAATTAATGGACAGAGGTAGACGTGATCCCACATTCCAGTCAAAGATTATCGTCGGGTTCAAATGTTGGTGGTACCAGTGTGTCGCTCACACGAATCTGCAAAGTACTGAATGGCGGAGTCCTGCGAAGCAAACTTTTTACAATCAAGTCTTGAAACTTGCGCGACAAGCAATTTGCCTTACTGCTTTATCTGTTACGGAGTGTCCAGCCAGACATTCTGTTATTGCCATCTCACGTCCGACCTTTCACCTTGTGAAATTTCTTGTTCCGAAGTCTACTGAAAGAAAAACTTCATCAAGATTTCTCAAATATCCAACAGGATGTGATTAATCAGCTTGCAAGCATCGCAACTGAAAAATTCCGAGTTTTCTTTCAAGACTGCAGAGACGATGGCAACTGTAGATAGACAGCCAAGGAGACGACTTCAATAAGAGCTAGGGTCTAACTTGATAGGTGCAATTTTATATTAAAAATTAACTATCCTGAACTTTCCTGACATAGCGAGTAATTTATTGCGAGTATTGCACTAGCGGTCCCTGGATGAATTCACACCGATGATCTGCCCAAAGCAGACGCCTTTTCGTGTTGTACATACCTACTACCCTTCTGACAGATACAGCTCGATGTATTACCAGCCCGCGGTGCAGTGGCCGAGCGCTCTAAGGCGCCTTGCTGCGGAGCGCGCGGTTGTTCACCGTCGGAGGTTCAATGTTCAAATGTTTGTAAAGCTTATGGGACCTAACTGCGGGGTCATCAGTCCCTAAACTTATAAACTAACTTATACTAAAGACAGCACAAACATCCATGCCCAAGGGAGGATTCGAACCCCCGACTGAGAACGGCCTCGCCCATCGAGGCATAGCGCCTCAATGCGCTTGGCCACTCCGCCGCGGCATAGGAGGTTGAGTCCCCCTGGGGCATGGGTGTGTGTGTGTGTGTGTGTTCTCCTTAGCACAATTTAATTTAAGTAGTTTGTAAGCCTAGGGACTGATAACCGCAGTAGTTAAGTTCCTCAGATTTACAAACATCTGAACATTTGTATTACCAGCAGCAATTGCATAGACCGAGCAGCAAGTTCATTTTCCGGACGTGATTTCATAACTTCCGGGTGTTCAGTCGGCTTGTTGCTTCAACTTTCGACACATATCTCCTTCAGAGATTGCAACGTGTGCTATCATTTAAGATCAGTGGTCGTTTCCGGCCAGTCTCGGAGTCCAGAAGCGAATACACATGTCATCATAACTAGAAGCGTAAATAGAATACGGTTAGTTCCATCGTCGAATTATTATACGTTAAAAGTTACACTTTTTTCATTTAATAGAAACAGTAATTCGGCTGAACACACTGAAGTACACCACTAACACTTAGTTACATTTCTCCGTTTCATAAAAGTCATAGTTAAAACGTTGGAAGTAGTGGCGTTATTGTCGTCGACACCACTGCAAAATTTTGTGGTTCATAAAAAACACGCAAAGTTTTGGTTAAAGCAGCAGCCAATCTCATACCCAGTGCTCTTCTTCGCATCTTAAGTTGTTCTCTTTCTTACCGTATCCCTTTTTACACCACTATTCCTCTTGCATCGAATCCTCCCCTTTCTGCTCCAAGTTCTCTTTGTTATTCCTCCTCCTCCTCATCCTTCTTCTTCTCCTGCTCCCCCTCCTCCCTCCACCGCTAAAGAATCGTTACGTTCTTCCTACTTCTCTATTGTTGCATCACGCTGACACGCTCGTAACTAACAAATATCTGTCGCATTGAGGCGCTGTCTTTCAATTAAAGTGTATCGCATGTTAAACTGACAAGAAAAAAGTTTAAATATTTATAACCCTAAGGGACCCTATACTTACAATAACCTGTGCTAAGGACAACATACACAACTGCGGGGTCTCCACCACGGCAGGCAAACTGGGCAAAAAGAAATTATTTCTCTCACTTCCCTCTTTCTCTTCTCATGCCCCCTACCTCCAGCTTTTCTCCTTTTCCTCCTCCTCAACCCCCTCCACCCGTTCTCTCTCAGGACACGTAACAGATCACACAGAAGTAAGATCTCTGGACTCTACACACCGTAATCACGTCCTGACGTAACATCGAGCTAGGTGGCGGAGTGGTAACACACTGGATTCCCATTCGGGATGAAGTGTTTCAAATCCACATTCGGCCATCCCGTTTTAAGTTGTCCGTTGTTTCCCTAAATCAGTCCAGGCAAATGCCAAAAATGTTCAAATGTTTGTAAAGCTTATGGGATTTAACTACGGGGTCATCAGTCCCTAAACATACAAACTACGTATGAACTACCTTGCACTAAAGACAGCACAAACATCCATGCCCGAGGGGCGGATTCGAACCCCCGACGGGGAGGCAAACGCCGGAATGGTTGTTTTGAGAGGGCACGCCCGATTTCCTTCCCTATCCTTACCCAAAAATCCGAGCGTGAACTCTGTCTCTAATGACCACGCTGTCGACGGGGTGTTAACCCTTCAGCTTCCTTCATTAACAAGTATTTAGTAATGGAAGAATTCTGATCAGCGCCACTGTGCTGGCGAGGGCAGAACAATTCTGAGTGCATACGCACTACAGGAACATTGCCTGGGATCTAGACTGCGCGGTGTTACCGCATAGGTGCGCGGCTACCTGTAACTGGCATTGCTTAAGCAGCAGACTAGCCTTGGCGGCGGTGTTGGCGAAAGACGGATCCAGCCGGTGGTCGGCGGCCGCGGCCGGCGTGTCTGTGTAACGAGGTGAGGCGAAGCGAGCTGAAAGGAAAAGTAGCGGCCGGCGCGCCGTGGGGTTTCTCCTGGCGAATGTGGGCCGGCGCGGCGGCCGGCAAGGTGTGCCGTGGCGGTGGCGGCGGCGGCGGCCCGGAAGCACAGGCAGCGGGAAAGCCGCGCCGCGGAAGTCTAATCAGCTGGCTTCCTGGCGCGCTGCGCCCACTGCTGCCCACGTCTGCTGACACCTGGCCCAGCCGACACTTGCAGTCGGGGAACCAACAGAGAAGCCAATATCTCTATGTACAACCTATGACAATGAAGTTCGCTGAACAGTCCTGCAACATTAACGTAGATCAACTATCAACTACAGTTACTTTACTGTCCATCCATAAATAGTCACGTCCTATAACTTTTTTATGGGACTTAACGTCTTTGGTTATCTTATTGAATCCTTCATCGGTGGTGGAACGGGACAGCGGCTGGTCAAGAGTCTGAAGGAACTGAGGTACCAACAGCCGTAAGTGTAATGAAATATTTATTCTACTACAACCAGTTTCGCCATTTCACTATGATGCCATCTTCAGGTCCCTACATCGGAGCATGATATTCAAAAGTAGGGATATCAAACTGGATTCGTGGATTTCGTCTCTTAGTTGGAAACAAACTAAGAGACGAAATCCACGAATCCAGTTTAGTATCCCTATTTTTGAATATCATGCTCCGATGTAGGGACCTGTAGATGGCATCATAGTGAAATGGCGAAACTGGTTGTAGTAGAATAAATATTTCATTATACTTACGGCTGTTGGTACCTCAGTTCCTTCAGACTCTTTGGTTATCAGTCCCTAAGCTTACTAAATAATTAAACTAACTTAAACCTAAAGGCAACACACACACCCATGCCCAAGGGAGGACTCCAACCTCCGACGGCGAGTAACCGCGCGCTGCGCAGCGAGGCGCCTTAGACCGCTCGGCTACTCCACCGCGACGTTGGAGATACGAATGCCCCCTCGGGCATGGATCTTTGTGTTGTCTTTAGTATAAGGTAGTTCATAAGTAGTTTGTAAGTTTAGGGACTGATGGCCCCGCAGTTAAGTCCCTTAAGCTTCACAAACATTTAACCTTTTTTTTTTTTTTTTTTTTTTTTTCCCCACACCGTCCGCTACGCAGGTGCAGCGTTGTGATTCGCCTGTGTTACCTAATCGACCATTCCGATTTCATTCACCGAACTTTCTACATATAGCCGGAATAAAACCGCGGATTGTGTCGAAGTCATTAAGTGAAGTACCCTCCGACATCCACCATACGAAATTGTATATAGATACTGAACTTCCTCTTGATTTGAAGGTCAAGTATGCAAAATTTCATAAATATCGTAATTTTTATGAACTGCTAAGAAACACACAAATGGTCTCTACTCTTTTCGTGCTATTAATATTACAATGCATCATAGTAGTAGCAGTTTGGCCCCTTTTCCTTCTTACAGCTGCGGCTCCGAAATTTTTGTGTACAACGGGTTGCCTTTCGAGGGGATGACAGGCGACGAATTTTAGATTTTTTTTTTTTCCAGTTTTTGTCTTTTTTTTTTTTTGCTGTTTTTTTACAACTATCCCTGTATTAAAGCGATCGACACAAAGTTATACAAATAGGGAAAGCCATTTCTTAGTTTTAGCGCGACTGATCCATAACTATTCAATTTTTTTTTTTTTTTCCAAATCTGATGATGGCAGATGCCGAAACGACGTAATAAATAAATACAATTTTTGTGCTCTAGACGGTTTTTATTCTCATTGACAAAAAATTAAATTCGTTTCTTTTATACAAAAGCAATGTGAAAAGTTATGGTGGAGACGCCTGTCGAGACTGAAGATCTCATCACAAGAATTTTTGCTGACTTTACAAACTACAACGAGGATATTAGATATTTACGAAATGGCGACAATTCCGTGTTTATGTTGACACTGGGGATCACTATTTTCAACAACTGTTGTAAATATAGCGGCCTGTGAACATGTTAAGGTAAATGGCACTTCTTATTACTGTACTGTAGATTTAGGATATTGCATCCCTGAGATCAAGTTACGTTTGCTGCTTCAAGTCCGTCAACAGGGAAAATTATCTGAGGGTATTGGTGAGTATTCAGTGGGAATTCACTCAATAATGACAAGTGTTCCGAAGTTGGGATCTGTTGGAAACTAAGACAGAACTTTACTAGAATTTTCGCATATACCTTTCCACTCTGCGTTTTGCCAAATTACAAAAATAACAGATTCGGTGTATAATTGTAATGAAACGTATTTGCAAAAGTATTTGCACGTCAGACAAGTAACCTATTTCACAGCTAGAATGTAGACGTACATGAAGAGCGCAATGCGTGTGGGAGCAGCCTTTTCTGAGGTCTGGACGACAATGAACAATGGAGGTGGATGACCGAGTAATGTACGCTAACACGAGACCGAATTAGTTAGCACCGCAGCAGAGTTTGATCTGATTTTCTTCGGTCCGTACAGGCGGGACATTGGCAGAATGACGCTTTAATGAAGGAATATCGCCGTTCCTTTTCGCTTCAGAAGCGCAGTATGAGGTTCGAATGGTGCACAGGAATATGGCCATTTAAATTCATCGTAAAGAGCCTAAAGTTCGACAGGCGACACGCGCGGCAAGCTCAGAGCACAAAGACAGAAAGGGGAAAGCTCTGAAGTCAGTAGCTAATTACTCAGTGGTATATCAAACAAGTCTAATGGTGTCGTGAAGAAACATGTTGTTGGTAAGGTAGGAAATTCCTTTCAACTCGAACTATTCCACCTCCAGGCGTAGCCTGCAGCTCCTTTCAAGACTCTTCCGACCAACCTCTCCCTAAAGATCCCGTTAGAATTTGTGTCTCCTCCCACGCACCTCACACACCGGCCAAGGTCCCCTACAATGAACACCGGATTTCCTATCCTCCCGCAAGCATGACAACTAGCACCCAATCATTTCATGTCTAATTAGCAACCCTCATATTCTGCTTCACTTCCTCATATACACACACACACACACACACACACACACACACACACACACACACACACACACCACTTACAGATACTTTTTCTCCACATTTCTCAGAACCTTAGGTACCTACGAAAAGTGCCCAGAAATCTAGATATAGTTCCGACGCTCCAACTTAAATAGACTTTTTTGTTCATCTTAATATGGCTCAATCGACTTTCGATATCGTAATCGTGGAATGGAAACTAAAAATAACAACCAAAGCTAAAAGAACAACCGACAAACCTCAGGTACTGATGAACAGGGATCGTCGAACACTGAGGAGGGCGACTGTAAGCCGCGGCGGAGTGTTTCCCCGTCGGGGGTTCGAATCCTCCATCGGGTATGGCTGTTTGTGTCGTCTTTAGTATAAGGTAGTTTATAAGTAGTTTGTAAGTTTAGGGACTGATGACCCTGCAGTTAAGTTCCTTAAGCTGGACAAACATTTGAACTTTTGGTGACTGTAAAACATGGCATGAGGACAGTGGAAGGAATAACTCTTGAGTACCGAAGTGCCACTAAACAATACTATCACAATAGCTGAGCGTAAATGGTTACAGAGAATAGAATACAATGATCGAGGAACTCCTGCTCATTTCTGTATACAATGCTAAGTGACGCTTGGAGTGTAATAAAGCGCACCACTGGACTTTGTGTAAATGGAGAGAGTAATCTTGAATTATGAAACCCGCTATACCCTGCAGCGATGCGACGGAACGGTCTGGGTTTTCCAGATTCCGGGACAACGTTACCTGCTATCTGAGCAGGACGCGATATTACGATTCGATGATGTGATCGTCTTATTGTGTTTCAGGAAACAGTAAATGTGGAAAGGCAAAAACACTTTTAGAGCTGTGCACTACGTACAGCAGAGCAAAAGTTTGGAGACGATGGCTGATCGAAACCGAATGGCAATGCACCCTGCATCGAAGTAGCGTTTTTTAGGCAATGGTTCGAAGACTGTAACATTCCTGAAATGGAATATGACTGGTCTGGTTAGAATACACACTTTTAACTAATTCACCGCTTTTGGGACGCGTTAGAACATATCCTTTACTTGAGACCCCGCTGTCCAACATCACTTCCTTCTGTGCTTTCGATGATTGAGGAAGAATTAGCTTTCGGTCGTTGCGTTGAACGTGTCGCCAGTGGAGCTGAGATGCATGGTGGCGTCTTTTTGTCGGATGGACAGTTTCATGCATAGTGATCATGCGAATGCAGTGAGAATACGGCAAGCATACTACACATAGTCCTTTTTGCCTCCTCAATAAGCGAACGGTATAGAAAAGAGCTCTTTTCAGTTAACTGGTAAGATATAGACTCTGTTCACGGAGGAATATCTGTGGAGGGACCTAACTAACGTGTGGTTCCTGAGAAGGGGCAGTAATCTTTTCAGTAGTTACAGGGGCAGTAGTCTGGCTAAATGAGTGAGCTGACCCTTAAACACAAGCTAACGTGGCTTTGCAACACCGTTACTGCGAACGGCTGAAAGCAAGGGGCAATTACAGTCATTAATTTACGCCAGTACATCTAGTTCGACAGTAGACATGGGTACTAGAATGTAGTTTAAGAAAATCAGGCGATGCTGAAGGAATTAGAGTAGGTAACGGAACAATAGATTTTACGGAAGAGTTTTATTATTTGGGCAGTAAAATAACGTATGATGGCCGCAGTACAGAGGATATAACATGCATAATGGCAACGGGAAGAAAAGGTTTTTTGAAACAGAGAAATTTGTTAACATCGAATATTAACTTAAGTGTAAGGAAGTCCTTTCTGAAGGCATCTGTGGAGTGTTGCCTTATATGGGAGTGAAGACGACAAATAATTCAGACAGGAAGAGGATAGAACCTTTTGAAATGTGATGCTACAAACAAATGCTGTAAATTAGGTGGGTAGATCGCATAACTAATGAGGGGGGCATCGACCGTTAGAACACTTTCTTAGACATCAAGGAATTAAGGAAGGAGGGCAAGAAGGAAGCTTAGGGTTTAACATCTCATCGACAGCTTGGTCATTAGAAAAGAAGCTAACGCTCGGAGTTTTTGGTAAGGTTGAGGAAAGAAAGCAGCCGTGCCCTTTGAAAGGAACCATCCCGGCATTAGCCTGGAGTGATTTAGGGAAATCACGGAAAACCTAAATCCGGAAGGCCGGAGGTAGATTTGAACCACCTTCCTCCCGAATACGAGTCTAGTGTGTTCAAGGAATTGTGAATTTAGCAAGTGTGAGGGGTAAAAATGACAGAGGGAAACCAAGAGACGAATACAGTAAGCAGTTTAAAATAGATGTGGGTTGTCTTCCTTTTGACGAGATGAAGAGACTTGCTCAGGATAGAGTAGCGTAGAGAGCTGCATCAAACCAATCCCCGGAATTAAGACAAAAACAAAGTAAGGCACTATATGTTTAGAAACTGATATGGCTCTTCGGGCTTGTGATACAGATCGGTAATAAAATAGGAACAGAGGGTCGCAAACAGCGTTACAGAGCGCAACCGCCTATGGCATCGTCGGAGACAGTTGCCTGAACACGAACATTCTCCCAGACCGAGCTGATGGGTCGTACGTATCTCTTATTCTTGCGAGAGGTTCAGCCGGACATGCTGAGTGATACTCCCGTGCCTGCTCGTCGCCGCATTCCATTTCAACACGACGGAGCCATGACGCGCTTCAGCAGACAAGTGAAACTTCTGCCGACCACTCGTTTGGTTGCGGTGGGCCAGTCGCACGGTCACCCACTCTGTCCCCAAACGATTTTTTCCAGTGACAGGTCTCTAAAGATCCTTGATATGAAACACTGGGTTTGGCCTGTTGCGGCAGCAGAATGTCAGAGTTATGTAGCTCGCGCAAGAAGACGTAGCCCGTACCCAGAAACGCATTCTCGAGTTGTGCGCAGGCCGAGTCCATTCCTTTGTTTCTGAGGGGCGACCAGCTTCAGTTGCACGTTGCCTGCTGGGCCGTACACTTTGTTAAGTCGGCAGTCAAATGCGCCCCGCGACCAGTAGGCAACACGCAACTGAGGCGGTCAGAACAAAGGAATGGACACGCCCAGAACGCAAGTTGAGAAGGCATGGGCCACGACTTCTTACACGAATTTTACATCGCGTATCTTTGAGAGGGTGCGCCGTTCCATACAGCGTCGATTTCAGGCATATCTCGATACATTTGGACAAAACTCTGAGCCAATACCATACTGAATTCCAGCATTACCGATGGAGGGCGTCACGGACTTTTTAAGTCATTTTCAGCCAGGTGTCCGGATACTTTTCATCACCTAGTGTATGTGGGATAGTATGCAAAACCCCGAGGTATGGTGACAGCGAAACATCACTATCGGTGCAAATGTGTGGGCCGACATTAGAGGCGGCTGTGTTTTCGGAACAGTCTTCACGCCGCCTAACAGGTAGCATCTATTGGCGTTTCTTGTGGGTGACTGATTCCCCTTATGGAAGAAGTGTCTCTGATGATTCGAAAGGTTAGTGATCAAAATTGTTCAAATGTTTGTTAAGCTTATGGGACTTAACTACGGGGTCATCAGTCCCTAAACTTACAAACTACTTATGAACTACTTACGAACAAGGACGGCACAAATATCTATGCCCGAGGGGGGATTCAAACCCCCGACCGTAGTGGCCGTGCTGACCGTGACTGGAGCGCCTCAGTCACCTCGGCCACCGCGGCCGGCGGTTAGTGATCAACTCTAGAGTTAAAATAAATCGCAATTTGCGATGTTAAGGCTTCACTGTATTAGGTTTAGATGAAATACCAAACTGTGGTGAATGAAAATTTGCGCCCGGCCGAGATTCGAACCCGGGATTCCTGCTTATTAGGCAGACGCGTTGACCACTCCGCCACCGAGGACACAGTGATCAGTCCGACTGCAGAGAACTCTTCCCTGCACGTCTCCGCCACACACAAATCTCCATTCGCCACGCTGTCTCTTACCTATACCACAGCCTATTTATTCTATAATGCTCGCAGGGAAGAGTCCTCTGCAGTCGGGCTGATCACTGTGTCCTCGGTGGCGGAGCGGTTAACCAGTCTGCCTAGTAAGCAGGAGATCCCGGGTTCGAATCCCGGCCGGGCACAAATTTTCCTTCGCCACAGTTTGGTATTTCATCTAAACCTAATACCGTGAAGCCTTAACATCGCAAATTGCGATTTATTTCATTCATTTGAACGCTGTAATTCGTCAGAGTTGGTACCCGGTGATAAAAACCGCCTGCAGGCTATACTGTTTATAGGGCGGCCGCGCAGAGCCCGGTCGGCGGTATTCGGCGCGGCAGTAACGGTGCGGCTGCGACGCTCGGCTGCGGACGGCCCGCTCCCAGACGGCCGGGGCCGCTACGCCGCAGCCGGCGGAACCGCCGTTGTTCGGCACAGAAAACGCCGCTCCCCGGCGCGGCGTCCAGCGCGGGAAACCCTGGGCCCTGCCTCAGCACTCAGCAGCCGTCCGGCGTCCTCTTTCGCCTTCCACGCGCGACACACTGCGTCGCATAGCGCGCGTTCCGACCCGCCGTGCGTGCTGTAAGGAGGTTACGTGGCCACTGCTTTCCAGAGATTTCTTCAGGTAAAGGTGAGTCGCTGCCGGGACGCAGCACTTTCTCTCACCCACAGACCGAAACCTCGCACTCACTGCTTTCGTATGTCCGGCTACACGACTCCGGCAATCACAAAACGCGCTAGTGGTCGAGGAGACGGGATGCACTGGCTAGGTCCAAACTAAAGCTTTCAGATTGAAGGCAGGTGTGTCAAACTGCAAACACAAACACCTTAAGGAATTTTTTAACATCGCTGAACGCCTTTCGGCCGGCAGCTTTCAAATTCCTATAGGATACCTTGTTTCATCATCATCATCATCATCATCATCATCATCATCATCATTAGAGACTGATTATGCCTTTCACCGTTCAGTCTGGAGCATAGTACCTCTAATAAAATTCCTCAATGATCCCCTATTAAATGCTAACATTAATGCCTTGTCTGATGTTATGCCTTTTACTTCAAAATCATTTTGCACCGAATCTAAGTACTTTCTTCTTGGTCTACCTCGACTCCTCTTACCCTCCGCTGCCGAGCTCATGAGACTCTTAGGTAACCTTGCTTCTCCCACGCGTGTAACATGACCTCACCATCTGAGTCTTTTCGCTCTAACTGCTTCATCTATGGTGTTCTTTCCCAGTTTTTCTTTGATTTCCTCATTATGGACACTCTCCTGCCATTGTTCCCATCTATTAGTACCTGCAATCATTCTTGCTACTTTCATATCTGTAACCTCTACCTTATGAATAAGGTAACCTGTATCCACCCAACTTTCACTCCCATACAAAAAAAGTTGGTCGAAAGATAGAGCGGTGCACTGCTAACTTAGTCTTGGTACTTACTTCCTTCTTGCTAAAGAGAGTAGATCTTAGCTGAGCACTCACTGCATTAGCTTTGCTGCACCTCGATTTCAGTTCTTTCGCTATGTTGCCGTCCTGTGAGAAAATACATTGTTTCATACAATATGAAATCAAGCGCAAGAGTTTAACGCCCGAACAATTAGTTAAACAAGACCACGTTCGATTTCAAATGTTTGTAAAGCTATAGGACCAAACTTACAAACTACCTAAACTAATTTACGCTAAGAACAATACATACATACATACACACACACACACACACACACACACACACACACACACACACACACGCCAGAGGCAGGACTCTTGAACCTCCAACGAAGAACGGCCGCGCAGTCCGCAGCAAGGCAAGGCGTCTTAGAGTGTGTGGCTATTCCCGCCCGGCACGTTCGATTTCCCACCACATCTGCGTCCCCTGCAAATTTATGACTGTGTCTCCAATGACTGCCTTTTCCACAGGACGTCAAACTCTGTTGCTTCTTATATTTTCCTCCTCAAGTCACACTGTGGCTTGTATATCTAAAAATAACTCCATGTGCACGTCTTCTCAATTCAGAGGAAAAAAAGGGTATTCATAAATTATATTTATGTGACTGTTCAGAGTATCTCACTGTGATATTGAAACCAAATCAAGGTTCTAGTAATAATTTCCTCGCATACAGCATAAGTAGTGTGCTGTCAAGTCGGGCATGTCTTCCATTAACCTAACCTAGCGTGACTTCCATACTAGCGATTAACACTTAAGGATTACGAAAATCTTGCAACTGGTTATTTCTTCCTCATCATCCCTGTGATGAGATTCGTAGGTATAATCGGCTATTGTGCTGATCCTACATAAATCGTCTGATGGAGAGGATCAACAGTAAACTGCAGTCAAGTTGATGGTGATGTGGTATACAGGTAGGTTCCGTGATTGAGTAACTGTAAGAGGACACAGAGTAAGACAAAATTTAAAGTTGATGTGATAAAGGGCAGTTAGACCTAATGAATAATAATGTAATCTAATGCATGTGAGTAGAAAAAATAAATTCATAATTTTTTAATACACCATAAGTAGTGTCTGCATTATAGAGCTACGTCGATTACATTTCTGGACAGAACGTTGCGAAGCGATCTGAACCGCAACGAGCACGTAATGACAGTTATGGGGAAGGCGAATTGTCGACTTCGGTTTATTGGGTGTATTTCAGTGCCACCCATTGTTGAGTACTGCTGAAGTATTTTGAATCCCCATCACGTTGGATTACGGAAAGGTAAAGAAGCAATCCAGAGGCGATATGCTAGGTTTAGTACTGCAAGGTTCGATCAACACGAGACTGCTACAGGTCGTTTCTCGGAATTACGTAAGGTCATTTTGTGGCTGTTCTTAGAACATATCGCATGCGCACAAGAAGAGTGAGAAAAAAATGCGAGACAGTGATTTTTCCCTGACAAATGATAACTCAGTCTGCAACAAAAACGACACTAGCGGACAAATAGCGAGCAGAAATGTGACTTTTTGGTGCACGTAAACTAATATTATCTTTTGTTTAAAAATAGTGACTGCTGCGAGTTGTGAAGTTAGGGCTGTGATCAGGTTTTTCAACTGAAGTAATATGCAACCAATCGAAAGTCGTCGTTATTTGAAGGAGATGTATGAAGGCAATGTTATGGACGGGTCGCCTGTTCGGCGCCACACGGACGTAATTCCAGAAATTACAGCCCACGCGAAATTTACCACCAATCGTTTTTCCCGAGAACCAGACGCACTTGGAACGGGAGGAGGAAGTGACCATTGTACACACTGTGAGGTAGATAACTTTAACAATAAATCTTTCCATAATTCACACCGCCAGTCGATGGGATTTGTCGAAAAATTCCGTACAAACCCACACTGCTCATAAAAAGTAGGGGATCAGGTGAGATATGATACATGTCACGTATATATTCAGATATTAGATCCAACTGTAATTTGTGTGTGATACAGTGGGATATTTTGCTGTCTCAACTCTTTTACTTGAGGTTTACATGACGTTTTCTTAGAGCGAGGTACCGCGGGGCAGTCATAATAGTGAAAAATTCATTATCTTCGTCCTCTAATATGGTGTGTGTGATCACCTCGGACGGCCAGTAGAATTGCACACGTGCGTGGCATGGACAGTATGAGTTATCAATTAGCATTTGCGGGTTATTTGTCCATGAGTGCAGTCGTTATGGTGGGCGATGGTCTAAAATCGGATTTAAGTCCGGTCAACAAGCTGGCTACGCCATTCATTCAGTTCAGTCAGCTTCAAGCGTTGTCCGGCAGTACAGCTCTGTGAGCGTTATCGTCCAGCAGAAGGACCCTATCTCCTATGGCAACACCGTAGGGCACAACAAAAGGTCGCAGGATCTCCGTCTCTATACCTCTGAGCAGTCAAAGCGCAATTCTGAAAGACAGAGGTCCGTACGCACGCCAATACTGACTCCTGCTCACACTGTTCGTCCACCACCATGATATGGCGATGTTTTCTCCACATAGGCAGCATTGTTCCGAGTTCCACGTTCTCTCCAGACGAGGAAACGGCGATCGTCCGGCTTAATACAAAATGTCGAGTCACCGGTGAAGAGGTCGCAGCGCCATTCTTTACGACTCCAATCCTGATGTTCTTCGCCCCAGTTCCATTTTCTGCAGAGTAAACGGTATCGTGATTCACACCTTCGGCCTTCGTGGGTAGAGGCCACATTCCCAAAGTCGGAACGTTTGTGTTGATATTGCGCAGCTGAGTTGCATTTAGCCTCCTGTCTCGACGACCTATAACCGGAGATAATGGTCATCTCTTGCTGATTTTACCCGTGGACGACCTCGGCTTTGCCTCCTTTTAGCAGTTTCTATTGTTTTAAATCGTGTACAGGTCCTAGAAATTACACTTTGTGACACTAATAGCTGCAGCCACTTCTCTCTGCGTCTGTACCGCTTCCTATCTTCCTATGGTTCCTCATTCCATAGTTTCGGGTAAGTCAGGTTGTTGTTGCACTGCACTACCTGCTCACTACATTATCTGAACGCAACTGCTTGTGTAATTCGTTTGGTGGAGTAAACACAAGTCAAAACCACCATCCCCCCTTGCAATTATGTTATAACGTCTATCTCGGTTGCCATAATGTAGGCCAGCCGCGGCGGATTAGCCACGCGTACTGGAGCGCCGTGTTGCGGTGCGCGCGGCCGTCCGCCGTCGGAGGTTCGAATCCCCCCTCGGGCATGGATATTTGTGTCGTCTATAGTGTAGGGTAGTTCATAAGTAGTTTGTAAGTTTAGGGATTAATGACCCCGCAGTTAAGTCCGTTAAGCTTAACAAACATTTGTACATTTAGGCTGCTGTTGTTAGATTTTTGAAGGGACTAAACAGCAACGGTTATCAGTCCCTTGTTCCGGTCTTAGAGATAAAACATTGTGTTGAGCGTTCCTAAGGAAATGCGTTAACAAGTCAAAGATTAAAATTCACTGGTAAATATGAGGAAAGGATACAAGTAAAAACGAAGAAGAAAACACACCACCATTAAATCATATGATAAAAATCAGCTGCGCGAATAAAATCTAAAACACGTTCAACCATAGCAGCATCGTCACCTGGCAGATTAAAAGATTGTTGCAAGGCAACTAAAAATGAACAGTCCACCAGAATGTGAACCACTGTCAAGGGGACGCCACGGTCACACTGTGGTGCGTCCTCCCGCCGAAGAAGGTGGCCATGCGTCAGCCATGTGTGGCCGATTCGTAGGCGGCAGAGAACAGCCGATTCCCTATGAGACGACCGCAGTGAAGACTTGCATGCGACTGTAGAGAGTTTCACTGCACGAAGTTTGTTCGGTTGAGCAGAGTTAGCCCACTCGCAATCCCACAGGCCAAGGATCTTCCGATGGAACTCTAGTCGGAGATCGCTCTCCGGAGACCAATCGACAATGGAGTGGAGGTAGTAGCCTGCTTAGCCAGCTGATCCACAAGTTTTACAAGTGTTCTTCCACTGCGACCTACGCCTTGACAACGTAACCAAGCCTGTCCACCTTGCAGGACAGTCCCGGCCAGAACCAGTATTGAATGCTGATTCTAAAATCACGCCACCCTTCTGGCGTCCGTGCTGAAACTACTGACGTTTCCATGCTACCGCGGAGCCGATAGCAGACACCCACGTTGTGCTACTGATGGAGGACTGAGAACGAGAATCACTTCCTCCGCTCTCTTCAGTTTGAGTTCTCGTACAGAACAGACGCACTCCAGAGGCTCGGCGTCTGTGCGGGGCGAACGGCCGCATGCCGTCCGCTCCCGCCTAGCGGCTGTTCGGTATCAGCCACCAACTGTGTGAACCATAACCATTACCGTAACCTTTTCCATTTTCTAATCCGCTAAATTAGACTGGCACTCATTCATTGCAACCTTCCTCAGGGTGAGTCCCGCCATGTATTCCGTATGTCAAGAATATACCAAATATTAACTTCAATTCTATCTTTTATTTGCCAGCCAGCCACCCTTTCCTAGGGCGCCCACAAGCCTTCACCGCTCCGCCTTCCATCCTGACAACGCCTCCAACCCATCTTATTTATGCAGCACTGGAATGGGTTGTATAATTTTCCTATCATCCGTGGGGTAAAGATTAAGTGCTGTACAAAAGGGTGTTTTGGGAAACAGTTGGCGAGGGTTTGCAAGCCACTCAGGGAGTCAAAACAGATAACCAGAGACTCCCCAGGGCACGCTCTGAGATGTTCAAGTGCCTAGTTGTCGCCATTCCGTAGAATCAACAACAAGACGTTGAACCGTTTTAGTTAAGTGTGGCGATGACAACAGTTGAGAACCTAGAGATCTCAACTTGACCATTGCTGATAGGGCGTCACTGGCGTCGGTGGGCCGCCCTGGTCGCTGGCCAGTGGGGGAGCGGACGGTGGCGTCGCGTCGCGCCGGTGTGCAGTGAGTGGCCCGCGCTTTCTCCCGGGTCGCGGGGCGGACGCGGCGGCGAGCGGCTCGGCGTTCCGATTTCGCAAAGGAACGGCGAGGCGGGCCCACGTGCCGCTCAGCGACGCCCGGCGCCGCTTGAGCAAGCCGCGCCGCGCCAAACGCGGCCTGTAACTGGATACTGCGCTCATACACCGCGTATTAATACACCGCGACACCGGCTGCTGCTACTCTCTCCTCGTTCTGAGCTGCTCCGCTCGATACCGCAACGGCGAGTACCTACACATTGACCGCCTCCGTGGAAGAGTGGTCAGCACGCTGACAGCTCTCTGCAGTCAAATGAAATAATCGTACGGTTTTGCCTACATCCACATAAATACTCCGCTAATCATTTTTAAGTGGATGGCAGAGATCATCGCCGGCCGCGGTGGCCGAGGGGACTGAGGCGCTCCAGTCACGGTCTGCACGGCCACTACGGTCGGGGGTTCGAATCCCCCCTCCGGCATGTATATTTGTGACGTCATTAGTATTAGCAAGTTGATAAGTAGTTTGTAAGATTAGGGACTGATGACCCCGTAGTTAAGTTCCATAAGCTGTACAAACATTTGTAGAGATCATCCAACAGCTTTTATGATATTTCTCTACAGTTCCATTCTCTCATTGCATGTGGGCAAAACGAACACCTGAATCCTTCAGTTTTCGAACTAATTTCACTTATTTTATTACAATCAGCATGTCTCCCTAAGTAGGTTGATGCTAACAAAATAGGTTCATTTTTGAAGGTAAGGTTGATGAAATAAATTTAGCAAATATTTCTCGCAGCAACGAATAACACTTTTCTTTTAATGATTTCCACCCTAACTAGTGCATCTCTCCCTTGAAACTTTCACGCACATATACCGATAACACAAAACGAGTTGCCCTTCTCTCAACTTTTTCTATGTCCTCCGTCAGTGCTACTTGATGGGGATCCCACAATGCGCAGCATTACTCCACAATAGGACGAAAAATTGTAGTTTATTACCACCGTTGCATCTTCTGAGTGTTCTGGCTAGGAAACGTAGCCTTTGATTCGTCTTCCCTCCGATATTTTCTATGTGTTCTATCCAATTTAAGTTGTTCGTAATTGCAACTCCAGTGTATTTAGTTCATTTTCGGCCTGTAGATTTGACTGGTTTATCGAGAAAATCAAGTTTAACGGATTTATTTCAGTACTCAGATGGACGACATTACGTTATTATTTAGGGTCCAATTGTGGATATCCTATGTCAATCATTTTGTAAGTTTACTAACCGTTATCGACAGCCCTTTCCGCGAAAAGTCTAAGGGGTCTACTCAGATTGTCCCCTACATAGTTTGTAAAGGTAACGAACAGTAGGGGTCCTATAACACTTCCCTGGACAACGCAAGATATCACCTATTGACCGGGAGAACCCGCCTCGGGTTCTCCAGCCACCTTTCTATTTGACGCCACGCGGCGACTTAGGTGTCGATGTCATATCGATAAGCATAGAACAGGCACGATCTCACGACTGAGAACAACCGATCCATTTCCAGTAATGCCGATTTTTCCTCGGTGGGAGGAATGAAACGGGGTGCATTCATCGTGGGGCTAACTCAAGTCACTTAACAGAGCAGTAGTAGCGGTTCCAAATCAGGAAATGTGATAACAACCGGGACAGCGTTTTGGACATGATCTGCATGGAAATAAGTTCCGCGTTCTGGCTCTGCGTCGTGCTAACTAAATGTTCTCCCATACCACAACCAATGTTGACAATATTATAGGATAACAAGGGATCTTCTCGGAGACCGAAAGTGGACCTAGTGCCGCGGCGAGCGACCGCTGAAGTCTACCTGCAATCAGCCAATATCTCGGTAAAGGGCTTGTGCTAACGGCGGTCCCTTTTCATTCGTATGGTGAGGAAACGCTGCCAGATAAACAATTTTTCCTCCTTAAAAATTCAAGCCCGTCCGTCATTATCATAGCGACTAAGCACGCTTGTTCGAATGAAATCATTTTCTGGTGCACGAAGCAACGATTTTAGGCAACTGCATTACACAATACTATGAAACGACTGTTTAGATGCCCCGCAGCTAGAGATATATGAAATTAAATTATTAACTATTTATTCGCAAATTGAATACAGAGTTTTGTTTGGAACAGACTTTTCATAGGAAAATGATGCCAAGACAGGACAATTATGGTAAAGAAGTGCCTCTCCCCATCGCGGGAGTCACACTAAAATATTTGCGAGCAGTAGGGGATGTAAGCAAGTGTGATAAATGGAAGTTTGGCCGGGGAGCGTGTTCGGGTGACCGAGTGGTTCAAGTGACCGCTCGCGAAAAGCGGGAGACCCAGGTTCGAGTTTTGGTCCGGCTAAAATTTTCATTCGTCACCAACTAACAAACCACCTTCATAAATGCAGCTGTAATAGTCAGAATTCTCAAATTGCAAATAATTAACAGATTATTTAATTTCAATTGTCTTACATTTGAAGATGACACGAAAAAGAAAATTGTGACTCAGTTGTTATTCGTTCAAATGTTTGCAAACCTACTGGGACAAAAACCTATTGGGACAAGGCAACCTTAGGCCGTGCGGCCACTCCGACGCGGCTTGGTATCCATATTTAGAAAATATATACATCGTCCTTACATTTTATTTTACCAACTCCTTGATGATTCCTATTGCAACGATTTTTGTCCGCTTTACAGAACATTCAGTACAAGGTATTGTCTGCGGAAACGTGTTTATGCCGATACATCAGCTTACGTAACTAGGAGCTGGGAGGATGCGTGGGCCTTGCGTGCGGCGTCACACTCTCTGCAACAAAGGAAACAAGCGAGGCTGCTGCCTTGGAGCGTCCGTTTTCCACCGCGGCGGCGGCAGCAGCGGAGTTCCCTTCCGGCTCGTTAGGCAATTATACAAATCAACGCGGCCTAAATGAACAACTGTCGAAATCCCCGACTGCCCTAAAACTATAACGCTGATGCAAATGTATGCATCTAGCGCAAAGAATTGCTCCGCGGGCCCTACTAACCTGTTGTCATCTTGTCGACCATTTTAACGCCGCTCTTGCAAAAGAGCTCGCTGAGAATATTCTGCGTCTTTCGCAAGTCGGTTACTAGGACGAAGCTATCAATCCGGAAAATTTATCGTGGACTTGGAATACACTTCTCCCAGTCTGAGTTTTACAAGATACATGTGTAGGGTATATTCACCGAGGTAATGAAAGTGGAAACGACAGGAGGAGAGTTGTTTCCGAGAAGGTGATGAAACTGGTGGCCGCAGGCGGAGGAATATGGGCGAGGGAAGGAAAGTATCCGTGGGAGCAGAATTAATTTTGGGACAGGCCGCCAAGTGGGACGCGGCGGGCGATGCTGCGGCAGATAGCATTGTCCAGCGCGCCGCGCCGCCTATCTCACTTTCGCGGCCCCAACCAGGAAACACTGGCCCGCTGCCTACAAAACGAAAGTCGCCACGGTAACGGATTTCAAGTGTGTTTCGGTGGACTTTACGCCAAAAATCGGTCACGGCCGCTCGGAGCCATCTCGAAATCTGTTTTGTTTTTCACAAACCCACACGACAGCCAAAGGGTCAGCTGAATATGTTTCGACGAGACCGGTTGCAATAACATCTGGATGGACGCCAAACGGCAGACAGTGGTATGTATACAATGCTGGCGGCTGTGAAGTGGTCTGTTAGTGATACCACGGAAGATTCGTTGTTGTCTTAGAAAACTAGGTCCCACGTGCTGACAAGTAGTTGTCGCAACTGCTGAGCCGTAACTGCGGGTGCCGCTACTTCTCAAAGGGAATGCTTCTGTCTTCAATGATTTCCCGAGCTACAACAAGAAATATGACATTTTGGTTTCCCAAATTGTACACTTTTTTCTACTATTTCTTTCTTCACGCGGGTGCGGATCACCAGAGTCATTTTCCGTCTGATATTAAAGTTCTATCGACCTTCTACATCACCCTAGAAATACGTCACCTTTATCCTTTCAGATGTGCTTTTTTATTTTAGCTAGGAAGTAGCAGAAATCGATCTGTAATAAATTATTTCGCGACTAACAGCTGTTTTCCTATTACACACTCGTACATGTTATCGTCGAACAAGGGAATTACTTTTTGTGACTGTGGTTGTACTTTTGCTGGAGTTTTCAAGTTCTCTCTATAGCGTCACAGTTCAAGAAATTTAATAACAGCAGTGAACAACCATTGTTCGCCTCACACGTCAATGGAAGACAACGCTGAGTTATAAAAGGGCAGCACTAGATGAGAAGATACTTTCTATCTTCAAAAGCGTCATTAAAAGCACCTGCTAAATCAACATCTGGCATTATAGTACATAGAAAAAGCAGGAGATCGTCAACAGACCTCGTTCTGACGTAACTTATAGATACATATGTACTGATTCTACACGACTAAAGAGGCAGCTGAAGAAGATAACAATTATCAACAAAAACAGTTTAACTCAGTATTTCTAATGTAAGAAAAATTGCAACTATTAGCTGCACATTAGGGCAGTCCAATTTTGGGCCATCAGTTTTTTAATTCTTTATATAACTTACTAGACTATCTATGAAAATACAGGAATATTTATGATTGAGCAAGGTTAACTATACAATTTTGCCTCCCTCTTTTAAAAAAATCTAAAAGTTGAGAAAAAATACACCCATTAACAATAACACAGCAGTCTCGTGCTATGTTGAGCAACAATAATTGACAGAATACTAAGAAAGTGGACAAAATGTGCCTACAAAACGCGAAGATTAAGGCAGTTAAACTGAGCTAGAGTAGCAGGAAGTCAGATTAGAAGGGTAAGCCCTGATGCACGACAAATGAATACATTTGCTGACAGCGCAGCAAGTCTCTTTCTAAAAGTGTTATACGTGTTGTCTAGTTTTTAGCTACAAATGTACCTCTGTATGGCTGGACATGTACCTTGCACACTGGACGACTTCATAGCATATCAATCCTGAGATCACACTTCGCGGAGCAGACTATAGGCTACTTCTTAGCTCCTGTAAGAACGGCGCCGACGAGAAGTTCCAGCTGCGTAGAATAGAAAAGGCAGACAGATTACCATCCAGAAAATGAGGCCGTCCAACAAACTGACGCTCAAATCTTAATTTTAACGAAAAGAAATAAGTTTACTATTAATATCACTTACCTGGTAGCAGACAACTATCATTCTCCACCAAAGTTGCGAGATTATCACAACATACTGAAATCAACTACTCGTAGCGGAGTATTAGAGAATTTGTGCTGACCAGTAAATTAAAACTGGCCCCTGCAAAGAAGTGAACGTATGGCACATTCCTTTCGGTGGTAGGACCGTTGCACTTGAAGCAGTGAGCCCGGAGGTCTCTGTTAAGTAGATCATGTTAGGTGAGAAAGAAAAGCTGGTGTGAAGTACGTTGCAAATGAACTCAGCTTAGTCGGGGCAAAATTTGGGTTGGAAAGGCAGTCTGCAGTGTGTTTACCAAAGGAACAGCATCGTCATTGGGTTTAAGCGGTTTGAGGAGACTGTGCCACGCATAGCAGAGTAATTAGAAACTGACTCCTCCCGAAAATTGAAATCAGTGCCACAGAACCAGACCATCGTTGTCAATAAAAAGGATTACGGCAGAACATGAACATCTTTGTCATTAAAGAGTATTTTGCGTTTGCCAGCGGTCTTAAGTATCCTTAACTTGCTTTTATACCTTCGATACGGTTACAGATTCATAATTATTGTCCTAGGTTAACAAAAGGACCAATAGCAGAGAGTGATTTAAGTTCTGTGTAACACTAAGGACCTTTTAGCATAATAAGAAATACAGTAAAAGTATTGTAGAGACGACACAAGACAGTAGTGTATTATGTACAAATACTTAAATTATTGCAGAAGGGACGACGCAATAACATAAACATGATCCACGCTCTAGATGTATAGCGTCCAGTTCTTGAGTAGTATGAGAACGCATCCGCTAAAACTGCAACCGGGAAATGTTCTTACGAGACAGACGTGGCATTCTACGCTTCGCTAAAGAGTGACCAAACTAGACTGTATGGAAACCTGTTCGCTGTTGTTGTTGTTGTTGTTGTTGTTGTTGTTTGGGGTTTAGAGGGGAGTAAACTACATGGTTATCAGTCCCCTGTTCCTAGCGAAGACAAGACATCCAAGTAGGAAAAGGTAAAATATAGCTCAACACCCGGAAGGGCACACAGTGACAATGAACTTGATACTCTCAACAACACTGAGGAAGACAGGAATAAGAGAGGCCAAGTGCGAACTAAGCTAAAATAAAGCAGGGAACAGTGGCTGGCTGATCACAAACAAATACAAGATGAGCCAGTCACTCTGCACAGACTAAAAACTCTGAGGTAAAAACAGGGTAGAAGTAAGGAAAACATCAGAGTAAAAGATGAGAGGTGGGAGCCTGAGACACCTGGCACAAGCCCACCACTATATAGAATGATAAAATCCAGCTGCGCGTATAAAACCTAAAACTCTGTCAGCCATTGAGGTATTGTCAGATAAAATCAAGGCAGCCTTCGTTCCTCTCTACTTCTGTGACTCACTTTGTACGTTTAAATTAACGCGTTGGAATCGATAGGTTTGCTATTAAATAATAATGCAACATTTCTTTTACTGGCCAACTTCAGTTTAAAATTTTGTTTTGGCAACTGAATGTTTCCACTTCAGTTACCCTAATTTCCAACAGGCCGCAGTACTGTAAGCAACCTTCACTGCCGACTGTAGGTGTGTGCGCGCGCGCAGAGCTCCTAACTAGGCGTCACGAGGCCGAGTGCAGCGCGCTACGGTTTTTCCCACAAAACGAAAGCACCACGGTCTGGTGCTACAGAAACGCTGACATCTCTTCCTTTATGGCCACGTAGTAACAGCGAGTAAGTGTTTCCTCGCGGGGATTCCAACAAACTGTCCTGTAATGAAACTGCGAAAGTGCGGTCGATGAAGTAGACGCCGGAGAATACAGCAGCGTTGGTGCAGAGAAACAGGCAGGTGGTTTGGAGAGAGGAGAGGAGAGTGGGCACGACTGCCACTCTCTCTGTCTCACTCTCTCCACTGACTTCTGCCTGACGTTTCTCTCTGTACCATCCGCCAAAACGCGCCAGCCACATCATCGCATCACATATACAGTTCGTGTAATAGCGAACGGTCATTTCCACTTTCTAGATTCTTTTATTCAGAACCATAAGCACAATTTTTAGATAAAGCTCTAAGTTAAGATACTGTAAATTAATTGATGTCTTATAATTATGTGGACATTGAACAATAGTCAGATGTTAAGACAGAACGCTTTGTTTTTGCCGTCGTGTTACGACCAGATAAATAATACAGTCAGCTTGTACAGAAGCCGCTTTATCCTTTTTTTTCTTTTCTTTTTTTAACGCCTTTTCGCGACTTCGCACGTCGCGACATTACGACTGTGACGAGGCGCAAGCTAGCCCTAACGCCACCGCGAAAGGCAGAGGGGAGTAAAGGTCAGGACCTGGGCAGTAAAACGCGATAATGCTACACTTACAGCTCCCAGAGAAATGCAGCATTAACTGCCAGAATATCAAGTCTGAGCCGGTTGTTTCGAGCTCAGTAGCAACGTTTTCAGCTGTAAATGATTTGGCCCGATGTACGTATAATAACGCATAAAACAACATTCGGGTCCAAGCCGTTAATAATGCTGTTACACTGACTTGACAAAGGGTCTGCGAGATTGGAGACCTGATCTTGCGGGGACAGAGTGGATATAATAGAACTACTGTCCTCATTACTACTGTGATCAGAAGTTACCTCCATCCAGATCGATATTTACGCGCGTATCTTTACTACTAAATTAGAGAAGTCGTTACCAGAAAATCTAAGTTATTGACTGATTTAATGTAAGCTTTTTACACAATGGTCTAATAAACATTCGGACGGACACAGGCTATATATGACACGATGAGGAATACTATCATAACAAAACAACATGCAAATAAAAATGTATGAACATCTGTGATAAATGTAGCACGATACCGTTTCACCGATTACAACCAAAGTTGTCACTGGTACGAGTGTTTTCATGGAGTAGGTTTTTATAATCCATAGGCCACTGCATGTGCACGCGAACAGTGCCTTGTAGACCTCGACACCTTTTGACCTATCGTCATAAAAGTTGGGATAATATTTATGGTAGTGGATGAAGGAGAAAATGGAGGGAGGGGATGGGATGGGCTAATAGAAGCACGGAATAAATAAATACCCGGACATACAGGATTTTCAGCTAGTGTATCTGCAGAGTTGTTGAGGTGAGTCTGTGTAGTGTTTACAAGACCAGAGTGACACGAGGATATTCATAACTCTTTCTACCAAACCGGTTTTCCTTGCAGTCTATAAATGGAGAAGTACTGCACCGTAACAACGTCCTATTTAGCTTTTTTCTTGTCAGTGCTACTGCGTAACAGACATCAAGTGATAACTGCAAACTTGTCCGTCTTCACAAAAAGGTATGAACATGCTATCTCGTCGTTATAGAAGAGAATGCCAATATTGGAAATTGCGTGCTCCCCTTTAGTTTGCACATGAAAGTGAGTAAAAACATTCTTGAATGTTTAAATAATAATTCCACTGGAAAACGAAACAGTACATTAATCTAGTTTATAGACAAATAAAGGCATTCATGCATATAATAATTTCTGCTGAGTAAAATGTAGAGGAAATAAAGAGTACAAAAGAAAAAGATAGATTACGGGCACAACGAAGTTGAGAGAAATGATTCCTAAGTGGTCAAGAGGAACGAATCCTATTGTAAGTGCTAATGGGATCAGTCATTAAATGGAAGTGTCGTGTTTCTGTGCTGTGTCAGTGCTACGAGGCAACTGCAGACATAGCACTCTGCGGTGCAGGATGTGCTGTGTGTGCCGCCTGCGGCCTTCCGTCCTCGACACGCCCACTGCACCGACACCCGACTGCGACACTAGCCTCGCCACGTCAATCTGTCTACCCGACGATTCGTCACTGTGCATACTGATCACCTTGTGCAGCGGTTCCTCATCCGTGTGCCGGTGTTTGTGACAAAGGCAGGTACAAACAGGTAAGATTTTTCTCGTCTGGACATCTATGCTTACGGTACCTTGTGTTTTCAAATAAATGCCAAATCATGCGTTGTTATTCCTGTCGGAATTTAAGCTGTAGGCTTCTTAATAAGCATGCGGATGAGCTAGTTCACAGGTCGTACAAAAGCAGCCGTGAACCGCCCCTAAACGAAAGGTAAGTAGTGTAACGCAATAACCAGTCAAGTCATAAAGGATGAATGATTTTACATACTGTGACAAGTGTCGATAGAAAATATCTTTTATTGCGAATATTTGTGACTGCATCTACCCTGTGGCCGAATGGTTAGTGTCACTGCCTTTGGTGTGAAGGGGCCCGTATCCGTTAGCAGATGACTCCTCAGAATTTTTCTGAGATAGAAAGGTGTGATGCAAAATACACTCAGCACTTTTGGGTACTAATGAAGAGCTTATCGAATAAAGAAGCAACGAAAGCATCAGGAGTCACATACCGGCAATAACGGCTGCAGATATTGACGACATGCTGTTGGCTTGTCCCACGAACATAAACGGCTGCTCATAATGGTATGTAGGCAGGGTACGTCAGTGGAAAAAGGCTAACGCTTAATACCTTGGAATTAGCAACGTTTATCTTTAATTGAAAAGCGCTGTTTTGAGGCAATACAAGTTTTCCATCTGAGAAGGAAATATGTGCTCCTATACATTACCTAACATGAAAGGGGTTCAACGACCAGTCGACAATGACGACATTAAAGACGGGGTACAAGCTCGAGTTGACAAGCAACCAAAACGGAATATAGTTCAAAAAATGTTCAAATGCTTGTGAAGCTTATGGGACTTAACTGCGGGGTCATCAGGCCCTAAACTTACAAACTATTTATGAACTAACTTATACTAAAGACAAAACAAACATCCATGCCCGAGGGAGGATTCGAACCTCTGACGCGGGAGGCCGCGCGATCCGCAACGTGGCGCTCCAGACCGCTTGGCTACTCCCGTGTGGCGGAATTAAGTTAAATTGATTTATGAGAATCATAGAAAAGTTAAATTTGAATCTCAAGAATAAAGTTGTCCTATACTCAAGAAATGAACGTAGGGGAGCAAACACACGCAGCCTGAGTCGCCGTTCCAGGCAAGGTGCTGAGCGTAACCTCCCTCTGAGCTGTTGTGGTCGCCTGCAAGGCGTGATGAGTGATTCTTTTCGAATTCCATGAGGGAGGCTGCCGAGCTTCAAGCCCCTATCCGACGAACAAATCACCGTCTACAGGAGACACTGCTGTAAGCTTTGCAATTTAATGCAAGAAACTGGAGTACAAACTATTGATAAGGAGCTTCGAGTCATTAACTCCCCTCTCCTTACCGATCAAATACTGTTGATGAAAATTTTCAACCACCAGGCCTCGAACATACTAACCTCCGAGTCAAGCGGCGTCGGCTATAGAGGTGGCTTATATAAGGAGAGACTAACGGAAATTTGGACCATCGTTGTCCCGATTGCGAATCCAAGATGTTTATCACCTCGTGACCACCTTTCGTGCAACGCAGACCACAGTACAATGGAGGCATAGTCAGTGAGTCCTTCCGGGCGACCGTACAAAGCTGGAGGTAGGCCCTCCGTGGAGCGGTCATTCACATTGTGGCACGCTCGTGTAGTGTATTGGTGAGTTTACAACGAAAGAAGCAGCGCAAAGTGCACAACTGATATACAATCGAGTCCCTTCGGCCACGTCCCGTAAAGTCTACGATCGGTCTTTGCTGATGATCGCCTTTAAAGAGTAGTGTGCCACCCGATATCACTAATAGTGAGACGCGGCGCTACTGATGGAAATGATGCCATCATTTATGCTGCGGGCTAGTATCGCAAATTATGAATCACCTTTTACCACTTTCGTCGGGCACCGCGTTTTTCGGGAACAACTATATGATAGGGTCGCTAAACCTGCACCCACTCGTTTCATACGAACCTGATAATTTTAAGTCAATAACCGAGACCCTACCGCAACTGCTGCATTATTAGTTGTAGCTGGGGGCCGCGGCGCGCGTGACGCAAGCCAACTATTGAGCGACAGTCAGTGACCCGACGCGTCGGCAAGGAAGTCAGTGGTATTCGGCGCTCGCGGAGGAGGATACCCGACGTGCCAGCCTTCTGAGTGGCGGCGGCGAGCAGCGAGTTGTGCCGCACTCCTCAAATGTGGGTCGCCGACGCGGCGGGCGCTGGCGAAACACAGCCGCAACCGCCCTCGCCCGCATTGCGATAGCCCGGCACCCGTTTCGCTACGTGGGCCCGCGCGGGCTGAGCAGGCGCAACTAAGTGTAGGAGGCGCACGCGCAGCTTCCAGAAAATACTACCAATTTGGGGAACAAAAATAACCGTACTTCATTTTAAATGGTCTGAATACAATTTCTTGAAAGGTGACAGTAACTTACAGGAACCTACCACGCAGTCGCTGATCTTAAAAATGGTACTCGGCGGGACAATATTTATGACTGAACAGGCACTAGACACCCATTTGATTAACCCATTTCTTCCCAGTGTTGCGTACACGCAACACAAAATTTAGCCTTACAAAATGCAGTCGAAATGGACTTACTATACAAACCTCACCACACATGTGTTAAAAGGCATTCACGAGTTCTCTGTATATGTGTTAAAGTTTCACAATTACCTTAACACTTCGCAAAAAGATGCAAGATCTACAAACGTCAGACGATCTACATACACAAGAAATGTCAAGTTCAGCTTCACACAGAGTTTTTAAAATATTTCATGAGTGACACCATCAATATTGCACAGTTTGAACAAATAGAAGAATGTGATCACAACAAATAATTTTTTCTATTTTTTTTCTTTTTAACTAGGAAACAGCGCAACATTATGGGTGATGCAAATTACAACACATACTGCTAGTTTGTAATATTTGTAATGTTATTTCAATTATTTTAAAGAGAACCTGATGACTAAATATAACACTTTTTCACAATTTCTATTTTTGGGAAGAAATGGGTTAAAAGAGTCTGCTGTACTGAAGAGCTACAATTAGACGGAGAAGTTAAAGCTTACCGACTTTTTTTAAAGGTTAACCTGTCTTGAAAGTCAACGGCCTTACGCAAGGAGCTACAAGGTACGTCCCTCTGTATCTGTCTTTCTTTTCTAGATAGAGATTCACATTGCCGGCCGCGGTGGCCGAGGAGACTGAGGCGCTCCAGTCACGGTCTGCACGGCCACTACCGTCGGGGGTTCGAATCCCCCATCGGGCATGGATATTTGTGCCGTCTTTAGTATAAGGTAGTTAATAAGTAGTTTGTAAGTTTAGGGACTGATAACCCCGTAGTTAAGTCCCGTAAGCTTAACAAACATTTAAACATTTGAGACTCACATGATGGGAAAAAAAAAAACATTTTATTTGATGCTGGATCTATATTTACAGAGATAGTAACGTCAAATCGGTAGGAAAAGGAATAATTTTTAACGGCGCATAAAATGTAAGTGTTGAAGTTTTCGTGAATGTTTTAGTCTGGAATGAACCTTGCTCGGGACTGGACTGTGGAAGGTCCGCAGTTCAGACAAGAAGAGGGCCGGAGTATTTAAAATACGGGCCTAAAACACAACCTAAGTATGAACGAATCGTTAGTTCGTGACACCCAATCGCTAGACAACGTTCGAAGACAGTGAGTTCCGCAGCGAGTGCCTCTGCTCTCTCACGATGTCTACTGACTAGTAAGGTCACTGATACGGAGTACGTTGCAGTAGTGACAGCACAATGCACCTAATATGAAAAATGTATTTCTTGCAAGTGTCCGGATACTTTTGATCGCATAGTGTGCTTTATGAAGAGACTTTACTCTCCAAATTTGTTATTTAGCTTGAGACCACTTTCGGTCTTGAAACATCGTCTTGACTGAAATGTTTTTAGAACCATAAACATGAAATTGGTCGTCTGTGTAAAATATATTACTCCTTTTGTAGGGAAGATTTAAACGGCATAATGTCAAAATTGTAAAAAGATATAACTCAATCTTTTGTGTCCCAGCCTCGTCGCCGCTTTTGTGTCTCGCCCGCCGGTTGTCGTAGGTGTCGGTGGCCGAGTAGAAAGAGACCGACACAGGAATAAAGGGTGCACGCGTGTACAGGTACGGAGGTTACCAGCCAGTGGGACAGCAGAAACTAGAAACACTAGAGTAAATTAGAACGAGAATATATTTCATAGAGACTTAGAAATACTTAACTTTTACATAGTTCTTGACTGCAGAATGCTGATACATAGATTAGATAGAGGCCTGTCTACTGATGATTCCTAGTGCCTATCCGATAGCCAAGTCTTCACTGGTGCCTATCTGATTCCCAAGTGTTAACTGGTTCCTATCTCAGTCCCAAGTGGACGATGCAGCAGTCGTGGACACGAGCGGAGTTGCAGCAGAGGGCGCTCGTGGCTGACGTCGTTAAGAACGCACACCACCCCTACCCATCCATAGTGTTGTGTAGGGATTGAGTTATTCTTTTTACAATTTTGACATTACACTTTAAATCATTCATAGCAAAAGGAGCACTCTGATGTTTCACACAGACGGAATGTATGATGTGTGATGGTGAAAAAGAAATTCATCCAAAACGATGGTTTAAAATAGAAAATGATAGCAAGCAAAGTAACATCTTTGGACAGCAAAGTTTGATGCAGTTAGTAGAATTGTGCAGAAGAGCTGCATTGACAGGGATTGGTTGCCACCACGTGATCCTTAAAGAGGTCGTAATGTTAGGTATTTGAACAACGTTTTGGCAGGCGTGACGCCGGGTGTTGCAGGTGCTCGGGGAGGCGAGCTGGTCGGGGGCGCACGCGCTGCCCTGGCTTGATCGGCCGCCGGCACTGGCTGGCCGCCTGTCGCTGCCGCTGCCGAACCTCGTCCCCTCTGACGACACCGCGACTCCTCTCGCCCTCCGCACGCAACCTTCACAGCTGCTCTTACCGTCCCTTTGGCACACCACCAGAAACTCTAAACCCGCAACGACCAGCGTCTTTGGGTAATCGTCGCGTTGTACAGCTTTGCCACTGGTCGCAGCAAGACACGGGAAAGGAGGAATTACTGACCCGAACCACATATCGCTTAGCAGTAGCATTTAGGAACATACCTTGTATTTTAGCACTGTTACACAAGGTACGAGACGTCTTGGAAGACCGTAACCGATATCGATAGATGGAATCTAGAAGACTCGCAGACGTTGGGATCCCACAACAACAGAAACCGTGGAGTGAGGCTATGAAGCGACTTAGATTCGTGATGCCATCTAAGTGAGTATGCTCTTTCAGACATGTCCGAAAGAACACACACCGTACGCAGAAATGTATACACAAATCTACGGGCAAATGGTGGTTTCAGTGTGGGGTGCACATACCAACTTGGACCCGTTGCTGACGTAGAGGCTATGCTGGTCAGCAAAGGGGATCGTGGGCGCTGGGTTGTGCAGCATACGGCAATTTGGGGTGCAGGGGCATCGAGAACAGATGGCCGAAGTGGTTAAGACACGGGTGCAAAACAAATTTTCATAAGTCGCCGTTCGATTTAAATCCACAGCCAAAACTCAATAATAGCTTTTTAATCAAAGGTATATGGCTGCTGATTAATTGGTGCACGCCGGCCGCGGTGGCCGAGGGGACTGAGGCGCTCCAGTCACGGTCTGCACGGCCACTGCGGTCGGGGATTCGAATCCCCCCCTCGAGCATGGATATTTGTGCCGTCCTTAGTGTTAGCTAGTTCATAAGTAGTTTGTAAGTTTAGGGACTGATGACCCCGTAGTTAAGTCCCATAAGCAATACAAACATTTGAACATTTGAATTGGTGCACATGTCCGAAGGATCAGACACCATAGTAAACGTCTCTGTGTGTGCCACGACGGCTAAACGACAGGTTGACTCCGGAAGCACAAAGATGAAAAAATAAAAATGTTCAAATGTTTGTCAACGTATGGACCAAATAGCTATAGTCATCAGTCCCTAGATTTACAAACTACTTACGCTATGGACAACACACACAACCATGTCCGAGGGACGACTCCAACTCGGCGGAAGCGACCTCCCACTCTGTAGCATGACGACTTAGACCACGCCCGTCACACAAAGATCGATCGACCCCATGCGGAAATACAACTATGGCTGCTGCTAGCAAATGGTGAAATTTCTGAGAAGATCGTCATTAGATTATGGCAGCTAAGGATTTGGGCAACACGGCAGACATTCATGGATGGCAGAAATGGTTAACTTATGAACCTAAGTCCGTATCTTATTGGAAGAAACAAGACATCTGTGGTTTAGCAGGTTCTGTATGGCCTATTCGCAGAAGAATATTGTGGTGGGTAGTTTGACTGTATGTCGGGGAGTTTTCCGCAGAAGGCCACACGCCGTGGGCGCTGTTGGCTAGTTGCAGCTTGCCTCGGCGGGATAGAGCCGGCAGTGCGCACTTCACAGCGGCAGGTCCTTCCAGCGAGTCGGCGGCATCAGCAACAGTACTTACCACAGCGTAATCCGCGCAGGCCTGGGGCACTGTGCGCAAAACCTAAGGACCAAAGTAACTATCGCGTCATTCATAATGCGGCAGTTTTTCACGAATCTCAGTCTTCATGACGTAATATCTCCTGATCTATGTATCGTACAGTCTTATAAGCATTCTTATACATTAGACTAGCTTCAACCCGCGGCTCCACTCGCGTGTTAGTTGATTATGATAGATAAGCTATCTTTCAGTAGTAAAGCTAGACGAACTGGAAACTGAAGCCCTTTTGAATTGAAACGGCATATCTGAAGGGATTAAAGGAATGCGAGGTATAAAAAAATCTTCTCCGGTTGATGTTCCTGACAAAATCGTTGCTTCATTGAAGTTTCGATGTATATTTTTGACGATCATTGGAGCACCATTGCGCAGTTGAGGAGGCCTCAAATTTCTCAGGATCATGATCGGTGATCCTACTTTCAAAAGCTATCTATGAGATGGCATTCCTGATAGTTCTAGCGAATTCAGGAACTCCACAGGGTAGTTCACAGCTTGGTCTTTATCAACGACTGTGTCAATCGATTTGTACGTTGTAATAATTCCCGGTAACGTGTTATGAACAGCTGTGTTTAGACTGGTAACTTGCTCATCACGCGGTGCTAAAATCGTTCTCTCTCGCAGCCACATAAGATTTTTGTAATTGACTTCTATGTTATGGAAGACGCTTTAACTACACCATCAATCGATTCACTCAATCTGCAGAAGTTTTCTGGAAACGTTATTGAATAATTCGAAGAATCCAATCACGAAATTCAACAATAATGATTGTAATAATATCACAGATCGATCACTTGATGTAATGCCAGAAACGTCAAATCGATTTTTTAAAGATATATATTAAGAGAAATTTATTTTTTACTGCTT
Organism: Locusta migratoria; assembly: GCA_026315105.1. NCBI lineage: Eukaryota > Metazoa > Arthropoda > Insecta > Orthoptera > Acrididae > Locusta > Locusta migratoria. Next base: position 238,560,456 of record CM048745.1, read on the forward strand.
TATTTATTTACTCTTATATTTCCTTATTAGTATGCTTATCCTTACAGAGAAAGAACTGAAGACATTATAGCACGCACAGACCAAAGATATACTCTGTGGCATCACATTTCGCTGTATGTAACCTCCTTGTTATAGAGTCGCAAACGTCATCGCTGGCCTTCAGTCCGATGTTTTTAATAATTTGATGAATTTCAAGCACCATATCTTCCACCCCCTTATAGCTACCGGCATGGAACTGCTATGGTGTACAACGGGAGACTTCGGACAACAATTACACACAGACCATTCCTTTGCGTTCTGTAGTTTTCGCTGCAGAGCGAAATATTAACACACAAACACACACACATAGAATTTTATATATACCCATAACTTTTCATCCGAATATACTCCACCCTGTTATCATTATCAACCCTCAAGCAACAGTGCAACCAATAAAACCATTTTCAAAGAGTAAATACAATTTTCAAAGCGTAATTATTGTTCTGCATTTCGCGTTGTATTCTTCAAATTACTAAATATCTATCAGATCGCTATAAAACCGTGCCTAAAACCTTCCTCAGGTATAAATTAGTAACTGTACAAATATTTAAGTCTCTGCATCTTGTCGTTCGGACGTGATAAACGTACACCGAACAGACATTCACATTTATAGATATAGATTGGCCGTATGCCTTTCTTGAGAGCCCCTGTTCGTACGGAATTTGTGTAGCCGCACAGAATTTGTTACAAGAGCTTGTGAGCACCTGCAGTGTTCTCCGTAGCCAGTGATGGGCCACCTGTTCGGCCCGTCCGCCTGCCTCCGGGTTGCGTGGCTGCGAGCAATTGAGCCTGCCGCGGACTTTCACTGTGGCGGCGGTCGCGGCGTCGCGTCGCCGGGGGAGCGAAGAGGCGACAGCGAGCAGCGAGCAGCGAGCGGCGAGTGGGCGCGTGGCTCGGCGCTTGCGCAACCCCGCGCCGCCTTGCGACACGCCGGCCCAGCACAATCCAGCTTTCCGCTTTGCCGGTCCTCCGCGGTGACCCCTCGGCACGGTTCACTGGACGTCCCGGTCGCTGCGTTACACCCTTTCTCCTACCGACCTCCAACAACGTTGTGCAAGTCAACCTGACTACATACGGCCGTATTACCGAAGCGTTGGGTCCGTAACGCGACTTAACACTGCAAAGCATCGAGGATATTACCTTGTCATTATAGTGAAAATGAGTAAGCAACATCTGGACGAATCAGATACTACGGATGGACGTGAAAATTAAAACAAAAGTTCGTGGTAGGATACATTCCGCGATTTGCTTAAGGTCGGTTAGGTAACTTTACGTAGGAGTAAGGGCGATTGGCAATAGAGTAAACCTATTGTGGGTCCCTTGCCACTCGGGGATCAGTGGCAACGAACATGCCGACAGATTATCTAGGATGGGGGCAAAGACTCCATTTATTGGACCGGAACCTGTCCTGACAATCACCAAGGCAGTGATCAAATTGGAGTTTCGTAACTGGCTCAGAAGACAGCACTTAGAATATTGGACCAAAGTCCATCAACAAAAACATGGCAAGGTAATGATGCCAAAGCCATGTTTTAAAAGAAGGTCTGCAATCCTGGGTCTGAACAGGAGAGAGATTAGACTCATGGTTGGATTACTGACAGGCCATGGGAATTTCAAAAAACACCTACATACAATGGGAATAGCCGGCCGCGGTGGCCGAGGTGACTGACGCGCTCCAGTCACGGTCAGCACGGCCACTACGGTCGGGGGTTCGAATCCCCCCTCGGGCATGGATATTTGTGCCGTCTAGTCTTAGCTAGTTCGTAAGTAGTTTGTAAGCTTAGGGACTGATGACCCCGTAGTTAAGTCGCATAAGTTGTACAAACATTTGAACAATGGGAATAACAGAAGAGGACCCCAAATGTAGGATCTGTGATGACGGTGATGAAACTTCATCACATCTAATCTTCGAATGCATTGCATTGGAGAATAAAAGGCACAGAACATTTGGGACAACAAGACCGAAGAAATTGTGTCTAATAAAGAACTGGTAAAGGGACTCCTTGCACTGTTCAAGGGCATTGGTTGGCTTCACTAGACATACAGGGAGCGATACCGCACAATAAACTTAGTTTCGGTGTGGGCAGTGGCGGGTTGGACCAAGACTATTTTGGCTTCCCTGAAAAAATCAAATCAAATCAAGGCTGATTGGACAGGATTTTCAGCTGCGTTGCTCTCGGTTGCGAAAGCGTAGTTCCAGATAGTTATAGTGCAATGGTCATCGGTCCCTAAACTTACAAACTACATAAACTAACGTATCCTAAGAACGACACTCTCACCCATGCCCGAGGGAGGACTAGAACCTCCGACGATGAACGGCCACCTTAACAGTGACTTCGAACCGCTGTGCACATAGGAAAAGTTCACATAACAAAGCAGTTCTAGATATCAACGAAACATCAAGTGGCGAAAACCAAAACAAATTTAGGAACGACTGCAGCTCGATCTCATGAATTCTGAATGTAGTCTTAGCCAGAGAGACAAATACAGGGGTTGGTCAAAGATGTGGAAATAGCGTTGAGAGACGCAGACGTTAGCGAAGCCTGTAGGTTGTGTTGTAGTAACTGACCACCAGGGGCACCTGTGCATGTCTTCACTAAGTTGCAAATGTCAATCGTGGTCATTCCGTAACCTAAAGTATTGTTGTTACACGATTTTTCAAGAGGCCCAATAGCGAATATTTGTATCGCAAGTAGACAGGAAGATCGGAAAAACAATCCTTAAAGCTACTACGCCGACTGTGCTGAAAACTAAAACGACAACTGCAAAAGTGACAGTAGCGTAACATTAAATGTTGCACAATGAAAGAAATACCGGCATCAGACAAGAACTAAAAGTTGAAACCATTACATATATGATTGAAATATTCCGACTGAATTCGAAAATACATTTTCAACACGCGTGTGATGATAGGATACAAAAAGCTGCCTTACAATTTAACAGAACTAGAAAGAGGTGACGTGAACAGCTCCTAAATGTGACTGTTCCTAGATGCATAAAAAAAAGTAAACACACAAAGTACACACAATACTTGTTATGAAAATCGCCAATTTGGAAAACAGGCTACTTAGAGAAACCTTTGGGGCAGTGCAAATAATTTTGGAACTTCCTCGATACCCCCTACACGCGATTTTTATGCCTATGCGCAAAAATCTATACACATGAAGAACATACAATACTTTTTTACTGTAGAAATTGCCAATTTTTTAATTGGGCTACTTCAAGAAACCATTTGTAGGTCATGTTTTTTTATGTTCTAGATATTATTTCTGCGAAAGACTATGGAGATATCAAAAATCTTGCGATGCATACGTGTGTCTCGACGCGTTGGTTGAGAAACGCTCTACTAGACAGACTTCGTAACACAATTATTATTTGGTTTGCATTGACTTTATAGTATTTAAATACATCAAAATTGTTTTCTCGCGGCAGTATGAAACCATTTGATTTTACGAAAGGTTGACTGTAGGTAGAGGTACAATAACAACAGAGAATTATATCCAAGTGTAACTTAAGTGCACGTATTTAAACTTAAGTGCCTACGCACTTTTATCTTTTATTGGAAACTTCAGTTTGGAGCTTGGGGGGGGGGGTGTAGAAGAGTATGACGAGTGTGATGTTGAAACATGCTAGTTACATTACTGATCTGTGAGAAGAGCAGACGCAGGCAGTACCAATGTCGGTTATTTGTGGCGCGGTGTGTGAGGGGACCGTGAAGCGAGGCTGCGTTATCAGGCAGGAGAAAGCGACTGCGACCGCAGCTGCCAGCCGGCCGGCCTCGGCCGGTGTGGAGCAGGACAGTGCTGAGGCCACGCCACACTCCGGAAGTGGCACCAACTTTTTTTGTTTGTATAGCATATGGGACTTAACTACGGGGTCATCAGTCCCTAAACTTACAAACTACTTATCAACTACCTAATACTAAGGACGGCACAAATATCTATGCCCGTAGGAGGGATTGGAACCCCCGACCGTAGTGGCCGTGCAGACCGTGATGGAGCGCCTCAGTCCCCTCGGCCACCGCGGCCGGCTGGCACCAACTGTCACCACAACACCTGCCTGCTCCACGTACCGAACCCTCCCCAAAACATTTGTGTTCGCTGAAAGTCAGAAGGCAGGACTTTACCGGTGATACTACAGCCAAATTCATTTGTGACGTAACACACAGCTGTCCATGCTGCTGCCGCAATGGCCAAAGGTGATCTTGTGTAGTAGCGGGAGGAGTATCCCGGACCAGGGGTCGCAGATGTTTCAGATAGGTGACAATAAGGAGACCGAGGCAGCAATGGAACGCGACGGGCGACGTAGAACTAACTGTTGCACATTACTGCCACGTGTGGACTCACAGTACCTCTTGTAGTGTGGCCGTCTGCTAGCGCAGAGGCTATGGGAGGCTAGCAAATGCTCAAAAGTTTGTAAATCTAACAGCTGCTGTTTTCAGTCCCTATACTTACAAACTACTTAAACTTACTACCAAGGACAACAAATACACCCATGTCCGAGGGGGACTCGAACCTCAGACGCCGAGCAACCGCGCGCTCCCCAGCAAGGCGTCTTAGAGCGCTCGGCCACTCCACCGCGACAGGAGGATAACACACTGTTCAAACGTTTGTAAATATATCGGACTTAAGGGCGTGGTCATCAGTCCGTAGCTTACAAACTATGTAAACCTAGGTAAACTAACCTAAGGACAACACACAGCCATGCCCCAGGGAGGACTCGTACCTACACGGCGAGCAACCGCGAGCCCCGCAGCGAGATGCTTTAGACCGAACAACCGCAGCAATGAAGGCAGATAAACGCAGCAATGAAGGCCTTACGAGCAGTTCAGTCTAAATGACGTCGAATGGTGGAACATGCCGACACTACTTCTAGCGCAAAAGACAGAATTGGTTGTGGACAGTTCGTGACGTGACAGTTATCCATCACTGACATGCGCACAGTATGCCTGTCATCGCGTGTCGCCTCCTGCATCCAGCTATTATACATCCGTATCACAGTTGGTGGTTACGCCCAACAATCGGCAATCCTTATAGGTAACTATTCTTCCTCGGTCGACCTCGCTATCTTCTACGAGGCGTACCGAAGGTGCTCATGCAAAACAACCCCACGAGAGAAAAATCCCATAATGTACACATAGCCGTCTGTTTCCCCTTTCTACAGCGCTTCAAGCTGCCAGGATTGGCGCCCGTGATGTGCATCTCTCGTCGCCGCAAGCACATGCTGTATATCTCACGAGATTTTGGATGCTTCTTACACGGTGTTGCAGTTTGGGTGGCCAGCAATGTAGTTTAACTGCTGGAAGCGTAACCGCTCTCTCTTGTTATCGCAAAGAGATATATTGTGAATAAGGTATACGGTAAACTACATATCTAGATATTTAATCATTATAAAAGAGAAAAGTTTCGCATCGCACACGGCAGATAATATCCATTGAGTGTATCGCTACTCGACGCTAAGATCTTTTGTTTTTATGCACATCTGAACCCGGTATTTAACGCACTGTGGTACATAAGCGTGATGCACGAAACGATTTTCATCGTGTGGCCATAGAGATGAAAGAAAGGAAACTGGCGTCGGCGAAAGGCACTACCTGTTTCAGCGCCACATATCGCAAGAGAGCGACCTATCACAGTATCCCTCTGCAAGAAACTGTAAGCAGTTACATAATTAAGGCGGACATATCGGCGCACAAAGTAGCGTCCAGGATCTGCAGGACCTGTACGTCTGTACGTCTGTTTTTGCGTCCAACAAATACTCATCACAAACAAGTATCAGTTACGCATATGTAAGCCTGATGCTTTCGAGGAAAGCAGAATTAACCGTCGTATACAAAGCACACATCCAGCTGACCAGATTTTACCACATTCATAATTCCGTAAACATCGAAAGCTACTGTGCCGACTGAGATTTCGAGGAGTTAACAGCTCTTAAATATATTGCCGTAACACTAGGAGCACAGGGTAGGAGCTGCTGCTTCGTCACATTTCTATATGAATCCGCCAGAGTACAAAATATCTAAAATTAAAGGATACGTTTAGAAAATGAACACAAACCAATGCTTCAATAACGAAGGATACAGCTAAAATTGAAACTTAATTTCCCAAAAATGTTTTAGACCTGCAAATACATTTTATAGAACAGTCGAATCACAATGTGTGGCTGCCCATGAGCACAGCACTGGGTCGTGCAATTCTTGGCCCAAATCAAAGTGAACACTACGCACGACCCTTCCAGGACGAGGAGGAGGGGCGGGACGAGGACAACAGAGGACCCAGCTGCAACACACGTTGCATCTCAATTAGTTTCGAAACGGACCGATGTCGTCCCTGGCACAGCTCGCTTGGCTATATTTAGTCACTGCCACTTAGAATAAAATGTCATTGTCAGCAAAGAATAGATTACGGTTAGCAACGTTCTGCCCATTACACCATAAACATTATTTTCAATGAACTCCTGCGGTCCGAATGAATGCAACATAGGCTATTGAGGCGGCTTATACAGCAAGTACTGGGATGCGTCCAAACTAAACTACACATTATAATGGCGGGTCAAGTAACTTTTATCTCATGTCTGTTTATACCTCGAAGTGACACAGGCAGACGACACTATTTTTCGACCTAGTAATGAAGTGCCAGTAAACTACAGTCGGAAGGTTCTTCCTGTGCCTCAGACGAAATAATTCCGCTTCTTGGCGAGGGAGTCATTCGAGAAGCGCTGTGCGGGTGTCGCCATCGTGGGAAAATCTCTTTCCTGCCAGATGTTCTTCCCCAATCTGCTGCGGACTCGCGTTTGGTAGCTGCCAATGCCTATCCTCCAGCAACAGCTGTGTGGCTATGATCCAAGTTTTTTAGCACCACTGCACTACTACTGGAGACGACTGGCATTTAGCCCATAAGCCACGAGAATTTAAACACTTTTCCCAAAGGTACGGTACTGTCAGCTTTGGTGTACGTTCGTTGTTTTAGTGCCACTGCACTTGCACATGATGCACCTACTGGGTGATCAAAAAGTCAGTATAAATTTGAAAACTCAATAAATCAGGGAATAATGTAGATAGAGAGGTAAAAATTGACACACATGCTTGGAATAACGTGGGGTTTTATTAGAAAAAAAATGCCCGACAGATGGCGCTTTATATGACTAGAAAAGCAATAATTAGGATAACAAATTAAAACAAAGCAAAGATGATGTTCTTTACAGGAAATGCTCAATATTTTCACCATCATTCCTCAACAATAGCTGTAGTCGAGGAATAATGTTGTGAACAGCACTGTAAAACATGCCCGAAGTTATGGTGAGGCATTGGCGTCGGATGTTGTCTTTCAGCATCGCTAGAGATGTCGGTCGATCACGATACACTTGCGACTTGAGGTAACCCCAAGCCGGCCGCGGTGGCCGAGGGAACTGAGGCGCTCCAGTCACGGTCTGCACGGCCACTACGGTCGGGGGTTCGAATCCCCCCTCAGGCATGGATATTTGTGCCGTTCTTAGTCTTAGTTAGTTCATAAGTAGTTTGTAAGCTTAGGGACTGATGACCCCGTAGTTAAGTCCCATAAGTTCTACAAACATTTTTTTTTTTTTGTAACCCCAAAGCCAATAATCGCACAGACAGGTCTGGGGACCTGGGAGGTTACAAACATGACGAAAGTGGCGGCTGAGCACACTATCATCACCAAACGACGCGCGGAAGAGATTTTTCACGCGTCTAGCAATATGGAGTGGAGCGCCATCCTGCATTCGGGAAGAAATTGTATAAAAACATTAGTAAGAATAATTTGTGAACTTGAACGTAAATAGTGTATTAGCTTGATATTGTGATGGTGAGTTCTTTTTTTAAACGCAGGGACAAACTGTTTGGATGGCTGCCAGTTGCAGGTGCTTGGTATCGTGTGGAGTTGTGGCGCTGCACGTGCAGGGCCTGGCGGCTGGTCAGCGAGCAGAGGCCGGTCAGCCGTCAGCGCGGATTGTTGGCAGCGCCGCCGCCGTTGGGCAAGGGCGGCTGGCAGCGCCCGGCCCCGCCGCTCGCAGCCTCCCGATATTTTGTTCCACATTCCAGCCAACTTGACGCACACGACCGCTCGCAACACGCCGTCTGACTCAGCTTTCGCTATGTTGCCATCCTGTGAGAAAACACATCCCAGGTACTTGAAACTATCTACCTGTTCTAACTTTGTTCCTCCTATTTGGCACTCAATCTGTTTGAATCTCTTTCCCACAAACATTACTTTTGTTTTGAAGATGCTGATCTTCATATCATAATCCTTGTACTTCTGATCGAGCTTTGAAATATTAGTTTGTAACCTTTCAGTTGAATCAGCCATTACAACTAAGTCATCCGCATATGCGAGACTGCTTATTTTGTTTTCACGTACTTTAATCCCGCCCTGCCAGTCTACTGTTTTCAACATATGATCCATGAATAGTATGAACAACAGTGGTGACAGGTTACAGCCTTGTCTTACCCCTGAAACTATCTTGAACCATGAGCTTAATTTGCCATCTACTCTAACTGCTGCCTGACAGTCTACTTTTTTACTTTATTTATTTATTTTTTTGGACGGGGGGGGGGTTCCAATATTGCTTGAAAGCGACATTTAAAATACAGCGATGTTTCCTTGTCTTTGCGAAAAGTTCCGTAATAATATGAATCTTTATGAGACACTGCGAACGTTAAGCTAACGGGGCACAACTTTCTTTCAGTTTTGTGACCATACTTTTTTCTTATAGATGAAAAACCGCTTATAAAGAGAAAGAGAATGCATTTCAAGATGACTATTAGACAAAGATGTTGGCGAATTCTTATCTGGGATAATGCAAATGGACTGGTGTTTATTGGGAAGAGGAATCTTGGTAGACGTCTACTAAATTGACGACTAGTCCGGAAGATGAATAAGTGAACTGAATATTAGAGTTAATAATGTGTGCCCGTGCCGCCTGTTTGGGTAAGCGGCGAGCAGCGGGTGTGCGGCGTGGCGCGGCGCCGGCCTGCGTGCGTTTGGAGGCCGCGGCCAGAGTTCCCGTTAGGGGCGCGACGCAGGACCGGGCACGTAGCAGCGCGGCTCACCGTTACCGCAGGTGCCTGCCACTGCCGACTGCCGACTGCCCGCCGTCCGCTCCTCTGCTGACTGCTCGCCTGCCCCCGATACTTCGCTCCCTCCTACACCACAGGCGAGGCTGCTGCCTAAATTCACTGCCACTCATTATGTTCACTACATAATGCTGTTTACCTTACTAAATAATCACCAACCGCACCCTACCTTACGCAAACTCTTCCCCACCTCTTCCCAAACAGCTCAATATTTGTGACAGTGAAGAACACAACCTCTGACAATAAAGTTCCGCGAATACTCCTGTAACAACGTAGAAGAACTTAACTTACTGTACTTCCAAGTAGCCACTTCCCGTAACTATGCAACGCAGAGCTCTGCGTTACATGTCCCGAAAACTTTGCGCTACGTCTTCCTTTGTAGTAGTGTTCAAAATTCTCGTCACGTTTCGTAACGAGTATAGCCAAATCTCTTTTATTTGAAAGAGAGCTTGAGTCGAGGAAATAGGAAGAAGTCTAGAACATTCAGATCCGGCGAGTCTTGTGCATGTTCAAGTGGCATCACCCCATTTTTGTCAAGAACTCTTTGACTAAATTGGCTGTGTGCGGACGAGCGTTGTCGAGCGACTTGAACATTCACCATAATCGCCGGATCTGAATCCTCCTCCAGACTTCCTCCTATTCCCTCGACTCATACTCGATTTCGAAGGAAAGAGATTTGAGGATATTCCTGCCATCCAACGAAACGTGACGAGTCTCTTGAACACCATCCCAAATGAAGACTTCGAGCAAAACTTCCACGATATATTTCGCAGATTTCAGCGATGCACAGATATGGCAGGTGACTATTTCCAAGGACCGTTAAGTACGAGGGCGAGTCAGTATTCAGTAAATAAGTCACAAACTGAGGTAGACACGCCAGTACTGTGTTTACAGGCCTGAAAATTGCTTTACTTCTTAGCTAACGCCACCTGTAAAGTTAAACACTCGTCCCATCGTTCGAGAAGGTTTTAAATGTCTGGAGCTTGGAATTTTTGTGGCAGCGTTTGTATTCTAGAAGTGACGCTCACGAGCTGCAACTTTAGTTGGTTCCCTAAACTGCTGCAACCTGCAAGACGGATGTGTCATAGTGGTAGAAAAACACCTCTACCCAGCGCGCAGTACTGGCCTGTCTAGCCCAGTTTGCGTCTTATTTACTTATCCTCGTAACGGTAGTTGATAGTTCATATACGTCAATGTTACAAGACTATTCGCTGAACTTTATTGTCAGAGGTCAAATAAACGTAATTGACCTTCTAAATCGCGATATATTTGGAAAATACGGAAAAACATTTGTGGCAAGTAACAATGGAAATATCGTTGCTGGGTCCAGAATGTTATAACTGCAAAAGTTGGGGGAGGGAGAAATTTAGCTTTTAGCCGGAGGCGAATCCTCTTCCCTTCACTCGTCATGTCTTTAATCACACGGCCATTCTCATTGTTGATAAGGAACAACATTATTGTAATCTGATCTCAGGATCTTGTGAAGAGTTTTCACTGCTAATGCGTCATTACTTCACATTCAGTTACCAGACATTTTACGACGTGTTTTTGATAAATATTCAATGCACCAAAGCCAACTGTGATGCACAAGGCGAGGTGCGGAAACTATACATATTGTTTTGCGTTCGGGCAATCCGCGTTTTTCCGTCAGAGTGCTAGTAGCGCAGAAGCTGGTGCCTTGACCCGCGCAAGCCGGCCGCGGTTGCCGCGGGGACTGAGGCGCTTCAGTCACGGTCTGCACGGCCACTACGGTCGGGGGTTCGAATCCCCCCTCGGGCATGGATATTTGTGCCGTCCTAGTTCGTAAGTAGTTCATAAGTAGTTTGTAAGTTTAGGGACTGATGACCCCGTAGTTAAGTCCCATAAGCTTAACAAACATTTGAACATTTTTGACCCGCGAAAACGTGCATGTCGCTAGCGACGTTTCCCCTCGCCCCTCCATGCCGAAGGAGCGTCTATAGGCCGACTCGTGAGATTCAGTAGAGAATGTCAACCTCCGTAATGCCTCCGCGACGCTGCGGCACGCATGCACGTTGTCTGCACAGCTCAAAACTTTCTCATGCGATAAAACCTGAAAATGCAGATGAAAAGAACTGATACGAGAATGAAACTAAGGGTGATAGTTTAAATATACAACACTTTTTTATGAAGCGTTGGCTTTTTTTTCGGAGTTTGCAAACATATTCGACCAAACTGGTATGGTCATCAGTCCATGGACTTACAAACTACTTTAACTTACACTAAGGACAACATACACACACACACACACACACACACACACACACACACACACACACACATACTCGAGGCAGGATTCCAACCTCCGACGGGAACTGCGGGGGTTCACTGATCATCTTCATCATTCATTTCTAAGAGACGCAAAAATTGGCGCCTACTTTTGAATGATCAGGCATGTGAAAATGTCCACTTCACAATACGAAATACATAGCATCGCACGAATACAATTATCAATAAATCACAAATGTAATCGATGTAAGGAAGCGTAGATCTTAGTAGTGACGTGAAATAGAAGGAACGCATAGCCACAGATGCAGTTAAAACAGGTGGCGCCGCGGCGGAGCGGCCGAGCGCGTTGAGGCGCTATGCTACGATGCACGAGGCCGTTCCCCGTCGGGGGCTCGAATCTCCACTCGGGCATGGACGTTTGTGCCGTCTTTAGTAATAGCTAGTTCATAAGTGGTTTGTAAGTTTAGGGACTGATGACCCCGCAGTTAAGTCCCATAAGCTTCACAAACATTTAAACATTTGAAAGCAAGTGGCAGACGCAGCTTTATTGGTAGAGTAGCACGAAAATGAAGTCACCCTACAAGAGAGATCGCTTGCAAATCACTGGTGACATCCATCCTTGACTACTGCTCAACCCTGTGCGTGCCCGTACCAACTAGGACTAACTAGGAATATTAAAAGTATACAGAGAGAGGCAGCACAAATCGTCACACGCTTGTTTCGGTCGTCGAAAAAGTGTCAAAGAAATGCCGAAGAAACTGAACTGACATACGCTTGAAGATTTACGTCATTATCACGAGCTTCGAGAGTCAGCTGTAAATGGTTAACGTAGGGCTATATTACAATTTCGTACATATTGCTCACATACTGACCGTGACGACAAGATGAGAGTAATTGAAGAGCACACAGACGCACTTAAAATGTCATTTTCCTGCGCTCCATATCCAAATAAAACGCTAAGAAGCTCTAATACACAGAACAAGAAAGTAACTTCTGCGATACACTTCACAGCACGTAGACGCAGATATAATCCACTGATTGATGTAGGCTTTTCTCGGTCATCTCCTCATAATGCGATCTTGAGCCTTTCGAATATATCTGTGTCCTGCTTATTTCTAGCTAAACGCTTGTTCAACGCAATATAAGGGACTTAGCACACCGCCGCTTTTTAGGGATCCGTACTTCAATCGATAAAAAAGAAAACCTTGTGGGATCATTTAATCAAAAAATTCGTTTTTCCTCACCCAATAGGTCAAACATAAATAAAACCTATCGAAAGAATAAAAGCGCTTCTGAATGTACATTCCACGCGTTTCTGTGAAAATCCATTTCAGGGTGTAGTTTGAAACTTCGTTGTTACTTCTCTTGATCGAGACTAACATGTGAAACACATCACGTAACACCTTTAGATGCCCCAGAGAACGACTTGAGTGCTACAGCGCCGTGCTTCTCGTGTCACGAGAAGGAGAAAGGAAGGAACGGAAACAAGAGAGCGGGGAAAGGAGAAGCAGAAGAGAGGGCAACAGGAGGAGGCTCTCTCCTGTCAATTACATTCCTGTAATTAAATGTGGCACCCGCTTCCGTAGTTGCGGGCGCTATCTTACAGTATGTTAATAGGGAAACTCTGGATCCGGGTAAGCTCGTTCGAATACTGCCGGCGGTAGGAACAACCGTCAGCCGCCACTGGAATCTCATCACCAACGTGGAGCGCCCTCGGCGCAGGGGCTTAAATATGTCGGTTTGATTCCGAAATCTACATTACTTGAGGGCACTAAGCTCGGCTGTCCAGATGGTAAAGTAGACGAAAGTAACGGCCCTTGTACCAGCAACATAGGTCACAGCCTTCTACAATATGCGAGCAGTTCCACGATCGTCTAAGCGACAGGCAAAGAGTACGGAAAGGGAGCAACGTGCTTCCTCCACAAAGCACAAGTCACGAACCCAGCGTCACAATAGGCCATAAACTTGATTACTCAATATTGTGCTATATTATCCGGAAACGCTGACATGAAAATTGTTCCAGTATCGGATCTCTATATTTGCACCAAGTTTTCGTGAATTACCTAGAAAAATTTCCCTTTATAACGTCTACATGTGTGAAACACCAATTGCCTTTCTGACTCCTTTGCTAAGCATTTAAGTTTCGATGTCTATAAGGCATCTTCCGTCGGTTCTATCATTATTTCTTTCTGTATGTCAGTGACGTCTTAAATTTAAAAGTAGGGCTTTTTTTTTTTTTTTTTTTTTTTTTTTTACAGATCATATTTATGGTAAAATAATCATTCAAGACACAGCAAGGAGGGGTAAATACCAATAAGAACGTCATGTTACAACTCCATAAATGGTGCTTTCACCCTTTACGTAAAGTCATTTTCAAGTGGCACTTGAATTTATACAAGACCAACGTCATTTCATCAGTTGACTTCTCTATAGCACAATAATTTCCAGTTCCACTTGGTAATGGCCTGATGTAAAGCTAAAAACCAACTGCAGAGTTAATAAACCTGTTACTAGCTTCCGGAGCGTTTTTAACAGAAGACGGATCTGCTTTTCGGGCATGAATTGAAACGATTCTTTGACACTTATGAAGGTATTTATTGTCATATTCAGTTGCTGATACTGGTAATAGTTTCAATATCAAATCGCCGAAACAGAATGTGTAAGTTATATCTCTGATTTGTTTTCTTTTTATTTTCTTACGTTCAAAGAGCCCTAGAATGCACTGTAATTATTGGGCCACTTTAGGTTAAGGTGGTAACACTAAAAGTTGGCCTTTGCGATCGTCTTTTGACAGCTCGAAATTTAAATGAAAATAACTGCGTAACTATTCATCTGACACGAAAATTGAATAACCGAATTTGTAGAGGAGAAAATTCTCTACTACTTTGCTCTCTTATGTTTTTTTCATATCTCGTATCGTTTGAGACATATTTGCAAAAATAACGGAGATTTGACACCCTCCATTGAATTAACGAAAACCAGCCGTTCGGAGATGTTACGTGACATTCCTCGCGTATTTGATGATTTTCTTATTGTAGATTACACGTTGTCATTTCAAAACAACGGCACACTGAGAAATTAACAAACACTCATCGTTCTTCGTACGATGGATGATAATCTAACGTCTATAAATGCCATATTAACATCACTTAACAACGGCCATAAATAGTATGAGATTAAAGAACACCTGAGAACACCTGTTTTGATTTATAGCCGTAGCGTAGTGGGCAGGGTGCTGGACTGCGACGAGAAAGGTCGGTGGTTCTAAACCCGCCACTACCTAAAAAATTTTTCCTAAAAGGGTTTCAGACACTTATATTAATTAATTAATTAATTAATTATTATTCAGATTATTATTTTGGTCCAAAATGTTTGCAAAAACTTATAAAACTACAAATCAAAAGTGGGCCGTAAAACACGTCAGTGCGATTTTTTTCTATAACGAAACCCCTGCAGGGTTGAAGCGGGGTTGAAGCGCTAATCGTCATCACGTTAAGTGTCTGTACCGTCGTCCTTACCACACCAGCCAGTTGCTCGAGGAACGTGGAAAAAATTGGATTCATCCAGGCAGCCACTTGTAACAGATCGGAGAGGTAGTTAAATGAAGTTTAATCGTGAGAAAGAACAGAGTGTGGTGAGTGCAGTATTACGGGCGATGTAGTAAACACATGGTGTGTTTTAGTGGACGCGCAGGTCCTTACCCGGTGCGTGGCACGGTGCCCAGAAAGGCGCGCCGCGCCGGTCCAGACAGGACGGGGCAGCCTCCGATAAGCGCTGTCCGCTGCCATACTGAGCTCAGGCGAGGTGAGGGGCCGTGTTACGAGCACGGCACAGTCAGGCGCCTACTTAACTGCTCACTCAGAAAGAAATATACACTGCCAGAAATAAAAAAAAAAAAAAAGAAAGATACGGTCTTACAGTTATCCATTACACTCGAGATCTACTTTTAAAATAGTGTGTATGGAGTAGATGACAAGATTACAGATCAAAATGTGAAGGTGTCGATCCATCCGCAAGCAACGATCTCAGTACGTGGTGCAGCCTCCACAGGCGCTGATTCTGGCACCCGTTCCAACATACAGAGGGCGAATACTGTGTCCTGAGACGTGTGTCTTGTCCTTAAGTTAGTTTAACTCAAAGTAGTTTCTAAAGCCGGCCGCGGTGGCCGAGGGGACTGAGGCGCTCCAGTCACGGTCTGCACGGCCAGTACGGTCGGGGGTTCGAATCCCCCCTCGGGCATGGATATTTGTGCCGTCCTTAGTTGTAGCTAGTTCATAAGTAGTTTGTAAGTTTAGGGACTGATGACCCCGTAGTTAAGTCCCATAAGCCCTACAAACATTTGAACATTTGTAGTTTCTAAACAGTAGTTAAGTCGCATAAATTTACAAACATTTGAACATTTTTTGTCTTGAGATACATTATTCTACACCTGTTCACATAGAGTTGTCACTTCACAGGTGGCACGTGGCAGTTGTCCAATCATAGCCCCCTCGTTTTCAATTGGAGCCAAGTCCGGAGATGGCGCTGGCCAGGGAAGTTATTTGGCGGCTTGCAGAGCACCTAGTTTAACGCGCAGCGTGTGGGCGAGCATTATCCTGGTGGAACAACACATCACCTCCCTGTTGCAAGAATATCGACACAACGGCTGTTAGAACATCCTGCACCTACCGAGCGCAGGTCTGCATCATCACAGACACACAACGTGAGGAGAGTTTTAACTTGCCGCACCACGGGCCATAAGGCCTAGAGTAGGGTCACTGTGTTGGACGAATGCAGTCCAACAGACACGATGACGTCACACAGAGCCTTTTACCTTCCCTGTTGACGGGTACGCACACGTGGCGCTCTGGCAGCTATGCCACTGTGCTATAATGTCAGCGGACGATGTTCAAACTTACCACCACATCTACTATCACACAGGTGCCATCTGCCGTCATCGTACTAAAATCGACGTCTTTGCAGGTGTACAGATTTTTTTTTCTCCGCCAGTGTAATTAGTGACTTGTTACAAAACTACACAAATGAGTTCGAATTTTTATAGCCAAGCGCAGAGTTGTACTGGGCAAATGGGATATCAAACTGACCAACGTGACGTTTAGTTTTGAAAGAAAAAAAATTACTTTAATACAACAAGAGTAACTAATACTTACAACGGACACCTATGGCCTTGAACACCCAGAAATGAGAGAAACAATGCACAGAAAAGAATCGATCGAAATGAAAACAGTCATCTCCATGAAAAACTTTACATTGTACCACAAGTGACATTTTATTAGACAGAAATAAAATAGCAGGGTATCAAAACCATAGGAGCAATTCCGTCTTTAATGATCACACTGTCTACGTGATGTTAAATTCTAACCTCCCTTCTTCCACGCAATTTAATGACGTCAGTATGTCATTACATTTTTTTAAATCAATTACCATGTGAACCGTGCTGAAACCGCATTCGAAAGAGAGTACCCAATAGATTTCAACAACCAAGACAGTTGCCACACGAAACTACTTGTATACAAGTCTGTGTTCATAATGACACTCCTATGTGCGTTCGAGACACGGTCAACATACAACCGACATGCCAAAATGCTTGAAAACTTCCGTCAAATGTGTCTCAGAAATATCTTGAAAATCACCTGGAGCGATAAGAGCACAAATATTAGCGTTCTGGAGAAGGCCAGATTTACAGGCGTTGAGGCAATATTCGCTATGCATCACTTCCGTTGGATCGGACATCTAACCGTTATACTTGACCGTCGCATTCCTAAACAAACGAACTCTATTCTGAAGTAAGTGCAGCTAACCACCGGTATAGAGGGTTAGAGAAAGAGATATATTGTTGTGGTCTTCTGTCCAGAGACTGGTTTGATACAGCTCTCCACGCTACTCTATCCTATGCAAGCCTCTTCATCTCTCAAAAACCCACATCCATTACAATCTGCTTACCTAACCCGTCTCTTGGTGTCCTACTGCGAATTTTACCCCTCCCCACTTCCCTCCAGTACTAAATTGATAATATGTTTATGCGTCATAATGTGTCCAACCAATCGATCAAGACATCCTAGAAATTTATTTTCTTCACAATTCCGTTCAGTACCTTATCATTAGTCATGCGATCCACCCACACAAGTTTCAACATTCGTTTGTAGTATCACATTTCAAAAGCTTCAATACTCCTCTTTTCTGAACTATTTATCGTCTACATTTCACTCCCGTACATTCCAGACAAATGCCTTAGTAACACTTAAATTAATATTCGATACCAAGAAATTTTTTTTTCTTCACATTGAATTAAATCGCAATCGTTCTTCCAGGTCCCTTGCTGTGCCCGACAGAATGTCAATGTCATCGGCAAACCGCAGAGCTTTTATTTCTTCTCCCTGAACTCCAGTTCTAATTTCAAATTTCTCCTTACTTTCCTTCGCAGTATGCTCAATGTAGAAATTGAACAACATTGGCCGCTCCCGTCCGAGGTTGAAATCTTCCCTCGGGTACGTGTGTGTGTGTGTGTGTGTGTGTGTGTGTGTGTGTGTGTGTGTGTGTGCGTTCTCCTTAGCATATGTTAATGGTAGTTTAAATAGTATGTAAGTCTGTGGAGAGCTGACCCCAGCAGTTTGGTCTCTTACGTTTAGAAAGATTTGAACAATTGATATGAATAACAATGAGGAAAGTCTACAACCCTATCTTACTTCTTTGTGTAATACTTCTTCTCTTTGATACCCTTAGACACTTGTAACTGTTGTCCGATGTTTATAGAAGTTGTAAAATTTTACTCCTGCTAATTTTAGTATTTGGAAGAGTGTATTCCTGTCAACATTGTCATAAGCTTTCTCCAAATCTACAAAAGCTGGAAATACAGGTTTGTCTTTCCTTAACCTACCTTCTACGATATACCGTAGGTTCGATATTACCTCACTTGTCTCTACATTTCTCCTAAATCTAGCCGCGGCGGAATGGCCGAACGCATTGAGGTGCTATGCTCGATGCGCAAGGATGTTCCCCGTCGGGGTTCGAATCCTCCCTCGGGCAGGGATGTGTGTATTATCTGCATTTGGTAAGTTCAAATGTTCAAATGTCTGTAAATCTATCGGACCAAACTGCGTGGTCATCAGTCCGTAGCTTACAAACTACTTAAACCTAGGTAAACTAACCTACGGACAAACACACACACACACACACACACACACACACACACACACACACACACACACACCCTTGCCCCAGGGAGGACTCGAACCTCCACGGCGAGCAACCGCGTGCTCCGCAGCGAGGTGCTTTAGACCGCTCGGCTACTCCACCGCGACAGTTGATAAGTAGTTTGTAAGTTTAGGGAGTGATGCACCCGCAGTTAAGTCAGATAAGCTTAACAAACAAACAACAACAACAACAATCTCCTAAATCTAGTCCGATCTTTCCTGAGGTCGGCTTATACGTTTTCCCATTCTTCTGTGAATAATTCGTGTTAAAATTTTGGAACTGCAACTTATTAAAAGGATGGTTATTTAATTTTCACAGTCTGCAGAAAGCTATCGTGAAGAAATACATAATCGATAAACGCGTGGATCATCTAACCTGACAAACATCGTGTAGTAGACTTTAAAGACCAGAAACGTGCTGTGAAAAGTCAACAAAGAAAGGCTCTGAGAAGAAACGGTAACTTAGCAGCAGGTGGTCGACAAGTACCTGCCATCAGGCCGGTAGAACATGCAATGCGCGGATCGGCCATTTGAAGATCCACTAGTAGAATAAGAAAGACTCACACTCGCCCGAGAGTGACGATGACTTTTTCCATCGAGGTGCCAATGACGCTGTACTCGGCGTAATTATAAAGTTGGGAGCTCTGCAGGATATTATTACTGGACATATCGGCTGCTCGGCTGTGCGGGGCGGCAGAGAAACGGTAGCTAGAGGAACGGCTATAGTGAGGAGCGCTGCGTGACAAAAAAGCGAATGACCGGCGAGCCGTTAGAAAGCGCCGGACCCTGCCAAACGGGGCGTCGCCGCCTGCCGGCTGGACACGGCTGGGCGGCGGCGAAGCCAGGCAGCCGACTCCGGGGTCTGGCGGGGTGCGTAGACTGGGGGAGACAACGCCAGGCCACAAGCAGCGGATTAGGCCGACTGCCGCCCACTCGGGGGCGTAACGGCAATCTTCTTTTCGCGAAACATACGCGACTGGAATAGGAGGAGGAAGTGGAAACGGATCACAAAGTACCCTCTGCCACACATCGTGAGGTGGCTCGTGCAGTATGGATGAAGGTGAAGATTTACCGTGACTTAAGTCATTACAACTGACCCAGAATTTCGGGATTAATCCGACGATCGAGAACTACATTATTTTGTATACAATGTGATACTAACAACACAATTTTGCTAGTGAACGACAGCTTATGCAGTACGCTTTTGAAAGATTTTTTTTTTTTTTTTCAAATGGTCAAATATTTGTAAACTTATTAGACCAAACTGCTATGGTCATCAGTCCCTAGACTTACAAACAACTTACACTAACGACAACACACCCATGTCCGAGGTAGGACTCGAACCTCAAGTTGGGAACGGCCGCCCAAACCGCAGGATGACGCCTTAAATCACGCGGCCATTCCGCGACACTTTGAAAGTTTAATGTGTATGCCCGCTATTTCTGTTACTGAACTGACAATAAATTTATTTCCAATCCATGGTGTACAGCAGCAATCAGTTAGAATAAATATTCCTTCAAACCGTCTTGATTGCAAATTTTTTATTAGTTAATGACGCGTTTCGCCCTTTATCAGGGCATCTTCAGATTATCTGCGTGGCAGAATTCACACAAAATTACAAGGCGGAATTACAAACGGTTATAATGGTGCATGAGCTTATTTTGTGTTAAGAAGACAGTATAAATGGTAAACAAAGCTTACAATGCGCTCTCCGTGGTGTGACACCGTAAGTTGTGATTGCGGTGTTTCTATTTTTCTGGAATATTTTTGGATTTCGTTGTGGTCCTACAAATGTTCGGGTAACAACGAATTACAGTTGGAACATACTCGGTAAAGATCTGAGAAACATAAAACCGATTTTTAAGATTACCTTAATAGAAGCGGTTTGAAGGAATATTTACAATAAATTTGTTTTTTCAAGTATTATTGATACATGCCATTTCATCAGAGTGACGTATGTGCTTTGTTTTATCTTTTGGGGAAGAGGTGGTCGCGTATCGTTCAAATGTTCAAATGTTTGTAAATCTATCGGACCAAACAGCGTGGTCATCAGTCCGTAGCTTACAAACTACTTAAACCTAGGTAAACTAACCTACGGACTACACACACACCCATGCCCCAGGGAGGACTCGAACCTCCACGGCGAGCAACCGCGCGCGAGACGCTTTAGACCGCTCGACTACTCCACCGCGGCTCGCGCATCGTAAGAATTTTCACTTTGCATTGCACTGATAGGGTTTCTCTCTCTTTGCAACGATTACTACAAGCACAAAGCACCATAACTTTGTTACGCATTAGGTATGACAATAACGTAACATTATTCTAATCTGCTTCTCCAACGCGTGATCCCTACTCGACGGCAGAGATGTGAAATTGAATGATTTGATGCACAGTCGTGGTAAACCTCGTATTCCTCGTCAGGTGACTAGGCTGCAGCATCTTCGGCCGAACTTTGCCAAGTACATGGCTACCACTGTGTAACTTCTGGAAGCTCGGTTACCAAAGGAACACTTAACATACGTAGGGGGTTGAAGATGAGCATAGCGAAGGAAGCAACCAACATCCCGCTACCTCCGGTAGCAGCAGGAACATCTGGAATACCGTCCATTCTCTCGCGGATGCAAAGGATCGTCAAATGAGGCCTGGAACGTAAAACTGGTATTATACTCTCATGTGGGCAGTAACTGTATTTCTTCCAAGACTGCCATTATTTTTCTTCCGCATATTCTTATACATTTCTTTCACACAGTTTCACTGATCTGCGATCTACGATCACTACCGACATAAGTAGCGACTGGTTAATTATTACAACCATGTACATACAAACGCTTCATATATGACAACCTAATTTTCGTCAGCACACACAGACAGGAGGTTGCTCGTGCATTTCTTCCTTATCTCAAAAGCTTAAAGCGGTCTGAGTAGCTCACAATCTACCATGACAATGTACTTTTCTTAACAGTCTTCCTCGAAAAACTATTCTTGTGCGCCAACCCTAGCATCGTTAGCAACCTCTCCCACAAAAAGACTGCCTCAGTACTGCCCGAGGAACACTGCATGTGCTCACAACGCGCCGAGGTCAACCACATAGACTATAATTCGAGCATCCTGGTGACCAGTTCTCTGCTGAGTAATCAGAGACGCAAAACTATAGCAGTTGAACCAGGAGGAAAATAACAGCGAAGTCTTATAGGGTTCATACAAACGTCACAGGCGACTGACATTCAGTGAACGCCCAACGGTCGAATCACGTGATTCGAGTGAGCTGCCGTGGGCAGTGTGAGTCGTAAGTGGGGAGGCTGGCAGTTGGGCAGGTAATGAGCACCTGAGGTCGGCTGCCTCGAGAAGGCCGTCTGGGAGGCGGGTGAACGACTTGGGGAGTTTAACGACTCGCGATAACTGGAAGGAAAATACGGGACAGATAAGGGAACAACTTAGTTGACGGACAACACGAAGTCAGAAGCCGAGTCACCAATTAGTGCAGCAATTGACGCCGTCGCCGTCACTCACTGCCTTATTCTTTCCGTTTTACAATGCTTCTCCTTTTCAATATGGAGTTAACGTCGTATAGTTAGATATAGTACTTTAAACTGCTTAGAGGTAACTGGTAACAAAATTTTTCGATGATTATACTATTCAATGCACGATATTGCAATGAAAGCAGTGTATATGAAGTGAAATCTCCGAAACACATCTAACGACTTGTATAGAGCTTCACATTCAGTCACATAGACAGTCCACAAGAATATCGAACGTTTTCAAGTTTCAGTGTGAACGATGCCCCAGTGACGACTGAATTCTCACAAGTCACTTCAAGAACACTTTCCGTGTGTTGTTCCTGAGAGAGTATCCAATTTTAATAGAGTAAATTTCATAAGAGATGTGTAATACTGCATAATAACAGAAAATACATTTTAAATGATTAATATGTTCACCATTAACAGTTAATTTACTACACTTTGGTACAGAATGCTCCTCTCGGCGGATTAATTCTCAATCAGTCAAATCTTCACAACGAAATCCAGTACAACACATATCCGCGAGCTTGGCATTACAATACGTTCACCGTTAAAACAGTAGTTTACAATATGTAGATAACTCTTTTGTATTAAAAAATAAACGGTTTACTAACGCTGTCAGCTATTTTTATTTATTTATTTATTTTAATTTATTTATTTATTTATATTTTTTTTTTTTTTACTCGATCGACACGTTCGTATAGCGTCAGATCAATTATGCGACTCTTGAGAAAACCACTTCTCTTTAGGCAGAACTGTCGTGGATACGCCTCTGTTGTCGATGCTTGAGGAAGATTCTGGAAAGCCAAAAGGTACAGGTAGGGTATAGCAGTTCCACAAAGTAATGTGTACTGTCATCACGTTACGTGTTGTAATCTTAAGAGGTTTTCATGTCCAAAGCTTACCTTTGAATAGAATCTAATTCTCACAGTCTAAAGACAGCAGCGTTCCTATTGTTGATTGATATCGCTGTAAAATATAAGAGGTTCGTTCCAGCAACTGCCAGACGGCTACTTTCAAGCGCTAAGAAACAGGTGTTACTGCGCATGCGCAGCTACTATGGTGTAAAAACCCTTGTTTGATACTTGCACTGCTGGAACGCTTTTTGCACTGTTTCTGGTTGCAGGCGAAGGTGAGTTTAAAGGAATAATTAAAATACTTTCCTTCCTAATAACGAAGAAGTGTGAACGAGAAATATCTGATCTCAAGTGGGATTGCAGTGACTTCGAAATAATCGAAAAACACGCTACAAACACACACGTATCACGTGATGGCTACTCCCCACTCTAACTCCGACCTTTCTGAGCATGCGCAAATTGGCAGCTTGACCGCGCCAGAAATATTTTTTCGGGTAGCGTCTGGCTGCTTGCGGCAACCAAACAGCCACACTCCAAGTAGCCAGAAGCGGGAGAAGGCGCTGCTGGAATACAATTTCAGCGTTGCGCATGCGCGTCAAGCAATTTGGTAGCTGCTGGAACGAACCGAAGGTGTTAACTCCGTCCTACAAGCCGCGAGACGCCCAAATCGTACCGACAGCCGCCGTGTCATCCTCCGTCAGAAAGCGTCCACGGATGCGATATGGAGTGGGACGCGGGCACCTCCCAACACTGGCCGTCGTGTCAGTTTTCGTAACCAGAGACGATAGTTCTCAATCGAGTAGCTCCTCAGTTGGCCTCGCAATGGCTGAGTGCACCCTGCTCGCCAACAGCGCTCGGTTATCTAGCGGAAGCCGGTGTATCCACAACGGCGAGCCGTTGGGTTGGTATGGTTGTAATGGGTGAAAATGTCGATGCATCGCGAGTGGACGGTTTCTGTACTGAATCTTCGAACAGATCAGTGGCAAGATGGTACGCATTCCTCGGAAGAAAGCCGAACCAGATCTTTGTTATATGTGGGTAAAGCGAATCGTCTCGAATATGAAAGGAAGGAAGGAAGCTTGGAGTTTAACGTCCCATCGACAGCGTGGTCACTAGAGACGGAGCTTACGCTCGGATGTTTGGATAAGGATGTGGAAGGAAATCTGCCGTACCCTTTCAAGGAACCATCCCGGCATTTGCTTGGAGTGATTTAGGGAAATCACGGAAAACCTAAATCTGGATGGCCGGAGGTGGATTTGAACCACCATCCTTCCGAATGCGAGTCCAGTGTGCTACCACTACGTCACCTCGCTCGGTCGAAAATGAAGCAATGATTAGTGTGGGTTTACACATGAGGAGAAACTATCTTAAATGGACAGCATTTCATCTGTTCAACGATTTTCTCTATTGGGCAGAGGTGGAAGCAGAGTAGACCTGCACTTGACTCCAGATGCAGACTGCCAATAGCGACCAGAACACGCGAGCGAGGTTGCACGAGCAGGGGGCGTTGTCTGGCGCTGTAGCTGACCTCAGCGGGTCGCGACCGCTTGTCGGCCAAGCAGAACACAACACACAACTGAGCGCCGACCAAGTTTCGAAACACAGAGGTACATCATCGCCTGGATTCAGCGAGTCACAGACCTCGAAGTCAAAATTAGAATAGGGGATGCCAAACTCAGTATTCTGAGAGCAATCATTTGCAATGGTAAAGGACCATCTTCAGAATGTTGCTCCGAGATAGTGTGAAGCAGAACAAATGGCAGAACAACATTCTACACGGTATTTCCCACCCAGTGCAGTATGACAATACATGTCACTGATATTTAGGATGAATGCATAGCCAGACAAGTAACATTGCTATTACAGATGCCCCACCCAAGAGTGTTCAGTGAGCCGGTCAACAAGGATGAACTCGTAAGAAAGCGACAACATGTCTAAATTACTTTCATTTAACTGTTTTTGAAGCTATCAGGTAAGTCGCGAAGCTAGTTCTCCTGTTCGGCTCTGTCCAGGGTATATTCGCCTTTTGTTATGCTGTGAGAGGCGCAATTTTCATTCTGATTCTAAACTTGCTGCCTTATTTAGATTAGCCGTTCAGTCGACAGGGGTTGTGAATTAGGTCTCCAAAATATATTTACGAAAAATTGAGTAAAAGTCGTCTTGGCGATTATTTTGCTGTAGTTGCGCAAAAGCTTACTGTAATTAACAAGCCGCGGTGGAATGGCCGAGGGCTCTAAGACGCCTCACTGCGGAGCGTGCCGTTACTCCCTGTCGGAGGTTCAAGTCCTCCGTCGGGCATGGGGGGGGGGCCTTGTGTTGTCCTTAGGTTACTTTAAATTAGATTAAGTACTTTCTAAACCTAGGGAATGATAATTTCAGTAGTTAAGTCTCATAGATTTACAAACATTTGAAATTTTTTTTGTAATTAACAAATAACGAAACCACAACCAACTGACAAAATACTATCAACTACACTGATGAACCAAAGATACTAGTATAAGCATGTGTGAGTCTAAGGCGCCTTGCAGGAGAGTGCGCGGCTGTTCCCCGTCAAGGTTCGAGTCCTCCCTCGGACGCGCGCGCCTACGTGTGTGTGTGTGTGTGTGTGTGTGTGTGTGTGTGTGTGTGTGTGTGTGTGTGTGTTTTGTCCTTAGCATACGTTTAGGTAGTTTGCATGTCTAGGGACTGATGAACACTGCAGTTTGGTCCCACAGCATTACAAACATTTGAACATTTTTTTGCTGCAATAATGGCAAGTCAGCTGCAGCTGAATGACCGTGCGGTCTAAGGCTCCTTGCTGCGGAATGCGTGGTTGCTCCTCCCTCTGGTGTGGGTGAGGGTGTTATCCTTAGGTTAGTTCAAGTTATTTAAGCAGTTTGTAAGCCTAGGGGCTGATAACCGCAGTAGTCAGGTCCCATAGATTTACAAACGTTTGAACATTGTAATGGCAGGTTATCACAATGTGAGTGAGTTTGAACGTGGTGTTACATTCGGCGCTCGCGAGATGGGACACAGCATCGCCGAGCTAGCAATGAGGTGAGGATTTTCCCGTAGATCTTTCCACCAATCACCCTGAATATCGAGAAGCCGCTAAAACACCAAATCTCCGACATCGCTGTAGCCGGAAAAATGTGCTGCAACAACTGGGCCGACGACGACTGAAGAGAATGTCCAGCGTTACAGCAGTGCACCACTTCCGCAAATTGCTAGGGATCTCAATCCTGAGCCATCGACAAGTGTCTGCGGGCGAACCATTCAATGAAACATCATGGATATGGGCTTTCGAAGCCGACGTCCACTCGTGTACCCTTGCTGACTGCGCGACATAAAGCTTTACACTTCGCTTCGGCCCCTCAACAAGGACGTTGGACGTTGATGATTGGCAAAATGCTTGGAGACATGATTGGAGACATGCTGCCTGTTCTGCTAAGTCTCGTTTCGAATTGTATCGAGCGGGTGGATGTGTACGGGTAAGAATCCGTGGAGCCTCAAGTCAGCAGGAGACTGTTCAAGCTGGTGGAGAACTTCTAACAGTATAGGGCGTGGGCGGTTGGAGTGACAGGGAGCCCTGATATGTCTAGACATGACTCTGACAGGTGACACGTACGTACGTGTCCTGGCTTATCACCTGCACCCATTCGTGTCCAGTGTACTTTCAGACGAACTTGGGCAGTTCCAGCTGTACAATACGACACCGCACACGTCCAGAACTGCTACAGAGTGGGATACCTTGCAACGTGCTATTCAGAAGACATCTGCACACACTCGTCCCTTTACAGATTTATGGGCAGACCTGCAGGATGCGTGGTTTTCATTCTCTTCAGCACTAGTCGAGTCCATGTCAAGTCGTGTTGTAGCACTTCTGCATGCTCCCGTGGGCCGTAGACGACGTTAGACAGGTGTGCCAGTTTCCGTCCACACTGTCTGGCGTCCAAAGAGCCTCAGCACGTGCTAAATTTAGCGCGTTTTTAAACCGTGATATCTCGAAATCAAATGTTCAATTGTTTGTAAAGCCTATGAGACTTAATTGCGGGGCCATCATTTCCTAAACTTACAAACTACTTATGAACTACCTTATACTAAAGACGGTACAAACATCCATGCCCGAGGGGGATACGAATCCCCGGCGGCGAACGGACTCGCGCATTACAGCATAGCGCCTCAATGCGCTCAGCCGCTTCGCCGCGGCATGATACCTCGAGAATGAAAAATTATTATTAGATTTAAAAAACCGTTTTGACTTTATGCACTCTGAAAGTGAAAGTAACAATGCTACCAGGTGTCATGGAACGACTTTCACCGACTCTACCGTACTCATCTCAGGGGTGTAGGCTGCATTGGTAGTTTTTTTATGATTTCTTTTACTTTTCGGCCTTTTTGTAAAACTTCAGAAGTAAGAACAATTACGGGAAAGATTCATATATTTCGGGGCGCGTTCGTAAATAACCGAACCAATTCCAATAACCATGATTATTAATTGTAATTATTGATCTATATAAATACTTTACTACTTTATACAAAGGTGTTTTTCTGAGATAAATTCATCCAAAGATCAAATCTCAACCTTAACCTTCGTAGTGCCATTAAATAACATTAAGACAGAAAGATAAAATATGACGGTGGAGCCATATGAGAATTATATCTTTAAACAAGTATACAAACTTACAGAGTGAAAATATCGAAAAAAACTTGCAAGCAAAACTTACAATATATTAAATTCTGAATAACTTTTACAGGTGTCCCAGCTATCTTGTCCACACAAAATATCTCTGAAACGATAACAGCTATTGGAAAACGACTTTCACCGGTATCAATGTACGGCTGGGGCCCATGAATGTACATATTTGTAAACATTCTAAAACGAAAGCGCACGTCCTGAGCAGCATGGAGTTCTCGCCTCAGTCTCAAGACGTGCGCTAGCCGCGCGTTTCGCGTATTTCAAGCGTCAATTTCGCGTCGCAATATCTCGGGATGTAATTGGAATATTGCGATGCAATCAACGCCATTGTTTATGTGATTTGTCATGCTATGGATTGCCGAAGAAAACATATAGGGTGTCCATTTAAAAACCATAAATTTGTGTTGAAAAACACATTTGCTTTCGTTTTAGAATGTTTCAAAATATGTACATTTATGGGCCCCATCCGTCATTGATACCGGTGAAAGTCGTTTTCCAATAGCTGTTACTGTTCCAGAGATATTTTGGGTGGACAAGATAGCTGGAACACCCTGTATATATATATAATGATGCATAATAAATGAGATCGCCGCTCTCTAGCGAGTTCAAAAAAATGTTCAAATGTTTTTAAATCTATGGGACTTAACTACTCTGGTCATCAGTCCCAAGGCTTACAAACTACTTTAACTTATGGTAAGGACAACAAATAAGGACTCGAACCTCCGACGGCAAGCAGCAGCACGCTCCGCAGCTAGGTGCCTCGGAACGCTCGACCATTCCACCGCGCGTAGCGACGTTCAGTTACGTCGCCAGAGACAGGTTCTGGATGTGCCGACCAACAAATACTGTGTAAAATTTGGTGCCAATCGGTTGAACGTCGAGATCTACAACGCAACGCATTACAGACAGACAAACAGACGCACACAATGTCAAAACGCCGTTATGTTTGAAAATATCCCCGAAACCGTACGAGATACGGCAAAGCAATAACTGAGCAAAGCTGTAGGGAATTTTCACCCTGTGTAAGAGAAAGAAACGAGCGACGCCGTTGGGGGGGGGGGGGGGGGCACCACAAAACTCCGAGTCGGGAAGTGAGGGGGTGGGACACAACTATGAAGTTGAGTCCGCTTGGAAAATGTAGTATTGATTGAGATCGCCATTTTTAAATGAAATGATTAGCAGTAGGTAAGCACGACATCCGGCGTGAACGCCACCCGGATGCCGGAGTTTTGCAAGGCGCGGCGCGGCGCGGCGCAGCAGGGCGTGGGTGAGAGCGAGAGGGGGCTGGGGGAGGGAGAGGGAGGCACGCCTCCTGCCGGCGCGGCGCGGCCTTCAGCGCGCGGCCCTGTGACGTCACGCGGCTGCTGCCGCCGGCCGCCGGCCGCCGGCTGCCGCTGCCGCTGCAGGCCTTCCGGGTGTGCGGCTGCGCCAGTTTAAAATTCCGGCCGACGCGGCGCGCGTTCCCAAACACGGCCAGTTACAGCCACAACATGCACCAAGGCCGCGAGCTGGCGCCTGCTGGGTGCTGGCCCTGCAGGGGATGCCAACCACACGCAGAGGACTGCCACTGCACTGGTCAACTGCCTAATCGAAATAGTCCCAGTATCCAAGATACGAACGTAAGCAAAATTACAATATCGGATTTCACCACTCAGTCGATAAAAAATGTTGAAATATTTGTTAAGCTTAAAGGACTTAACTACGGGGTCATCAGTCCCTAAACTTACAAACTACTTATCAACTACCTTATACTAAGGACGGCACAAATATCCATCCCCGACCGTAGTCGCCGTGCTGACCGTGACTGGAGCGCCTCAGTCACCTCGGCCGGCATCAGTTAACAACGACCGTCAATAGAATGAGATTAAAGAACTGTGGTTTTGATTTATACCCCTAGTGCAGTGGGCAAGGTGCTGGACTGTGACGCAAAAGATCGGAGATTCGAAACCCGCCAGTACCTAATTTTTTTATTTTTTTTTATTTTTTTTTTTTACCAAACGGGTTTCAAACACTCTTATTAATTAAATTATTATTATTTAGATTATCATTTTGGTCCAAAATATTTGCAAAAACTTATAAAACTACAAATTTAAAGTGGGCCGTAAAACACGTCAGTGCGATTTTTTTTTTTTTTTTTAATCGAAATTAACCCCTTTCACCGATACTTATTCTGAAGAATGAAATATTCCTCGATATTTTCAGAAGATATAGCGGTTTAGGCTCGCATGATGTTAGAAACATGCCGTTTAAAATACTCCTTTTTGTGAAGCTTCCATAGTGAATATGTCCAATAACGTAATTTGAAATTTAGGAAATGTTGTGCCTTGTGTACAAAAACGAATTTTAGCAAACATATGACCCGATTTAGAACATTTGGCCAAGATGTTCATGATAGATTATTCTTCTCATTAGGGAAATAGCAACTGAGCTCCCGGCTGTTTTATACAAATTTTTCATCCTAGGTGTATTTATTGAAAACGTATGATATGTTAAAATTTTTCAAAAGTCGCACGCAAGATCATAAGTCCTTCGACAACAGCTGTTACAGTTCTTCCCAACGCCACTACTGCCACGAGGGCCTAAACGGTTTCTACACATTCTTGGCGTATCGCTCAAAGTACAAAAAGTCAGTAAATGAAATATCTGAACAAAACAATACTTCTTCCTCAAGCTAATTTAACAGACAGCAGCATGATCATTTTTCTAGCACCTTTCAAATCCAATCTGGTTCCCTAACGTTATTTAAGCCACTGAAATAGTTACAATACTAACTTTTTTTTTTTTTTTTTTTTTTTTTTTTTTTTTTTTTTTTTTTTTTTTTTTTTTTTAATGAAAATCTCTAAATTCGATCCGTTCGTAGGTGCAGCACTTCAGCACTAACAAAGAATGACACTGAGCGTTCAAAAGTTTGTAAACCTAAGGAACCATAACTGCTGAGGTCATCGGTCTCTACACTTAACAAACGCCGCGGTGGATTGCCGAGCGCTCTAATGCGCCTTGTTGCGGATCGCGCAGTTGCTCGCCGTCGGAGGGTGTGTGTGTGTGTGTGTGTGTGTGTGTGTGTGTGTGTGTGTGTGTGTGTGTGTGTGTGTGTGTGTATTGCCCTTAGGTCAGTTTCAGTTAATTTAAGCAGATTGTAAGTATAGGGACTCATGACCATAGCAGTTTGAACTTAATAAAGTATTTAAACTTATGCTAAGAACGACTCACACGCCTATGCCCGAGGAAGGGCATTGCCTCTGACGTGAACGGCCGCGCGATCCGTAACGTGGCGTCCCAGACGGCGCTACGATACTGAATGCTAACAATGCAAAAATCTTACGGTTGAGTTCAAATATGAAGCAATTCCTCTTTCTTAAAAGTCAGGCGGATTGACCGAGGCATCATACGGGAGATACGCGAGTACTGGCAATGTCTAAACACGGCACCTTGCCTTGAATGTGCGATCCATTCTCCTCAAATGTACATAACAAGCAGTCTGTCAAATGCACTAACCTGCACGTTTGTTTGGCTACCGTAGAAATTTCTCTTCGTCGATTCCTACGTCGCAATTTTCTATACCTCTTCCGATGTACTACGACAACTTCCAACTTCTTCCCCCTTTCATTTCCTAAATTAACTTCATCCACTGTGTCGGGCAAGATTAGGCATAAGCATTTAGTTTCATCACAATGCATTAAACGTTTAAAGTACTCAAATTCAAATGTTCAAATGTTTGTACAGCTTATGGGACTTAACTACGGGGTCATCAGTCCCTAAACTTACAAACTACTTACGAACTAGGACGGCACAAATATCCATGCCCGAGGGGGGATTCGAACCCCCGACCTTAGTGGCCGTGCAGACCGTGACTGGAGCGGCTTAGTCTCCTCGGCCACCGCGGCCGGCTTAAAGTACTCGTCGATAGCGTTCGGGAGACTGGGATGTTCAGCACTTCAGTCACCTGTGCCAACATTTTAGACTGTACAACAAGCAGAAAATAAACCCAAGTCCCGTGCCAAGATTCGTCAGAAGGCCGGCGGCGTTTAAAGCAGCGGACAAGTTAGCCTCTAAAGCACGATTATCTGCGGCGTCCGTTAGCTGGCACACAGCCCGGAACAACTTTGTACGAGACCGAGCACACACGAGAAGTTCGGTCAACGTTCTGAACTGGTGAGGAAAGAGTCGACATGGAAAGTTGCTTCATATTGGTATAAGTTGAAACGATTCTGAAAAATGACGAGTAGTATAGTGCAAAAATAATACCGGGTAGTCGTTAAAAATTGACAGTGCATTATTTTTTAAGAACCGCTGTTTCAAGTTTCGGGAAGTTAAATGGCCTCCCAAAGTGTTAAATACTTGTAGTATACTTATATACACACACACACACACACACACACACACACACACACACACACACACACACACACACACTAGAGTTTTGATATGCATTCTTCCACTTGGGAAAAACTGACTAACGCTAAATATCTGAAAAACTCTAAGAAAAAGACGTACAATTGCTATTTTCATGAATTTCTGTTTAGTACACAAAAAGTTGATGATCTGCCACACAAATAGCAGTCCTTCAGCAGATGAGTTCGGCGCCAGATTATTTGTACGTCAGGGCCGCATAAAACTACACTTGTCGCAGCAAAAGACGCTACAAGTCCATTGCTCTTCTGCACACACGATTTGAAGCTAGACAAATGTACGATATGCTATGTTGGAGAGCGAATTACTGTTGTTCGGTGGAGAGGGTATGTAGGGGATACGTTGTATTGCATATGCCAAAACTTGGATGTCCAATAAATTTTATAACAACATTGTAAATACGAGGGTGAGTAAGTAAACAAGTCAGTGACGTAGACACGCCAGTACTGCGCGCTGTCTAGGGGTATTTCTCTACCACTGCGACACATCCGTCTAGTGGATTGCAGCAGTTTAGGGAACCAAATAAAGTTACAGCCCAAGAGCGTCTCTTACAGGATACAAACGGTGGCACAAAAATTTCAAGCTCCAGGCTATTAAAGCCTTCTCGAACGATGGGACGAGTGTTTAAATTTACAGGTGGGGTCAGCTGAAAAGTAAAGCAATTTTGTAAACTCAGTACTGGCGTGTCTATCTCAGTTTGTGACTTATTTACTGATTCGCCTTCATGATGGCAATTGAAACACTTATTGGAGCGATAAACATGTCGCCTTCTTTCAATCTTTTGACTTTAAGAAACCTGTCTGTGTTACGAATATTTTGAGGGTTCCAATAGCAGCCGAACGCAGGACACATATAGATATATTTTGATCACAGCTGACAGTAGAATCATCTGGCTCCAAAGGAAAACAAAATATTCTATTTCGCAGAAACTTTTCACATTTGTGGAACGGACTTCATTTTACATAACAGATATTATGGTCGTTCTTAGAGAGGTAGGAATCAGTTTTCATGCTTTAAAATTAATTAGCGCATAGGATTACTTAATCTACAAAATATCGGTAAAGATCGTAATCATTAGGAACAAACACACCAATAAACTTGAAAGAAAGATGATTTAACTGAAGTTCCTTAACAGGCCTATTCTTTGGGTTATGAGCCGCAGTTTAACATTTGTGGAATAATATGACATTAAAGGAAACGGCTTGTGCATCATGTAGCTTTGTAGGAAGTAATTAATGATGATTAATTTGAAGGTTACTTTCCGGCAATTAATATGATGTACTTGACATATTGGCAGATGTGTACGTGAAAAGTTAAGCTCCATTGCATCTTGGATTAGACACTGACAAACGTGTATCAAACAGGACTGAGGGTGGTAATGCTCTTCGTTTGTTTTTCTAACACTTCCTTATAAAAGAAAACGTTTTAGTGCGATTTTAAAATATCGTGATATAGTTCAACAGTGGAGCGTAAAATACGGATCTTACATTAAATGCTATTTCTTTTACTTGTGCTTTATTTCACTTCAAGTTAAGAAGTTTAATTGTGTGGCTCTTTTCCGCAACAAGTAAAGAAATATTTGCTGTCGGGAATGAAACAGTCGTTCTCTTGCTGCAATTCTTCCATTTTCTCCGTACGCGTTTCGCCCTTTATTTTAGGGTATCGTCGGTGGAATATGTATGTTTCATAGTCTCGCGATTTTCGTGGTATTCTTCCCACCTAGTCACTGGCTGAATTCAAGCAGCTTCGCCATAATTTGTATATTTCCACTTTTTTATGAGTCACTACTTTAGTGTTTACTATTTCATAGGACATACACATTCAAGCCTGTGAAATAGTAAACATCGAAGTAGTGAGTGATAAAACGAAAAAGGAAATATACAAACTGAGGCGAAGCTGTGTGAACTGAGCGAAAGACCAGGTGGGAAGAACAGCATGAAAATCGCGACACTATAAAACATGAAGAATCCAATGATGATGCCCTAAAATAAAAGCTGAAACGCATATGGAGGAAATGAAAGGATTGCAGCAAGAAAACGGCTGTTTCATTTCCGAAAACAAATATAACAGCTCAAGTGAGTCCAAAAACTTTTTCTGTTCTGCGGGAGTAAATTAGAAACTGTGAGAAATGCCAAGTTGCATCTCGTTCCAGAGTCTATAGTAAACTTCACGCCCCCTCTGACGAGCTCAAAGTTCGGGGAAAAGAAAACACATATACTAGTTCCAGTAGGTCATGAACTGTAGAAAGGTGAAACCAATCTTGAGGTTCTTTTACATATACACATAACCTTGTGCTAAAAGCTATCACGTGCAGATCTAGGTAGCTTGATGTTGGTAAAGACGCCTCCGTTTGGAAATGCCACTGGTCCCGATAGCTGCAGGGCACGAGCGGCCGGACAACAGATGGCTACGGTCACAAAGCTATTACACTGCGCTACGGTTAAGAAGTGCGGGACTCACCCGTTGGAGAGCGGCACGTCGATGGAGCCGGAGGGCGCCTTGCGGCGGTCACCCGCCATGTCTGCGAGGCGCGCGAAGTCCGTGTCCTGGTCCTGCAGCCGCGCGGACTTGCGGGACTCCAGCAGGCGCACCTCCTCCAGCCGCTTCCGCACCTCCAGCGCCTGCCGACACGACAAACGCTGCACTCTGCCGCTCCAAAACACACTCCATAGACTTACAACACTACTTAAACTAACTTATGCCGACGACAACACACACACCCGTCACAGAGGGAGGACGCGTACTCCGCAGGAAGGCGCCTTAGAGCGTACGACCACTCCCGCGCGGCACACTGCTCCCTACACAACTACGAGAGGTGTTCAGATGAAAAGGTACGAAACGACACTGTGGTATAATTGTTAATTCAAAAGTAATCGACAGAGGCCTGAGCACAGTCATCCCACTGTTTAACGAGCCCAATGATTCCCTGCCCTGTCCCCAGACTTCCTGTGGCTGTGACAAGAGACAGTCCTCTACTGTGTCTTTCAGTTCGCCGTCCGAGTTGAAGTGCTTCCCTTTGGCACATTTATTTATTTACTAGCTTAAACCCGCGGCTCCGCTCACGTGTTGGTTGATTATGATAGATAAGCTATCTTTCAGCAGTGTGCTATGAGATCAAATCACACGTAAAAATGCACTTGTTTCGAAGAATCCAATCAAGAAATTCAACAATAATGATTCTAATAATATCACAGATCGACCACTTGATGTAAGGCGCGAAACGTAAAATCGATTTTTTTAAATAGCTGTATTAAAAGAAATTTCTTTTTTAATGCTTTATTTATTTATTCTTATATTTCCTTATCCGTATGCTTATCCTTACAGAGGAAGAGCTGAAGACATTGTAGCAAGCATAGACCAAAGATATGGTCTGTGGCATCACGTTTCACTGTATGTAACCTCCTTCCTATAGAGTTGCAAACGTTATTGCTGGCCTTCACAGTCCGATTTTTTTTTAATAATTTGACGACTTTCAACCACCATTTATTTCACTCCCTTATAGCTATCGGCATGGAACTGCTATGGAGTATAACGGGAGACTTCGGACAACAATTACGCACCATTTGTTTGCGTTCTGTAGTTTTCGCTGCAGAGCGAAACATTAACGCACACATACGTATAATTTTATATACACCGATAATTTCCATCCCAATATACTCCACCCTTTTATCATTATCAACCCTCAAGCAACAATGCAACCAATAAAACCATTTTCAAAGAGAAAATATAATTTTCGCGTTATATTCTTCAAATTACTAAATATCTATCAGATCGCTATAAAACCGTGCCTAAAACCTTCCTCAGGTATAAATTAGTAACTGTACAAATACTAAAGTCTCTGCGTATTATCGTTCGGACGTGATAAGCGAACACCGAACAGACATTCTCATTAGTATATATAGATAAATAGCTATCCGATCGCCATAAAACCGTGCCTAAAGCCTTCCCCGGGTAGACATTAGTAACTGTACAAATTTTTAGCTCTTTATTTCTGTGGTTCAGACGTGATAAACGTACACCGAACAGACATTCACATTTATAGATATAGATTAAGCGGACCAAACAGATGGAAGTTTCAGGGCGGCATGTCCGGGCTGTAGGGCGGTCTCCAGATACCTGGGAAGCACTTTATTTTTTTAGTAGCAATACATGTTTGGAGAATGTCATTGTGGTTGACCAAAGCTGTTTATTTATTGTCCCAATGCCCGGTCTCGCTTTTAAACCACTTTCAAGCTCCAGCAGAGCTTAAACAGTTGGTTGTGATAAGCAGTCATTCTAGATTAACATTGTAACGTGCATTTTAACCAACTGTTTAAGCTCTGCTGGCGCTTGAAAATGGTTTGAAATCGAAACCGGTAGCATTGAGCCAATATATACACGGATTTGGTCAACCATAACAACATTCTCCAAATATATCAACGCTATTAACCCCCACATTTTTACTTGTCTAAATAATACATCTATTTCCAAGTCGACGACGGCCTCAATTTGTTTCGCCGCCGACCCGGGCCTCCGACAACCAGAGAGCCGGCCGCGGTGGCCGAGGGGACTGAGGCGCTCCATCACGGTCTGCACGGCCACTACGGTCGGGGGCTCGAATCCCCCCTCGGGCATGGATATTTGTGCCGTCCTTAGTCTTAGCTAGTTCATAAGTAGTTTGCAAGCTTAGGGACTGATGACCCTGTAATTAAGTCCCATAAGCTCTACAAACATT
Organism: Locusta migratoria; assembly: GCA_026315105.1. NCBI lineage: Eukaryota > Metazoa > Arthropoda > Insecta > Orthoptera > Acrididae > Locusta > Locusta migratoria. Next base: position 238,597,203 of record CM048745.1, read on the forward strand.
TGACAACCAGAGTCCGCCACTGCCTCACAGTACGTGTCACTGTTGACGGTTTTTCCATGCTCCAGAAATTCGACGAGTGTCGGGTCTCTGACGTCAAAAATGACGGTGAGCATCACCTAGCCTGCTGAGGGCACGGCCTTGAAATATTAGGGGGAGGTGACGACACTACGTTCGCGTCCCTAAATGTCACACTACGTTATCACAAAGCGGCTTTTTGAACCTGTTTGGTTGTTAAGACGCTTCGTACCTTTCCATTTGAACGTCCTACTACTTGTAACAAATAGAATGTTATAGAGCAGCCAGGGGCGTCGTCTCCTGTGTGTTCACTGGTTTGGTGAACCTCTGACAAAAAAGTTGATCGTGCAAAAGAAGTATTCTATATAATTCTTCGTTTCATTCTGATATCATCTTCATTTGCAAAGTATTTTTATCAGATGAGAAACTTTAAATGGTGTAAATACCAAACAAACGTGCCACAGCTGTGCCCACGTACTACTGAGGTTCAAATTCTGTTCTGAAGTAGGACAGCCAGACTGAAAGACTAAAATATCTGGAAAATTTTTTCAAATGTTGGAAATTGGCAATTTATGTCGCAAAAAATAAATCTTATAAATAACAATGTTAACTGTCTGCCAAAAAGACGGAACAATACTGGGAGTATATGTAATTAATTTACCTGCAGTCTCTACCTTGCTACTTGTGTTTGATACTCGATTTTGCACAGCCCACTAGTTTGGGTGCTACAGCAGTATTCAGAAACGATTTAAAATTCAAACCATTTTCATCTACGTTGAGCTTAATTATGAGCTCTACACTTGTTAAACCAAGTCCGATCCTTGGCCGAGTGGCAAATTTTTAAATTTGTGTTCGGTTTGCTAGCATAAACGAAAAGTATGCCCAAAATTTGTCACTTACCGTGTCCGTGAGTCTAGAAAAATGTTTCTTCCGTCAACAATGAATCGGATGAAAGCGCGTGCTAAATTTGTTTTGTACAGAACATTATGAAAAGCTGTTTGTCTCAAGATTCCGTATTTTTATGTGGCGTCTGGACGCCGTATGAAACCACACGAATCCCTACCTCCTGACAACCCTACTCTGGGGCATCCTTTGGCAAGGGGGGGGGGGCGAGAAGAAATGTGGCTAGTAACGTGCGCGTGTGCGCCGGCTAAGGCAACAGTTGCTACGCTACTCTCGCCCTCTTACTTATGAAACGTCTCGTTTCACTCAGTTATCACGCTGCAAACGTTATAATCGCAGTGTTTGCAAAAAAACAAGCAAAATCTCCAAAATGCTAATCTAGTCTGCACGATATTCCTTTTGTCTACTCATTAAAGAGCGATCGAAATCAACTTCCAATTTTAGAAATCACGGATTAAGTAACTGAAATACCAATAGCACCCATGATCGACGAATAATCGACATAATTACTTGTTAAAAGCTCGTTTCCACTCATACGTGTCAAAGAACGCGTGATGATATATTTTCAGCGTTTTGCTTGATATACCAGACAACTTGGCTGTGGGTACGATGAATACACACGTCGCAGCTTCTCCGGAAGTGTGGAGCAACTTCCGAACCGCAGGCTATCTGACAGGGGACAGGTCGCCGAAGCGCCGTCACGTGCCTAACAACACCTCCAGTGACAGCGTGGGCCCAAGATAGAAGCGCGCGGAACAAGATGAACGGCTAGATCTCATCAAGATCGCTGCTGATGGGAACAAAGGGGCACCCAGAACAGCGACGCGCCCTGTTATCAACGAGTAAGAACATTCATATCACACGGCAGCTTAGTTGTTCTCAGTTCGTTCGGAATTGTTAGAAACTGTGGTGTCGCACAAGTCTAAAGTGCGCGCCACGTACTTTCGCCGCGCGCCGCCATGCATGCACGGCGCGGCGTTATTACGACGTCAGCCACGAGCTCCCTCTGCTGCAACTCCGCTCGTGACCACAACTGCTCATCGTCCACTTGGGAATCAGATAGGCACCAGTTAAGACTTGGCTATCGGATAGGCACTAGGAATCATCAGTAGGCAGGCCTCTAACTAGTTAATGTATCAGCGTTCTGCAGTCATGAAACTTATGAAAGATAAGAATTGTAATCTTTCTTCGAAATACATCTCTTATACTAATCTAGCTTAGTGTTTCTAGTTTCTGCTGTCCCACTGGCTGGTCACCTCCGTACCTGCACACGCGTGCATCCTATTTTCCTGTGTCGGTCTCTCTCTACTCGGGCACCGACACGCAGGACAACCGGCGGAAACGAGAAACAAAATAAACTTTATAAAGTTCTTTAGGAAAACCTTAAATTGAAGTGTTTGATTCCGTATTCACAAAATAATGCAATAACATCAGTTCGTATTCCATTTTTGTCAGGTCAATGTTTTGCCAAGAACTAATAGGTTCGAGACAGAATATGAATAATTATCATAATCATTACTGACCAACACATGCTTATATTAGAAGTTTTTTCTGAAAATTCGCGAAATAAAGTCTGACTACTATTATTTTAAAATTTTTCCGATCAAGACTATTATTTATTCTGAATCCGCATACAATAGAAATTTTAAATTTATTTTAGGAACAGAAATTTTGATTTATATGCTAAGTAATTAATAAAACTAATGAAGACATTGTTCTGAATATGCATTTAAAGCCATTTTGCTCTTGTGCAGGCAAAAGAAGCTTTACAAAATGCAGGAATTTATGAAATACGAAATTGTGAATACTAAAGTTTTGTAATTTTCAAAATGTTTACTTGAAACAATGTTTTTTGTAAAGTAGTAGATTCTGAAAGGTGTAAAAGACGAGCTGGTAGAGTCCACGCACGCTCAGTTTTTTGAAAGATTTGGAACTATAAACATGTAACAGTTTGTTAGTAACAAACCTCGTCGAAACGAACATTCTGTGTGGAGTTTAATTATTGGCGAGTCTGGCCATATTTACACACGAAACTTAGTGCAGCAATCATCTTTTGGATCCGAGACTTGAAATAGGCATTGGCAGCAGCGATCTGATCCCAGTAAAATTAGGTATCTCCAACCACTGAGTTAAACCCAGCCTTTAACGTCCATCGGAACATTTCAACCATAAAAATAAAACACGAAAATTTAGACAAAAAATTAAGTATATAATGTCAAGATGGTGCGTCGAGCATCCAATTTACAGTGCTGTGCGCGTCATGTCTACGATGCTCTACAACTTGGTTCCCAAACTTTTATTTGCCGCGCTGCCTATTGCCAAAAATGGAAACTTCGCGCACCCCCTTTCGCAATATTAATACTGTATTACCTACAGCAGTCATCAAAAACTGCGACCGATTAGCTCTTTGTCTTGGAAGCGGGGACGGGGTAAAAGGGAAAGTACGACTTTGTGAGCAGAGTATCTGCGTTTCTTCGTCAAACTCATGGCGAAATAAAGAAACAAATATTCTTTACAATCTGACAGTTCACTTTCACATAAAAAGTATACGCGACTAAACTGCTTGTTTCATCGATACTGACTGAACTCAGTCCGATAATGCTAGTACTTAGAAACATTGTCATTACTAAATCGTTGCAGCTGTGAGAAATCCTACAAAGAACACAGCCGGCCCACATTTTTCCGAATCGAGCCGAAGTGCGACGATCGGCCAAGTTTCGGTACGTCTGCTTTACTCGCACAATATTGAATTTCAGCGGTCGGATTGGCTACGATCTTTCACTATATTTACATCCAGGCTAGCGATCTAAGACAAAAATGAATCTGAGAGTGCATAGGATGTACTGAGTAAGCAGTAAACAGTTCGTCATTAGTACTATCGCATTTGACTTCATTGAATAGCAACTTTCTAAATAACTGATACCACTCACCCTTCCCCCCACCCCACTGGTCTACAGTGTGGAAGTGCATCAGTCGTTCAGTATCTCCACGCATCACAAACTTGGGACCTGCTGGAGTCGGAGAAACCGTACGGGCTGAGGGCAACGACAGCGGCCGTGTATATGTCAAGGGCACGCCTAGCGCTTATCGGCAGCACACGTGTTGCGATAGACGGCGCTTGTTCTTCCAAAGCTTAGGGCGGAATCTAGTTAAGCAATTACGTGCAGCGGCGACTGCATTGAAATGCAGTTTGTGCACAGTATTAGAAACAGGAATAGTGGCTGCAGATATAACTCCAGCTGGCACGAACTCGTACCAGCTTACACTGGAGTCCTATCGCGGCTGGAACCAACCGTTCTAGATGTGGACTGTGCACGAAGAGTAGAAGACCGTTTGGTAAGTGCACGAGCTGATACTGATTTCTAGACATACGCTGCGCTCAACTAATAACACATGCCGTTGGGAAAGTGACACGACTTGACACATTCTATTATTTTTATTTCTATTAGGATTTGGTTTTAATACGAGTTGCTTCCAGAAATGAAGTTCCATTTCAATTTATCTTCGCTGCAACGCTGCGATTGCAGTTCCACACATGCGCTGTAGACTATGTGTATCAAGGAAAAGAACATGCGCCATTTGGAGATCGCTGTCAGTTACGTACGCTTTGTTGTGCTTGTTTGAAATGTCGGTGTTGATTGAAAATCCCGCCGCCTGTGAAATCAGGTCTTCGATTCGGTTTCTGAATGCGAGGAAAGTGAAACCAAGTGAAATTTTCGGCAAATTTGCGACCAAATGCGATGAGTGATTCGATGGTGATGGGTCCAACAGTTTCATGGCGGCGTACAGGGATTTGGATGGGACGTGTTTGACGATCCTCCGTACAGCCCTAACCTCGCTCCTAGCGACTTTCATGTTCTTACACCTCAACTCTTTCCTTGGCGGTCATCACTTCACCAATGACGACGAGCTGAAAGAAACTTCCAACTGGTTGAAGACGTAGGTGGCAGATTTCTATGAAGAAGGTGTACAAAACCTGGTGCCACGCTATGACAAATGCCTGCAAAATTTCGGCAGTTATGTGGAAAAGTAGTTTAAGAGTTGCAGAATTTTGTACAATAAAAATTTCTTCTGTATCTGTGTACAATTTCATTTTATTACCAAACGGAACTTACTTTCTGGACGCGCCTCGTATTACGGCTGGTGTCAAAATTACACTTGGGTTTACGGGTCCCAAATTATCTGTACAGGCAATCAAATTATTTGTACGAGACAAGCATTAAACATTTATGAGGTATTTTCATAAAAATTCTAACAACAGCTATCATTTACTACGCGGTGCGTAGTTAACAAGTTTCGTACGAATGTCGGTAAAAGTAACAACAAATTTGAAGAAGAACGGCAGTGCGATGTCTCGAGATAGGAAACAGCGAGCGCTGAGAAAGAGTTCGCTGCAGGCCAGGGCATTGAACCGGAGGAGCAAGCAGTTTTGCGCAGAAACCTGACATCGGCGAAAGCGAGCGGATAAGGCCAGCGTGATAAAGCGCACGCGCCGTGCTGCGCGCAGCTGACGCCGCCTCCTCACACTGCCCTCTGACGGGTCCGTGCCAGTGCTTGCTTAAAACAACACTCCCACAATCACAGTCACCTTTACTCTGGATAACAATTCATCGACACTGTTCTCTACAATCTTTCTTATACAGCACTTATAATCCCATAATGTTCGAATACAGCATTAGTAGTGAGCTTCTTGATGCCGTCGCGTCGTTCAAATATCTAGGCGTAACATTGCAGAGCGATATGAAATGGAACGAGCTTGTAAGGACAGTTGTGAGTAAGGCAGACAGCCGACTTCAGTTTATTGGGAGAATTTTGGGAAGATGTGCTTCACCTGTAAAGGAGACCGCGTATAAAACGCTTGTACGACCACGTCTTGAGTATTGCTCAAGTGTTTGGGACCCGCAGCAGATCAGTTTAAAGGAAGACATAGACGCGGTTCAGAGACGAGCAGCTAGATTTGTTACCGGTAGGTTCGAGCAATGCGCGAGTGTCACGGAAATGCTCCGGCAAATCAATTGAGGATCGCTGGAAGAAAGACGACGTTCGTTTCGTGAATTTCTGTTAAGTAAATTTAGAGGGCCGGAATTTGAAGTTGAGTGTAGTACGATCTTGCTGCCGCCTACTTACATTTCGCGTAGTGATCACAAAGACAAGATAAGAGAAATTAGGGCTCGTACGGAGGCATATAGGCATTCTTTTTTTCCTCGTTCAATTTGGGAGTGGAATAGGAAAGGAAATGCCTTGTAGTGGTACAGTGTACCCTCCGCCACACACCTTACGGTGAATTGCGGAGTATGTATGTAGATGTAGAATGGCTTCCGACGTAAAAATTGAGTATCACCACAACTAATGTTTCATTGTTTCCTAGTTCATTACTCAAAAAGCAAAACATTGTATGAAAGAGCCACATGATTCAATAAAAAAAAATTCTCATGCAATACAGACAAATTGCAACTATAGAAGAAAGTCTTCAGTGAATGATTAAAATGTTTGTGAATCTAAGGGACCTAACTGCTATGGTTATTGGTCCGTAGACTTACAAAACACTTTAGCTTATTTTACGGGCAGCAGACACACACATACGCGAGAGAGGACTCGAGCTTTCGACGTGAGTGGTCGGGCAGACCATGAGATGGCGCCTAGACCCGCACGGCTACTAAAAATTGCGAGAAATTTTGTAAAGCAGGATCTGAACGCAGCACTGTTGATGAAATTAGTCTACCACTGTGATTCAGCGTCAGTAAATTGAGAAGAAAGTTGCAGTGAGTTTGGCACATGTACTTGACATGCAGTTCTACAACAAATGCCTTCTCCTGAGCTATCATCAACTACTCTCCGATCAACTATAAAAGTGAGAATACAGGAGAAACAATAGCTTCTCCGGTTATATATTCCTGCTTGTAAGCTTGTGATCGAAAGGAATTACACTAGAGACACGACCTTCGTAGAAGTTTCTCGTAAGCCGCGCTTCAGAGGTGAGAGTGCTTTCCTTTAACAAACGGATCCTCAAAAGAGACAGTGGCGGATTGTCTTGTAGAATTTTGTGCAATAGTACTTGAGGTTTGCATACTGCTGCCGGATTAATGTTTATGGACAGATTGGAAGCTTCCTGTGAAATAACATGTGGAACAATCCTGATTAAATCGCCACCTATCATTTGTGCCCATATATTCTTGTGGGTATCTGTTGCAATCAATGGAATAAAGACAACATGTGGCGCACAGTAATTATAAAGGAAGACGTTACCACAATGCTGCTAGTATAGCTGTTATTTACTGTTTTTCATGCATCAGCAGTATGCCTATTTCGGCACTATGGCGGTCAATTTGTACAAGTTTAAGTAATTACAATTTTGCTTAATTATTCGTCTGTACTTACGTCCATTGTGAATCGTGGTGTGCCGTGACTGTATTTATTTTGATTGTTGCTTGTAAATGCAGCCCAATTTTATTACTTGATCTTTATTTCATTGTAATTATGTTTAATGTAGCTGTTCTTTGTATTAAATTATGCTATTTTTTATGGTATTGTAGTAATTCTGACCGAGCTGTCAGTGATAGATCAACCAGCGGTGCCGTATGGTTACAATTTATTTATTTGTGTAATAAAAATATATGGTATACTAGGGTAATCTTTGTTACGTTGGGGTAACGTGGCCTGCATGTTTTTATCCCGAATCTAAAATCTAAATAAACGTATCTAAATTATTCTTGTATTTTGGCTCTTTGTTTCATCAGAATTTTTTCAGGGCTTGTGCTTGACTGTCTCTCTTCCAAATCAGCAAGATCGACAAGTGCATCTGATATTTTATCAGCTTCATGATTTTCTCCGTTTAAGTGGTTAAAGAACGTTGAAAGGTTTGTGTCGCTATTTTTGTGTGTTCTCTGTATCTAATTTCGAAATTTCTTCCTGTTTGTTCAATATAGTATCTCTCATACTCTTTACAAATGCTTTTCTATTTTCCTGGTACAGACAAACAATTAACCCAAATTGTAAGTATTCACTATTGTGCAAATACTGATGTAAAGAAATTTTAACCCACAGATAGCCTGGCGATGGACGTAGTGCCGAAATATGCCTATTAATAATGTATTAAAAGCAACAAATATCGGCTATGTTAGCAGCACGATGGTAACTTCTGCGATTATAATTAAGTGAATAAGAAAAAAACGAAAAATATATGAACACGGTACTTCAGAAGTAACATGCAACAGAAGTGTTCAAATTAAGAAAATACAACACATTCAAAAATGTTCAAATGTTTGTAAATCTATCGCACTCAACTGCATGGTTATTAGTCCGTAGCTTACAATCTACTTAAACTAAGGTAAACTAACCTAAGGGCAACACAAACACCGATGCCCGAGGGGGGGGGGGGGCCTCAACCCCCGACGGTGAACGGCAGCGCGCACCGCAGCACGGCGCCCCAGTACGCACGGCTAATCCGCCGCGGCCTACAACACGTTGCCGTGCCTAATAGGTGTAGGAATAACAATGGCATTCAAAGCAGCTTCTAGCCGTCACGCCGCGGCGGAGCGGCCGCGCGCATTGAGGCGCTATGCTCCGATGCGAGAGGTTGCTCTCAGTCAGGGGTTCGAATCCTCCCTCGGGCATTGATGTTTGTGTAGTCTTAAGTATAAGGTAGTTCATAAGTAGTTTTTAAGTCTCACAAACTTTACAAACATTTAACATTTGAAACTCGGCCGGAAGATGGAAACAGTGGGCAGCAAGACTGAACCGACCAAATTACTTTCTCCCAGTGCTCCACAGTCCGTGTTTTATGAATTCCTGTTAACGGGCACTGTACCACTCATGAATGACTGCCTCTTTGGAGCCCCCGTCCTGTTGTTTAGGTTGCCGTCACGATTTGCGACATGGAGCTCTGAAATGACTTTCTGCTGTCGTCATTTTTCGTAGCAGACCTTTTCAGTGAGCGTCTGCCTCAATTAGAAACACATTTTCGTCCATGTCGTGATTTAGCGGATGTTTTCCCGGTATGTCGTATAAATCATCGATACGGTGTCACTTCAAACACAAAGACTTTACTTACCTCCATCAAGGAAGCACGCACCACAGGTGCACCGATGATTTGCCCGCGCTCTAATAGTTCTTATGTAATGCACTCTCATATACACAAAACACTTTATAGACCACGACTGACACTTTCAAAGTATTGGACAAAGAAGGGACGATTATTATGGTTTAACGTACGACGACGTCGTCATTAGAAACGGAGCACACGCTGCGATAGTTATCATCAGGGATGGGGAAGGAAATCGGACGTGGTCTTTGAAAGGAACCATTCCGGGATTTGCCCAGAGAGATTTATGGAAATTACCGAAAAAGTAAATCCGGATGGTCGGAGGCGGTTTTGAACTGCCGTCTTCCCGAATGCGAATCCAGTGTGTTACCACTGCGTCACCTCACTCGGTGCAGTGTATTGAGGGCACCGGAGAGATGCAGCACGTCGTCAAATACGAAACAGCATCCTTGACTTACAAGTTCATTTATGCTCAAGCTTTCTCGCGGCGTTTCCATGTTTTGTCCCAGCCCTCTATATCATCGTAGCAATTATAGAGCACTCGTTCCAAGGCCGACATAGGCAACATTGAGTACGGTCAAGTTTATCTGCCGTTTGCAGACAATGCAGCATGCGATGTGGGTATCTGCCGTGCCTTTATCATTGTGGAGATATGATGCTTCACGGTGTGATAGCTGCCTGCACTATGGCCTTTCTCATTCACCTCACCCACGCCTGCACTCCCACAAAGCAGGGAAGGCAAAGATCACTTCTGCACTCATTCCTACAACAAAGGCATCTAACAGTACTGATAGCAACACCATCAAATGACGCCCGTATCTGGCCAACAATTGCCGATGCGTACTGATGATTCAGGTAATTCACATTAAAAGAGTATGTGAACTTTACCCTCGCTTATTTACTAAAGCGGCAATGACTACATTTTGTAGACAACTTCTTCAGTATTGGTGAAATAAAAATAGTGTAGTCCCATGTCTTTTCACATCTCTGTGGTATACTAGAGCATGTCTCATAAACTAATTAGATTGGGAAAGTGATATCGTGATCCAATACAGCTAAAAATCACCTGTGGATTTATTTTAATACATAATCCAAACATGCATTCCAAAGTAAGAGCAATCAGCAGGTTGTTTTACTTAAAAACAACGAAAGGAAAACAACAGACACACAAATAATCATAGAAAGGTTGCCCCTTCGTGCCTTGCTAAATGTAATATGTCGTAAGCTATCTGACTCGTGAAGATAACGCTGTAGAGTGCTTGTGCAACTCTTGTGTTCTGATGGCGTCGTTGCGGATTATTATGGAAATAATACAAAGGGAGAAAATAAAACTTTATAGCAGTAGATAACCCTTTCCAGTCTAGCTGAGCATGTAGTCATTAGCCGCGGTGAAATGGCCGAACGCTCTAAGGCGCCTCGCTGCGGAACGGGCGGTTACTCCCCGTCGGAGGTTCGAGTTCTCCGTCGGACATGATATTGTGTGTGTGTGTGTGTGTGTGTGTGTGTTTGAATTTGTAGTCACCATCTGAACAGAAGCAATAAGCAATAATACCACTTGCTCCCATTGCATCAAACTAGGAATCCAACACATGACATCGGTCGGCTTGGTGATCTCTACTGAGTGCGACGCCCCCTTCGCCTCTACTTCTAATAATACGACCCGAAAGGCAGGGCTGTAGTGTGCACCACAGATCCACACCTTCAGAGGCAGACCAGAATCACAGCACTTGGTACAATTCTTGTTACGAGATAACAAGCATATGGCCTGTTGAAAATGCGTTCCGTACAGCTGGTCAGTTCACGATTCATAACACAGTGAAGAAGCCGCGAGAGCAATATCAACGTGCTAACGATAAACAATTAGTCGTACGCGGAAACGCATTGAGGGTCTCTTACATTCTACATCACGGCGATAAAGATACCAATTAATGATGTTCTTATAGAAATTCTTTATCCGAAAGTTATTTCGAACATTGACCGAATGACTAAATTCCAAATTTCTCATTATTTTATTAACTCCGCAGGAAACGCTGCAACTGTGACACACAGTAAGATGTATAAAAATTAGACTGCTTTGTGGCTGGATGTAAATCACGCAGAAGAACTGCAGCATGCAAAACGATGACGATAAGTACGTAACTGCGGTAAGTCAGTTGAACATATACCCTACCGGAACATATACCGTACCCAATGCCCTACCAGAGAAAGTTGGCGTTCCGTGCTCAGTTCTGGGTTCAGCAAATAATGTTAATCTGCGATGAAGTTTCAAAACCGGAGATGTTCCTGCCATTCTTCGCATTCCTATTTACAGTCGTAATTAGTGATGCTCAGCGGCCTTACGATCACTGATTTTCTGTCCTGCGCTGACTCGAAATGTTCGGCACCGTTTGTCACCAGCAGGCCTAAGACTTTATCTCCACGCTTCGGTCGTCTGTTTAACTGGTCAAGGTAGTTTTCAGATAAGGCAGACACATCAAATTCACGAGATACTCTGTCTGCACCACCCGTATTAAACATCTGTCTCCCAGTCAACATTTCCACCTAATACTATAGCACGACTAGGAAATTTACGAGATAAAATTGTGGTGTCGCACAAGTATGAAGTGCACGCCACGTACTTACGCCGCGCGCCGCCATGCACGCACGGCGCGGCGTTCTTACGTCAGTCACGAGCGCCCTCTGCTGCCAACTCTGCTCGTGGCCTCGACTGCTGCATCGTCCACTTGGGACTGAGATAGGAACCAGTTAACACTTGGAAATCAGATAGGCACCAGTTAAGACTTGGCTATCGGATAGGCACTAGGAATCATCAGTAGGCAGGCCTCTATCTAAACTATGTATCACCATTCTGCAGTCAAGAACTATGTAAAAGTTAAGTATTACCAAGACTCCACGAAATATATATCTTGTTCTAATTTAGCCTAGTGTTCTAGTTTCTGCTGTCCCACTGGCTGGTCACCTCCGTACCTGCACACGCGTGCATCCTTTATTCCTGTGTCGGTCTCTTTCTACTCGGCCACCGACACCTACGACAACCGGCGGACGAGACACAAAAGTGGCGACGAGGCTGGGATACAAAAGTGGCGACGAGGATGGGATACAAAAAAAATTTTCAAAGTTTTCCTTCATCGATTACAGCCGACTCCTAGTTGGCGTCGACAAATTTGCACGTAACATTTTAGGGGTGCCTTCCTGTAATGAGAAACGTGTAAAAATCCCGGCTGGAGTCGTAACAGTGAACTCGGAGCTGTGAACCGCGCCTCAGGCGGCTCGGAGCAAGTGAATTGAAACGAGATGTGTTAAGTGTAAAGAGAGGGCGGTGGCAGAGGGAGCAGCAGTGAGGCATCGCAGTTGGCAGCGCGGGCCGCACGTGGGGCGCCGCTTGTGTAACACCGGCCACGGGCTGCGAAGGCGGAGGCGGGCGTCCGATTACGACGCGTGCCTCGCAAGAGGGGGAGGGGGAGGGGGACGTAAATACTGCAGGCGAGAGTGGGACAGCGTCATGCGCGCCGCGGCCCGCTTGGCCGCCCGCCAGACACCTGCCAACGGCCAACCCCTGCCCGCGTCCCCCTGCCAACAGCCACACATGAGCGACACTGACTGCGGGAGCCTACTGCCACTTCACTTACGTCCTGTGTCTTCGTATGCTTTCCCGGCGTGCTTCCGGCGAATCAAAATAATTACACGTTTCGACTGATCTACCCGACCCCCTTCTCCAAAGAGCCTCCAGGGGGCTCCCGGTTCTTTGTGAGTAGGTGTGTGGCGAGCACGGGGCCCGGAGCTAATGCAGTCTTTTTTCCTTCTTTCCTTCTACATCTACATAGATACTCTGCAAATCACATTTAAGTGCCTGGCAGAGGGTTCATTAACCACTTTCTCTTATTTTATTGGGATGGTCGTGTCTTCCTAAGTAGGTGGGTGCTAGCAAAATATTTTCACATTCACAAGTAAAAGTCGGTGATGAAAATTTCGCAAATAGATCTTGCCGCAACGAATAACGTCGTTCTTTTAATGATTTCCACGTCAAATCATGCAACATTTCCGTGACGCTCCCCCCCCCCCCCTGAAATGAGATAAAACAAAACGAGCTGCCCTTCTCTGAACCTTCTCAATGTCTTCCGTCAATCCCACCTGGTGAGGGCCCCACAAGGGGCAACAGTACTCCAGGAGAGGACGCACAAGTGTGATGTAGCCAGTCTCTTTGGTGGAGCTGGTGCATCTTTGAAGCGTTCTGCCAATGAAACGTAACCTTTGGCTCGCCTTCCGCACAATATTTTCTATGTATTCTCTCCAGTCAAAGTTGTTCGTAATTGTAACTCCTAGGTAATTGGTAGAATTTACGACCTTAACGTTTGACTGATTTATCGCGTAATTGAAGTTCAGCGGATTTATTCTAATGGTCATGTATATTACTTCACACTTTTCTTTATTTAGTGTCACTTGCCCCTGTCCTCGCGCAGCAACCCATCCACCGATCCCATCTTCAGAAGAATACTGCTGCTGAGCCACGGTGAAACTGATAGTAAAGCTGAAAACTGCAGCCCTATACAGGCGTCCGAGACGGACACGGCGCCCTTCGTAGTTGCCGCTACCAAAACTGAGCCGTCCCTAGTGTGTCACAGTACATTCCGATTGTGCCACATTACGACACGTAGTTCAAGAGATATGAAGACATAAACAGTGACGTTCATGGAAAACCGCCCCATCACGCATTAGGTTTTGATCTATTACTTCTTTATTACTAAATGTATTCGCAACAGACTTTACCGACGTACTGCACTTATACGAATGAATATACTCTTGCAAAATTACACAATCGTATAACATATAATTTTAATAAACATGAGAGCATATATACTGCGATGGGTAAAAACCTGTAACGTCATTCACCACGTTTTAATACATTTCTTAATTGTTACTAACAAGGGGAATATCAAGTACGGTACCAACGAATTTTGATTGGTCGCTGGTATGTTGTGCGGGAACTCTTTCAAACAACCAACCTAAAAGGATTTGTTCCAATGCGCCTTGGTTTCCACGAAAATCGAGATCGAAGTCCAGCGCGTAATAGCTATACCTATACTAATTTATCAGGGGTACGTGAATCAGCATGGTGTAATTAGCAAGGCGCTTGACTGCCACAGAGCACAGAGACGACCTGAGTTAACTCCTGTTCGTAACTTCCTTTTTTTTCACTTGTCCGACGACTGATTGTGCATAATTATATGCTTTCATAGCCACGCTTAGGTTAATGCTTGAGTAACTAGTCGTGATAATAACTAATCTTAATTGTTCAATATGTTATGTATTGTGTGACGATTATTTTAATCAATTCCTTATTTCGAAGCATACTTTTACGGCGATTGAAAGATCAGTAAACAGTCTGTAGTTATCACCTATAACATTTGTGGAGCCCTTGCTAGCTGTTGCTTGCCCACTGTTGTGCCCACTTGACTCGTCCCAGCGGATTATTATGCTGCGGCCAGGCGGCTAGTCATTCGTAGCGTATCGTTGACATGTTCAAAATGTTCAAATGTTTGTTAAGCTTATGGGACTTAACTATGGGGTCATCAGTCCCTAAACTTACAACCTACTTATCTACTACCTTATACTAAGGACGGCACAAATATCCATGCCCGAGGGGGAATTCGAACCCCCGACCGTGGCCGTGCAGAACGTGACTGGAGCGCCTCAGTCCCCTCGGCCACCGCGGCCGGCGTCAAAGTAGAGCTGCTTGCTAATTACACCACGCTGACTCACGTACCGACGGAGACTTAGTACAGGATGCGCTGGACTTTGATCTCTATTTTCGTGGAAACCAAGGCGCGTTGGAACAACTCCTTTTAGCTTGGTGGTCTGGAGGAGTTCCCGCACAACATGCCTGCGACCCATCAAAATTCGTTTGTATCACCCTTGCAAGACACACCTGTATTGCAGTTTGTTTAACAAAACTGCTGAAAGTGCTACTGACCACTTTGAACCAACTTTGAACTGTGGAGCGCACACGGCCGCAGGCAAAAGCAGTAGGAGTAGGAAGGAAAGGAGAGAATGAAACAGTGTAGACCTTCATCCATTATTTCCGATGGATGTACCTTTTAACTTGAAGCGTCTGCAGTTTCGAATGAGACCCGCATTTTCTTTTATGATTTCTAAATCACAGGTAAAGGTAAAGCAGTCAACAATCCGAAGATTGGTTTGAACATCGCAGTGCTTTATTAGGCATGGTCCTGTTTGGAGGTGGTATGCCGTTGCCTTCCTCCGACCTTCGAACTGACTTACCCAGTCAGTTATAGGGGGACCTACAGTTTAACGTGGGTTCCGAACCACGGTGCTACTCGGTATTTTTCACATCAGCAACAGTGCCAGAGGTGAAAGAAGTGGAAAGTGACAGATAAAAATCCTAGGACCTGGCGGGGATCGAACGCGCGATCTTTGGATTTGTAGTCTGGCACTCTACCACTGTGCAACCGAGGCACACAGAATCTATTAAATACTGTGGATTTCACATCTCCAAGTTTCTCTCGCAGACAAATTTATGTCGCTTGCACATGAGTGAGCTCATAAAATGATTTACTCCTACTACAATTTATACATTCATACAAGTGTTTATAGTCAAGTTTTAATTTAAATGAATGTATGAATGTTACATATCATATTCATTATGATTACAAAGTTTCTTTGTTTGGATACTGCATTTATATCTTCTAGATTATGTGAGACAGCCTTATTTCTTACATATTGTCCCATAAATAAAAAGTGGATTTAGAGAAAGGAGAAGGACAGAGACACAAGGGATACAAGAAATAGTAACTCAATGCCGGGTTTTCACCTAGTGTTTTATATATAGTCCTTGTGTTTTGGACGTGTGGCGTAGTTGTCCGGCCGCGGTGGCCGAGCTGTCTGCGGGGCGCCAGTCACGGTCCGCACGGCCACTACGGTCGGGGGTTCGAATCCCCCCTCGGGCATGGATATTTGTGCCGTCCTTAGTATTAGTTAGTTCGTAAGTAGTTTTGTAAGTTTAGGGACTGATGACCCCGTAGTTTACAAACATTTTGTTCAAAAAATGTTCAAATGTTTGTATAGTCTATGGGACTTAACTACGGGGTCATCAGTCCCTAAACTTACAAACTATTTATGAACTACTTACGAACTAGGACGGCACAAATATCCATGCCCGAGGGGGGATTCGAACCCCCGACCGTAGAGGCCGTGAAGACCGTGACTGGAGCGCCTTAGTCCCCTCGGCCACCGCGGCCGGCAAAAACATTTTGTGGCGTAGTATTGCAATCAAATCTACAGTTTTGGTACACGTTACAGGGTGTGAACTTTTCGTAAATGTTGGTGTACAGTGTAACTCTGGCTGGACATGGGCACCATCACGATTCTCATTCAGTCGGATGTTAAAAACCGCCTGTAAAACGACATCCAGACTGCCTGCCACAGCGACTACCGTCGTAAATCCGCAAGGTATATTGGATGAGGTTCCGCGAATCCCGAAACTGACGGGTCTAATTTTCGCTCGGAAGAAATAACGATGGATAGAATGTTGGCTAGAAATGGTGGGCTACAGTGTAGCAGAGACAAAGAGCAGCCGAGAGTGGCGGTGCCCCACAGAACGACATGACTGGCGTGGCGGTGGAGCCAGCTGGTGGCCGGGCGCGCGCCGTCATTCCCGGAACCAGAGCCGCGCATCGCGCATCGCACCCTTCTCGCCTTTCCTGCCGTCAGCCCGTGTCCAGTTACCCGCAGCCCCCACTGCCTCTCGTCATTACTTCTACTCTGTACCGTGGGGCAGGCCGGCGGCGGAGATTCGCCGACGCTCGCACCGCATCCTCGCCCACTAAATGTTTGCCGTTTGATATCACTGTTGTCACCACTCGTATCAGAATTTGACTTCAGTGTTGCCCGCCCAGCTTTAGCAGATAGCGTTTCGAATCTAAAGTCCAAAGAGATTGTCTCCGGTGAGTGGCGGAGGCTAGTGGCTGTGCAGCAGCAACACGACTGCGGAACTCTACAGGGGGACGAGCGCAGCTGAAGCGATGCTGGCGCTCTAAGCTGACACTACAGAATAATGCCACGATAGCAAATGAAAACTTCCTGTATTTGGTTAGTGTTTCTAACCTTGTTATCGGTATGTAATACAATGTGAAAACGCCATTAAAGTAATATTATTACTTGTGTTAATGACAGCCTATAAGAAAAAAACCTCAGTCGAGTGTAATATATGTGGCTCACGGTATCAGAGTCGCGAACTTATCGTCCAAAAACACTTTAACAACAGAAATTAATTCCAACCTGGTGTACTCAAGTTTAAAAGGAACTGACTGTCAGGGTATTTCCACGTTACACGAGTATTTTTCGCGTATTTCCGACATTGCAATGTATTCAAAACTAGACACAAATCTTACATTCTTACTGACTAGCTGTTACATCTCCTTGTAAACGCCCTTTTGCCTTGTCCTTGCTACTATGCCTCGCGTCCAGCCACCACGATTTTAGCTACTTGTCAGGTATGAAAGTGTATATTTTCAAGAGTATGACCTGCTAATATTGACACTATTTCAACAGTTTATAGAAGTTGAAATGTTTGTAAATTTATAGCACTTAAATACTTTGATAATCGGACCCTAGGCCTACGAACTACTTAAACTAACCTAAGGACAACACACACACACACACACACACACACACACACACACACACACACACACACACACACACACACACACGGAGGACTCGAACCTCCGACGCGGAGCAACAGGGCGCTTCGTAGCAACGCGTCTTAGAGCACTCGGCAACTCTACCGCGGCAACATTTTTTACGTGGACATATTATTTATTCTCGGCTATGCGCTCACTTTTTCAAACTAGTAGGTAACAGGCCAAATATTTTGGTATATATAGGCCTTTAATTTTTGTAAAACGTAAGTACCAACTATGTGGGATCTACTGAAATATTTCAGTAACTGTAATCGAAACGGTCAAACAATACTTCTATCTATCAGTAATATTATGGACTAGTACTTCAGCTTTTGTGATTGATTTTCGTTAAAAGCAGATTTTCGAAGTGAATGAATTGTAAAATTATAGTTAAACACCGCAAATGAAGACGCGTTATTCGTAACATTAGTCTCTTACTTCTCAGCATCCTTCCCAAAATCGAGAGATTTATGAATTCTATTTTTGATTGCTGCTACAACTTACAGCACCACAAAATACCCGTATTGTGGATGTCCTGCTCCACAATTGTATCGCGGTATGTTTATATAGGATCCAGCCGCTCGGCGACGCTGCAGTTGCAGAAATTAGCTGTGAGTTTGGCGGCCCCTTATTTATTTATTTTCATTTTATTTTTTCATTGTCGTACGCGCAATTCAAATTACTCTACGTATGTATGCTTATGCCAAGGTTAATATGCAACGAATCGTTTACATGCATAATCAGATAAATTATTTCACTGTTGTACTGCCCTAATGGATGATTAGCCTCGCTTTGATCGGAGACAGAGTGTTCAAATTGCGCTCTGCAGTAATCTAATTTGATTCAAAACACCTCCGAGATTACCTCTGGGCTGCAACACGTCCACTGTAAACAATCTATACCCCGCCTCCAACTGGTTCTTTACAACAGCGGTAACCACCTACACGACAAAGGACACGAGGTTTGCCTCTCCCTATCAAGAGAGCTGCGGACCAAAAGCTCAGTTTTCAGACCTACTAAATATAAACGGAATTGTTTGTGGGCCATTCCCTTGGACAGCAGTATGGCAATTATATTCCTGCTAGAAATGCTTGTAAATTATTTGGTGCTGACATCATTGTGAAATATGTACACTTAAAACAGGTTCCTTTTACAACAGATGTATTGCGTATCCTCCTGAGAATTGTAATTCTTCATAGCAGGTGTGGTAGAGCTGCGAAGAGCATTTGTTTCAGAGTGATCACCGAAAAACACGGTGATGGGCTGTAATCACGCAAGACAACGTTATCAGAGAGTGTCTGAAATTAGCCTGATTGTTGGTCTCCATATAGCCGGCAGATTTGTGGCACATTGAGATATGACAGTGGCCCAATACTGAACTGCATAGATTAGAACAGATACAAACGCCATCAAGGTTCTGAACGACCACATCCCACCAACACTAGTGAGGCTCGCCGTACTCTGCACCAACGTAATATCTTAGCTTCTCCACCCCCATAAAACACCACAAGAAATGGACTCACTGTAATATTCTATGTCATCGCACATCACTGACAAGATACTGATGGAAGCAGCACTAGGGGAATGTCATCCCAAGATAAGGCTAAAATTACAACTAAAACACATGCGGCTATGTTTGGACAGGTGCTTTGGCCACAGAGCATCGACGGTTGACGAATAGCTTTGACAGTTTTCAGCCACGAGTCAGGACGCTGCACTATCGCGGATGACCATCTTCGGCACATGATATGACGACGATCTTGTCAGAAGATCAATAATTCAATTGTTTTGGAGAGCCGCAGAAGTGCTACCACTCCTGTTGCCTTGATGTGGGGAACCAATGGGAGAGGCTTCAGATTATGGATGCTAGTGACTCAGCTCAATCTGACCCGCTCGGTTAGCCGTGTGGTCTTCAAATGCTGAATGCACACAATCACTCCACCGCGGCGGCGTGTGGTCTGAGATGGGGAGACGTGCCGGCCCTGGTTCGAATCCGCCCGGCGGTTTAACGAAGAGGGTCCGAGTGCCGGCTAGGCTGGATGTGGTTTTTAGGCGGTTTTCCACGTCCCGATATCTTAATACCGGGCTGGTCCCCAAATGTTATAATGTTTGTAGAGCTTATGGGACTTAACTACGGGGTCATCAGTTCCTAAACCTACAAACTACTTATGAACTAGCTAATACTAAGGACGGCACAAATATCCATGCCCGAGGGGGGATTCGAACCCCCGACCGTAGTGGCCTTGCAGACCGTGACTGAAGCGCCTCAGTCCCCTCGGCCACCGCGGCCGGCACCGGGCTGTTCCCCAAGTTACGCATCAGTTACACGATTCACAAATATTTCGTAACACTTCACACTTTTCGCACATTTGGAATACACATTTCCTCCCGGAGGCGTGGGGCGGGGACAGGAACGGCATGCGGCCACTCCGTAACTATTAACACGCTAAATCAGATTAACAAAGCCGACCTGCTTGTGCGGGACATCGCTCCAGAGAAAGAAGAAGAAGAAGTGACTAAGCCCAATCTGATGCAACGACGTATCAGCGTGTTACCACTTTTGCAACTGCACGGTGCCACTTTTCAATGTGGCTAGGTTTTCTGCAGTTTGGACGTTTCTCCATGCTGAGGCAATACCATGGTCACCAAAACCCACAGATCTGTCTCCGATAGGAGAATTGTGAGAGCAGCACAGATGTCAATTCCATGCCAGTGCCAGTATTTCAGCGAACATTTAACAAACATTTGTGACATAGCTGTATGATACCCCTCCGAACTTAATTGCCCCATAGCATATTTTTACAAATGAAAGAGGAGTGATGCGAAGGCAGCACGTAGGACGCAGAGGGGCAGAGCTGGCGAGGAGGATTAAGCAGCTGGCTGGGCGGCTCCAGCTGGTGGCCTGCACTTCCGCTGTACGCGGCTACCGTCTGCGCGCCGCTGCCAGCCTCGTTGAACAGCCACTTTGACACACACACCCACCCACCCACCCACCCACACACACACACACACACACACACACACACACACACACACACACACACACTAAAAGTATACTGCAAATATTAACACCTACAATACGTTAACTGTACAGTGTTTTAACAAGTACAAATTTCCCCCCTACATTTAGGCTCCTTGAATACAAATGCTTACGTTGGTAAGTGCACTTGGTAAAATTACGTCTGTAAAAGGTTCTTTAAACATTATAAGAGATTTTCTTACGTTTATGACGTATGTAATAAAGTCAAATGGGCTTTCGCCTAAACCACTTAACACCTCCAATTCCGTAAACAAATCAAATGTTTGTAAATCTATCGGACCAAACTGCGTGGTAAACAGTCCGTAGCTTACAAACTACTTAAACCTAGGTAAACTAACCTAAGGACAACACAAACACCCATGCCCCAGGGAGGACTCAAACCTCCACGGCGAGCAACCGCGCGCTCCGCAGCGAGACGCTTTAGACCGCTCGGCTACTCCACCGCGGCAATTCCGTTAGCCAGCTGGTGCTTCAAAAATGTTCAAATGTTTGTATAGCTTATGGGACTTAACTACGGGGTCATCAGTCCCTAAACTTACAAACTACTTATGAACTAACTACTACTAAGGACGGCACAAATATCCATGCCCGACCGTAAAGGCCGTGCTGACCGTGACTGGAGCGCCTCAATCCCCTCGTCCACCGCGGCCGGCAGCTGGTGCTTTGGTGATAATGTATCCATCCATCACAGACCACAAGGGGTCTTGCGGAATATGAACTTCGGCTGTATTAGACTAATAATCTAAGGCGTACGTCTTATTATTTGTTGCGCTAGTGGTTTACCTGTTAGTTTAATGTATTTCACCGATGGAATTTCCAATATTAACAGTGTCACACGTTCCTATAGTCAAGTCTTTTCAAAATGTTTGTAATTCTTATGGGACCAAACTACGTTGGTCATCAGTCCCTAGACTTACAAACTAGGTAAACTAAGTTAAACTAACCCAAGGGCAACACACACATCCATGCCCGAGGGGGGATTCGAGCCCCCGACGACGGACGACCGCGCGCACCGAAACACGGCGCTCCAGTACGCGCGGCTAATCCGCCGCGGCGTCAAGTCTTTCACAAATTTTTATCGCCTACAGCATAGTTCAGAAAACGATAAACCATCATACTGCTTCATTTCCAGGCTTCGACTACAAATATTTTTCAAAAACACAGCAGGGCACACGGCAACGAATAACAGAAATAAGTTTAAGGAGGCTGCCCTTGGGAATGTGGTAAGTGACACACAACTAGTTCTCTGGCTAACAATGGACCAGACAAATACGGGACGTTGCTGAAAAACCTATACATGACAAGTTCTGTCATTGTTATTACAGTAGATGACTAGAACATTAGCTCGTTATTTTGTTCTGAGCACGGAAGGCTTTACGTGAAGTAACTCAACAATTCAAATACAGTATGTTGACTAATGCACGGAAACTGCCGCACATAAAAGCAACATGCATATACGTGTCGCTATTCGACAAAGCTTTCGGTCTTACGTTGCAAAAGCGTGTTGAAGATTCCTGCAGACACAACATGCGCCGAACACCCTAGGTTGTTTGATAACTTTGGAAGCTACACACGCTCTAAGCAAAACATTACCTCCAACACAATATTACTGTAGTCCTCCGCTGTAAATACACACGTAAGGCTACTGCGAAACGTCTGAAGTGACGCACCTTCTAAGTTATAGGAGTGACCATCATAACCGGAAAAGGCTTTGACGAATGCTCCCTAAGGTCAGATATTTCACTACGTTTCCGCCCATCAATCCGTTTAGAATTCCGACGTAACAGGAAGCTGCAAACTACACATGTCCAAATTAATCCACAGGGTTTACTTCTAGCTGTTCTACCATACATCAGATAGCTAAACACTGTTGTGGCGTTTCTAAAGCGTTAGGCAGAATTGTGATTGGTACTTAGTAACAAACTATAGCCTACAAACTATTCTGTGCGTTGCTCTTAATTTACAAGCTTCAATGAAAGTGCTTATTTTAATACATTCCACAGACGTCAAAAGAAAAATGTATCAACATTTGTGTAGAAAAACTTAATTTGCAAAGCACTTTCCTATTAGATCTGCGCCTTCCTTTACAAGTAGATGAAGACACTGTTTACGTCTTGCGTATTTTGTAGTGGAGAACTTGCAAAGTAGCCATGGAGGAGCGGCCGAGCGCATTGAGGCGGTATGTTCCGATGCGCGAGGCCGTTCCCCGTCGTTGGTTCAAATCCCCCCACGGGCATGGATGTTTGTGCTGTCTTTAGTATAAGTTAGTTTATAACTACTTTGTAGGTTTAGGGAATGATGACCCTGCAGTTAAGTCCCATAAGCTTTAATTTGAACATTTTGAACTTACAGAGTCGTTTTTCCCACCACCACACTTTGACAGCTGTCAAGTTCTCGCACGTCTGATTTTCCCGTGTATCAAAAGGTGCCACTGGTGTCCTGCCTCTCTCGCCCAGACGATTAGAAGCGTCGTCCTCCCGAAAGCAATGACAGTGCGCTAAGCAGTGCGCCACTTCGCTCGGTCAAGTCGTATCATCTTATAATAAATGCTAACTGTTTCAGCGATGTGCTTAAAATCTTATTGAAATGTGACGCGTTTCGATGATCCACTGAAGCGTCGCGAGGACCCTCTATTGCCAATAAAGTGGTAATAACGGGGCAACGGATCAACAGTTACGCCACATTTAAATTAACAGCTTTTAAACATGCGTCTGAAGGAATTACCATTAGTTTTCATATAATGACCAAACGTAAATGATATTTTCCATTCGAAATTAAAGAGGGATGTACGAAAAGGCATATCATATGTCGATACGTGATGAAGAAAAAATGAAACAAGATTAAATCGTTGTTGTTGTTGTGATTTTGAGTTCTGAGGCTCATTTGACGCAGCTTCTCACAATACCCTATCCTGTACAAGCCTCTTCATTTCTGAATAAGAACGGCAATCCACATCCATTACGCCTCTTAGTCTTCCTCACCCATATTCCAGCCCCAACTCCCCTTCCCCACTACACACTTTCCTCCAATATTAAATGGAAACATCACTGATGCTTCAAAATGCGTCATATCAACTGAGCCCTTCTTTAAGTAAACATATTCCAAAAAATTCTTCTCCTCAAATCTGTTCAGTCTTCCTCATTAGTTACTCTACAACATTCATCTGTAGTACCACATTACAAAAGCTTATCGAAACTTGTCCCGTTTCGTTATCTATTTCCCTCGACATCGCCGTATTTAATTCGACTACATCCCATTAGCCTTCTTTTGCTCTAGTTAATGATCATCTTACACCCTCCTTTCAAGACAATATACATACCGTTCAATTGCTCTTCCAAGTCCTTTGCTGTCTCTGACAGGATTACAATGTCATCGGAAAACCATAAAGGTTTCAGGATTTTTCTGTGTTTTTCTCTCCTCGCCGAACTTCCCATTCCAAATTTCCCCTTGCTTTCCTGCATAGCTTGCTCTATGTACACCTTGAGTAATATTGGGGACAAGCTAAACCCTGTTACTCCCATTCCCACCACTGTATACCTTTCAAGCTCTTCGATTTTTATAACTGCTGACTGGTTTTTCTACAAGTTGTATATAGGATGTCCCAATAAGCTTTTCATCCCAAATATCTCTGGAAAATAACTTTCACGGGCAAGAACGTCCGGCAGTGGCTTATGAAAATAAGTACTACGAAACATTCCTAAACTTAAATATTATTTAACACAAAATTATTTTTTATGGAATCAATAACACGAAAAACCACAAAAAGAATGGCGTTGATTGCATCCCAATACGTCAAATACTCACTATTAGAGACAGCGGCATGTTCACGGCTGATTTTCTGTACGTGGAGTTCTCAGTGCTTCGTTTATTTGAAGCGTCAACTGGGCTTCTTAATTTTTCAAGACGTATTGGAGTATTAGGGTGCCAGTCTACGAATTCATGCTATTGACTGCATGAAACATGTGGTGTTCATTTAAAAGCGAAAGTTTTTGTTGAAAACAATATTTGTTTGCTTTTTAGAATATTTGCTTTCATAAGCCCCTGGCAAACATACATGCCCGCAAAAGTAGTTTTTAAATATCTATTCTTCCCCGAGGTAATTGAGGTGAAAAATTTAAGTGGGACACCCAATTTAACTTTTCGTTTCCTGCATTTTGTACCTGTTATCTTCAAGATTTGAAAGAGTGTTATTCCAGTCAACACTGTCAAAAGCTTTCTCTAAATCTACAAAAACAATAGATGTAGGTTTGCCTCCCTTAACCTATTTTCTAAGATAACTCGTGGGGTCAGTATTGCTTCTTTTGTCCCTACATTTCTCTTAAATCCAAAATGATCTTCCCCGAGGCCGGATTCCACCAACTTTCCATCCGTCTATAAATAATTAGTGTTGATTTTTTGCAACCATGACTTATTAAGTCATTGGTTCTGTAATTTTCACACATGTGAGCGTCTTCTTTCTTTGGTATTTGGATTATTAAATTGTGGCTGAAGCCCGAGGGTGTTCCGCCTGTCACATAGTGCGCAGGAGATGGAATAGCTTGATCTTGGCTGGCTCTGCCAGAGCCTTCTGAGGGAGTCATTAGAGGTGAACAATTCCGTATCTATAATGACTTTCTAGGACAAGGGCAGTGGCACCTCTTTGACAATGTGGTTCGTATGAATTACGAAGATTTCAAATTGGCTGCGATTCTTCATAGACTGCTTTTTGAAACATAATTTTGTCGTTTGCCTGTTGTAGCTCGCGACAATTTTTACGCGCTGCGTACTAGGGCTGGAGCAAAACATACTTGCTTTCGAACGGACAATATTTTCCTATACAACGCAGCGTTCGATACAGTATAGCGTTTCAAATGTTCAAATGTTTGTAAAGTCTATGGGACTTAACTACGGGGTCATCAGTCCCTAAACTTACAAACTACTTATGAACTACTTACAAACTAGGACGGCACAAATATCCATGCCCGAGGGGGGATTCGAACCCCCGACCGTAGTGGCCGTGCAGACCGTGACTGGAGCGCCTTAGTCTCTTCGGCCACCGCGGCCGGCAGTATAGAGTGTTCGAAGATTCAAATGACATGTAAATTGCACAGAGCAAGTGCTAAGGTTAATAACCTACTAGATTTAAACTAAATTACTTTAAGGACAACGCACACACACCCATGCTGTGGGAGGACTCTAACCGCCGACGATAACGGCCGCTCAGACCGCAACGTGACGCCTTAGACCACGCGGCCATTCCGCGCGGCTAAGAAATTACGAACTAACCACAAGAATAAGCCTCGCGTCTACTTAAAATCTGAGGCGTTCGTGAAACACCGGGGAAGTTAGGCCAGCATTCAATCCTGTACAATATCATACTGTGCTTGAACAAATTTGCGATAAAATGTTTCAGCACCTTATGTTCAAATCAAATGTTCGGGGAACGGCCTCGCGCATCGTAGCATAGCGCCTCAATACTCTCGGCGGCTCCGCCGCGGCGCGTAACGTATAGATGTGTAGACATTTGTACTGATATTTTAAAGGTAACGGAAGTGTTATCCTCCAAATATTATTATTTAACTAAAGCACCTACAATATTTTGTTTACCAGATGCTGCAGTGATTTACCAAATGGGTTGTAAACAGTTTCAAATGTTTGTAAATTTATGTGAATTAAATTGTTTGGTCATCAGTCCGTAGACTTGCAAACTACTTAAACTAATTTATGCTAAGGACAACACACACACACACACACACGCACACACGCGCGCGCGCGCGCGCGCACACACACACGCCCGAGAGAAGACTTGAACCTCCGATGGCGAGCAACCGCGCGCTCCGCAGCTTTAGACCGCTCGGTTACTCCGCCGCGGTACAGACGAAGTAAAGAAGAAAGCTATCTAAATTTAATTGCCTAACAAGGGAAATAAATCAGGATTTAGGAGTGATAACTTATACGATACAATGCAGTATTGAATGTCACTAGATTTCATTACAAAGCTCGAAACTTGGACACATCATGATTATAATCTGTTATGTTTTTCCGTTTCTACACATGATATGCACCCTGGAGGATATTTCAGCCCATGTTTATCGGTCCTTTTTGCTATTAAAAGCCACATGCATTAAAAATGCAGGGAGAGACAGTTGCACTAGTAGCAACAAAATTGACTAGATCGCAGGCCCATCCAAAAGTGGAACAAGTGCGAGATTGCTGGCAGCGTGACGTGTTGCACCTTGATGAGTGGGCAGCAAACGGCGTGTTTAGGCTGCGAGGTGTCGGGGTGCCGCTGTCAGCGCTAGTGGGCCGGCTGTTTGCAGTCCGGGCACGCGGCGACGCAGCGCGTCGGTAAACAGCGCGCGTGCAGGCATTGGCGCGGTTTCTTTCCTCTAGGCCAGCCAGCCCGGCCACGCCTCATCGCCATGCGCGTCCGCCACCCGCATAGCCTCGCACTGCCTACTGCTGCCCCTTCTCTAAATTTCACACCTCATTCCACGCGCGAGCCAGCCAACGAACAGCATTCGCTTTCCTCAGCTAAAGGGTGTTCCTTACAAAAAACACCCTCATCTCTGAAGCTCGACGGCCACTTTCGTCCCCCCCCCCTTTTTCTTCTTCTTCTTCTTTTTTTTTTTTTTCTTTTTTTTTTTTTATGTAAATCTTATGGGACCCAACTACGGGGGTCATCAGTCCCTAAACTTACAAACTACTTATGAACTAGCTACTACTAAGGACGGCACAAGTATCCATGCCCGAGGGGGGATTCGAACCCCCGACCGTAGTGGCCGCACAGACCGTGACTGGAGCGCCTCAGTCCCCTCGGCCAACGCGGCTGGCAACACGGATAGCAACTGATATACGAGTTATTGCCGTAAGAGCGTGCAAAAATCTATTTCCCTCCTGCCCACCCCTCCCCTCACCCCCGGTAGCATACTGACAGACGACGACCTTGGCTGTTGTATTTCGCTTGTTATTTCGTTACGACATATATTAATAAAAATTATACAGCCTACAATATATTCACCAGATTCTTGTTGAAAGGGCCACATAACGCTTTAAAACATCCATTTAAAAGGAAAGATGCTTAAAAGACTTTATAAAGCAATACATGCAATCAGACAACTTGTAAACACAAAACTTTTTGGGTGCTTGACATTACTGGAAACTGGTTAAGTTACATCAAATGTAGAAAGGTTTAGGTAGCGGTAAATAAATTGTCTTACTAGGATTTCTCAGTATGTGTGTCCTAAAAAAAACTACATTCGCGGGAAGTTGGCCAGTAGCATATCTGTATACAACATGATTCACTGATTTAAAGTACAAATACGGTGTTTTACAGGCACTGCAATGCCTGCAACCACAAGTACAGATGTACTTCCTATGGATGGGCGCAACGAGGTTAGAATACAGGGAGATGCTCTGAAGCTGAAAACGTGAAGCCTGCCGACGTCATACTGCTCTTGGAGAAGTATTGCTGACGTTCGATGTCACTTCAAACACGAATGAAGCGTCCGGCTACCATGCCGAAAAGTAAGCCATGTTCAAAGAGTGAGAGTGCTTCAATTAGTTTTGAAATACCTGATGATGACTATTTATCCACAACAATGTATTGCCAATACAGTCCGTTAACATTCCGAAGGCCGGTTTAACGCAGGTTGTTACTGGAAGAAATAGCCTTCTACGACATGCCAAGATGGGGTGTGAGGCTTCAGCTGATGTCTGTGATCGGCACAGAGAACGCCATATCCTCTTTATTGTAACCTCCTTGGCTGGACGCGACATTTGGAACAGAATTTGACCGTGCATCTGTGTGTAGTGCAGTCGTTTCCCTCTAAAGAATGGTGCAGCCCATGTCATCAGATCGCAGTTGCTACGCCGCTCACTGCGCTGCACCTGTCATTCGCAGCGCAGGAAATTAATGTTTGTATATCTAAGGGACTTAACTGCTGCCGTTATCAGTCCCTAGGACTACAAATTACTTGAACTGTCTTATGCGAAGGATAACACACACACACACACACACACACACACACACACACACACACACACACACACACACACATGCCCGAGGGAGCACTCGAACCTCCGACGGTGAGCAACCGCACGCTCCGCAGCAAGGCGCCTTTGAGCGCTCGGCAACACCACTGCTGTACCGCAGAGGGAAGGAACGGAGCTTGGGGTTTAACGTCTCGTCGACAACATCATCACTGGAGACGGAGCACACACACTCAGATTTTTGGATGAAGCCGGGGAAGGAAATCGGTCGTGCCCTTTCAAAGGAACCATTCCATCATTTGCCTGGAGTGATTTGAGAAATGACGAAACCCTAAAATTAGGACGGCCGGAGGTGCATTTCGACCACCGTAGTACCGAAAGCAAGTCCAGTGTGTATCCTCATGAGACCCGGAACCGTTACAGTCTTCTGACGATACAGCCCTGTTAGCTTGGAATGGCACGAGTTCGTGCACTTGGAACATCCACGCGCCAGGCCTTGCGCACAGTGAGAGAGGTGTTTTGGTGAGCGGGCCACGCGGCGTTGGGTGCGGTAGGTCGCGGCCCTGGGCCGCCATCCGTATACACAGAGCCTGCTACTGCTGCTACCGCTCCACCAAGGCTGCCGCTAACTGCCACACCAGCAGCTGCTGGGTCCGGCAGCGGAGCCGCCAAGGCGTTCCACTGCTCGCCCAAGTCCGGCTTACCACACTTCTGGAAACCATCTCGGTGCGAGGTCAACCCTAGCTGGGCAAGCCAGACGCTATGGGAGCCACTAGTTAGAATTTTCAGCTATTCAGCCCTATTACGAACATGACTGCCAAACAATACATCAGTTCTAAATCTACATACACACAATGCAATCCATCCAAAGGGTCGTGGCGGAGAGTACCCAGTACCACTACTAGTTATTTGCTTTCTTCCACTACCGTATAGAACGAAGGAAAACGAATCCTTCTTATCACTTGGTTCATAAAACTTTCCATTCTTGTGGACACGCGACCTTACGTTGGCATGTATGAAAAAATTGTGTGAAAAGTCTTGGTCGCAATTAACTTTATTTCATGACGCGTTTCGAGAACATCATCAGTAGAAAAAGATTTTAAAAAACGATGGGAATTACACCATCTTGGTATAGATGCCTGATTACAAATTTAAAATACCATCATGGATGTCTGGTGAAGGTGTTCAACCAGACTTACATGCTCAACTAAGCACCTTCTTAACCTTCATAAGCACCTGTACTAGCACTTAAATTCCTCTCAACATTTCTTTGTGGTCTTTACGCCAAATATAGGTTGGCGGCATTAGAATCTTCCTGCATTCCGCTTCAGATTCCAGCGCTCTAGATTTCTTCAACAGTGTTTCTCGGAAAGAACGTCGCTTATCCTCCAGCTATTTCCATTTGAGTTCCCGAAGATTTCAGT
Organism: Locusta migratoria; assembly: GCA_026315105.1. NCBI lineage: Eukaryota > Metazoa > Arthropoda > Insecta > Orthoptera > Acrididae > Locusta > Locusta migratoria. The sequence continues at coordinate 238,627,296 of CM048745.1, forward strand.
AACACTTGGGCATTGCTCGAAGCTACTAGTACCTAACGTAGTCTCCCTGCCCCTAAACTGCTTCTATATTTTCCTTTAAACGGATCAGGTGGGAACCCCAAACACTTGAGCAATACTCAAGACGGGGTCGTACATGCGTTTTGTATGCGGTCTCCTTTACACATGAATCACATCTTCCCACAACTTCACAAATAAAGCGAAGTAGACCATTTGCCTTCCCCACGAGTGTCCTTATATGCTCAAAAAATGTTCAAATGTTTGTAGAACTTATGGGACTTAACTACGGGGTCATCAGTCCCTAAGCTTACAAACTACTTATGAACTAGCTAATTCTAAGGACGGCACAAATATCCATGCCCGAGGGGGGATTCGAACCCCCGACCGTAGTGGCCGTGCAGACCGTGACTGAAGCGCCTCAGTCCCCTCGGCCACCGCGGCCGGCCTTATATGCTCGTTCCATTTCATATCGCTGTGCAGCGTTATGCCAAGGTATTTAATTGACGCGACTCTGTCAAGCAACACGCTACTAATTCGAAAATTACGGGATTGTTTCTCTTACTCAGTTGCATCACCTTACATTTTTCTACATTTATCGCTAGTTGCGGTTTCTCACACCACCTAGAAATTTTGCCCAAGTCATCCTGCATCCTACTACAGTCATTCAGTGACGACACATTCCTATACACCACAGCATCATCAGTTAACAGCCGCATATCGCTACTCACTCTGTCCGTCAGATCTTTTATACGCACAAAAAATAATACAGGTCCAATCACATTTCCGTGGGGCATTCTTGACGATACCCAAGTCTCTGATGAACACCAGCCATCGAGGACAACGTACTTGGTTCTATTACTTAAGTAGCCATTGCATCACTCCCATATTTGGGTACCTATTCCATATGCTCATATGTTCATTAGCAGTCTGCAGCGCGGTACCATGTCAAACGCCTTTCGAAAATTGGGAATTATGCAGTCTGTCGGTTGCCCTTCATCCATAGTTCGCAAGCTGCCATGACAGGAAAAGGCATGCTGAGTTTCTCACGATCGATACTTCCTAAAGGCGTGCCGATGCATGATTAGAAGGCATTTTCAGTTGACCGATATTACAGTATAATTCAAATAAGTAATTTTTTAAAACATATACGAGAGTAACGCCGATTTCGTTATAATTATTAAAATCAAGACAATCCAGATCACAGTTTTTTTTATTTCTTTAACAGTTTCGGTCTAAGAAGACCATCTTTCGACGAAGACCACTGGAATAAAACACAGAAATTCAGTAGACATATACAATAACAGAGAACTTATTAAATAGGAGCATCTAAAATAGCAATAAATTATACCCATGATGTCAGGCGGTGGCGGTGGATGAAGCAGGACACACAAACGTGAACTGCTGGTGAGGGTAGTGGGTCTAACAGTTACGTACTGGATGCTCTGCCCACCGTCTATCACGAAATGTCAGTAATAACCAATCAGTTACACAGACTGTAAAAATTACCAGGTAACGAAATAAAACAATAAATCTGCGATATGGACTGTTTTAATATTAATTTTAACTATTCAAATAACTCCTCACAGGCAAAACAAATCTGACACCTATAGTCAATTACAGCGGATTCTTGCCGTATGGGGCAGTTAGAGTTTCTTTTCACGAACTTCTATGTTATTTTTCTTTTACTGTAAACGCAAGTTGTCTTAGTTTTCAGTAACTTAGAAATCGTTACAATTAATGACGGCAACTTTCTGAACAGATGCTTACATGATTATTATGCACAGTGTTACTACGAGTAGCACTCACATCTGAGGTAAAAACATTGATCCATATTACACGCTTTCAACTGGCTGTCAGCCATAATGAGTGCTCGGCGGAATATCGCCCAGCCTCGGAGTGCTCTTCCGCTCAGGCAAACAGCAGCCGGTTCTTTGTGTCGGCGGGCAGGGCTCACAATCCGTGCCACACCCACATTCGCTTGACTACGCGCTGTGGCGTTCCAGCACACAAATACAGGCGTAACAACGTCCGTCATGTGTTCCATCGAAACAGGACCGTGTCCTTGCATTCAATTAGACCAAACACGCACCTTCATGGGGCGAGAGAAAGTGATGCAGAGACAAACTGTGTGTGTGTATGTAGAATCTTATTTCAGGAAGCAATTCTTTAACAAACGCTACGACGCCCTATTTTTCTCTCGATAAAAAATGCCAGGCAGATAAACGATTCGCTAGGAAATGACGCCGTCTCTCACGAAAGAACACGGCAAAAGCGGTTGGCGGAGGTCGCCTTGTCCAGCTGACGGGAGGCCGTTAACCAACCTGCAGTGGAAGGTCTTTAAAGGCGCAGCGATCGGCGAGTACGGCAGCAGGAAAAATGGCACAGGCAGCCAAGGACTGCGGGCCTTGCAGTGTGCGCGCTCGCAGCTAGGCTCGCGGCCTTCGGCGCCGGCCTCGGGCGCACAGGCATACATACTGTGCGCTAGGCTAGCGCGCTCGCACACGCAAGTGCGCCAGCCGGCAGAATGTGAAGGTCTCGCCTCTTGGCGACATCGTCGGATCCTTTCTGGTCAGAGGTACAAGCAACTTCACGTGTGTCCCAGGAAAGACTGTTGGCACCCTTGTATGTCATGACAATCCTGGATGCGAAAGGCGTAGATAATTTATTGTTCTTGAGACGGAGGGGTCAGTTTTGTTCGGTGGGAGGGCGGAGGAGGTGGTAGTGTCATCGAGGGGGGGAGGGCTGCCAGTTCAAAATTTTTTATTTTTTATTTGTTTAATGTTTATTTATTTATTGATTCTATTTATTTATTTATTTATTTATTTTACATACGAGGTTGCTGTTCAACACCATTGTTATTCTACCTACAGTCAAGTGTCATGAACATGGTGACGCTTGACGATATGTGAAAGCCAATTTGGAAAGTTTCTAGGACATAAAGTGATCTTGGGAACCTGCGTAGGCAGAGAAACCAAGATAGCTTGTTTAAAATTCCTCAGTAATCTTGGCTTCTCTGCTTACGCAGATTCCTATCGGTAGTTGTTACATCGCACATACAAATTTAGGTGAGGAATCTAAGAACATAAAGTGTTAAAAAGTGTTTAACACTTAAAGAGATGATAGTAATCATCGAAACAAGAAAAATGATGTATGCATTTCCGGACCCATGTTTACTGTACTTATTTCTAAAATATGTACAAATGTTTGTAAAGCTTATGGGACTTAACTGCAGGGTCATCAGTCCCTAAACTTACATACTACTTATGAATTAACTTATACTAAATACGGTACAAACAGCCACGCCCGAGGAAGGATTCGAACCTCGGACGTGGGAGGCCGCGCGATCCGCAACGTGGCGCTCCAAACCGCTCGGCTATGCCTGCGCGGGGGACTTAGTTCTCTTTGAAATATGTATGTGACTGCTGCGGCCAACTAGGCCCCCAGCACGGTTCGTGATAGAACATGCCAGAATGGACGTCCCGGTGCAATTACACAGCATATCAGATGGCATTTGCAACATTTGTGGAACACATTTCCTCAGTAAAGGATACAACGGCTTTAGAACACTCTTACCAATCTAATCAGTGTATTCATTTATACAGATAGATGCAACGTCTTACTGCTGTCTGGGTTAATATCATTACTATCTTGCTAAATATGACTCGATTTGACATTCACTGAAATAAAATGCCCTTCTCAATGCTTCAGTTTGACAGGCAGTGCATAATCTAGTTGCTACATAACACTAAGGCTTTGCAGTCAACGGCGTAAAATGTGACGAAAAGCGCTGCTCTTTTTAATCAGTGTATCCTTGTGTTCGGTTGCGCGTATACAAACTGGGAAACGTGACAAAGCTACACTACTTGTACGCAAAAGAGCACCAATTTTGCGTACCCATTTTAAGATTACGAGTTAACTAACAGCCTTTAAGTTACAGAAAATGAACTACACCGTTACCAGAGAATAACCTTGAAAAAATCTGTTGAATATTTATTTACATAGTAATAAAAGACCAAGAATTAAAAAGTATTTTTTCCTAATTATGGATTAAAAATAAACATTAAAATTTAATGAACTAGTAACACATGCTTTTCAATCACGTCAAACGTTTTTTTAGAAATTATACAGCCGTGCGTAAAAATTCGAAAAACATGTTTATCTTAACCACAATACAAGAATAGCAGTGTGGAGCAAAATGTTGACAGTTCCGATTAAACTCGTCCTGGTGTATACGCTATTTCCCGCACACTACTATTAATGCATTTAGAAATACCGCAGGCCTGCTATTCAAATTCTGCACGATAGTCATTTACCTTGATTACCTGGTTACAATGCTGTTCAGATAGACGAACAAGTCACAAATAGTCTTGACAGAATTATCTAAAAAATAGAGCAATTCACGAAATTTTCCGCGCCGGCCGCGATGGTCGAGGGGACTGAAGTGCTTCAATCACGGTTTGCACGGCCACTACGGTCGGGTGTTCGAATCCCCCCTCGGGCATGGATATTTGTGCCGTCCTTAGGATAAGATAGTTGATAAGTAGTTGTAAGTTTAGGGACTGATAACCCCGTAGTTAAGTCCCATAAGCTTAACAAACATTTGAACATTTTTGAAATTTTCCGAGAAATCATCTTTCTCCGCCTCGGTCTCTACACGCTAAAGATATAAAACTGCAGGAGTATGAGAACATTATCTTGTATGATTGGCAATATTACGTTGAAATGTAAGCAGCGCACCAAACCATCAGCGCATTGGGGGCATCTTAACTCGGGCATTTTATCAGTCGAGGCGCGCAAAAACTGCACAATAACGGGAGCGACCACACACAGCAGACATTGCAATTTACGGCGATAGAAAGGAGCTCTGGGTTACGCCACGACGATCTTAATAGTAACGGGTTGGAAAGTGGGTCATTTGGCAACGTGTACTGGTTGTCGTGAGGGCGTAAACACGAAACCAGTTCCTTAGCTCGATCCTCGGCTAATCTTTGGCGGGCGAATAAAAAGTGTAACGTGTGAGAGTTAGTACTACTAATATGAGACACTCTGCTGAGAAATTCATATGTTACAGATTTTAGCCTTCATTCAGTCGCAATAAACAAATGTTTGTAAACCAAAGGGAGCAAACTGCTGAGGCCAGCGATCCCTAGTCTCACTAACAAACTACCTTATCCACACACTCATCCCCGAGAGAGGACTCGAATCTCCGACGGAAGCGACCGCGCAATCCGTGATAAGGCGCCACAACCAATCCCTCGCGGCAGTCAATAAACCACTATGATATTGTCTGACTAAAGCGAAAATTTTTAGGGTGCCGAACCACAGGAAACATACCTGAAACTGGATAATGGCGTGGAACAATTATCTGACAGCTATTACACGTAACAAAATTTTCCATGTACATGCATAAAAACTTAGGAGAAAGTACTAATTTATCGAACACTTGTGATTTTATTTCTGTCGACCTAGCTGGTTTAATTACCTTATTCCTACCCTATCTAGACTGATGTTTATTTTCTATCACTACTTTTATTTTGAAAGACTGAAGTTGCGTGAATCAGCTTACAGGTTAATCGTCTATGGAAGAGGATCAAATGTAACAGAATAGTAATACAAGTGCCCCCGAGTAGTCATCGTATATGAGTAGACCATGGTGCATGTCGAGGTCCTACACTTCCGTGGGGCACGGGGAGGTATCATACAGTTCCAAATGTCACATTATGAACAAAACAGCTTTGTGGATAGACTGAACTACTAGCAACCAACATACAGTATGACATTCTGAACGAAGAGAAATTATCAAACACACAAGTATTTTCTGGCAAATGCAAGGTGACTGTTATAGAGCCTCAATGCGCTCGGTCTCTCCGCCGCGGCAGCAAAATATTACTTTCCCCTACGGAATCTCAGGAAAAGATAAAATTAGAGGCATTCGACGTTACGCAGAGGCTTACCAGCAATCGCTTTTCCCGTGAACCATTCGCTGCTCGATCAGGAAAAGGGGCGCGGGCAGACAGTGGTACACACAGTATCCTCAGCCACACACCACAGACCGACATGAGGTCTACATGTAGAACAGGGGAGTGGACGTCCGTGACGAAATGTAAATAACATTCACTTCATAAATACCGAGTACATGAAAAAGTAGTATAAAAAACACTACAGATATTTTGTTTTCCTATGACATTGATAGCCACTGTTCTTCTAGGTATGTAGTTCCAAGTTTCTGTTTAACGCTTTGACTCCTCGTAGGTGCTTCGTAGGCAGTAAAGAAGCCTGGAAGTTTCATTCACTGTCGCTTCTCTTTTCCTCCTCCTCCGCCTTCTCCCTCTCACCAGTCCCAGAGATATATGTATATCTCCGTGAATTTTTGTACATAAAAATAATGTTCCCATTGAGGGATGCTGCTGCTAAATAAGACGTGCATCAGCCTCTAGATCAGGGGCTGCTAACCAGAGGTCCGCAAGAGCTGAAATATGGTCCGCGAAAGATATAACATTCAGACTTTTATTCATTTTAAATTATTAATTACTTGTTACGTGCTCACTGAATAGTATTGTGTGACCACGACAGCTAGACAATTTCACTGATGATGACAGAAGTGCCGGCCGCGGTGGCCGAGTGGACTGCGGCGCGCCAGTCACGGTCTGCACGGCCACTACGGTCGGGGGTTCGAATCCCCCCTTGGGCATGGATATTTGTGCCGTCCTTAGTGTTAGCTAGTTTATAAGTAGTTTCTAAGTTTATGGACTGAAGACCCCGTAGTTAAGTCCCATAAGCTATACAAACATTTGAACTTTTTTGATTACAGAAGTGGATAACCTTCTGAAATACGAGAGAAGTTCAAATTAAAGGTACGAAACGTGTTAACAACCATACCGGTTGAAATTTGAATTCACCGCTATGCGATAAGGTAGTGCGACATGTAGGGATGCAAAGCATGTATCGTGACCACCCAAAAAAAAAAAAATTATAGCTGTGCTCTCATTAGGCTAGGTGATGCCAAACTTTTTCGACGTCCGAGGTCCGATATTCATCGAATTCCTCGAGTACGGAAAAACCGTTAGCAGTCCATCAAGAGCAAACGGCCTGAGCTGCTAACAGAGAGTGGTTCCGCTCCATGACAACGCGCGTCCACAGGTCTCCAGGGTCAAACAAAGTGCAATGGCCAAGTTCAGGTGGGAGCAGCTTGACCATCCGTCCTACAGTCCGGACATGTCACCCTTGTGAGCTGAAACTCTGACGACGAAACGATGCACACAATAGAGGACTGGCTCTTGCCACAGCCACAGGAATTCTGGGAACAGGGACTTCTTAGGCTGGTTAAACAGCTCGAGATTTGTACTCAGGCCTCTAGTGATTAGTTTTGAATAAAGACTTCAATTATACCAAAAGAGTCGTTTCGTACCTCTTCATTTGCCTCCTAATGTTGTCAACACTCCTCAATTCCAGAATGATACATACCGTAAAGAAAGCAATTGAATTCATCCTCCAGGTCAGTTTTGTTCCAAAAAGGCAAACTCGTGCAATAACTTTTCGGGACCGCATTCAGTTATGATTTTCTTCACGACATATTTATGTCAAATAGGTTATCTGCCTAAAAAAAACTAATCCAGGAATCAACTGCAGGCAAGTGATGATATGCGTGTAGCTGTGAAAAGCAGTATTAGTCTTAGTGTTACCGAACTTGAAAGTTTTAAAATCACATTGCTGGTAACAGTATTAAAAATGTTTGTTAAGCTTATGGGATTTACCCGCGGGGTCGTCAGTCTCTAAACTTACAAGCTACTTAGAAACTACCTTATTCTAAAGACAACACAAACATCCTTAACCCGAGGCAGGATTCGAACCCCCGACGGGGAACGGCCTCGCGCAGAACAATTTACTTTTCTACTGTAGTTTTCTGTTGTAATAATACTGTCACTGTGTATTACTTTTGAGTTCATGGCAAACCTTACAAGTTTTGATAAAAGATTATTTTTATATTTACACAGTTTATTTTTCTTTAAACTTATGGTCCCTGTACGTAACAAAGAAATCAAAGTGGTATCTGGTCTACAAAGGATTGGAGGCCACTGTTCTATAGTTTAGTAAATGAATTAATTTAATATATTAACGCACTCTTACAATTGTGTGTACCACTAAGGAACCTGAAATGATCTTACACAAACCGCCTACGGGGCTTCACAGTGACATGTTCACTTTTTTCGCCTTCTGTGGAAGAACATACCCTCTTGTTATTTGAAACGAAACTAAAGGAACACAGCATGATCTGTGCGTGTGCCACGGCGCGGCGGTCAGCGTGGCTGGAAACGCCGGCTTCCTGGCGATCCGGCGCTGCCGCGGTGGAGCAGCCGAGCGGTCTAAAGCGTCTCGCTGCGGAGCGCGCGGTTGCTCGCCGTGGAGGTTCGAGTCCTCCCTGGGGAATGGGTGTATGTGTTGTCCTTAGGTTAGTTCACCTTAGTTTAAGTAGTTTGTAAGCTACGGACTGATGGCCACGCAGTTTGGTCCGATAGATTTACAGACATTTGAATTTGAATTTGATCCGGCGCTCTCCGGCTGTCCCGTTGCGCAAGCCGCGCCCGGTGCTGCACGCAGCAGCAGCAGCGGCGGCGGTCACGCGTCGCGCCTGCATATAGGTCAGTTGATCACGCCACCACGGACACGTGCGCACACGCCCTATCGATGCCATCGGACTTCTCACCGGCTTATATTCAAATGCTGCTGCACCATTACTATTTGTAAGAATAATTTTAAAAATAAAATGGTTTTCACTTTGTAAGATCCTGGTTGTCGCCCAACTACTTCTCCGGGATTTTTGAGCAAGTGAAGTCTATGAGATTATTGGAAGAGAATATGGGGAGGGCGGGGGTGTCCGATGATTAAAGTGAACTGTTCATCGCGAAATATACCTATTACATCTGCAGAATGTAGTTATGATTAATGCGTGTGAAGTCCAATGTGCCGGCCGCGGTGGCCGAGGGGACTGAGACGCTCCAGTCACGGTCTGCACGGCCAATACCGTCGGGGGTTCGATTCCCCCCTCGGGCATGGATATTTGTAACGTCCTTAGTGTTAGCTAGTTCATAAGTAATCAAAATATCCACGGGTGTACTGCCGGTCTATAGTGTCCCGTTGGACACTATAGACCGGCAGTACACCCGTGGATATTTTGATTATCAAATACGCCGGAAGAAACTGAAGAATCAGTTCATAAGTAGTTTGTAAGTTTAGGAACTGATGACCCCATAGTTAAGTCGCATAAGCTATACAAACATTTGAACATTTGAAGTCTAATGTCGCTTTTTACATTTTGACATGAACGATAAAGAAAAGATGATTGAGTCACGACCTTGATACCTCCTCAATAGCGTAGATAATTTCTTTTTTTTATGGGGAGGGGAGTTCCTTATTGTTTAAGTAACAAAACTTTCATTCCGATCAGCATTCGAACCTAAGATGAACTGTCGAAGTATCTAATACGTACAAATGCACTATTTCCTCCATAAATGATTGAACCTTCAGTGCTATGATGCCTCTAAGGGCGAGAGAGCAACCGGACCTCCGCAATGTTCAAATGTTTGTAAAAGCTATTAGACCAAACTGCTATGGCCATCAATCACTAGATTTACAAACTAAAAGTAACTTAAACCCATACTGCGGTAGTTCTGCTTCTTTATAGCAAACTAGAGACACAATGGTTTGCGGGACTCAAACGTGACTCTGCAGGACGGTAATCTAAATATCAGTCCGACCACCCAGACAGAAGTTTACCATGGTTTCTGCAAATCCATTTAGACGAAGGCTACGATGGTAGTCTTTGAAATGCACATGTGTTTTCCTATTTTTGTCGTATTAAAATGAAACGCGACAGACAGATTAAAGCTTTTTTGCGGGCGCTGAATTAAATTGGTGAGATATCTGGAGAATGTGTTCGCCAGGGCAGCACTCCAACATAATCCGTATCCAGAAAGGCCCGTACAGGACCCGCAACATGCGGTCGTGCATTATCCTGCTGAAATCTAGGGTTTCGCAGGGATCGAATGAAGAGTAGAGCCACGGGTCGTAACACATCTGAAATGTAACGGCCAGTGCTCAAAGTGCCGTCGATGCGAACAAGAGGTGACCGAGACGTGTAACCAATGGAACCCCATACCATCACGCCAACTCATACGCCAGTATGCCGATGACGAAAACACGCTTCCAATGTGCGTTCACCGCAATGTCGCGAAACACGGATGCGACCATCATGATGCTATAAACAGAACCTGGATTCATCCGAAGAAATGATGTTTTGCCATTCGTGCACCCAGGTTCGGCGTTGCGTACACCATCGCAGGCGCTCCTGTCTGTGAAGCAACGTCAAGGGTAACCGTAGCCATGGTCTCCGAGCTGATAGTCCATGCTGCTGCAAACGTCGTCGAACTGTTCGTGCAGATAGTTGTTGTCTTGCAAACGTCCCCATTTGTTGACTCAGGGATCGAGACGTGGCTGCACGATCCGTTACAGCCATGCGGATAAGATGCCTGTCATCTCGACTGCTAGTGATACGAGGCCGTTGGGATCCAACATGGCGTTCCGTATTGTCCTCCTGATCCCACCGATACGATATTCTGCTGTCATTGGATCGCTACCAACGCGAGCAGCAATGTTGCGATACGATAAACCGCAATCGCGATAGCTACAATCCGACCTTTATCTAAGTCGGGAATGTGATGGTACGCATTTCTCTACACGAGGCATCACAACAACGTTTCACCAGGTAACGCCGGTCAACTGCTGTTTGTGGATGAGAAATCGGTTGGAAACTTTCCTCATGTCAGCACGTTGTAGATGTCGCCACCGGCGCGAACCTTGTGTGAATGCTCTGAAAAGCTAATCATTTGCATATCACAGCATATTTCGCCTGTCGATTAAATTTCGCGTCTGTATCACGTCATCTTCGTGGTGTAGCAATTTTAATGACCAGGATTGTATTAGTTCTCAGGAAGAAAGAAAAGAAACTGGGATTTAACATCTCGTCACCGAAGAGACTGCTGAGAGACGGACTGCAAGCTTCGATTATGAAAGAAACGGTGCAGAAATCGCACGTGTCTTTTTCAATCGATCCATTGTTGTATTTGGTTTAAACGATTTAAGGAAATCTATCCGGGCTTTTGCTATATCTCAAATTATTCAGTCGTCGACGGGACGTTAAGTCCTATCTTCCTTTCATTCACCATTGAGAGGAGGACCAGTTGGATGCTCAAGTTCACGTCCTAACGTTCGAAACACCAAATGGGTGATAAACTCTCAGTGCGCGATAAGCTGTGAGGATGTATACTGCACACACTAGTGATCAAAACTGTACGTAGCTAGCGTTTCTTCTGTTGCCGAACCTATACTGGCGGCGTCAGCATTGTTTATAGTTCCGATCCTGGAAGCTAAGACAAAGAATTTGCATTCGCGGTCAGAAAGTTTCAAATCCCATTTCGTCGCGTGGGACTGGCCGTATGCTCTAAGCGCCTTGCTGCAGAGTGCGCGACTGTTCCACGTCAGAATTCGAATCCTCCCTCGGGGAGTAGTTAAAGCTGATGATCGCTGCAGTTTGGTCCTACAGCATTAATAATCATTTGAACATTTGAAATCTCATTCCGAGGCCTAACTCTTACGGATTTCTGCGAAATCCGACAACAGTTGCACGTGACTGCCGGGATGCCTTCATAAAAGCCACATTCTTCTCAAGGTTAGCATGTGGTTCTTCTTTCACGGTTTCGTCAATAAAAACATCTTTACACTACTATTTCGACTGTCTTTCAAATATGATACTTACTCGTGCTTCTAAATCATTGCTGTCACCAGGTACTTTACCGATGTATCAGGAGAAAGACGGGCATGCGAAAGTACACTATATGGTACTAAACTCCTTTCTGGAGGTTAGTTAGGACACGGCGCGTTCGTGATTACGATTTAAAATAATCTTCTTAGGAATTTAGATTGCAGCATTACATGCAATCTAATGATATGAGAAACATAGATCAATAACTACAAGGTTATAAACTAATGACAATTTTCAGAATATTTTTGCTGAGTCATTGAGAGTATAGATAGCCGGTGTTCTTGGTCACAAATATCTCTTTTTAGTTTCCCATTGAGGCTTTTTCACGTCTGGTTATATTGCCAGAATGTACATATATTGCTTTCTTCATCCGACTCCTCCTGTTTAATGATAAACTGGGGATTAGTCAGCGTGAGGGGCTTATCCGTTCCATTTAAAGGCAGAGTGCGAATTTTTTTACTGGGACATATATAGTCAATAGGTGATGAGTTGGCTTTCTGCATTATGCAGATTTTCAATCTCTTTTGTGAGCGATGTAGAAAGACGCGTCACGCCAGATAGTGACTCGCTTGTCTGTGTGTTCGAGATTTCGCAGTTTCTTAAACATGGGCGTGATCCAGGACAAACAAGGCACACGCTTTTATTGGTCGACTTTCCAAGCGATGGCTTTCACAACGCTCTGGTCGTAATTGTATAACGGTTCGTCTCACTTTCCGAAGTTCCGTGTTGGTCTGCCCTTCTCTTGTAGTTACAATATGGCTGAAACTGCAGTGTTTTGCAACTCTTTCAGAGCCTACCCAGAGTCGTTCTTCGTTGCGAAGTAAGTGCATTAAATTCGGATTATCTACAGCTAATATCTGAATGGTATCGTGTTCTTACACTAGTAACATCCAATATCTTGCAATAATTACTGACTGTGTGATCTGTTCTTACAAGCATATGGAGATCTACATCGTGACCATTTGCAGCTAGGCGAGCTTCAAATATATGACTTCGTGCTGACAGATTACATCGTCCAGACCGTTGTCCATCAGTTAAAGACCGTAGGTCACACAACTAACACTACCATCGAAGTCGTCCCATAGCTGTTTAGTTGTGCTGAGGCCTGGGAAAGTAAAAGAAAGGTTAGGATTTACGTGTCGTCAACAAAGGGGGCGTGAAAGTCGGAGCATAAGTTCAAATCGTTTCGTCGTGGATAGTAAGAAAATCGGCCGACACTATTCAAAGGAACGATCGAGAAATTTTCCTTTGCTTGCCACCTAACATCAGAGAATCACCACCCTAGAAACATATAGAATAACCTAAAAGTTCTGAAGACCAGCAATGGCCTATACCATAAATTAACAATACAGGGGAATCATCACATACCAAACATAACAGCACAAGGAAAATTTGTACTCAATGAATACTTCACTGTGCAACAAAACACTATTGCCACAATAGAGGAGATGTACAAATAACCTCATCACTCACTGCTATCCCTAACGGGCTCTCTATTGCACACATATCTTCTGCCAACATACGTCACTACCACCACAGAAACAGTAAGAAAACCTAAATATCAGCAAACACCCAGCAAAACACAACATCCACAAAACAAATTAATAGCCATCAGCTTGCATCCTTACGCTAAATATCAACATTAGCGGAAAGCACTACCACAAATAATACGTGGAAAACATGTAATAATAACACGAGAAGCTAAGAAAAGAAAAAGAAATTGTAAATAATAACACTAATGGTACGGTTTCAATCCAAAATTGAATAACAAGTAATATAAACTATTTTTTTTTTTTTTAGATGATAAGGTGTTTGTATTAAATCAAGACTTTGCAAACGTATTGGACAAAACAGCTATGGTCATCAGTCCCTAGAGTTATAAACTTCTTAAATTAACTTACAATAAGAACAACACATACACCCATTAATGAAACACAAGGTATTACTGTTACCAATCACTTTGTTTTATTGTACCCACAGCGCGTTTCGAGGGTTTAAACCCCCATCATCAAGTGGAATAACATTAAGTTGTGCAAATGTGGGTTATATTGACCTGTTGTATTGTCTCCAGTGGTCACAGGTCCCTTGCCTTGTCTTAACCTCACTATGTTTAATAAATCGTTTCAGTTTTTGTCTGTCTATTTAAGTGAAGTGCCCAAAGACAGAACTTGTAAAAACATTCAGCTGTATCTCAAAATGACATCTACCATAATTTTCAGAACCACAATAAAGAAATCCCCACTGATGACAGCACGAATGTGCCGAAACACGTATGGGAAAGGTATTGTAAATGGAGGTGTCTTGCATGTGGCGGAAAATAATGAACATATTTTAAGCAAGTACGGAAGAAAGAAGAGCACCAACGTGAAAAGATGATCATATTTTAGCTGTTGCGCGCCACAGGTTGAGAACCACTATGGAGCGTGGCGTGTGCGCACGCCGCTCTCGAGCCGTTGTAAAGTGTTCATAACGTGGAGCCGCTACTACTCGGCAGTGCAGCTGCTCAAGAGACCACTGGAGCCCGGCAGGTCAACAGCGCACGATGACCCAGATGGTCACTCGACCAGGTAACAACCTCTGGACAGAGCTAATCTGGCGACCATCGAGGCACGGTCCGTCAGGGCGTGGTACCTAGGAAGAAATCAGCATCAGCAGGTGATAGGGAGAGGTGGGAAGCGGCAGGGCGGTGTGGGGGCAGGTCCCGGCCTGTGCCCGGCGAGTTGCCGCGGCCGCGGCCGCGGCCGCACGCGCCGCCTGACCCACTTGCCGCTATATTTAGCCAATTAAGCCCGCTGCAGATTATCGCAGCCGCTGCCGCTCGCTGCCCGCTGCCTCTGCCGCTTTGTTTCTCTCCAACACTCGACACTCGCCTTCGGCAAGACAGGTGTTCCTTGTTAGCCGACTTCTACCACCAGAGTGGTACTTCCTACGGTAGTACACGTTGAGGCTAGTCTACACGATGACACTAGGTTGCGACACTCGTTTCATGAAATGAGTTGCGCGCAACTGGTTTCTTGTATGTCTGTAGACACGGCGCCAATACTGTACACTTAAATAAGTTTCGTTGTTTTGTAAGTGCCGTAGTCGCCGTAGAATGAAAGTTTTGGTAGCTGTAAGAGTTGTGGCGGAGCTATTGTTACTCTGTGTGAAGTCTCTGCATAAGACTAAACATAAAAAAGAATACGGAACGTGTTTGGGTTCGTGACTGGATTAAACAAGACGTCAACTCGGTTGGTCAGCGACCTTGCTGAAAGAAATTGTGATCGAAGACCCTAGAAGCTATTTTAATCAACTTAGAATGTCACCAGAGCAGTTTACGTTCCTTTTAAACATAGTTAGTAATGCAACAAAGGAACAAGATACTGTTATGCGTGAAGCATTGTTACTAGAACTGAAATTACAAATTGCATTACTTTTTTTGTCAAATAGATATTCGTCTATACAGTACATGTACCGCGTTCCCAAATCCACAATAGCCATAGTTCGTTTGTATAGGTATTTGGAATTGAATGCAGTCTGCAATTCACTAATCGTCAACCCATCAATATTTAACGAATAATTACTTCAAGAGCGCTAACACGCCGCTGCTTATTCCTGAAATTTTCAGCGTTAAAATGGCACAAACATCTATGCTTCACATATATGTTCAAAAACCGAATTATTTCTTCCTTTCCCCCCTTTACGCTGTGTTTCGTTCAGTATTGGTTATCACCTAACCTAAAAACACGCGCAATCAGTTTCGTCAAAGTTGGAAGCTGCCGAAACTGTTTAGTTTCGCCAAAGAGTTGCGCGACTCCCTGCCGCTCATGCGCACTGGCCATTAGCGCAGTTTCAGGAAACCTAGTGTCGTCGTGTAAACTAGCCTTTATGCCCGTTTTACACGATCGACTTGTGACTACTCGAACTGCGTGCGCCTTTCGCGCCTCCGTGAAAATCAGCAGCCAACCCCATCGCGAGAGCTTCTATGACGTCAGTGATCTATATAATGTGCCGAATGTAGCATTCTAAATTCCGTAGTGTGTTCCACACTACACATGCGCAGGAACAAGTAAGTGTAGTAGCGTCTGCTAAGATCGTATGCTAAACAATTCTGGCCAAACTCACTCCTATTACAGAAATGCTTTCGCATCTTTTTAAACTTTATTCTCTTCGCTTCTATTTCTCATCACAATGGGAAGGTTGCACACGGCCTATAATCTTTTTCTATTAGCATTTTCATAGAAAAGGGGCGAAATATTTGCAAGCAGTAACAAAAAAGTAAATTCCGCATAGATACACACGTAAATCGATAAACGTGTTGCAATGAAAACTATTCCAATAGTCAAAATTATTGCAGACATAAAGAATTTTCAATTTTATTTTACCATCAGCAAGAAAACTAGGCAAATAAAGTAAAAAGGTGCTACTTAACGCATTTTCGATATTGTTTAATTTGTTAACGTGTACGTATTTTCTCACGCAAAGAAATGGATACATTTTGAAATGTTTGGACTACACGTTCCCTATGTTTCATTTCTGAATAGTGTAGAGAATTTACCACACTACATTGAACAAAAACATCAACTAAGCATTCTCCTTTCATCATCAATAAACTTTATCGTCATTTTTGCTCCTATGTAGAAAGTGCCCTCATAACCTCATTTCAAGATTCTGAAGCGAAACTACGGAACATACAGCTCCACAAGTTTGGTGCTAACGTCCAAACTAAAACAACCACTCGAATCAGACGAGACGTACGGCAGAGGCCCTCGTAATACGACAAATTATTACAACACCGACAGACTCCAATCGACTCCATATAGGAACTTTGTGCTAATGACTCCGCGAAGATAACACTGACTTCTTACTGAATATAAAATATCAGCCGT
The DNA here is from genome assembly GCA_026315105.1 of Locusta migratoria. Lineage (NCBI taxonomy): Eukaryota > Metazoa > Arthropoda > Insecta > Orthoptera > Acrididae > Locusta > Locusta migratoria. The sequence continues at coordinate 238,643,979 of CM048745.1, forward strand.
CCTCTCTTAATTTATTTGTTTTTGAACCGCTTTATAGAGTGAATAAGAGTCGTCACAACATAGGCATGAGCCACCCATATAATTTTTTCCGACACCCGATTTCTCAATACAGCTTTTGGTTGGTCATGTGAACATTTGAATATCGACTCAGGAAATGTGGGTTGGGGTGTCATGTATCATTTCTCACAGTCAAATTTCGCTGTGAGCAAAAGATCAATCACGTTGGGTTTGGGTTGTCAGTTCCTTGCTTTTTAAAACAGCGGTTAATGTGGACGAAATTCGTAGACAGTGAAGGAAAAGAAGACGTTAATACGGGACTTGCTATTAAGTTATTCATATCCTAGATTCTCATTTATTTGCTGAAGTTGTAAGAATCTACTACATTATCGTGCATACCGGCTAATTTGTTAACATCCCTATATCTCCCTCCCACTTTTAGTGTGCAGGATCCTCGGCTAACACTTAGTAGATGGTGCTGTTACACTAGTTAATTCTGTGCACAAGAATCGGTATATTTTTCCTTTCATAAGTAATAGAACAATATTATAAACATCCAAATGCAATAACATTTCGCCGGTAACAATAAAACAGCTTCCTGTGTCGTATGAAGTATTCATGTCTTTTTGAATGATCTCAATCTCCTCGTTCTTACGAGATCTTTAATCATCACAAAAAAACTGAACTCTCACTTCGTTCAAAAACTACGAAGATTCTCCTGCCAAAATCGAACAGCATCATTCATCTACAACTTACACTCGGAAAATGTAAATTTTATCGAGGTAGCAAAATCTACTTACCATAGTATTTGAACTTTACAGCCAAACTTGATTTACAAAATAGAATTTTCTTCTCAATCAAGTCGCGTCCTGTGCAAATCTACTCAAAGTCTGGCAGCATTGTCGTTATTTGCTGTATCAAATACGCCAAAATATATTAGAAAAAAATATAGCCCTTTAATGTCAGTAACTAACTGGTCGTATGTTTACGTAGTCACGTTTACGATAAATCTCTGGCCGCGGTGGACTAGCCGAACGGTCTAAAGCGTCTCGCTGCGGAGCGCGCGGTTGCTCGCCGTGGAGGTTCGAGTCCTCCCTGGGGAATGGGTGTGTGTGTTTGTCCTTAGGTTAGTTTACCTAGGATTAAGCAGTTAGGAAGCTACGGACTGATGACCACGCAGTTTGGTCCGATAGATTTAAAAACATTTGAACATTTGATAAATCTCTTCGCGTTGGCCGAGCGCTCTAAAGCATCTGGCTGCGCAGAACGCGATTGCTCCCTGTCGGAGGTTCGAGTCCTCCTTCAGCCATGGGTGTTTTGTGTGTGTGTGTGTGTGTGTGTGTGTGTGTGTGTGTGTGTGTGTGTGTGTGCGTGCGTGCGCGCGCGCGCTATCGTTGGTTAGTTTGAGTAGTTTGCAAGCATATGGTAACAAGTAGTTAAGTCCCATACATTTATAAACATTTGAACATTTTCTCTTCAGGACGCTGCCAACTAACCGCTGATGGGCACAACTCACCATGTAATGTCGATAAGGAGGAAATAATCGTTATATGGGGAGAAAGAAGAGTATTGTATTTGGCTTCATTACAGCACTGAAATAAATCAACGATAACGAGTAAAAACTTGTGCTAGGATGGGTTTGGAAGCCGCGTTTCCTCCTTTGGGCCAGCGGTCGCCTTAATCACTTGACTATCCGAGCACGGTTCCCATCCGTCACAAATTTTTACAAGACGCACACTACGGTCGTAGTCCCACATTGTTCGCAGCCCTCTTATGCTTGCCATACAGTAGTGAGGTGCCTATTCATTTGGCTATCAAAATATAGCAGAAACAAAGGCTCGCTTAACGTCCTCAAAAGGCTCACAGATGCTAACGAATAACGAGATGCCACTGCAATTAACATTAATAGAGCGCGCGCGCGCGAGTGTGTGTGTGTGTGTGTGTGTGTGTGTGTGTGTGTGTGTGTGTGTGTGTGTGTGTGTTGTCCTTAGGATACGTTGAACTTAGTTTAAGTAGTTTGTAAGTTTTGGGACCAATGATCACAGTAGTTTGGTCCCATAGGTTTACAAGCCTCTGAATGCTGGTTCAAGTGTGGCATGTAGTGATAAGGTAATTTTTAAGTTTAGACTTTCACGGTGGGCCGGTTGAGTCCGATACAGCAGATCAGTTAGGCACTGGCGAGCAGCCAAATAGCTCCATTTAACAAACCGTGACGACAGATATCTGCCTGCCTCTGTCCACAACCGTGTTACAGCTTCCGATTATTCTGGTCACAAGCTCACCCGATAGAGACAGATAATCTTCGCTTCTATTGCGAATAATGATGCCATGGTTTCAGAACTCTGAAATTATCTCCCATCCGTTCTGATGGCTGGTGGCGCCAATAATTTCGGCACGGTATTTTCTGTTTATGGCAAACTGATTTCTGAATCAAAACGTCAGAATTGGAGATGTAACCTTTGTTACAGCAATATTTCTTGCTCTGTACGCTCTATGAACACCGACCATCGCTCCCTCAAGTATCCGTTTGATAGAATTTTTCACTGTTTTGGAGGACTTTAACAGTGTATTGGTGTAATTCAAAATGTTTAAATATTTGTGCTGTCTTTATTATAAGTCAGTTCATAGCTAGTTTGTAAGTTTAGGGACTGATGACCCTGCAGTTAAGTCCCATAAGCTGAAACATTTGAACATTTGAATCTAAGGGACTTAAATACGTTGGTCATCAGTCCGTTGGCTTACAAACTACTACTTAAACTATCTTAAAGTAACTTACACTAAGGACAACACAAACACCCATGTCGGAGGGAGGACTCTAACCCCCAACGGCAAACGGCCGCGCGCACAGCAGCAAGGCGCCTTAATGCGCCCGGCTGTTGGCGTAATAAAAAATGTCTGTAAATCTATCGGACCAAACTGCGTGTTCATCAGTCCGTAGCTTACAAACTACTTAAACCTAGGTAAACTAATCTACGACAAACACGCACACCCATGCATGCCCCAGGGAGGACTCGAAACTCCACGGCGAGCAACCGCGCGCTCCGCAGCGAGGTGCTTCAGACCGCTCGGCTACTCCACCGCGGCTTGGCGTAATATTCGCGTATTTTGAAACCTATGATAGCGTAAGAGTATTTGTGCTCTATCTCTTGCCTCTCGTCAGCGTATAGTTAATGGCCTGCAAAACCTGAAACGGACATCAATTATTGCCGGAAAAATGTAGTTTCGGAGCACAGTTGCCAGTGCAGAACCGAGATTCTGTGCCGTTCTACAGACGCACGCGCACTTGTCCGATACTCTCCACAGTCGCAGAACTGTACGATCCTCGCGAGTCGGCTGGTGTCATCCTGACGTCATTGTCGGCGCAGCCGTGCAGTTGACGTGCGGGTCCCCACGACAGTCGGATCGCCTACGTAGAGAGATGAGTCGTCACGGCCCGCGGGGATCCCACATGACGCGCGCCAGCTTTCCCCGGCAGCCGACGCAACGCGGCCACACGGGACGGCAGGTTTTTCACGACGCCGCGCCGCGCCGGCCGCACTCGCTGTGGTTTTCCTCCTCCACGGATACAAAATAAAATGTCTCGCCGTTCTCTACGAGTGTCCTGCGTATCACGTTACCTGCACTGTTGGTTAGAAAGCTCTCACTCCTCACAGAGCAGCATAATATGTACAGGCTTTTTCTTTCAGTCTTGCACCGTGTAGAAAACGTAAGCTAAATACAACTCTTTAATCCACCGCTACCGGCCTTACAAAATGTATGTTGTTGTGGTCTTCAGTCCGGAGACTGGTTTGATGCAGCTCTCCACAATGCCCTATCCTGAGCAAGCCTTTTCATCTCCACATAAGAACGGCAACCTACATCTGTCTGAATCTGCTTACTGTATCCATCTCTTGGTCTTTCTCTGCGGTTTTTACCCCACACACTTCCCTCCAACGCAAAATTCACAATTCCTTGATGTCTAAGTATGTGCCCTACCAATATATCCCTTCTTTTAGTCAAGGTATGCCAGAAATTTCTTTTCTCCCCAATTCTGTTCAGTACCTCCTCATTAGTTACGCGATCCACCCACCTAATCTTCCGCATTCTTCTGTAGCACCACATTTCGAAACTTTCAATCGTCTTCCTGTCCGCACTGTTTATCGTCCATGTTTCACTCCCATACAAATGCCTTCAGAAAGGACTTCCTTAGGCTTAAATCAATATTCGATGTTAACAAATTTCTCTTTTTCAAGAACGCTTTTCTACCCATTGCCATTCTGAATTGTACATCCTCTGTACTGCGACCATCACTTGTTATTTTATTGCCCAAGTAACAAAACTCATCGACCTCCTTTATTGCTTCGTTACCTCATCTAATTCCTTCAGCGTCACCTGATTTTCTTAGACTGCACTCCAGTACCCTAGTTTTGCTCTTGTTAATGTTTTTAATGTTCATCCAATATACAAAATGTATATTACTCAAGATTTCATGGCTAAGAAAATTTAGAAACAGTCCTTATCGTTGATGTTGCTGTGATGGCGCTTTGGGTCTCCCGGCATCTACTTTATTATACGTTGTATACACCTAAGATCTTTAAGCCAAGATCGCAACTTTAATTTTTTATTTACTATCTGAAAACCCAGCGCTGCAAAGATATTTATGTATTTATTGAAGTCTTGAGTTAGTATTTCTACTGTCCCTTTCGTCTCTGTCCATCTTCTTTTCTAAACGAATGTTATATTTATGGGAGAATATATCAGAAATTAGACTATCTTGCACAATAGGAAAAATTGTAAGTGCAATATCCAAACAAAAAAAGATAGTAATCAAAATACAAATGATATGCAACATTCGTTTAATTCGAAACTTGATAATAAACAATATTTTTTGTTACTTGTCGAGAACTAGTATGAATAAATTCTTTGGTGAGCCTATCCTAGAGCAGGCTATATAACGTTTTACGTGTGAGAAATATGGAGTATCAAATCCAGTCAGCAGTACTTAATATATTGCGCTGTGATTTATTAAGCGTAACAGATAACACAAGTCTCACTGGAAAGTCAAAAATAATGGGTCGCAAATAATGGGTATTCGTTGGATATACACTGTTTCATTATCTGCCTCTTCCTATAGCTCTACTGCTTTCGCGCTTCACATTACAAAGTTGCCAACAGCACAGTCAGCTTTCAGCAATTTCGTTAAGCTAAATGGAATACAGGAGTGTCTTAGTAGGAAATGAGAAATTGATTAAAACGTGATGCATAACGAATGAGGTTTTTATACATCGCAGTATATATGATCTGTTATTTATTGAATGTTGGACAATTGTATAATATTGCAGGTATGTATTCATTTGTACAAGTGGCCGCGGTGGATTAGCCGAGCGGTCTAAGGCACCTCGCTGCGGAGCGTGCGGTTGCTCGCTGTCGGAGGTTCGAGTCCTCCTTGGGGCGCGCGTCTGGCATTAGGGCGTGTGTTGGTGGTTGTAGTCACGTGGGCCCCAAGGTCTGCAAGTGGGACACGCGACGCGGGGAACAGGGAAGCGGTGTGCCTGGCACAGGCGACGGCGTGCCCGAGTTTCTTCGCGCCAGCACGTGGCCGATCGCCGCAGCCGCCAAGTTGCGCCTGTGTTCACTCCGCGCCATCCTCCCAAGTGACGGGCTTGTACCAGAAATTAGTCAGTTTAAACCAGATTACCCAAGCCCTTGACCAGATTCTAGTAAAGTTACCCTGCGATGCAATTTAAATTTCGCATGGTAAATTGACTAAGATACTGGTCATACGGCGATGAAAGTATTCAGACACATGTCACATGCGTATCTCACGGTCAATTGTAACTAATGCATACAAGGAATATGTATCTGCGTATTTGCCATAATACAGAGAATATTTCAGAAGACGTCGACTATGCGAATGCCACCGTACCGTCTACGTGGAACGATTAGTTTTGTGTTACCATCATAGGCGTGTGTTTCACGCGGGAAAAAAGTAATCTGACAACGCTCCGCTTGACACGGTAACTGCAGTCTGAAGGCACAACTCGGACGCAGCAAGCAGTCACCGTATGCAAGGCAGCTGTCTCGCACTACAAGAAGGCACAGGTCTCACCGAAGAATGTTCAAATGCCTGTAAATCTATCGGACCAAACTGCGTGGTCATCAGTCCGTAGCTTACAAACTACTTAAACCTAGGTAAATTAACCTACGGACAAACACAAACACCCATGCCCCAGGGAGGACTCAAACCTCGAACCTCACCGAAGACGTCCATGCTCCGTAAAGGTAGGGAAACTGCAGTGGAAGAGAGAAGGTATATTGTGCGGCTGCATAGTGAAGGAAAATTATATGCAGAAATAGGCCAGGTCGTCAACTGAAGCCGAAAGACTATGTTTAGTATCGTCCAGAATTGGAAAGACGGAAAAACTCTCGTCAATCGTCCACGACAGAGCCGTCCTCAAAACTCACGAACAGACAAGATGAAGATAGTTCGAATTGTGAAAGAAGAGCCGCGGACAACGGCCTATGCTGTAGCGGCAGAATTGGCAGAAGGCGTTGGTACCAAAGTTAGTGTTAGACATTGCGCAGATGCCTGAACGTTAGTAAGCGCAAGGCAAAAAAGCGAATGGTTTTTGCAGAAGAATGTGACATTTCGGGATATGATTCTGTGGAGTGACGAATGTAAATTTACTTTGAGCCACGTGGATGGTCGCATTTTAGTGTGGCATCAAGCAAACACACAGTGCGAGGCCAGAAACATGCAAGCAACCATCAAACATGGAGGCGACAGTGTGATGGTGTAGGGATGCATGTATTCCAGAGGTGCTGGCGAGCTTGTATTTATTGAAAGCAGCATGGACAATTTTGTGTATCTCAAGCAAAATATGAAGAAAAGAGCTCAGAGGTCTTGACAGCAAATAGCCAGTAATTCTGCTTCTTGAACTTTTAAAAACATATAGTAATTAGTCTTAGGTCAGCGCGTGACAGTTTAGCAATCGCTAGGAGCGGCGACAGGTATTCATATTGTAGGCGTAGTCTATCCATTCAGAAAACAAAAAATCAATAGACAGATTTGTTAATAGTGTTTGGACATAAAAACAGGATGAATTGTGCTTGCTCAAGGCATAACCATATTTCCATTGGTACAAATATGGAAACAAGCATAATATTTATTTGGAAGCAAACACGGAAAAAGAACATCGATAACCACAGAGTAACTATTAAATCTTGGAGATACCATCTTAATTTTTACCGTTGTTATATTTTCTAGGCAGAAGGGCACGTGAATTAAATGGTGCTATTCTCCTCATAAACATGAAGGAATTTCCATCTACTTTCAATGGCCGCGCGGTCTGGGGCGCTACGTCGCGGACTGCACGGCCGCCCCCGCTGGTGGTTCGAGTCCTCACTTGGGAATGGCTGTGTGTGTGTTGTCCTTAGCATAAGACACTTCAAGTAGCTTGGGACCAATCACCTTAGCACTTTGGTTCCATAGGGTTACAAACTTTTAACATAATGCGTTCTTTATTACTATTGCACTTGTAGAACACCTGCTTCGACAGCGATTCAAATCTGAATGTCGGGTGTTTACCTATACATGTGCCCGAAAGCACAACCGAAGAAAACAAATGCCTACACATCAGGAGAACAGCGTATGTCAAATTGCTGTTTATAATGATTATTATTAACAGTAACCGCATCTTTTCCCATCTGCGTATCTTACACTGATGCTCACTTCACTGTCGAAACAGAATCATTACAACAGCCCAGAAATGGTAGCCCCATCGAGGACTATAAATTCAATATACAGCTGCCCCCTTCGCTCAGCTGTAACGGAAGTTGTTGGAAGCCACCAAAGTTAAGCTTAGATCGCCCCACAATAGGAGAGGTGTAACATCTTCTGTAGGACATGTTAGAGTACGACCTATTCCAAACTTCGTCATTTCCCTTTCCCAATTTTATCTGACATCGTGATGACAAATAACAGGACACAGGTGAACTAAGACTACGTGAAATTATATTCCTGTGCCCTATCTACAGAAATTTATAGAATGGGCTATTATCGATACACCACTAATTGATGCTCCCACAAAGAAAATCACAGCGCCACGATAGAAATAAATTTACTCCTACGGTAACAGAGAGCGTCATAAATCTTATCACGGCGGGATTGGACAATCATACTAATCTCCTGTGAAACAGGCTCAAAATACAACAAGAAATTTCTTTTCTTAGAGTTCTATGTCAATTAGATTTTTTAAATATACAATTTTATATTGCGTGATGTACATTCTTCTCATGTCTCGATCTGGAAGTAGGAAAAATTTGGTGGCAGTTTCATTGAATGTACATACTCTAGGCCTCCGGTAATACACCATTAATAAACTGTCTCGACAGCAGTTTTATTATTTTGTAACATGTTACTGTTTTCATATGATGAAATATAAGTTTTAGTTTTATTTCGCTGCTCTTCTTGTTGTTATCATACATAACACCGCGCGGGAATGCCCGTGTGGTCTAAGGCGCCTTACCTGAAATTGTGCAGCCGCTTCCCGGCAAAAAATTTAAAAATACGAGAGATATTTAATCAATATTGCACACAATGTTTTTCAGTACCTGTTTCGACTCCTTCAGTATAGTCCTTGCTGCTTCCTCCGGAAGCTCCATTATTCTACCCAGGACAATATTTTCGATCATCTGTCTAATGGCTAGAGTAACGGTGGTAGAAAGCCCTTTCAGAGGCAGATAACCGCGTCAACGCATAGGTTTTTCCAGGTTGTGGAATAAGTGGAAATCTGACTGTCTCGTATCCGGGCTGTAAGGAGGTGCCGCAACACTTCCGACCGTTTTCGCGCGGTGTCAGGGCTACACTTCTGGCAGTACGCTGGCGAGCATTGTCGTGGAGAATGAGTGGTCCTGCCTAGGGCAAGTCAGGTCGGTGTTTTTAATTGTTCTGTGCAAATTTTGCAACAAGTTACGATAAATCACTGCTATGACACATGTTCCATATGGGAATCCGTCATCTGATAATTCCTTTGTGATCTTAAGCAAAAAACGTCAATTTCTTGAGCTTTTATTGAGCGCTTAGAAATTTTTTTTGTAAGTGGAGAAACTGAAGCTCTTCCCTCATTGCACTATAACTTCAACTCCAGTTTAAATTCTCTAGTCCAAGTTTCATCAATTGCGACATTTCGACAGAAGACTCCATGAGCTTCACGGTTGAATTGTTGTTTGAACAAGGCTACAATGTCCAGGCATTCCTGCTTCTCTTCAGCAGTCAAGCAGCGTGGAACCCAACTCGCAGAAATTTACAGTGGAAGAAAGAGTTGGGGGATAAAAATCGCAAATGGAGAGCACTAGACAAGTACAATAGGTAGATACAGAGGTTTGTACAGGACAGAGCAGTGTGGAGAGCTGCACGAATGAAATCTTTGAACAGAGGATCAGAACAAGATGAACCACAAAAATTTTACCCTATGCAGAAAAAACATCAAACAAAAGGTCTTAATGGAAATATGGAGAAATGGAGGCAAAAGTAAAGAAATATAGTATTCCTGCATAGTGACGACTACAGTGGTCGAAAATAATTTATCGAATTTCTTTCGAAACAGTGAATTTTTCTAAGCTCCACTGTACTGGGTATAGATTTTCTACCAAATGGTAACTTACACAACTTTAGTGCCAGACAGGGATTCGAACCTGGATTTGTCGCTTTTCCGAGAGCGGTCGTTTTACCAATTTATTTTTTGCTCTATGGATTGTCGTGTTCCTTGCGGTCGCTGATGGTGTTTGTTAGTTGTTGTTCGATGTGTTCTTGGCTCAACTGTGCGTGGAGCCCTCTTACAGGGCGCGCTGAGCCACGTTGCCCGGCTGCCATTAGACTACCCGAACACTACTCACGAGCCGACCCAACTTCCGTATGCCACGCTGACTACGTATTTGACAGGCAGATAAATTCATCCCTCGACACTCGCAGCTTATAGTGTCTTCTCACACCAGGGAGAGTAGAAACAACGAAGCATTACCCTATCTTATCATCATTGCCTCACTTAGGCGTTTGTAATATTCCTTCATGATAACGACTTACAGTGGTCGAAATAATTTATCGAAATGTTTTTCCCAACAGCGAATTTCTAAAAGCTCGATGTTCTCGCGATAAGCTAGAAATTCGGGTTCGAATCCCGGTCCGGTCACCATTTGATAGAATATCTGCACCTAATACAGTGAAAGAGTGAGAAATTCGCTTTATCGAAAAAAACGATAAAAATAGTGAACTAACCTATGGAACGACGCTTCATTAAAAACCTGATAATTAATAGCTGTATGTGCTTCTGGACGCAATACATGGCATTAATGTGGAGACAGTGGGCAGCTGGAGGCAGACGAGTTGCGGAACAGAAGCGCGATGTGGGCCGCGTCTTCCGCGGCTGCTTCCCATGCAAGTAGGCCGCGCGCATCCGGCACGGCGCCGTCCGCACCACGGCTACGTACACTCGATACACCAGCAGCAGTGTGCCTGGCCACCGAGGCAGGTGCCGCAGTCGTAACAACGCTTCACTCATTTCTTCCCAGCGTTGGGTACACGCAACACAAAATTTAGCCTTACAAAATGCAGTCGAAATGGACTTACTATACAAAACTCACCACACATGTGTTAAAAGGCATTCACGAATTCTCTGTATATGTGTTAAAATTTCACAATTACCTTAACACTTCGTAAAAAGATGCAAGATTTGCAAACGTCAGACGATCTACATACACAAGAACTGTCAAGTTCAGCTTCACACAGAGTGTTTTTCAATATTTCATGACTGATACCATCAATGTAAGTCAGAGTTATCATGTAATAGACAATATTGCACAGTTTGAACAAATAGAAGAATGTGATCACAAAAACTAAGTTTTTATATATTTTTTTTACTAGGAAACAGCGCAACATTATGGGTGGTTCAAATTACAACACATACTGCCAGTTTGTAACATTTGTAATGTTATTTCAATTATTTTAAAGAGAACCTGATGACTAAATATAACACTTTTTCACGATTTTTGTTTTTGGGAAGAAATGGGTTAACTCGCATCCGGAAGGACGGCGGTTCACATCCGTCATCCTGATTTAGGTTCTCCGTGGATTTTTCTAAGTCACTCTAGGCAAATAGCGGGATAGGTTCCCCTCGAAGGGCACGCCCGATTTCCTTGCCCATCCTTAGCAAAAAAATCAATTCCAGTGTGCGCTCCGTCTCTTATGACCACGATACTGACGAGACATTGAATCCTAGTCATCCTTCCTTCTCAGTTTTTGCGTCATATACGAATTTAGCGTAGTTTCTCTTCGTTTCACCAAATACTGAAAATTTTGAAGGTGAGGAAAAGCATCCGTAAAAATATCGGGATTTCACAGTTGTACGTGAATAGAGTTCCTCTTTGTTAAATTAGAAAATTATAATACACTGAGGTCAAAAGGAAGTTAACACGATAATAGGTGATAGAACGTAAATTAATTTTTTTTTGGTTAACGGTTAAGGTCTCTTTCGTGGACTTGAGTAATAAGTCAGCGCTTATGGAAATTACACCGCTTAAGTAGAAGTGTTCTAATAAGGAAAAGGAAAAGCAAAACGTAGCGACCTAAAGTTCTGTTTCAAAAATTGGTATAAATGAACAAGAAGATTTAAACTCAACACCATACTTCGCAGTTAGCGAGAATTACCTGCTTGGACTGTGATAGTGTTGCTTGTATACAATTTATTTCGTAAATCATGTTTCAATCCTTCCTTAGTGTTACTAAGAATAGCATGTCCTCTATTCTGCACATCAACCCAGTCCTCAATCTTTCTTTTATTTGTTTCACTGCTTCCTCGATATACAGGTTGAACAGTAAGGAAAGGTACTTTCTCACTTTACTTCCTTTTAAAATCCAACAGTTTTTCCTTGGTCTATCTTTCTTTCGTTCTACATTGGTTCTTCAATACGAACTGAAAATTTTCTGGAAATTGGATTCGAATAATGAGAATACAATAAAAGCAGTTGTCCTTTTGGTGGAAGGATGTGCGGCTATGCCTTTTCCTAACATTGTCCAGAGTACGCCTTGTTATCTGCAACCTCTTTGGCTCTCACTATCAATCATATCCCATCTCTCGCAACTCGTCGAATGAAACTTAGGCAAAATTGACTGAGTAATGCCCAACAAATGCCAAGAAAAGAGAAAACATGGTCAAGCATTTTATGTCTCCTGTTGTTGTTGTTGTTGTCTTCAGTCCGGAGACTGGTTTGATGCAGCTCTCCACAATACCCTATCCTGAGCAAACCTCCTCATCTCCACATAAGAACAACAACCTACATCTGTCTGAATCTGCTTACTGTATCCATCTCTTGGTCTTCCTCTGCGATTTTTACCCCACACACTTCCCTCCAATGCTAAATTCACAATTCCTTGATGTCTAAGAATGTGCCCTACCAATCTATCCCATCTTTTAGTCAAGGTATGCCAGAAATTTCTTCTCTCTCCAATTCTGTTCAATACCTCCTCATTAGTTACGCGATCCACCCACCTAATCTTCAGCATTCTTCTGTAGCACCATATTTCAAAAGCCTCAATCCTCTTCCTGTCCGCACTGTTTATCGTCCATGTCTCACTCCCATACAAGGCAACACTCCATACAAATGCCTTCAGAAGGGACTTCCTTAGGCTTAAATCAATATTCGATGTTAACAAATTTCTCTTTTTCAAGAACGCTTTTCTACCCATTGCCATTCTGCATTTTATATCCTCTGTACTGCGACCATCATTTGTTATTTTACTGCCCAAGTAACAAAACTCATCTACCTCTTTTATTGCTTCGTTTCCCAAACTAATTCCTTGAGCATCACCTGATTTTCTTACACTGCACTCCATTACCCTAGTTTTGCTCTTGTTAATGTTCATCTTATATGCACCTCTCAGCACACTGTCCATTCCGTTCAATTGCTCTTCCAGGTCCTTTGCTGTATCTGACAGAATTACTATGTCGTCGGCAAAACGCAATGTTTTTAATTCTTCCCCCTGAACTTTAATTCCTTCACCAAATTTCTCCTTGCTTTCCTTTATAGCTTGCTCAATATACAAATTGAACAACATTGGAGAAAGACTACAACCCTGTATTACTCCCTTCCCAACTGATGCTTCCCTTTCATGCCCTTCGAGTCTAATACCTGCGGTCTGGCTTTTGTACAAGTTGTAAATAACTCTCCTTTCCCTATATTTTACTCCTGCTTGCTTCAGAACTTGAAAGAGTTTATTCCAATCAACATTGTCAAAAGCCTTCTCCAAATCTACAAAAGCTAGAAATGTAGGTTTGCCTTTTCTTAATCTATCTTCTAGGATAAGCCGTAAAGTGAGTATTGCCTCCCGTGTTCCTACACTTCTCCTGAACCCAAATTGATCTTCCCCGAGGTCGGCCTCTACCAGCTTTTCCATCCTTCTGTATATAATTCGCGTTAATATTTTGCAGCCATGACTTATTAAACTGATGGTTCTGTAGTTTTTACACCTGTCTGCACCTGCTTTCTTAGGAATGGGGATTATTACATTTTTCTTAAAGTCTGAGGGTACTTCACCTGTCTCATACATCTTACACACTAGGTGAAACAATTTTGTCATGGCTGGTTCTCCCAGAGACTTCAGTAGCTCTGAGGGAATATCATCTACTCCAGGGGCCTTGTTTCGACTTAGGTCTTTCAGGGCTCTGTCAAATTCTTCTCTCAGTACCGTATCTCCTATTTCATCTTCATCTACACCCTCTTCCCTTCCTACAATATTGTCTCGAAGTGCATTTCCTTTGTAGAGCCCCTCTATATACTCTTTCCACCTTTCAGCTTTCCCTTCTTTGCTGAGAACAGATTTTCCATCAGTGTCCTTAATATTCATAGAGCTGTTTTTCTTATCTCCAAATGTTTCTTTTATTTTCCTGTAGGCTGTATCTATTTTTCCCCTATTTATACATTCTTCTACATCCTTGCATTTGCCTTCTAGCCACTCCTGCTTAGCCATTTTGCATTTCCTGTCAATCTCATTTCTTAGTCGTCTGTACTCCATTTTGCCTGTTTCATTTACTGCATTTTTATATTTTCTCCTTTCATCGATAAAATTTAGTATCTCCTGTGATATCCAAGGATTTTTTGTAGGTCTTGCCTTCCTACCTATTTTGTCCTCTGCTACCTTCACTATTTCATCTCTCAATTTTACCCATTCCTCCTCTACTGTTTTATTTTTCCCTGTTTCTGTCAATTGTTACAGGGGACCACCTTATTCAATTTGATAAGACTCAGGTTTTAGCAGCCACAAATGGATACCACGAAAGACTGCATAGAGAGGCTATAGAAATTGTAAAACACCCCAATAATTTCAATAGGATGGAGGAGGGCGTGAAACTAAATGATATCTGGATTCCGGTTTTGAAGATGAAATGTAACAGTCTTCCACCATGGGACGATATTAACGGACGGAGGCAATCGGCAACGACGAATTGCGCGCGCATGTGAAAAACATCTGACGTCACACCACTGCGCGCGAGCCCTCGTAAACGGAATTTGGCTTCAGTCAGTAGCGAGCCAGGGTGTGAATCGGACATCCAAAAGTGCCACGATCCCCCTTGAGAATATCCTCCGCCGTCGGGGACGAAACGTTGGGTTTTAATAGTAAATCCACTAGACCACGGCATAACAGCCCGGAAATTTTTAGTAATTTTGACCATTCCGGCAGTGAAAGTTTACATTTTACAAGAAATATAAATAAAATAAATTTCGGTTGTTTTTCTATATTACCGGTCTTTCACTATGTCTACAATTTTACTCTGTCGAACACGTTTTTCTACAACAGAAAATCCAATAATGTCTCGCTAGCACTCTCAAGGTCAATGTCGGAAGTGCATCTGCGGTGCCCTGAGTTCTTTTTAGTCTTTTAAAAGCCTCATTGAGTGTGGTCTAACGTCCACCTAGATCCCTCCACGACAACAGCTATGGATGCTCTGCCGCTAATATCTGAGGCGAGCAGCGCCTTCCCGGCGACACGTGGCAGCAGACATGCAACCTGCGCCGCCGCATTACGTCACCGCCAGCTGGCCTGCTGCAGCCTGCCAAGGCACGCCGGCATTTTCCGCTTACTACACCACACCTCACCAGCCACTGCAGGTGCAGGTTCCTCACCTACACGGCTGCTACAAATAACTCCTCCCTTTCCCAGTTCAGGGCTCCTTTTTAAATCCTTTGCTACTTATTTTTCGCGACGGCGACTCCAAATAAATACTTCACATAGTTCTACCAACGCCACCTAGATACAAGGCCTGTGCGCTGCGTGCCAAGAGTAGTCATAACAAAGCAAACTATTTGTCTTATGAAGCGTTGTGTTGAGTTTGGGAATACGTATACGTTGCACAATGTGTTGCACAATGTTTTTCGTGTTATCTATGTGATTCTCCGTGTAGATTTTTTGCTGTTATGAGACAAAATGCCTAATATGAATCGTCCGATTCCATTATAGGTGAGATATTTTACTAATAGTTCATAAATATGTTATACCATAACAAATGTGTCTGTGAATCACATAAATAATATTAAGAACATTCTAAAACACAGTGTGCAACGTGAACGTATTACCAAACTCAGCAGAACGCTACATAACACAAATAATTTGCTTTTGTTATTACTACTCTTGGCAGGCAGCGCACAAGCCTTGTATCTGGGTAGCGTTGGTTCTACCCGCGTTAGTACACCTTTCGACAACTTCCTCTGTCTTCGTTTCTATGACAAGTCATTGTACTTCCTTATGCTACCATAATATGTCAATGTCTTCAAATTTAATTCAAATTTTTGTAAGCCTATGCGACCAAAATACTGTGGGCATCGAACCCTAGATTTAAACCTAACATAAGGACAAAACACACACACACACACACACACACACACACACACACACACACACACACGTGTTCAAGGAAGGATTTTAACCTCCGGCGGGAGCATCCGCGAAATCCCCGAAATGGCGCCTAGAACGACACAGTCTTTCTCGCGCAGCTATAAACTTCTCCAATTGAAGAACATCAGGAGCAATGCCAATGGCTGACTCATGATTTCTCTGTTGCCATTGCGTTGGGTGCCATGCTCCACCAAGAACCCTCTCGGTTGAAGTTGTTGTTACACATTTTAATTCCAGCGTCTTTCTTGATGACAGAATCCCACGAAGTAATCACATGACTTAATATATTATGTTTACAAATACACGTTCGCTACCTGAGCGGGCCCAACGCCACCTAGATACAAGGCCTGTGCGCTGCCTGCAACGGTAGTCATAACACAAGCAAACTATTTGTCTTACGTAGCGTTGTGCTGAGTTTGGGAATACGTACACGTTGCACAGCGAATTTCAGAGTGTTCTTCGTGTTATCTATGTGATTCTCTGAGCAGATTTTTGCTTGTTTGAGACAAAATTCTTAATACGAATCGTCCGATTCCAATATCGGTAAGATATCTTACTAATAGTTCATAAATATCTTATACCAAGAAAAATGTGTCTGTGAATCACATAAATAACATTCTGAAACACAGTGTGCAACGTGTACATATTCCCAAACTCAGCACAACGCTACGTAAGACAAATAGTTTGGTCGTGCTATGTCTACTCTTGGCAGGCAGCGCACAAGCTTTGTATCTAGGTGGCGTTGGCGGGCCCCGACGAAAAGGAATTGATAGCAAGACAATGAAATACTTCTAAAGACAAACGGAAGAAAAAATACATTTTAGTTTTCACATATGAGGTTTGGTGACTGGGAAACAATTTTAAATATGTTTATCCCAAAAACTACTTTTAATTTGGCTACATTTAATAATTAAGAGTCATCTTGGGACAGCATAAATTCAAATGCCAGGATCTTCTCACTCATACGTACTTTTTGGTGCACAGCGACGAAGTA
Source organism: Locusta migratoria (assembly GCA_026315105.1). Lineage (NCBI taxonomy): Eukaryota > Metazoa > Arthropoda > Insecta > Orthoptera > Acrididae > Locusta > Locusta migratoria. Next base: position 238,660,895 of record CM048745.1, read on the forward strand.
AATTGTTTCCCTACTATCTAATGGAGTAAACATTCGTAGACGTCCAGTATACAATTGTTTGAAGCACATATATCTTACTAGTAAAAGCCCGACAGTCAACAGAATTGACTGCTGTTCTAGATATTATGAACTGTGATTAAGAATATCTATGCAAAGGTGTCGGCTGATTCAAATTGAATTACCCAGGGCAGGTGGCGAGGACGGGATGTATTGAACTCTATGTCTTTGTCTAGATACTAATCATGGTAATAGCATCAGTCTAAAAATATTTTTAAAATTTGGTGAGATTCGGGACTGAAAAGACAGTGATAAGAGAACGTTGAATTGTTGCCAGATATTCTGGTTTGAAGTGGTATTGGATTCCCCCCTCCCCCCGCCTCCAAAAGTTCGCATTGCTAGTACACTAACTATCCAGTCTTACTTTTATTATTAAGTAGTACTCTGCCTAGTGGCAGGTTCGGGTCGTCGTATAGAGAATTTCTTATGCCAAGGTCACCCATATGTTGAATAGATCTTCATTTCCATTAAGTCGCGTATGAACTCATATGTCTGTGACCGTTCAGGTTTGCCTTTCCCTGAAAGAATACTTTCCTTCTCTCGTATTCTTCTCAGTACATCGTCATATATCACCTTTCGTCTACTTTATTTTCTCCACAATTCTCTAGCACCACATTTAAAAACTTTCTATTTTTTCTCCTTTTTTCCTGCTCCATACAGTGCATTGTTTCATATATAGCACTTCACAAGTTTATTCTTTAAATACCACATTCGATTTGCTGGTCAGCTGACTCCTTGTTGAAAGTGGCTTTAACTATGCCGATCCTTACTCTAATTTTATTTGTGCAATGATCATCCTTTGTTACATCTCTCATAATAGTCGTGATCGCATTAAATTAAATTTTAAGATGACCGGTTTCGATGAAATAATATTCAGAACTAATTATCCTTACTGATAACGTGATCTTCGTACAGCCGTTATGTCCCTATTAAATTTGCATGTCATATCTTGGTTGTTCTTGGTGTTCCATTTTGGATGAGGAGCAATGCATTATTAAACTGTACGCCTCGCTCCAATGGATATTTTTACGCTAGTTGGATAGTGACGAATTGCTCCTGTTCGCCTTTTACATCTTCGTGTAAACTTTGCAATCCACCGCAACGTGCGTGGCGTAGGGCACAGCGTACTTCTACTACCATTTTGTATTCTGTTTCACTCCTAAATAGTGCGAGGAAGAAATTAATTCCTGCATGCCTCTTTACGAGCGATAACTTCTCTTATGTATGTGGTCTTTGCGCGAAATATAAGTTGTTGGCAGTAGAATGGTTCTGCTGTCAGTTTCAAATTCAGGCCCTCTAAATATCCTCAACATTGTTTCTCGAACAGAGCGTCGCCTCCCCTCCAGTGATTTCCATTAGTGTTCCCGAAGCATCTCTGTAACACTCGCCGGCCGCGGTGGCCGAGGGGACTGAGGCGCTCCAGTCATGGTCTGCACGGCCACTACGGTCGGGGTTCGAATCCCCCCTCGGGCATGGATATTTGTGCCGTCTTTAGTATAAGGTAGTTGATAAGTAGTTTGTAAGTTTAGGGACTGATGACCCCGTAGTTAAGTCCCATAAGATATACAAAAAAAAAAAAAAAAAAAAAAAAAAAAAATAATAATAATAATAATAATAAATAAATAAATAAATGTAACACTCGCGCATTGATCGAACCTGCCAGTAACGAACCTAGCAGTCCACCTCTTATGTCTTCCTTTAAACCGATCTGGTGGGATCCCAAACACTCCAGCAATACTGAAGACGGGATGGCACATGCATTTTATGCGGTCATGTCTGCAGATGAACAACACTATCCCAAAATTCTCCCAATAAAGTGAAGACGTCTAGTCACCCCCCCCCCCAACTGTCCGGAAATGCTTGTTACATTTCATGTAGCTCTACAACGTTCCGCCCATAAAATTAATCGGCGCGATTGTGTCAAGCAGCACGCTACTAATGCTGTATTGGAACATCGTGGGGGTGTTGTTACATTTTTCTACTAACCGTCATTCCTGACAGCAACCAGAAGATTAATGTTGACCGGGTCAGCGTGATAGCGGCAGGTTGGCTCACGGCGCTGTCCCTTTAAGGCCCGGCCTGGGCAGGATCGATAACTGGGACGGGGCCCCGCGCACCGCGCCGGCACTGGGTCAAAGCCACGCGCCTGGCCCAGCCACCTAGCTGACTGAAGCTCACGCTGCCGCAGCCTCCGACACCTGCATTGTGTGCGGCTGGCCGCATTCGACGCCACCTAGCCCTGTGCGCTGCCTGCCATACTAGCAACGTACTATACTCCATTCTCCATAATGTTAGCATCTTACTTTTAATTCTTCCGCGTCTGCAGCACTCTCACTGGTTTTCGTTTCACTTGTAGCGGAAGCCAAACTTTTCTCTAGTACAGTAAAAAAAAAAAAAAAAAAAAAAAAAAAAAAAACAATACGTTTTATGTGGTGCGTTACATGCACATTACCTCAGCAATAATATGGAACAACAGCTTTATCGGCGCATTTAACTTTGACAGCACTGGCAAGCCATCAAGTCGAAATAAACTGCACTAACGTAATTACCAGTTAAAACATACAAATGGTACATTAGATGAACAAAACTGCCCCGAATTTCACTTATTTTTAAACCGAATAAAATATGTCGAAACTCTGGCTTACATATCTTTGTAATTGAAAACAAGAGTCATGAAAATCCCTAACAGGCTAATTTTTCGGTATTAGCTGTGTGTGACATAACTACGGAGAGGTGCTTTAATTTTTTGAAAAGTAGAGATGTGAAATGACAACTAAGTTTGTCGAAACCGATTATCTCAAATAAAACATTTAACAAGCGATCTTGGCATATAAATTTCTCAACAAATAAGTATATTGATTTAAGCCTAAGGAAGTCCTTTCTGAAGGCATTTGTATGGAGTGTTGCCTTGTATGGGAGTGAGACATGGATCATAAACAGTGCGGACAGGAAGAGGATTGAGGATTTTGAAATGTGGTGCTACAGAAGAATGCTGAAGATTAGGTGGGTGGATCGCGTAACTAATGAGGAGGTACTGAACAAAATTGGGGAGAAAAGGAGTTTTTGGCATACCTTGACTAAAAGAAGGGATAGATTGGTAGGACACATTCTTAGACATCAAGTAATAGTGAATTTAGCGTTGGAGGGAAGTGTGTGGGGTAAAAACCGCAGAGGAAGACCAAGAGAGGGATACAGTAAGCAGATTCAGACAGATATAGGTTGCCGGTCTTATGTGGAGATTAAGAGACTTGCTCAGGATAGGGTACTGTGGTGAGCTGCATCAAACCAGCCTCCGGACTGAAGACCACAACAACAAGTATACTTGAATATTATTATTATTATTATTATTTGTACACAGCAGTATACGTGTGCTACGGCTGCTGGCCAATCGTCTGTGTTTGTTTACATCAGGTTTACAGCTGATGACCAATCACCTGCGGTTGTTTACACCAGGTTTATTCTCACGATGAATGAAGTGTACATTCACAAGCCCTGTGCGCTGCCAGCCCAAGTATTCATAACAGCTACACGACTAGTGTTGTATATCACTGCGCTCAGCTTGGGAACAAAAAAAGTATTGCAAAGTGTATATTACAATGTTTTTAATGTTATTCATGTGATTTGTGTTAGTAAATGCGTACTATGAATGGCTGGATACCCAGGTCATTAAGATGACTCACATAGAAGTTTACAAATGTCTGTTACCAACAGAAATTTGAATGTGGCATCATACAATAACATTTTTCAAAAAAATCTGAAACACACTGTCAAACATTCACGTATTCCCAGGTTCAACAATATGCTTCACAACACTAGACATTTCCTGTTGTTATGACTACTCTTGGCAGGCAACGCCCAGAGCTCTTTCATCTGGGTGCTGTTGACGCAGTTTACCAATACCATAGTTTGAACTAATACCGTTACTCACGAATTCAAACAACTCATTTTTTTCTTTCTTCGGTGACAGCAACGTAGAATATGTCGCTGAGATACATAACTACTACTAATAATACTATGTGGAAGATCATATTTACGCTGCTTTATGAGCTTTATTATGTTCACCATGAGCTCATTTCGGCCTTAGGCCAGCCTCGTGTGTTTAATTCAATATTGCAGCTATTACCTGATTTCAAATTAAGTCCTCTGTTTTATTTCTAAAGCTTTTTTTCTGCTTAGTTATTACCAGCTGTATTATTTAATATTCGTAGTTCTAATCTGATGGCAGTATTATTACAACTTGTAATTCACTTAACTACTGCCACCAGATAAGAAGAATTACGAAAATAGAATAATAAAGCAATCAATAAATAAGCAAACAAAACAGCTTTAGAAATAAACAAGTGTGCAACCTTACTGTAAACCGTAGGTAAGTGCGGCGCTTACTTTAGTACTTGTAAAATGTAGGGAATTTTGAAGATGTGATACATAGCATGGCACCGGCGTCCACACGATATATCTCGAAACGATGTATCGAAGCCGTTCATATAAAAACGGTTTGTAGCGAACAAACGAATTTTTACGAATATGTCATGATTTTGGGATGTGGTTAGGCAGGAACCTAAGAGCAGACCTTAAATTGTTTCGAGTAAACATAATTAACACAATGTCATCGGGATAATATCTTAATACTTATATATTGTAGATAATAATCTGTGGTTATTCTCGTAAATTACAGATCACAGGTTTCAGCCCAAAAACTCGCACCTTCAGCGATCACTTGCGAAAAAAGAAAACCTCTCTGTTGATCTGTACCTCTCAATCAGAGTGAAGCTACAGATCACTTTTTAAACACAAAATCTTTAACATAATACAATTCGCATGTTCATATATGAAGTTTACGTACCTTGCTTAAAGCGTATGTTGTTCTTCGTCCTCGTCATCCTCCTCCAATTCTGTCCCTGTGTACGGCACAGCTTGCACTAGACATTATACAGCACTACATTTCACATAGGAACTGCTGCTTCACACACTAATCACTATTCGAATCAACCGCTGCTTCCCGTCCCGACATTCACTTGTTCGATACTATCGCTTCGATGTGAACCGCTTCGATATATTACATCGCTTGGACGCCTCCGCCGTGCTACGTATCACATCTTTAAAATTATCCACAAACTTACAACATATGGGTTACATTACAATTAATTTATGCTCTGCAGTTTCCCAGAACTATTAATATGGTTTACAGTGATTTCACTGTAGGATGTTTACTGCGAACTATATCCATTGACAAAAACGAGGAACGTATCGTCATTCGTTTAGTGCACCCTACAGATCACTCATAATAGCAATAGTGGACAAAGTTAGCTTGAATCTCTTCGAAAATCATCTAGCAACCCATGAGGAAAATCTATCCCATAAAGTCCAAAGGGAAATTCGCGACAATCTACTTAGAAAATTGCAGTAGTCGGAATCTGCGATATATATACTTCAAAGGCGTCATTGTGTGTGTTTGTGTGTGTGTGTTTTGTCGTTAGTTTAAGTAGTTTGTAAGTCTTTGATTTTTTAAATACCCAACAATGCTACATACAAAGTAAAACAACAAGGAAATAGCTGTAATTTGCGGTACAGTAAAAAATATCCTCATTCATACGCTTTATAGCGATTTACAGTTCGATGTAAAAGAAGAAGTAAGTATTCCCACTGCGGGCGCACGAGAAATACCTACTAGTATCGTTACTTATTGCCAATGAAGCTACCTAATTTATTGCCGACGTATCATTCCAAATAACAAGATTGGAGTGAGCGCATTACTTTCTGTTGTTATACACTGTAAAGCTACAATTTTTGAAATACATACAGAAATGCAATGTCACAACCAGAAAAAGAAAGAGCTTCCTATTTTAAATAACTACAGATAAATCATTGACATAAAAAAAGGGGCAGAGGAAAGAGCAGCAGCTTTCAGTTACGAACGTGGTTTCAACTAAAAACTCGATGCATTTGGAACCTGAGATCCAAGTTCTTAACATATTAGGCCTTCGTATTTTGCATTACCTTTTCGTGGAGCTCCAACTGTTCGTATAGAATAAGGAAATATTAAAACTTAGGCAGACGTTCAGAAACGATTGCTGTATTACTCTTGCAGATGACACACAATAAATAATATTACATCTAAACTATGGACAATCCTGTTTTGTGTTCATGGAGTTTTGGTGGCTTCATATATTTGGTAGATGGCATAAAAAATTGTATATAATAACAAGCCAGAAGTTTCTGTTAAATATTTTAACATACTGGTTTCGAGCACATGTCAACGATGTTATATTACTCTTTTAAGTCTTCATACAAGTTTCACATATTTTGTATTCGCTTTACGTAGTCTAGCTTATTTTGTATTGCTATAAATGGGGTAAATCGTGCATCATAGCGGCAACATGTTTTGTTGCGAACAAACTACATCTAATTGTAATAAACTTAGAACGTGAAATATAGGATATTTAAAGATGACATTTGTTGGAAACCGGTCGGCTAAATTAATTTTTATATAAATCAAGCAACCTAGTCATATACTCAATAATGTCCTTTAACAGTTGTGGACAAAAATATATCGATTGTTTGAATTCATAAAATTTGCAGCACCGATCGTTAAATTGATTGTCAAGAATCGTCAAAATACGAGAGAGATGTTTGCATCAGTAACAGAAATGTTACCACCTTTTAATCGCCTTGAAAACTAGATTAAAATAGATGAAATAGGGACAACATTGAAAATTTAATACCCAATAACGGAAATTAGTAATACAAAAATAAACTATAATTGCGACCACGGAATAAACAGTATTGTAGTACCAATAAGTGTCGCTAGATCGCAGCACTAGAATTTTAAATCGTGATTGCCGTTTACGTATAGCTCATATTGTATATTCGTTACTGTTTTTACTTATGACCTGCACCCTAGAGCGATTACAACCTGTATCTCACACTAATTAATCCCCATAGAACAATGGCACAACGTTCGTTATAAATACAGTAGTTACTGCACATCGCCGAAAAGATTTCTGAAAATCATCACTGTAAATCGTCATTGCTACATAGCATCGTGATCGAATGTTCGAACTGTGAACGTAAATTGATCGAACAGTTCGAGTCATCTTCAAACCCAGCTCTTAAATCTACAGTACCTCCTTGGCTATAAAAAAAAATGTAATGAGGTCAAAGATATTGTACTTTCTGTACGCATATCTGTGGTCTATAATATGTCTGTGCTATAAGACCTTCGACAATATCGGTGATCTGGATCATTTATAGTTTCCACGGTCGAAGGTTAAGTTGTGATTACAGATAAGGTATGCAGTATTGGCACAGTCTGTGGTATTGGTGTTCTGTGATTAAGGTGATGACGCTCCATAGTTTTCAGAGGTAAGCTGCCTACTGTAATTAATTATAATAATCGGATTTATGTCTTTCCTGAACAAAGAAGCCTGCATAATTACTGAAAAATTTTTGATGTTGAAAACAGTTTGCTTCCTTATAGCATTTTCTAAAAACAATGCAATGACTAACGATAGATCCAGTCCGAGTGTAAAATGTGTCTCCAAAAAAAGGCTACCATGATATTTTAAAATGTCACTTGACTACTGCGAATAGATATCAATTGGTAACCGTCAAACCTTATTGCATCATATTTGTTAACAAACAAACGGTAATTTCCTAGACCTCGTGTACATCGAAGAAAACGGCGTTGCGATCGATATATATCGAATGTTCGATATAGTGTTTATGTTCAATTTAGTGTTTCTGAACCGAAGATTCGGGCGCGTAGCGCCCTCACGTACTAAAAAAAAAAAAAAAAAACCAACCTAACCAACCTTTTACTTTAAAACAGTGATCTGTAGCGTAGCATTAAGAAGGTTAGGTATAGGTTAAACAAGGAGGTTCTTTTTAGTACGTGAGGGCGCGTAGCGCCCGAATCTCCAGAAACACTAAATCATCAATGGTAGGGAATCCATTTGTTAAAACTTTATCAGGATTATAAAGGATGTGGTTAGACAGGAACCTAAGAGTACAGCATGAATAGCACAACGAAATAGCACTCAGTAAACACGACACAAGATACGATTCAAAACCAGCGCTTCTATCCGTCACATCGACCATGGCGTAAGAATCGAACATCGCAACGCCGTTTTCTTCGATGTACACGAGGTCTAGGAAATTACCAAACAAACTATATAAGGAATTTATTTCACCCTAAGATTAACATAGTTTCTGGTAATTACAAACACGGTTGCAGCAGTTAATGACGAGCACTCTACTGATTATTATGCAGTCATGTCCCCCGTAATGCTGGCGACGGCAAGCTGCATTTGGATTAACAGTGTCGGTCTCTTTATCGGACAGGACACCAATGTCAGATTTTTTGTATCGGTGTGACGCTCGTTCTTAAAACGAATACTCAACTTATTCAACAGTGCAGTTGTTACGATCTTTAATGAATAACATCTCACAGATGGGTAATTGTGAAGAACGCTTGCAAGGGCGCACGTTTCGATAAATCTCGAACGCGCGACCACACTTCGAAATATGGTGCATTTCGATATGTTCCAAGCAGGCGACAGATGTGATTTGTTGATGTGCGAAACAGTGATCATTTTAAGTGGAAGTTAGGTTAGGTGTACGTTAAACAAGAATTAGACTTCGCAATTCTATCGTCCCGAACCGGAGATTCGGGCGCTACGCGCCCTCACATACTAAAAAAAACTTCTTGTTTAACCTATACCTAACCTTTCTCTTAAAATGATCACTGTTTCGTACATCAAAAAATCAGATTCTCCCGCCTGCTTGGAACATATCAAAATGCATCATATATCGAAGTGTAGTCGCACTTCCGAGATTTAGCGAAACTGGCGTCCGTGCAAGCGTTCTTCACAATTACCACAGATGTGTTACATTCACATGCCTGCTTTCTATAGTAACGAAATATACAATCTGCGTTTCTCTCTCTCTCTCTCTCTCTCTCTCTCTCTCTCTCTCTCTCTCTCTCTCTCTCTCTCTCTCTTTTTTTTTTTTTTTTTTTTTTTTTTTTTTTTTTTTTTTTTTTAAACGAACATGCGCGGAGTCGAAACGAATTGCTGAAAATGACTGCAACAGAATTCTAATCAATGGAGGAAACGTTTTAATGTTTTAGTTGATACAAAGGCCAGTATCATGGATACCTTTTACTTCGTGCCCTGTGCTAAAAATATCGGTAGTATTCTTTGTGTATGTGTTCTGAAACTTTTCTATAAAAGAAATTCTCACACCTGAGAAAATACAATTGCTCAATCCGTGAGTGTGTTCAGCTGTCTATTGTTTACAATCCATATCAGAAACCACCAGTTCTTCTTCTCTGCTCACATGCTCTACATGTAAAAAGTCTTGAGTACCATAAGTGTCAGCTGCTGCAGCCGCCATTACTTACGCATATTCCAGTATCTGAACATACGGGTCATTCCTTCTCAAATAACTAACAAAAATGTCCAAATGTTTGTAAAGCTTATGGGACTTAACTGCGGGATCATCAGTCCCTAAACTTACAAACTAGGCCTACTTATGAACTAACTTATACTAAAGCCAGCACAAACATCCATGCCCGATGGGGGATTCGAACCCCCGACGGGGAACGGCCACGCGCATCAGAACATAGCACCTCAATACGCTCGTCCGCTCCGCCGTGGCAAAGTTAATAAGTTCGGAGCACGTATTTCATTAGTGTCTTTTAATTAAGAAAGTGCATATGCAACTGATAGAGTACTTCAAGATGAATACTTCGCTCATTAATAAAGTAAGTAGAATAATGGTTAAAGTGTACGACGCTTCTCGCCGGGCTCCAGTGGTTATGTTGGCATTAATGGTTAATGGCGGCAACTAGACCAATAAATATTTTGTCTTCACAATTTCAATTAAAAGATAAATTATTTTTTCTGAACGGACAAGGGTACATACAAGAACCTGTCAACCATAGAGCAGGTACAGTATTGATTTTGCTGTGAGTGAAACGAAAGCAATAACATTTACTCTGTAGGTCGTAAAGAAATAGTTACGCAATTCTACACGTCATTGTTCATCTGTTGCCAACATAAGCAGTGGAGCCCGGCGAGAAGCGTCGTAAACTTTTACCAGAATAATTCCTCTGTTATCGGCAGATTTCTAGTAATGAAACGTATTTGTACGTTATGATACAATTTTAAATATCGGTATTCACTCAACTCGCAAGTGGAGTAACTTCGTTGTTATCGGTAGATTTCTAGTAAAATAAAGGATTTGTAGATTATGACACATTATTAAATATTCCTATTTACACATCTCGCGAGTGACGTAACTTTTTTATTGTCGGTAGATTTCTAGTAAGAAAATGTATTTGTACGTTATGATACATTAGTAAATACCCATATTTAGACATCCCGCGCGTGAATAGCCACGTAATCGACATTCGATATATATGGATTCTGACTATACAACTTCGAGTGTAAGCTTTCTTGGAAATTATCATTTTCCAGGTTATGTACCCAGCAACACTAGTTTCAATTTGAGATTTAAAAATTTTCTGACATTTGGTTTTTGAGTTTCAAGTGCTTAAAAATACAAAAAAAGACTGTTTTTGATAGATTGAGGATCGTTTTAAAATGCTGTAACTCAAAAACCGTACAATATAGAGAGCTCAAACTTGCACCATTGTTTTCCTCAAAAAATTATTTTCAATTTGATATGTAACTTGACTATACTAACTACATTTAAAACTTATAAATTACAATTTTTTTCTAAAATTTTCAAAATACGTTCCCTCGGATTTTTTTGTAAAAACTATACGTGTTGTCCAGTCTAGCTGACTACATGCATGCAAAATTTCAAAATGGGATCTCAATAGGTTTTTGTATAAAATAATATTTTACTACCAGAATACACACTAGTGAGGCGAAAAGCAAACTATTGCTAGGCTAGGAATACTAAGGTAGGCTTACAAAATTCTAACAGACTTTAATTATTAAGTTAGCCTTTTTATGTAACATTACCCTCTTATTTTTTGTTAATTCATTAAACTATATAGTGTTGTTTCAATTTAATTTTCATGGTTCTTTTAACTATGCATCAGAAGGAACACAATAAGTAATATACATGTTAAAAGATAAGTTTTGAATAAATCCACTCATCTTCGTCCTTAGTTTTAAATGACAGAGATTATCTTTTTCTTGGTTTCCAGTGTTATTTGTAATCATTTACAACGATCTGCTTATATTAGAAACTGGCAAAAGTAATTTCACTCGAGAAAAAGAAAACTTGGTGGTTTTGAGGAAAACAATGGTGCAAGTTTGAGCTCTAGGTTATGCAGTTTTTGATCTACAGCATTTTGAAACAATCATCAGTCGATCAAAAACCTTGAAACTCAAAAACCAAAAGCCAGATTAATTTGAAATTTCAAATATAAATTAGTGTTAGTGAATACCTAAACTGAAAAAAAAATCATCAAAATCTGAGAGGTCAAGGTTCAAATCGTATTGTAGAATTGGTTGATTTCACATGGGATGATCGATCGTATTCAACAGACGATCAGTTTTGGGGGAAAAAAATACTAAGTGGTAAAGAATAAGGGGGGAATTGACTTATGTGTACCCGGGATATCAGCCTGAGCGTCATCTTAAATACAGATCTCCGGAAGCGCATTGGCGTATTTTAGTTAAATCATTGTATTTTTATTTACGTTAAATATTCTCGGTCTTGATCCATCATAAAACTGTACTAACGATATTCAGATAACTAGGGCACTGATCCCCAGAAAACAGTGAGTCGAAATAGGCCTTGCAGCCCGTCGTTGCTGTGTATTCGAGAGTACGCATTTTGGCTTCACACATCTACTATTTACAGATTCTGTGTAGATCAGGTAACAGATTAGGTGCTTAGTTCAGATGTATCAAAATTAGTAAAGATCGAAAGTGCAAAACTTAAATGTCTCTCGATGAAAGTGCACAGCGAAGGTGCAGTGAGCTGATTTCGACATTGTTGGTTGTCCAGTAGAAATATCCTTTAACTAAACATTTGATTTATCCATCTGAAGAAGGGGCGAAACATCTGGTTGTACTGTGTGGTAAAAATTGGCCAAACAGATAGAAACAAACTGTACTTACGTGTCATGGGGCGGTGATGTTGGCAGCGGTCGCACGGCATGCTGGGAGGAAGCAACGTGACTCGGTTGTTTGTTAATGTGCACAAAGTGAGACAGCTGTGTTCCGACGAAAAATTTAATGAAATATTTAATTTTCAGCACGCAGCACTTACAAGTGATCAGTGGGTAATACGATTAGTAGGTCTACTTTTTAATTATATCGTGAGGCTCGTTATATGGAAGCGTGAAAGTAAATGGATCAATTTGTATTGTAAAAAATAATTACACGTTCTTAACGATAGAGAAATCTCCATTGCAAATGCTCAATGTTCCAAATGATTATTGTCTTTAAATCATGGGGGTCAGTAGGTGGCTCGGAGAACGTAAATGGATCACATTGTATTGTAAAATGTAGTGAACTGATGATACATTCGTAACAAAACTTCTCTGCTATTAAACCACGGGACATACACCATTCAATAATATCCCCTCACTCAAGTCCAGCCATGTAATCGAATCGCCTGCCATAGTGACACGCAGGTTTAACACACACTTCACGCAACAAACTGGACACTCTCATCAAATATGGCGGTATAAGCCTCTCATTGGTTACATCAAAGTGGCACGTGAAATATAGTGCGTTGCCAACGTATGGGCGCTACGATGTACCAGCATTTGCCCTTAACTGCTTGGTCTACTTTATCCATACGGTGTTTTTATTTATATTCTAATATGACTATGCCTTTCCTTAGTTCAAGGTCCGTGTTCTATATTGTCATGAGACATAAAATTTGACTTTAAACATTTCGCGTTATTTATAATTATTGATCAATTTTTCAATTATGTGGTAATTTTCTTATTAACAGGAATGTTACGTTGAAGGTTGAGCACAGAACTCAGGTGTTACATATGCGGTAGCTATAATACCCAGGCTATACTCAGTATTTGCCAGTGGGAGCATTTTGTGACTTGCAAGTTGCAACAGGCTTTCATTCAAACCTTTTAGAAACACTCTTTTACAAGCTTCACATTATTAAAAAAATTAGTCCATTTGTAAAGTACTCGATAGTTACGAAGTTCAAGGATTTCGGACATCGTTTTACACTTGCTGGCGTATTTCCTAAGGGACCATTTGCGTATTATGCAAGACGTTGTCAGCTCTCGGGCAGTTCCAGCAAGGACAACAGCTGCACACAGAATGAGTGGTGCGAAAACGAGCGAGATCAGCAGAAGGAGAAAGAGGTGGAGGTAGGGGTAATAGCTCTAATGGGGCAAAGCGAGGACGTCTCTCCCAGCTGGCGAATCTGCGGGTTGTGAGCACAGGGCATATACTCTGTGGTCGTAGTAGGTTTCCTCAGGAGTCCCACACGGGTTTCTATAGAGCCGGCCTCGGGGAATTATGACGCAGCTGATTCTTACGTAAGCAGCCAAAGAGCGTGCCCCGGGAAGACCCACGCGCAGGCTTCGCCTACCGATTATCGCATTTTTCTCCAACTTCGCTCCGTTGCGGAGGTTAAGGTCGACTCGGCAACTCACAGAGCGAAGCTCAGTAGACTGGTAATTACCTAAGTCACTGCTCTTCTACAGTATGATCACGTCCAAACATACTATTCAAGGCTGCAGTGTAGAGACTTCAATTGTACAACGGATGACATATTTATGGGTCATTGTCTAAGGTTTTGTTCTGTTTTCATTGGTCAACGCCCGTGTAAAATTCAAACAGAAGTTGTGGTTTATGGAACTAGACAATTCATTAATTCAAATTTGTATGTAATTTTCATATCAGTTTCGTTTAGATGTGTGTATGTATGGGCGAAATTCTCCTGAATGAACAGTAGAAGGAAATGTTCCACAACGTTTTGTCATACCGGACTTGGAAAGAATTTATTGAAATGAACGACAGCACCCAATAATCAGGCTAGTTATTTGACTGTTGTTCATTTGGGTATGTTAATGACAAAATGATAGAGTCAATCCAGTGCCACGGCGCCTAGTATGACTACACACAATTCTCTCTGTTTGAAAATAATTCGTTACTTTATTTGTATATGATTCAGACTCCAGTGTACTAGAATGATTATGCAGTAATGAGACGGCTGTATAGGTTATTCGTATAGTCTCCGTGTTCCTCTTTTGTAGGCTCGGAAAAAATAATGGCCGTGTTTTGATACGGTATTTCTGCTGTACAGCTAAAGAAAAACGTTCTCTTCAGTTTGCGTTTTCTTGCAGTATTGTATTATTTCAGTGGTTATGCCATGCCTGATGTAAGTGTACACATCTATACTGTTGGAAAAGTTTACCTCTCTCTCTCTCTCTCTCTCTCTCTCTCTCTCTCTCTCTCTCTCTCTCTCTGTGTGTGTGTGTGTGTGTGTGTGTGTGTGTGCGTGCGGGGTGGCGAGAAATTCCACTGACAGGACCGAAGCAAAGTTAATAGTGCATAAATATAGCCTTTTGCCGAAGTTCAAATTCATAAAAGCGTGCTTTTCATCCTGATGTAATGACGGGCGAGGGCAACGGTATGTGCACAATGAACCGGGTATTCTCAGAGGTGCTGAAGTTCCAGTACAAAGATCTAAACTTACTGAATTTAGACTGATAGTTGCTAATGAAGTATCTGGCAACCACATGGAGCGAGCTGTAGCCTTTTACGCTTTACTAGCAAAATTTTGTAATGCCTTCTCTTGCTCAAGAGTGTTATGCTCTGATTAATGTACCATGTATCGCAGTTACAAAAGTTGAAAAGGTACAACCCCGATGCTGTTACTGGACCGGGATGTCAACAAATTACCTGTTCAGACTGTGCTTTTTTTAAAAGGTTGCGTGAATAGAAACTCTTTTTTTAGACATGTGTAATATTCCAGTTCGAAGATAAGGAAATAATGGATAATTTGTGGTTTCAGCAGAACAGAGCTGCAGTACATTTTTCTGTTTGGTTAGACGTGCCGTGTTCCTCCGGTTAAAAAGTAGCATCACTACTACCCTACTGAAATAGCTAAGACGGAGCCAGACAACTCTTTTTGGGGAAAAATCAAGTCGCATGTGTCTCCACGTCGGAGGTAATCTAATAAAGAATTGCGCACAAGTATTGAAACCTTCGAAGTATAACGTCTAGGGTGACCTGCTAGATATCAAGCACATGGATACGCATACATTTGTGGAAAATGGATGATGTTTCGTTAGATCATGGATTCTTATATAAGGGGCTGCGAAAAGTTTTCATTCAAGGGCGTTGCTGCACCGAATATGCCACGTACCGAGACTCCGGCGCGGGTATATAAAACACAGATATGTAGCCAAGTTATTACTGCAACATTCGTGCCTTCCCGAAGTGCGCGCGGGAAATAAACTGAGCTATGGCAACGTTATTATCAAATACATGGAATCGGCGAAAGCAGATGCTGCCACTAAAAACTAGTGAAGAGAACGTCCAGGAAGCTGTAGTCTAATCCAGCGTTCTAGCGTTAAGTTCAAGACCCAGCCAGCCATCTTGTGGTGGAAAGGTGATGTTCACCCTGTTCGTTGATTATCGCCACACACAATATTGGAAAAGTCCGACGCGAAATTCAGGCGAAACGTCCGAGGCAACTGCGACACAAGGTGCTGCTTTTTCTTGATAAAGCACGCCCCCGCATCGCAGAAGCCGTAACCCAGAAGTTACTCCAACTAAATTGGGAAGTTTTTATCGAAAAATATTCGCAATAGCAAATAAATTGGGAGGCATTAGAGTATTCCCCCACGTACCATTACCACATCTTCGGTCCCTTACAACGGTTAACTATTCCTTTCGGACGTTGTTGCGCAGCAGGACTGCTTCGAGTAGCAGGACACAGCGTTCTACCAAGCATGTGCTTAGAAAAAAAGCTCAAATACTAGCAAATCTATGGGACTTACCTACTGAGATTATCATTCTCTAGGGTTACAAACTACTTAAATTAACCTAAGGACAATACATAAACACACCCATACCAGAGGGAGGACTCGACCCTCCGACGAGGAGCATTCGCGCGCTCCGCAGCAAGGCGCCTTAGAGCGCTCGGCCATTGTACCGCGGTCCAAACATGTGTCTTCGACCTGCTGAATACCTGAATGCTCACAGTGATTTAGCCTAGCAGATTCAGTATTGTACGACCTTCGAATGGAAACTTTTCGATCGCCCATTAGATGTAAACCTACTGAGGTGGCGCCGTGGCGCACTGGACTCATTCTGGAGGACGCGTGTCTCAAATCCACCTCCGGCCGCTCAGATTTAGATTTTCCGTCATCTTCCTCAATCACTCAAAGCAAATCCTGGGATGGCACTTTCGAAAAGGCACGGCCAATTTCCTTCCCCATCCTTAACGAAAAATCCGAGCGTGAGCTCCTTGTCAGTAGATCGCGCTGTAGACGGGACGTTAAACCTTAAGCTTTTTCCTTATATGTTAATACTGCAACATATAATACACCGTTTTGTCCTAGCGTGCAGCTCGTTGTTGCTGCAACTCGACAAGAACAGGAAATTGTGTCATTAAGGACAGTATCCGCCATTACTGCGCTCAATACAGTTTTCGAGTAATGCGTAGAAGTTGAGTGTGCGCATAATGACAAATGGGCGAGGCGCACGTGTGGACCGGGAACACGCCCCCACCGCGTAACAACAAACCTCGACGAACCGGTTCCTACGCACTAATCCAAGGACCGCGCTCCAGCCGCCTTGCTGCGTGCCCGTACACCAGAACCTCCACTCCAGTCGCAGACTCATAGAATCAAAGTATACGTTTAGGTCTCTGTTTACTCCTCACCGTCATTCACGTTTCGTCCTTCACATCATCAATGCAAAGTTATTGTCTCGGAGTTTGCCATGCCACGCCGATGGTTATCCACTTAGCCTTACCTCACCGTGTTTGTTGACACTCTATGACTGTTTGTTGACACACACTGACTATGTCAGTGGATGAGTTTCGTCGCCCTGTTTTATAGAGAATATCCTGTTATCCTAACACGTTAAAAATAAGGACTGCGGTGTAAAGAAGCTATTAACGATAAACACCTTGGGGATGTAGATGATGAACAAAGGATAGCAGCCCATGTTGGAATCTATAACCGGCAACGAAACCGAAACTGTAAAGTTGTAGTTGCTGAAACCATCCACTAGCGCACCTCTTCAGTTGCAAACGTCAATTCGTGCGATCTACAACGCTGTCGAAACAGGCTCTGAATACTGTCAGGCAAATTCCGCAAACGCCCCATCGGCTTGAAAATGTACGTTTTCTGCGAAACTGGAAGGCTAGTGCCGGGGAACTTTAGTTGCTGTGTGGCTGGCGTTTCTGTGAATCCCGTCCCCTTTGTCAGTGTTGTGGTACAGTAGTGGTGAAGGCAGCCCGTCGCCATTTCACTTCCATTAAAATAACTTTGTTATTGACGTGTCGAGTGGTAGGAGCCAGTCGTAGTTCTTTCTCACTCACTGTGATGCCTGATCGTTTTTGTACAGGCTGGCGTCACTGCGCTCCGCCATTGCATTCTGTCGAAGTTATTTTATTTCACGTATACTATCATTGGTATCAACTCATACGTTCTTATTTCTTCCATTTCTAATGTTTTCATTCTCTGGCGAAAAGGCTTTAATGGTATTACTTCCTGTCGTTTAGTCATTACTGCTTTTGCCACCATTCACTGATATCAATTCTGACTCCACCTCGCCTTTTCTAGTTGTACGGAAAGAGAATTGTCAGTCAATTCTGTAAATGTTCGCATGATTTGGGTGATTGGTTCTGAATTAGCTATGATATGTACAAATTTTTGTAAACCTATTACGCCAAACTGCTATGGTCATCAGTCCCTATACTTTCTAACTACTTAAACTTACACTAAGGACAACACATACACCTATGCCCGAGGGACGGTTCGAACCTCCGTAGCATGACGCCTTAGACCAAGCGGTCATTCGGCACGGCTAGCTATGAGAAACATATTGCACATTAACTGTTCCGGGCCGCGGTGGAGTAGCCGAGCGGTCTAAAGCGTTTCGCTGCGGAGCGCGCGGTTGCTCGCCGTGGAGGTTCGAGTCCTCCCTGGGGCATGGGTGTGTGTGTGTGTGTGTGTGTGTGTGTGTGTGTGTGTGTGTGTGTGTGTGTGTGTCCTTAGGTTAGTTTACCTAGGTTTAAGTAGTTTGTAAGCTACGGACTAATGATCACGCAGTTTGGTCCGATAGATTTACAAACATTTGAACATTTTTGAACTTTTTTGGCTCAACTAAGTGTAATTTTCTGTGTTTTAACAGATTCGTCTTGGGATATTGTATCACAGTGCCGCAAACATTCTGGCAGAATCTTTCTTGGTATTTTATTTCCTGCAAAGTTATTTACATGTATCCTCTTTAGAGTTGATAAAACTCCAAGACGTAATTTTTCCTTCGCTTCTCGAAATTTTAGCCGTACAGATCTCAATATGTATATGTCTTCTGATTTTTCCTCTCTCTTGATTCGTTATAGTCTTACTATCTTCAATTTCTTTCACATATTTTTGGAAATATTTTTGTTTCACTTTGTGGGATTAACAACACTTATTTAAATTTATATGTAAAAAACAGTCTGAAGTGCAATGAATTTTCTATTTAGTCAACTAGTTTCGGTCCTTATTTTGGACCATCTTCAGGACTGTAACTCTGAAATGTACCATAGTTACATTTAGAGGACTTTCAAACAATATACATTAGTTCCAACATTAATCTAAAAAGATGTATTACCCATTGATATCGTGGAGCTGGGCAGGTGCTTCGGAGTCTTCAAAAGCGACACTGCTGGCTGTAGCGAGGTTTACTACTCTTAAATAGTTACGACTCCGCTCCTTTCCCAGCTCCACCCATCTTTGGTGGCCAATGAAAAGACTACATACATAAATTTAGCCAAAAATATAGGATTATAATTAACTGTACATATATATTCTATAAGTGGCTCTATAGTGTTGTATGTAAATTTACTGGCATAAAAAGATTAAGTTTAAAACTTATTTAAAGGTACATCAAAACAATTCAAGATAGCTAGCTTTGCAAAAACTATTATGTTCTTTTCCCATTTCTCTTTTAACTCGTGTTAATGTTGTCAGTATATTGTTTGAAAGTCTTCTAAATGTAACTATGATAAATTTCAGAGTTACAATCCTGAAGATGGTCCAAAATAAAGACCGAAACTAGTTGACTAAATAAATAATTCATTGCACTTTAGACTGTTTTTATATATAAATTCAATTTCTTTGTTGGTAAAGGATATCTCGAGCGCAATCCTAAACAGCAATTTGAGGACTGATCTGAATAAGAGTATATAAACCCAAAATTTGATTATGAGAACTGTAACAGTGATGTAGATATGAAGAACATCGGTAGCAATCTACAGTAACGGAGGAGTGTACCAAAACAACCTAAAGGGTGGTGCTGACCAAATCAAAGTAGTAGACTTACTTTATGGAACCAATTAAAAAGAGCGAACAATTTTCAAACAAGGTAGGAAGGTTAAAGCTTAACCTCCCGTCGAATTCGTGGTCATTAGAAGCGGAGCACTCGCTCGGATAGCTTTGATAGGGATAGGAAAGGAATTCGGTCTTGCCCTTAGAAAGGAACGAAACACCGAAATCAGGATGGCCAGAGCGTGTTTGAATCACTGTTTTCCGAATGCGTGTCTACTGTGTTATCACCACGCCACCTCGGTCGGTAAAATTTCAAACACTATTCCCACAGGCAGGAATAACTGACAGAAACAAAGGTCAGATTTGTGTAGTAGATACTTGAAAATGTAAGGGGGAGAAGCACGCGCAGACGACAAACCCGGAAGTCTTCAGAGTATCAACAGCGCAGGTTACCTGGTCGTCCTTGGACTCATTACGAAAATATGAAACAAGTAACATGACATACTATTAGCTCGGTCAGCGTGTAAACAAGGTTTGACTTCACGTCTTATCTTCTGTAGCTAACCAACATATCCTATTAAGATTTCTGAGTTATGGATAGCGAAAAACCTATCCGGGAACCAATGTCAAAGAGAATATACACCAGAGTTTTGGACTGGACTCCAAATATTCACGGACGATGTAGCGTACTAATACCGTAAATAGCTTTTGCGAAGTGACAGCCGGCAGACAAGAAGCGAGCGCATGTTGAGCGCTGACAACAACGTCTGACCAGCCTCACACGCTGTAAACAACGACGCAGATGCTGCGCGTCCTTGGCGCCAGCGACGTCACGCGCCAGTTTGCCGCGCTGCGTGGCGCTGGCGTCGCCGGCCGCCCGGCGCGGGACAGTCGACCGCCGATGGTCGATACCCCGGCACGCTGCACGCTTCCGGGCCCGCCACGAACAATGACCCGTCCCGCGCGAGCTGTCACCGCTTTGTCTACGCCAGCTGCGGCCGCGGCCGCCACAAGTAAACTCGCCGTCTTCAGTGCCGATTATTGCCCACTACATCTACGTGGCGATTCGAAAAGAGCGTGCAAAGAATTTACACGATACAGAGAATGCTCCACTGAACAATTCGAGGTAGAGGACTTGGGGTCGGAGTAGCCGGCTTGAGGAGATATGAAAGTAAACTTGTCTACCGCTTTGTCTCACCTTACTGTTTTCCACCTTATTTAAGACCAACATGGGTACAAGTTTACAGGCACTGAGCTGTTTATTCGCACGCTCTTTCTTATTTCTACTAGAAAACTAGTACGACTAGCCTGATTAAAAGGAAATCATGAAGCAGGTTTTGTCTACTTTGTGGCTGTGCTGTATTTACATTTCGCTATGACAAAATCAATGACAGGCCCAGTCGTCACTCAGGGCTATTCAGTGAAGTATAGTCCAATTCGAAGGAAAAAAGATTCGAGTTTAATGGCTGTCGAGATGGTTGTAATTAAGAGACCGAGCATTAGCTTGGATTGTCTTGTTAAGTAAGGAAATCGGCCGTGCCTTTCGAAAGTAACCATCCCGTCATTCGCCTGGAGTTGTTTAGGGAAATGAAGAAACCTTAAATTAAGATGTGGCTTAAGGATCGGCCTCGAGCAAAACACTGGTCTTTGTGTTTTTATACCCATACATGTTTCGCTACAGTTTTAGCATCTTCATTGGGTCCTTCTTATTGCTTTAAAATTAAACAGACATATTTTAAAGCTTTTACGAGTTATATTCTCTCCCACCTTCAGATATTCTGTTTTACCTGCGTTGATGACAAGACCCCATTTTTCATATTCTCCTTTTAATTTGCGGAACATGTAATTAGCATCTTCCTCATTCACAGCAATTAAAGTTTGGTCGTCAGCAAAAAATAAAATGAATAAGTTCTCATCGTTTATGGGGATACTCATTCCTCCGCATTTCCTTTGCCAGGATTTAAGTGCATCCTCTAGGTAGATCTTAAACAATGTAGGTGAGAGTGTGCATCCCTGACGTAGCCCCTTTGTCCCCTCAGAATCCTAAGATAGCTGATTTCTCATTTACCGTTGCCGTATAGCCTTTGTAAAAGTGACTGACAGCTTTCACATAACTCGGTGACACGCCGTTATTGATTTCCTAATTGTTGGGCCTGCAGCATCATATATGTCGTAGAAAGACATTGCAGTAAAGTTCCGGATTGCTGCTTATATTTTGTTTAATAGCGCTACAGCTGTTTCGACAGTTTGTCATTCTCAAGCGCGTCTACGATGTTTGGGCGTTATATACTGACATCTGGCGTAACTGTTGCATAAACTATATGGAAATATACACGTACTTAGTTGTTGTATACGGTTTTAGCTGTCAGGTATTATGCAGCTTTTAGCGCTAAAACGTTGAATTAAAGAAAACGTTTATATTTTTCGTCATTAACAACAGCTTTGACAAAGATGCTTACACACACACACACACACACACACACACACACACACACACAGAGAGAGAGAGAGAGAGAGAGAGAGAGAGAGAGAGAGAGAGAGAGAGAGAGAGAGAGAGAGAGAGAGAGAGAGATTATATACAACATCTTTGGCAAAGCTGTTGTTAATTACGAAAAATATAAAAGTTTTCTTTAATTTAACGTTTTAAAGTAAAAAGCTGCATAATACCTGACAGCTAAAAACCGTACTCAACAATTAAAGAAGTGTATGTTTCCATATAGTTTATGCAACAGTTACGCCAGATGTCAGCATATAACGTCCAAACATCGTAGACGCGCTTAAGAATGACAGACTGTCGAAACAGCTGTAGCACAATTAAATAAAATATAAACAGCAATCCGGAACTTTATTGCAACGCCATTATTGATCAGACTTGTCCACAACGTGGAACTGTGACATAAGCCTTTTGCAGGTCTACAAAGAGAAGGTGGGTGACAAGGCCTCTTTCTGTCCTTTTCTCCAAGAGGTTTTTGAGTGCAAGTACTCCGTCAGTACAGGAGCAATCAGATCTGAACCTATTTTGTTCTTCAGATTCAGTTATTTCTGCGTCTACCCCCCCCCTCGCTCTCTTTATTATTATTATTATTATTTTAGCGTTGTATTAAAGCGATATAATCGAATCGGTCAATCCATTTCTGAGCTTTAGCGAGACTAACACACAGCAAATGATTATGTGTATATATAAATTGGTGCCAACGTGTAGAGCAGCTCGTAATGAGGAGCGTAAAAGTGTCGATGCTCGTCAAACGGAAATGTCAGTGTCGACATGAAGATGATCCACGGAGCTGTAAGCGAGGGCTGCAGGGAGGGAGCGGCTGCCGGGTGTCGCAATGCTAGCGGCGCAGTGAGGCAAGTAGGCCGCGCCGCCTCCTGCTGCACCATTTTGACACACGGCTCCATTCACACAGGCATTGGCCGGCCCTTCCCGTCGGAGCTTAGAGTCCTCCCTCGGGCAAATATTTGAACAGGCAGCAGAAATTTAATGTCACCCACCAAGGTTAATGTTTTGATTTCCGCGGGTATGACAGTTGCAGGTCATGGGCTGTTATCTTGAGATTGTATCTCGGTCGGAGGCGACCTGGCGATAATTAATGGAGAACTGGCGCAACAGCTTTGGCGAGTACGTCACAATATCCTCCTTGACCGACTTGCAAACATGGCAGCCATCTAAGTAGGTTGCCATGACGGCGACAGGCGCCAGCTGTCCGCTAGCTTTGACTGTGGCGTCTTCATTGCTTTAATGTCTATTTTATGTTGGTTGCAAGCAAGCTGTTAGACACCAAACTTAACGCAAATTGATTAGTATTTCGCTTTATGATTAATTTATCTGTAAATATTTTTATCTACCGAGATATTTAGATGAAGCAGTTAGAGCAAACAGACTGAGATGGTGGGGTCATGTTACACGCATGGGAGAAGCAAGGTTACCTAAGAGACTCATGAGCTCGTCAGTGGAGGGTAAGAGGAGTCGAGGTAGACCAAGAAGAAAGTACTTAGATTCGGTGTAGAATGATTTTGAAGTGAAAGGCGTAACATCAGATGAGGCATCAATGTTAACATTGGATAGGGGATCATGGAGGAATTTTATTAGAGGTACTGTGCTCCAGACTGAATGCTGAAAGGCATAATCAGTCTCTAATGATGATGATGATGATGAGATATTTAAATTACTACGGCTTTTTTAGTGTTTTTGTAAGCATTTATTTCTTGATTGCATCGTAGAGGCTACTAACAAAATCATTCCAGTGGTAGGTGATCTAAAAATGGCAGCCTATTTTTACTGTGCCAGCACTTCGTTTTGGCCTCTGTTACGCAACATTCATATGATAACGAAGATTAAATAGGGCTGCCTCGCCCTTTGACTCGAGAGTATCTGTCGAATATTTTTTTCGAATATATTTATGGTGTATTGACCATTGTCTATGTAGTAAGTGTGCAGCCTCCCTATCCTTGAGAAAGTACAATTTTTTACGTGATATTCTTTTAAAGTTCAGTTGTAATCTATTGGTAAATCGGCATATGTCTCGAATCTCTTGCTAAACCCACAGCGATCTCCAGCTTAACATCCTGCATCGGGATAAAGATTCGTGCTCCGAAATCGACACATGTATCCGGCTGAGGTATAAGTTAATAAACCCGCGGAATTAAAAATCACGAAGTGACACGTTCCGCATCGAGGAAGACAAAAAATGTGTTTCACTTACGTGCAATTTGCTTTCATTAGTTTTATTTATAACTTACAGACTTGACGATGCCAACAGACTTGCCGAAACTTGAATTTTTAATAATAAATAAATATCTTGGCTCCTGTGTTTGCATTGATTTCCAGTTCAAAATATTAAGGAGAGTCTATGACGTGAAGAATAGCAAGGAGATACAGTTTACGAATATAGTCGTTACTGAAAATAATCTTACACGAATTAAATTCATCGTCTTTGATGATGATGTTCAATCAGAAACAACGCAACTGCAGACGAAATTAACGATATGTTTTGCTGAAGAGATTATTTTTGCCTCATTTATGCATTGATCACTCTCTGAATAAAACGCAACTAGGCAGTTTCTGTCCCAGTTTAGCTCAATCCAACGGGTAACCTTGAGAGATGTGCACCTGTCGAAGTACGTTAGGAAGATACGTTGTGGCCACATCCGCTTGCACACCTTTACCACCACAAAAGTGGATCGTAATAAAAGACAGGCGGTTCTGCAAGACGCGCGTGCAGGTCGTCAGAGGTGTGGTCGGCTGTGTGAGAGTAGGGCAGCGCCATGTATGAGGTGGGAGCAAGGTGAAGGCCCGGAATAGCCGCCCGCCGCTGAGTCACCAGCTGCCCAAAAGCCACTTAACTCTCCTGTCTCAACTACATCCTCCCTGCTTCATCTAACACTAATATTTGGCATTTCTGTGTTGCTACAAATCTTAATGTACATAAAAATTGAGGTGCAGTCTCCCATTGTGCACTACGGTGGTAGAGGGGGTGGAAGATATGGGAGTTGAAAGTTAACGACTTATATAAAATTCTACGTGTGGGTGTCAATATTTTGCTCTTCAGTAAAAACTACACAATGGAGACGATCTTTCTGTGTTGTTGTAGTACAAAGTCTCCTGTTGCACACCACAGCAGTTCCGTGTCGATAGCTATAACATGGTGGAAGATGTAGTGGCTGAAAGTCGTCAGCTTATATAAAATGCGGACTGAAAACCAGCGATGACTTAATACTCTAATAGCAAATAAGTTACATACAGCGAAACGTGATGCACATTCATCAGTTGTTCTTCTGCAACAAGCGTAAGAATAAAAAAAGTGCACATTGCAGTTGGAAAAGTAAAACTACCAAGAAAGATGCCAATGCGTAAGAAAGAAATTTCCCGTTCTCTATCAGTTTCTAAAAAAACAGAAAACGGCGCTGAAAAGTGAACCTACAGACGATAGAAACTTAAAATTTGTACACGTTGTTTATCTTACACTGTAGGCATCAGCGATTTGTCGATATTCCCATCCCTAAGGGGGTCAAAGAGGGGCTGAGCGGTTTTTTGAAAATACGTTGCTATTAAGGCAGTTTTGAAGCAAGAAATACAGAACTTCGAATTTAGGTTTTTGATTGGAATTTTAAAAACGTGCGTTTCGAATTTTTGAAAATTCAACCATTAAGCGGGTGCAATAAGGGAAAATCTTTTAAGTGTGCTACTAAGACTAGATCGATGCTAGAAATGCAAAAATTTGGATTTGGAATCATGGTTAGGATTTTAAACAAATTCAGGATGTTTTGAATTCTGCTTTCAATGGTACAATAGGAGGTGGCAAGTTGTTTTAAAATACTTGATTAGGAAAGCATTTTTAAAGCTAAATCTATGAAAATTTATATTTAGAAGTAGAAACAACGAATGCAGACCATCCAGTCTACGCGTGCGAAGCAACCGGAATTAAGCTAGTTGTATTATAAAAATACTAGCTGCTAAACCCGGTATTCCACGGCTATATATGCATTTTTCCAGTTTCCTATTAGAAACGAAAATAAAAGTCCGGAAAAGATTTCGTCTTCATGTATTCATGAAAACAGCTTAGAAATTGTGCAACAGTAAAACAAAGAAATATGCATCATGTAAAAAATTACATGTACAGTATCCAAAGAAAGGAAAATAGTAATAAAATACAAATGATGTATAACATTAATTTAATTCAAATCTTGACGATAAACAATATTTCTTGTTAATTTTCCAGGAGTTAGTATGAATAAATTCTTTGGTTAGTCCACCCTTGAGCAGTCGAAATAGAGTTGTCCATGTGAAAAACGATTTCAAATCCACTCCGCGGTATTTAACATATTGTTCCTGTGATTTTGTTAATTGTAATAGAAAACGTTAGTCTCACTGAAAACTGTAGTCTCTTAAACGGTAGATTTGTCGGAATAAGGGGTATTCGAGAGAAGGTTTTTCTGACTCATTGTTCATGACGTCATTTCTTCCGAAATCTGAAGTATGTGCCGTAGGTAGTTTTTAACCCCACAGCGATTGTTGTCTGATAGTAAGCAATATGTGTACCTAGATTAGTTGAAATCGGGCCATTATTTTAGGAGATGTGGAAAAATAGCGCATGATGTAGCAGTTATTCGTATATTTCGTTGTTTATGACGTCGTATCTCCTGAAATATGAGTTTTACTATGATCTAAATTCTAAGGTACTTTCGGTGGTATATGAGCTTAATGTCTGGAAACTATGGGGTGAATGGTGTAAGCAGTAAAGACGTAATAAATCGAAACCTCATGTGTGATGATGCGGTTTTTCCGTGAACCAAATCGTTTATGACTTTCTATCTCATGAACTGTATTTCGAGCTGTGATATAGTATCGAAGTAACATTCAGTGGTATGTATGTGTACTGTCTGTGAATTGGCTCGCGAATACAATTTACAGAGTTGAAGTAATAACTCGTAACGTCATGCCAAATGCCGAAGGTATACATCATGAACATCGAAAAAAGTAGTAAGCGAAAACCGTTTGCCGGCCGCGGAGGCCGAGGGGACTAAGGCGCTTCAGTCACGGTCTGCACGGCCACTACGGTTGGGGGTTCGAATCCCCCCTCGGGCATGGATATTTGTGCCGTCCTAGTTCGTAAGTAGTTCATAAGTAGTTTGTACGTTTAGGGACTGATGACCCCGTAGTCCCATAGACTATACAAACATTTGAACATTTTGAAAACCGTTTTTCCTTTCATCATTTTGTTGGGGTTGTCAGCAGGAAAAAGTTTCGTAAAGATATGAAATTATGTTCAAAGTTTATTGCAAGTCGCTATGTGCCTTATTGTCAAATAGTTGACGTATAAAATCACGCTTTCACGCGCTCAAGATGGGGCAGTTTCATTGTTTATGACGTGATATCGTATTAACTATGTATCGTACGCGGTTTTTGCAACCATAGAAAATGATTCCTGACCTGAAAGAATACCTGTATCAAATTTGGTTGAAATCGGTCCATTAGTTTAGGAGCAGATGTAGAATATTATCGTATAATGTGGCCGTTTTTCATGGCTGTCATTGTTTATGGCGTCATATCTCCTCACGTTTGTCTTAGGTATGCGTTTCAGAAGCACTGGGTCTATGACCCGTTCCAATTCCTTTAATACTAAGTACGATATACTTCGCGACGGCGCGAGGTGCGGCGCGCGGGCATTTTGTTTTATTTATTTATTTTTTTTAATCGCCAGACGGTGGCGGCTTGCGGTTCGGAGGTGACGTGATCACCGTGACAATTTTTTCGCGCATGCACTCAATCACAAGTACGCGATCGCCGGGGGTGGCGCTGGACTGGACATGTCGGCGGCGTCTTTTGTGAAGCGTTCCGGCAATCGGCCGAGCGAGTAGAGGTCGCGGTATCGGCCAGGTGTGTGGGAGAGAGTGCAAGTACAGACATGTCGAGGGGTAGACAGGTCTTGACCTGTCGGAGGTGCCGCTTGTCTGGCGGCGGCGCCGAGGGGTGGAGGGGGCGTCGTGAGTGGCCGAGGGAGGTGTTGCAACCTGTCAATCCTTAAGTGCGTTATGGCGGCGTCCTTTGATAAGCAGTCGGGCAAGTAGCGAATCAAAAGGACCTAAATGTAAACTATCAATCATCCGTAAGTGCGCTATTGTTCGAGTGTGGCGGCATCCTTTGATTTGCGGTCCGGCAATTGGCCGAGCGTCTGGCATCGATGACACTATCGTAGACGGACGATTCTCAGTGGGGTGAAACCGGCACAGCTATACTACCCCAACAGTGATTGCTGTCTGATAGTAAGGAACATGTGTAACAAGTTTGGTAGAAATCGGACCGGTAGTTTATGAAGATATGTGGAACATACATACCCACATATACAGCCTATTTTATGAGATGTATAGATTTTCTACTATCCCCATAAGATGCCTTGCACTCCTATTGTACTTCTCAGTCTGTCACTCAACTAAAGATGTAATACGTCTCCAAGTTTTCCTTGGTGTGCTGGAAAATAAATAATTGAATCATTTAGTGCATAGCTATCGTGTGTACGTCGAAAATATATTGGCACGTAATGATGTTTATGTTATTAGGTTGATGGATGTCAATAAGTAATGAAACAAAAAATTTATAGCCCCCAGGTGTGCGATTGGGGTTGTGTATTTGTGTATGTGTGATTGCTTGTTTGGTATATGCTTTGGTTATTGTATTTTGGTATCCAATATTTTTAAAAGAAACATCCTTATTCTAACGGCCGATATATGTCAAAATTTGTACGTAGAACCGTTGTCTCAACTCGGAAACAGCACGTGATGGTCGGGATTTAATGGTTTCTTGTACTCTAGGAGGTGTTACTCAGTTTTTCTGTCTTCGGTGACAATTGTGTACCAAGTAATGGGCTTGATAGTGCCCCTGCACCTCGTACTTCAGTTATATTACTGTTTTGAAAGTGCAATATGGTGATGTATTTTAAAACTCTGAACACTGATTATGGTCGATTATTTATGTCTGAGTGTGAGTCGTACGTATGTAAATATGTTTAGCAAACTGATGTATTAATTTATATGTCTACACAATGTACAGATCTATATCTTAGGGTGGCAGCAAGTCTTACGAAATTAGTCATGAAATAAAAATCTATTCGTCAAAGCGGCCTTGTCAATTAACATAAATTATATCAAATCGTCCCCAACAAAAAGTAAGCTGTACTCTTCTGGAGCATGACATCACTGAGTGTTTCCTTAGTGAATGCCAGATGGAATCGTAGAAATCCAATAGTATTTCAGTAGAGTGATTCCTTCGATTACCGACGTCGTAGACGGTACACACCAAATATCGTAGTTGATACTAAGAACAAAAATGGTTGTAATAGTATGCTATAGACATCGTCCAAGCCGTATGCCATCGACTACTAACAAGATTGATAGCTGCCGCAGCTTGGCGACACAGCCAGACTTGGGTGTTGCGGGACTGCATGCGGCACCCCTGCTACCGCCTGGACTGGGGGTAACAGCCACTTAACTCTCATCAGTTCAAAGTGTCGAAAAGTGGTTTTCGGCGTATGATAGTGCGGATTTTCAGTCTGCGAATACCTGTTACCCATAATACTTGAAACACCTCATTTACGACTAGCAATCGTTCCTGGATAACTGATGGTGAATAAATTCAGAAACGCGTCAAGTGAGCAAACACATTCTCATTTCAGACGTCTCCCTTTCCCACCCAGTCAGTCTGAATGCAGAACTACGGGTAATGTGATATGAACCTTATTGGGTGTTTCTAAAAGTATTTGTGTTGGAGCGTAACTTTGTTTGGAAGTAAAACATGATAGACACTTGAGACAAGAAGGGAATATAATCGTTTGAAATGTGGTTACACAGACTCGCACAAAATAAACATTTTGGTTTTCTGTGTATGGAGGAGGCACATTACTTTGAACAAATAGAAATACCATTCCCAACATTAAGATGTAAAAAAGCATCCGCAGAATAAACAACTTGAAGCAGTGTTTTTTAAATCGCGAATGACAGTTACAAGCTTTCCAATGAAATTATTTTTCCTTTTCTCGTATAATATTGTATTCTTTGACTTGCCCTACGTTACAATACAATATTTATACAAAATTTAATTTCCAAGACAAAATAAAAAAACTTCAATCAAAATAAATGTTCAAATGTTTGTATAGTCTATGGGACTTAACTACGGGGTCATCAGTCCCTAAACTTACAAACTACTTATGAACTAGCTAACACTAAGGACGGCACAAATATCCATGCCCGAGGGGGTATTCGAACCCCCGACCGTAGTGTCAAATCAATCAAATCACAGACGAATACTTGCGCTAGCTTCCTTGCTCCTGGTACGTATGCTTGTACGGTTTGACAGACAAGCATTATCGAAATTCGGTCAAGCAACAAGCTGCCTGCACGAGTCTGCTGCTTGTGTATACTGTCCCTACATACAGACAAGCACGCAGGTACGGCCTTTAGAAGCTGGACCGCAAGGAGCCCGGAGCCTGTGGGAGGGGACAACAGCAGCCTTGGCTAACCGTAAACAAGACAGTCACGCCGACCTTCGCCACTGCCCTTATCTCGCCAGCTATCGCCAAGGTTATCACGGCGCACAGCTGCTATCAAAACGGCATACTCCGTACCATGTGTGCTGCTCGTCCACAGATAGATAAATGCACACACACGTTTCAGCTGAGGCAGCGGACAACCACGGCTCACTGGATGCGAGCGGAGTTCACGAGGCCGACCTCGGCTGCCTGCTCAGCGGCCGGACATCAAAACAAGACAGCTGTCACAACCAGCATCAGCTTCACTGCTGGGTTACTGACCTCTGCCAGAGACGGTCCCACTTTAAAAAATCGCACTGACGTGTTTTACGGCCCACTTTAGATTTGTAGTTTTATAAGTTTTTGCAAACATTTTGGATCAAAATAATAATATAAATAATAATTAATTAATTAATAAGAGTGTCTGAAATCCTTTTAGGAAATAAATTAGGTAGTGGCGGGTTTCGAACCACCGACCTTTCGCGTCACAGTCCAGCACCTTGCCCACTACGCTACGGCTATAAATCAAAACAGGAGTTCTTTAATCTCATACTATTGATGGCCGTTGTTAACTGATGTTAATATGGCATTTGTAGACATTAGATTATCATTTATCGTACGAAGAACGATGTGTTTTTGTTAATTCCTCAGTGTGTCGTTGCTTTGAAATGACAACGTGTAAGTTACAATAAGAAAATCATCAACTACGCGAGGAATGTCACGTGACATCTCCGGACGACTGGTTTTCGTTAATTCAATGGAGGGTGTCGAATCTCCGTTATTTTTGCAAATATGCCTCAAGCGATACGAGATATGAAAAAACATATAAGAGATAAGTTGTAGAGAATTTTCTCCTCTACCAATTAGGTTATTTAATTTTCGTGTCATATGAACGGTTTGTTTGCAATTATATTACAAACTGCTTTTTTTGGTTTTACTACCGTATTTTTTTGTCCAAAAAATTTGAAAAAGGGGGGTTCTGGTCTCTGGCGGCCTACAATCATGTCTGTAAAATTTGGTGTTGATCGGTTAAACGGTTCGTCTTAAAAAAGGGAACACGTTACGGACGACAGACAGACATCCCAAAATCGCCGTTATTTTTGCAAATTTCTTTGAAACGCTATGAGATATGAAAAAAACATAAGAGCACAGTTGTAGAGAATTTTCTCCTCTACAAATTCTGTTATTCAATGTTCGTGTCAGATGAATAGTTAAGCCGTTATTTTCTTTTAAATTTCGAGCTGTCAAAAGACGATTGCAAAGGCCCACTTTTAGTGTTACTATCGTAACCTAAAGTGGGCCAAAATATCAGCTGCCTAAAGTGTGATTAACACAGTACGAAATTAAGATTCGATTACATTATATGGAAGGAAGTGCTCATCGACAACAGAATAATTATTACAAACTGTAAAAGAAGCAGCATTGGCCTTGAAAATCTTTTGCTTTTATTGTAGCAAATCGATTTCGGTTACTGAGTAACCATCTTATTTCCACGACTCCACACTTCCCCTCCCCCATATCTCATTTCCCTCGTCCCCGCCCATACCTAAAAACTGAGTCAAGGGAAGCTACCATCCCACATCGTTGAAACTTTCTCCTCATGAAGAACCAGCGTCAATGTTTCCCCTATTTGGAAACTCCGGCCAGAATGATGCCAGTGCCAAATGTCCACGAGATCCTACCTCTGTTCATCGCTGCCTAGCGCCTCTAGATAAATTCCCACGACAAATCATCTGCTAACACGACAAATTGCGACAGAGATATTAGGAACCAGGAGGCAACTTCTAAGTTAAGAGATTATACGCTAGCGTAGCAAGGGTTGTAATGAAGCAGTGTTGCGGGAAGATGTGTGTAGAGCCGTGCAGAAGAGCGGGCACGTGCTACAAGCCGGCCGCGCCGCGGAGAAAGGTCAGCAATGCGACAGCCGCTGCGCCGCCACATGTCTTAACATCACTAACTCTCTCTTTCTTGTTTTACATAATCTTTTTCAAATACATGAAATGACAATTCAGCCACACACAAATATTCCTGTCGGTGAAACAGTTGTGTGCAGAAGTGTAAGTCGCATATGAAGAAGAAAATGTAAGAAATAAAAACTCCTATGCACTGAAGATGCTTTGTTTTAAATCGAAACGCATTTCATCTTCTTAAATATTTCATTACTATAGCATATACTGTATTGACCTGTATAAGCTGTGGTGTAATTCTATACTATATTTTACTCATTTTCTTCATTGTTACCACCTAAAAATAAAATCCAACTCTCTCTTTTCCGTGAGTACGCATTTTCCAAAGTCTGTTAACCGCCATTTAAAGCTCATATTCGCTGGAAAAGCATTAAAGAACAATTTGATCAGGTGTCACAATTAAAGCCAGACATAATATCTTGAGTCCTGAAATAACCATAACCACATAACATCAATCTATAAGAGGGGAGGGGTGCACAAAATTTCGGAAGTTAGCCCGAGATAAATTTTGGATGTCCCTCGACCTAACTTATTTAAAAAATTAAAAAATAAATAATCTCTTTTGGTGTCGAATTCAGCATACAGATCAGGCGAAAATAAGCGATCAAAAGATCACAGCGTATATTTTTATTTGAAACCAATCTGGTTGCATTAGGAGTGTGACTCAAAAATCATGAAAAAGTTACACTTGCACTAGAACACAAACTAGATCAGGTCTAAAATTTCGAAGTTAAGAATTTTAAGGCATATGTGTATAGCACCATCATCATTTCCACACGTTTTGCTCTTGGACTATATTCATCCATGTTGCCCCTGTTTCTAATGTTATCTATCCATCTTCCACTAAATCGTCGTATCGGTATTTTTTCCATCTCTTGGAAATGAGCTACATTCTCCGTTTGTCTGTTGGGCATTTATTCGCCTTGCTATACGTCGCGTGAACCTCTCATTGCGTATTGATCACCAAGTTAGAGAGTTCAGTGTACTCTTTACCCTAGTCCAGACATCTTGCCTAAAATATCCGAACCATACTCATTTCTGAAAACTTTAGCTTTTTATGGCCATGTAGCACTGCAGTTATACAGTGTAAATTTGGACTAGAAGGTTTACTTTTATCACATATTTCATGGTAGCAGATGATTCCTGTGGGGAAGAAAACATGTATTTTGGGTACAAAAACTTTGAATATTGGCGATGGCCAGTTCCATACGTTTTATTAACTGCAAATTGTCGAAATTTTAACCATGTGTTTTTAAGATGATAGTTTCAATTTTTTTAATTATCAAAATGTTCAAATGTTTGTAAATCTATCGGACCAAACTGCGTGGTCATCAGTCCGAAGCTTAAAAACTACTTAAACTAAGGTAAACTAGCCTAAGAACAAATACAAACACCCATGCCCCAGGGAGGACTCGAACCTCCGACGGCTAGCAACCGCGCGCTCCGCAGCGAGGCGCCTTAGACCGCTCGGCTACTCCACCGCGGCTTTTTAAATAACCGTCACCGAAATCCAGAGGTTGAAAGTTACCGCACTCACGCCCAAAATTATAAAAACCAGATTTTAGCCGTTTTAGCACCGTGGGCCACAAATATATAAATATCTGACTATAGCAAATGGATCAAATTTTAACAAAATAGTCTGTAGACATTTATCTAGAAACGTTATTTTTCATTTTTCAAAAATGTTTACCCTTAATTAAAATACTCGGGTAACACCATGATGTTTGGGTACTAAAAGTGCAAATTGTGCTAACAGACGGCGTTCCGGCCGCTATGATATTTACCATCGGATTTCAAGACATCTATTCTGCGAGCACCGAATTACGTTAAGTATTACTATACATTTTAAAGAGTTTGCAGAGGTAAAAAACACGTTGCTTAGACTTTGCGTGTGGTTGATTTTGGCTCATACGTACCAGCGTATGAAATTCAGAGGAGATATCGGAATTTCGTTTGAAACTGAGAGAACAATATCATGTTAATG
Source organism: Locusta migratoria (assembly GCA_026315105.1). Lineage (NCBI taxonomy): Eukaryota > Metazoa > Arthropoda > Insecta > Orthoptera > Acrididae > Locusta > Locusta migratoria. Next base: position 238,695,380 of record CM048745.1, read on the forward strand.
CGTTCTCGAGATATTGGTTTCATATCCGGCGGGCGAACTCGCTCGGTTTGCCCACTTCGATCGAAGCGGACTTGAGGATTGTTAGAAAATATTTCTCATTCTACTTTAAGAAATGTATTCTGTGAAGAAATTTTACTTTGGGTGCGGTACACTTCTCTTGATACATAATTTATTTTTCATATAATGTGAATTAATGTGTCGAAGAAATTAAAGAAATTCTCCAGTCTTAACGAATTTATAGAATTTGATTTAATATAAACAGAAAATCTTGCTATAGCAAGGAAAAGACGGGAACCAGCCGAAAAACGATATTGCCGGAGCACAAAAGTCAAAATGTTCCTGTTTTGGACTCATTGTCAGACATAAAAGTGGGAACCAGTTGCTTCAGTCTTCATTCCTCGCCAAAAATATTGGCATGCGGATATATTTGGGCTTTTTTGTGCTGAAAAGAATATCAGAAAGTGACGCTTGAAGAGAGAGAATGAGAAACTACAGAGTCATGGTGGGACAACAGCAGTAAGAATGATAAATAGATGAGAATATTAGCAGTGGGGCAAAAGAGAAAGGAGACAATGGACATTAAAAAAAGAGAGATTAGTGGAGAACTGTATGTGTATCTTAACTCACCATTGTCTCCTCTTCATCCATGTTGTGCTGATGGATTGGTTGGGCTAGTAAACCCTAGATTCAGAAAGTAAACGCATAGGTTTAGGGGACGAGTGAAATGTACAAAGTTTTTCTTGTTAAAGTTCGCCCGCCTTTGGGGTCCAGATCCCCAAAGCTTTTGGTTTTTGGGGCATGGATTCCACTGACCGGCGAACTTAAACAATAATGAAACAGCGTTTTACTAGCCCAGAAAATCCATCCGCGTGACATGGGTAGAGAGCAGGCAGCGGCGAGTGGAGATCCAGCATATTGTGATAAAGAAAGAGAGTGTGGCAGTGTGACAGAAATGGAATGGGATACAAGACAGTGGCAGAGAGGCGGTAAAAGTGGCAACGAGGAACGGGGACAATGGATGAAGAGGCAGACAGTGTGAGACACAGGCAAAAGACAAGTGTCGATGGGGGAGAGAACGGAGGCAGTGGGAGAGACATGCACGCAGAACCAGAGAGAGAGAGAGAGAGAGAGAGAGAGAGAGAGAGAGAGAGAGAGAGAGAGAGAGAGAGAGAGAGAGAGAGAGAGAGAGGTGTGTGAAAACATTACGACAAGAGACCGGGTGTAGGGTGTAGCAAGTCCTGTGTGGAAAAAAGCTGGAATCACCTGGTCTCAACAAGTGTAGTTTCACACACTCTCAACAACTCCTGGGTGTATCACATATTTGTCTGGCAGTATAGTAGTGCATGTTCCCCCATGTCGGACAATTAAATGATTATGTGGAATATAAGAATTTACGAAGAGGTAACTGTACTTACTTAGCTATCATATGCAAGCGGTCGCTCAGGGAAAGATCCGTGCCCAAAGACAGGAAAGTTACACAGATCACTCCAATATTCAAGATGTGAAACACAGCTAGCTCTTTACTCACATGTCATGAATGTTAACCTTCTGTATTTCTAGGTTTCCGGAAAGCTTTTGACATTGTACCTCAGCTATTTCTTCTAATCAAATGGCGTGCTTATGGAATATCGCCACAGTTGTGTAATCAGATTTGTGATTTCCTGTCAGAAAGGACACAGTACGTTCTAATTGACGGTAAATCATCGGGTAGAATAGAAGTGATGTATGGTGTTCCCCAGGGACATGTTATATGGCTCCTACTGTTCGTTACCTTTATTAACGAGTTAGGAGACTTGTGAGCAGCTCTCTTAGACTGTTCGCTGATGACGCTGTTGTTTATCGGTTATTAAAGTCATCTGAAAATCAAAAGCAGCTGTCAAATGTTTTAGATATCTGCGTGGTGAAAAAATTGGAAATTGACCCTAAACAATGAAATGTGCGAAGTCATCCATATACGCGCTAAAAGAAACCCGGTAAACTTCATTTACACGATAAATCAGTCAAACCCAAAGGTCGTAAATTCAACTAAATACCTGGGAATTACAATTTATAATAACTGAAATTGGAAACAACACGTATAAAGTATTGTGGGGAAGGTAAACCAGAGGGTGCGTTCCATTGGCAGAAGACTTAGAAGATGCAACAGTTCTACTATAGGAACTACCTACATTACACATGTGCATCCTATTTTGGAGTATTGTTGCCCATTATGGGATCCCCATCTATTGCTACTGACGGATGATACTGAGAAAGTTTTGTATTATCGCGATATAGTGGGGAGAGTGTCACGGAAATGATGCACGAGTTGGGGTGGAAATCATTAAAAGAAAGGCGTTATTCGTTGCGTCGAGGTCTATTTGCGAAATTTCTGTCACCAACTTTCTCTTCCGAATCCTAACATATTTGTTAGCAACCAACTACATAGGGAGACATAGTCATGTTAATGAAATAAGAGAGAAATCAGCGGGAAGTGGGAAGGTTCAAGCGTTCTTTTTCCGCGCGCAATTAGAGAATGGTATGGTAGAGAAATATCATAAATGTGATTAGCGGAGTATGTATGTAGATGTGTACACCGTGTTGTAATTTTGTAAAATATGTGAATAGGAAAATAAAAATAAGATCATGCGTTTAATGATGTTACGGAACGGCAATACTATATCTTAAAATTATCCATCCATCAATCAGTCAGTCAATCAATCCATCAACTGACGATATGGACGTGATTTCCGTAGCATCGTTTGGCAAGCAGGAAGAGCGCTGCTCGAAACCGTCATTGTAGTGTGCGGTTGGTGTGGAGTGCGTTAGGGATGGTCAGTTTTGGCAGTAAAGAAAGACAGCGGCGGCCGTGAGGCTGGCTTTATCGCTGCAGGTTGCTGCGCGCATGCGCACTCGCCGGCCTTGCCGGCGCTCAGGGCCACGTGTTCGACTTCCGCGTCCGTCACCCCTCAGCGGCTGCGCCAGACCGACTAACGCCGCAAGCGTCTGTCCCGTCACAACCTGCTATTTATGACTATGAACAAACTTTTACCTACATCGAGGCACACCCTTTCGGCGAGGGAATCTAAATTCTAAATTTCACTTACAAACTGTGCGGAGAGGTAAGGAGCGCCGGGAAATGAACTGCTCTGGACAGAATTGTGGTCGTGGGTGACAGAGTGACTGTAATTTATTGACGCTCTGACAACTGTAAAGAAAAAAAACGTAACCAGTGCTTTACTAGGCAGTGTCCTGTTGTGGTATGCCGTTGCCTTCCTCCGACCTTTGAACTTACTTACCCCGCCAGCTATAGGGAGGCCTACAGTTTAACGCGGATTCCGAACCACGGTGCTACTCGGCATTTTTCACATCAGCTTTGTCAGACGTGAAAGTAGAGAAAAAATGACAGACAAAAGGCCTAGGAATATAGCATTTATAATCAACCTACCTATATTGTCACATAGTCGGGCCTTAGGACGTGGCTGGTTGGTTTAAACTCGGGGATGATTTATTTGTTAATAGCCAGACTCATGTCACATACTTAGAAGTGCACAGAATGAACTGCCGGCCGAGTTTTACACAGTGTATGATGGACTGACTACAAGAAGCCTCTGGAACGTTGTCATTCACATCTAGAAGGTACTAGAACTCTACATTTAAATTAATATGTACAAACAAAATGTTCAGATATTTCTAAACCTCTTGGGTATGGTCATCAGTTCCTGTCCTTACAAACTTCTTAAACCAACTTAAACTAACCTAAGGCCAACATACACATGCCCCAGGGACCCACAACACCACACTGTCACACTGTTGCAGCGCCTCATTTCGACAATATAACAACATCCATTGCCAAGGTACACTGCAGTCAAGTGCATCATCGCTAAAATCGGTTCATCAACACTAGAAATAATAATAAAAAATACATTTATACAATAAACATTTCAGCAATATCCAATAAAATTTCTAAATATGCTCTACATTCGAGAAAATGTGCATTAAAATAGATGTACTAGCCACTGCAGAATGAACAGACGAAAAGTAAATACGAATACTAACAGACCCAGACACTTCATTACCTATCTCTAAATTAATGGCAGTTATTCCACCTCACCAAGAACTGTGTGTCTGGTTATTAACAAATATTTCTCTAAAACGTGAAGTAAAAATATTTTATAATGCAGTAGTGTTGTTCTTTTAATAATGTAGTGGTTAGCAAGTTGTTGAAATTATTGTTTATCAGATGGTTTTAATACTTTGATACAGTTTCAATGCGAATAAGTTCAAGATACCGACGCTTCAAATGTTTTGACGTGTACTTGTTTGGTTACGTAGTGATGCCCGGTGCCAGTGATTGCATATATTATTTACGATTCCGACGGTGTATCGTTAACGACCTCCGAGCTGATACGCCAACTATCGTTCTTCTCGCGTATCATGGAGCGAGGTGGCGCATTGGACTCACAACCCGAAGGACGGCGATTCAAAACCGATTTGGGTCTTCCATGATTTGGCTCCTTTCAAAGATCTTGGCCGATTTCATTCCCCATTATTAACATTAAGAAATAAAAATGGGCGTTTGCTCCGTCTCTAAATATCGCGTAGTTGACGAGACGCTGAACCCGAATCTTCCTTCCTTTCTTTTCTTGATCATCATTCGTCACTGAAAACAATATGCGGGGGAAATCAAGGTGGTACACAAAGTACTCCCCATGGAGACTTGCACAGCATGAATGTACATCCAGAGTGCGAAACATAAATGCTGTAACGTCTGGGCCCAACTATAGAGGGTCACATAACAAACATGTGAATTACAATGCAGGGTAGTCAAAGAAACGCATGATTCATATTCTTATAGTATCTTGATGTAAGACATAGTACGTTCTGTTCTGGATCCGAATGACTTCTATAAAAGAAGAGAGATTCATTTTCCCGGTCACACAATCTCCCACAGACATAACTATCCTCCTCATAAGTAACATACGCGCAAATTAAGTTGATTCGGCACGGTTGCTGATGGAAGCGACCGAAATGCATTTTCCATTTATGGCTGTTTCCAGAAGCCACTCCGCAGCGACCGAGCGGTCTGCGGCGCGCCAGTCACAGTCTGCACGGCCGCTACGGTCGGGGGTTAGAATCCCCCCTCGGGCATGGATGTTTGTGTCGTCTTTAGTATAAGGTAGTTTGTAATTTTAGGGACTGATGACCCCGCAGTCAAGTCCCTTAAGCTTAACAAACATTTGAACCAGAAGCGACGAGTGTCAAGCCAATCTGTGCGTGCATTAATTTCACTCATGTTGTCAGGATGGGCAGTACGTTATTTTCCTTGTAAGCGCCCCCTGCTACCGTGTCAGCTCTTATTTACCAGGATTTCCCACATGATGTGGAAACCATCAGAATATTTCCTTTACTTGACATTGTACTTAAAGAGAGTCTTGTTTGTTTCTGGCCATTTTGTTTGCGGAACACATTTGTCGAATGATTTGTAGTGCACTTGGGATAGCAGTGCAGATTTAAAGACTATTGTACCTTATCCGCTGCAAGGGGTTTAAAAATCAGGGTTTTACTGCGTTTACCTGTAACGCTGCCACAACTGCAAGAGCGTTTCAACGCCTGCAAACAGATTGACAGTAACGTGGTGCGACTATTGTTGGAGGGGCTCTATTTAAGACCATTTCTTCGATATAAGGAAGCGGAGAAACACAGGAAACTTTTAATAAAATTCTTCCAAGTTCCCCTGTTGGACTACAAAGTTCCTCAATGTTATCTCACAGATTTTCGTATCGTACACAGGTGTAGCATCTGCAGCGCAATTACATATTTCACTGCAACTTACTGAAAGTAATGTGCCATTTTTTCCCGAAGAAAAGCATTCCTTGCAAGAGGGACAGGTCTCGGTTAATCTGTTGGTGGACTGTCTTCGCGAGTTAACACGCCTGGAAAGGGGCAGAAGAGTGAGAGGAAGCAAGGCAGGCAGTGGGAAGAGAGAGGGTGCGCGCGCAGCATAATTAAAAGCTGCCTGTGTGTGCTAATGAGCGCCATTGTGGCGCTGTTTACGGCTGAGGAAGGCGATCTGCCGACTCATGCCATCTCTGTGCTGCACACACCACCTCGCGTCAAGGGAAGTCATTCCCAAATTACGCAACTAGATGTTCCGAAAGACCGCTAGAGTGGTGCACATCTACGTGAGAGTAGGCAAATTGTAATGGGCGGAAGTCAAGCAATGCTTTTCTTCTGACACGTACAATGTTGTCTGACTAATTACAAGTTGCTGTTCTCGGACTCTTGACTTTTTCACTATTTCATTGGTCATTAGAATAGTCTTCATCCCTGTGACATACGAACATCTTTGTTCTGTGAGGAACACTTTCAGACATTGATTCAGGCATTTTCTTCCATAGGGATGTGTGAATTTTATTATATTTATGGAATATATTTGGAGTAACAAAAAAATATTAAAAACTTAAATACACAGTATTGGTGTTCTTCGGTAATATGAATCTTTTAATTATGAACTGGCTTTCTGAGGCATTCTCAGGTAACTTAAGATGAAACAGTCAGTCAACAAACTACCAGCGAGAGATCGTACCCACACAAAGATTGTTACCAGAGATTTTATTTACTTTTTACGACATCGACGGAAACTTACAGCCTAATGAAATTCACAAGTAATCTCAGAAAAAAATATACTTCATGCCACATTATACTAAAAGATTAAAGGTATAACAATGTATAAATAAAAACGGTCTACGGCATACTACTGGCCGGCCGCGGTGGCCGAAGGGACTGAGGCGCTTTATTCACGGTCTGCACGGCCACTACGGTCGGGGATTCGAATCTTCCCTCGGGCATGGATATTTGTGCCGTCCTTAGGATAAGCTAGCTGTTAAGTAGTTTGTAAGTTTAGGGACTGATAACCCCGTTGTTAAGTTCCATAAGCTTAACAAACATTTGAACATTTGATTTGCATACTACTGTGTTACATGAATAAAATAAATAGTGAATACAGTAGTGTCGTTGAGCGACTGTGGACGGAAAAGGATGGGTCAGATTTTCTGTTTGTTGTGTTGAATGGCAGCTTGCTGTAAATGTAGAAAAAAGGGGAAGATTGAAGGTGAAATGTTATGTCCCGGAAAACAGCATCTGCTTGACATAATCACGATAATTTATATTTTGGGCGCAAAGTTTTAAAGTGGTATGAAATGGAACTGGTGGGGATGCGAGGTTTGTGGGAAGAACGCTACGAAAGTGTAGTTCATGCACACAGTATTGCGCGTATAGAACACTAATGCAGGATGCTGGACTGTTACTCAAGTTTTTGAGATCCCCATCACGTCGGATGTAGTATCCAAGGTAGCTTCAAGCAACTTGTGATTACTACCAAGATGCTTCGATACTCAAATGTAAGTATATGGAGTATAGCCACGTTGTTTTCGGGAAACAGTATTGGGAGAGCCGCCATTTATGGCTGATTGCAGAACGATTATGGCCATCGTTCATTTCGCGTTAAGGGCCACGAAGACGATGTAAGAGAAATTAGAGATCGTAGGGTCCACGTGCAGTCGTTTCTGTCATCGTTCCCTTTGGGAGTGGCGCAGGAAAGCGAATGACTTGTAGTGGAACACTGTGTCCTCTACCGCGGACTGTAACGTATGTATACAGACGTCGATTCTTACAAGGTGCTTATAAAAGTTGTGTGAATCGTGGCCGAGGGGACTGAGGCGCTTCAGTCACGGTCTGCACGGCCACTACGGTCGGGGGTTCGAATCCCCCCCTCGGGCATGGATATTTGTGCCGTCCTTAGTGTTAGCTAGTTCATAAGTAGTTTGTAAGTTTAGGGACTGATGACCCCCGTAGTTGGGTCCCATAAGATTTACAAACATTTTTTGAATCGTCCCGTATTTTACAAACCGGGCTGGCGATGATGAGGTGCCTGCACATACACATTGAGGGACACGTCAACAAGAGCCACCTATCGTGCAAAGTACTGCAGTGAAGCGGTGGTACACGCAGCGACACAGCTAACAAGGTCAGTGCGAGAACTATCGTTATTGCAACATGGAGCGTGAAATATGGCAACCCTTTAACATCAAGTTTTGTTTAAAATTAGACAAAACAGCGACGTAGACCCATGGGAGTCTAGTGCAAGTGCAAGTGTATGGTGCTGAAGCAGTGAGTACAAAGTGTGTCTGAGTGGTTGCGGAGATCCAACAACTCGTGACCTACGTGCTTCGAGCGATTCCACAAGAAGCGCCTGCTGACAGTTTCCAGCAGCTGTACAACCGATGTCAGAACTGTATTGTAGCCAATGGCGATTACTTTGGAGGCCAGGGAAGGTATTTTGTTTTTAACACTTGCTTCCTACGTTTCCTTCAGACGCACCTTGTAAAAATCTACGGTGTCCACACAACCGTCTAACTTGTGCCAGTGTGCAACGTCAAATGGCACATTGGTAATCACTAATGATGCTAATCGAAGAAAAAAAGATTTTGTTGAAGTTTATGGATCCTCAGTATCAGGCAAGTGTCTGAACATTTATGCGCACTCCCTAAGAAGCGTGACACTTATTTAATGGTTTAGAGGTCTCGCTGGCGGCGTACGAGTGCACCAACGCCGCGGCGGAGTGGCCGAGCGCATTGAGGCGCTATGCTCCGATGGGCGAGGCCATTCCCCGTCGGGGATTCAAATCCCCCCTCGGGCATGGATGTTAGTGCTGTCCTTAGTATAAGTTCGTTGATAAGTAGTTTGTAAGTTTAGGGACTGATGACCCCGTAGTTAAGTCCCATAAGCTTAACAAACATTAGAACATTTTGAGTGCACCAAGCAATCAGTGTGTATGGTAGTGTGCGCGGTACAGCTGCACGATGGCTGGTGAGCAGCTGGCAATGGCAGCCGTGTAGGTCGGCCGTCAAGGCCCCGCTACACGTGCGCCTCCTGTTGCCGAGCACACTCCGTCATACGGCACGCACAACTATAACGCGCTTTCTACCTCCGCGGAACGCAAATGCTTTGGACTATTATATGCCATGACTAGGCTACTACTGTGCTGCTAAGGAGCTTGGTAAGGTGCAGAGATTAGCCTGCTTAGCCAATAACAGGTGGAATTAGCAGCACACCAACTGCTGGGATGGAAACCATGCTGGATATGCCCCCATTACACCTTTTGGGTCAAGATGAAGGCAGCGGCTGGTGCATGCAGACTCAAAACTGGCAACAAGTGGAACTCTTTGGGATATCTAGAATCACACACTTAAATAGTGAGTGAGGTAAATATAGGAAAGGTTGGGGAAATGCCAGCTGACTGTATTATAATCCCATAGTGCTTCAACAAGCCTTTCAATATAACAATTGGAAGTAGGGAGCAGTGAGAGGAAATAGTTCGACACCGTACGGGGGATATTGTCTGGTTCACTGACGGGTCAAAATCAGACCAAGGTGTTGGAGTTGGAGCCGGGGTATATGGAGTGCAGCCAAGACTGGAGGGCATCATCTCTCTAGGAAAACTGGCCTCAGTATTCCAGACCGAAATCACTGCCATCAGGGCGTGTGTGGAGGAGAATTTGCGTATGTGCTACAAAGATCGTAGCATCTATATATTCAGACAGCCAGGCAGCCCTGAGATCACTGGCAGCTCATGCAACAAGGTCTAAAATTGTTGCAGAATGTCACAGGGTTCTGGTGGAGCTAGGGGAAAGCAATAGAGCAAACCTATTGTGGGTCCCTGGCCACTCGGGGATCAGTGGCAACAAACATGCCGACAGATTAGCCAGGATGGGGGCAGAGACTCCATTTATTGGACCGGAACCTGTCCTGACAATCACCAAGGCAATGATCAAATTGGAGCTACGTAACTGGGTCAGAAGACAGCACATAGAATATTGGACCAAAGTCTATCAATAAAAACATGGCAAGGTAATGATGCCAAAGCCATGTTTTAAAAGAAGCTCTGCAATCCTGGGCCTGAACAGAAGAGAGATTAGACTCATGGTTGGATTGCTGAGAGGCCATGGGAATTTCAAAAACACCTACGTACAATGGGAATAACAGAAGAGGACCCTAAATGTAGGATCTGTGATGACGGTGAGGAAACTGCATCACATCTAATCTTCGAATGCATTGCATTGGAGAGTAAAAGGCACAGAACATTTGGGACAACCAGACCCGAAGAAATTGTGTCTAATAAAGAACTGGTAAAGAGACTCCTTGCATTGTTCAAGGGCATTGGTTGGCTTTACTAGATATACAGGGAGCGATACCGCACAATAAACTTGGTTTCGGTGCGGCAGTGGCGGGTTGGACCAAGACTGTTTTGGCTTCCCTGGAAAAAAAATAATCAAATCAAATCAGGCTACTACTGGCAAGGCACGGTGTAGCCAGATTTAAAATGAGAGTGGATGAGGCTGTGGCCGAAATGCGGTACGGTGGATACTAATAAATATACACCATAAATAAATACAAATGGCGATCAAGAGAGACAATTATATTGACTAGTGATGTCATCTGTACACAATTACTACATGCCTTTCAGATTACGGATCCGTTATATCGTCTGAGCCAGGTACCGATATCACCAATCATCTACGTCAACAGTTACTTATTCTTGTGTGCAATAAAAATATACAATATTAAATATAAGTGCCCATAAAATTGCGGAAGATCTTGTATTGACACAAAACTACTCTGATTTTTTTTCCATATGAATCATTAACCCCCCCCCCCCCCCCAGTTTCAAACTTCCCCAACTAATGTAAAGAAAGTAAGGTAATGCCTCCCTACTATACCTGTTAATGTGAATCTCACTTCCTCTAAATTCGTTATTCATTATGAGTGAAAAGAAAGCCCTACCCTATTCCATAGGCTTCGCCCATTACAGATTAGCTACACACAGGACACCACATTCGTTTTCGTCCATTACAATGTAGCTACTCACAAGACACCACACTGTTGCCTGTTATGGTCTTTAGTCCGATGAATAGTTCAATGCAGCTTTCCATCCTACTCTATCCTGTTCAACCCTATTTATCTCTCAATAAGAAAGGTGAACCTGTTTGCTGTATTTACCTCTCAGTCTCCCCTGCGATTTTTACCCGCTTAAACTTCCGTCAAACGCTAAATTGACGATTCCTTGATGTTTCAGAATGTGTCCCACCAATCGAGTCCTCCTTTTTGTCAAGATATGCCAGAAATTTATTTTCTCCCCATTACCTCCTCATTAGTTACGCCATATACTTAACTAATCTTCAGTATTCTTCTGTAGCACCACATTTCAAAAACTTCAATCCTCTTCTTGTCTGAACTATTTATTGTCCACGTTTTACTCCCGTACAAACCTACACTCTAGACAAATCCTTCAGAAAAGACTTCCTAACATTTAATTTTCGATTGCATTAAATTTCTTTTTTTAGAAATGTTTATCTTCCTATAGCCAAAACACCATTCTTATCTTCTCTACTGCAGCCAGCAGAAGTTATTTTACTGCCCAAATAACAAACCTCATATCCTACCTTCATTGTCTCATTACCTGATCTAATTCCTTCAAAATCTCGTGATAAACTACATTCCATTACCTTTGTTTTGCTCTTGTTAATATTTATGATATACCTCCTTTCAAGACAAGACACCTTCCATTCCATTCTTTGGCTCATCTATATCCATTGCTGTCTTTGACAGACTTACTATATTATCGGCAAAACGCACATTCTTTATTTATTCTCCCTGTACTTTACTTTCGTTTCCAAATTTCTCCTAGCTTTCTTTCATAGCTTTCCCAGTCCACAGATTGATTAACATTGGGGAAATGTTGAAACTCTGTTTTACTCCCTTCCCAACCACTGCACCCCTTTTATGCCTTTAGACTATTATAACTGCTATATCGTTTCTTCAGAAATTTTATGTAACTTTTAGTTCCCTCCTGCTACCTTCAGGATTTTATAAAGTGTAAAAGCTTTCTGCAAATACACAAAAGCTGCAAACTTACGTTTGCTTTTCCTTAACCTGTGCCGCCGCGAAAGATTTCGTTATCATATTTCCTTAACCCATTTTCTAAGATAAGTCCTAAGGTGAGTATTTCGTCCCATGTTCCTACATTTCTTCTAAATCAAACTGATCTTCCTCGAAGTCACATTCTACCAGTTTCTCCATTTTTCTATACATAATTCACGTTAGCATTTTGCAACCATGATTTATTAAACTTGGTTCTTTAATTTTCACACTTGTCTACAGTTGCTTTCTTTGGAATTGTAATTATTACATTCTTCTTTAAGTTTGAATGATTCCCACCTGTCTCATACATCTTGCACACCAGATTGAATAGTTTTGACATGGTGTGTTGTCCCATTTCTCCACAGCTTCGAAAGAATATTGTCTACTCTATGGGCCTTATTTCGACTTACATCTTTCAGTGGTCTATCAGATTCTTGTCGCAGTATCATATCTCTTATCTCGTCTTCATCTACTTCCTTTTACCTTTCTACAATACTACTTTCAAGTTCATTTCGCTCGTACAGCCAATGCATATATTCCTTTCATCTTTCATTTTTTGTCTAGCACTGGCTTGTCTATAACATCAAAAATATCCACTTAAAATTAAAATGCTGTGTAGTATCTTATCGCTCTTGAAGCAGCGTCGCAATTTTTTTTAGTAAAGTGATACGTTGCAGTTACGTAATTATTTTATCACATCTGAGTAAAACTGACAAAAATGAAGAATAAAAATCCCCACTTTTATGTCACTTCAATGAATGCTCTATTTGGTCAAATGTATCCAAACACGTATTCCTAATGCTTAGTTGACCACTACATGTGAAGAGAGACGGACATGCCAGTAGAACAGGAGGGGGGGGGGGGGGAGTACTGTATTGTCAGCAGAGCCGCTGTAACAACAGAATAGTTCGATCAGGAGAGCTCATTGACTTGGAACATGGGCTAGTCGTTAGATGTCACCTGGGAAACAGATGTAAAGTATGGAGGAGGCAGTATTGCGGTATTGGGATGTTTTCCTTGATTAAGCTGAGATCCACTTATTGCGATCAGAAATCGCTGTCGAAATATATAAACCCATTTCGATGACTGTATGGGCTGTACAGCGCTTCCTGCCATGAGGCAGCATCTGTGAGGCAATGGTTTATGTACAGTAACACCTTTGAACTGGACTGCCCTGCACGAAGTCCCGAACTGAAGCAATGGATAACCTTTGGAACGAGTAAGAAACTTAACTTTGCAGACATTCAGACACCTCACTGTAAGTATCCCCAGCAGGAAGAAGTATGGACTCTTACCAGTTTAATGCTCACTTATCTTCGGATACCTTGATCAGATAGTGAACCGTACGTTGAATTGCTTTCGCTTTTAGTCTAGAAATAAGTCGTACTTAAATACAGACAACTGTCGAAACAAATGGAGTGGGATTATAAAAGAAGCTATCATGCGTTATGCAAATAATGTTTCAGTTCAGGATCCAATTTATGTGAAAAATGTTGACAAGCAATTTTATTGGTCTTGGCTTATGGCAGTTGGACATGGATTTTTTTTATGCTCAAACTAAGCGAGCAATGACTGGGTGCATGTTCAGGACCGCTAGGAGAGGCAAACAAATGGACCAAGGAGCAGAGTGCGTTGGGAGACGCAACTAAGATTGAAACTGAGGTGGGCGGGATTCTAGCCAGGCGAATGGGTGCAAACCATCAAGGAAGTTATTTGCTGGATTCCAAGAAATGAGAAAACACGTAGATAACGATCTTGCGGAAAGGGGGTAAATGAAGTTAGAAATCATGCAAGAGCAATTTGGATTTGTACAGGTGAAACCTGGAGGCGGCCTTAGAAAGTGGTGCGGTTCAAACGACTGCTGTAAAACAACAGCGTAAGCAAACACAATAAAACACGAGTGCACTGATAAATATCCAGGACGATGGAGAGGAATAATTTTTCAGCAGTTGAAGAGACCAATAACATTGTTGTTAGTGAAGTCTCCTCACGTCGTCGCTATATTTCTATACTTATAAACGTGCATGCAGTCGTGTGTGTTATTACAGAAAGCAAAAATATGTATCAACGTAACTAAGCTGTCTTTAGAGTTTTGACATATGGGAAATTCTTTTGTTATATATGGCTGTAATTTTTTCAGTTGGAGTAAGCTTTGACACATACAGTTATCGTAGATAACATGCATCCTTCTTGTTTTGAGAATTCTTACGAAATCGACAGTCTGCTTTGACACATACACTAATGAGTGGCGTTTGCTGTTTTTATTAATCTTTTACCAGTTTCGAACGACTTCAGCTTTTCTTTTAATAGTATGACCGTTATAAATGTGCTATTTGTCGTGGATAACACATACGTTTATTTTTCTGAGTGTTTTACGGATAACTACTGTCTGCTTTAATTATACGTAACGGTAAAATGTTACCTACCATCACGGTGGTCTCGCATGTTTATGTTGGGAACATCAATAAAGCGGTAGGAAGTCTTTACCAAGATGTTAATATTCGTAGAAATCCACTCAGAGTGACTTGATTAGTGTTTCATACAGACGATGAAGTACATAAATAATGCTGTTGCTGCTCTATGGTTGACAGGTTCTTGTATGTACCCCTCGTTCGATAAGCAATTGCCCTCGTGAAACCAAGATTTCATGATAAAACATTTGCTTTGTTACGCGATTGGATAATGACATGATAGACAACATAATCACGCGAGGCCGCCAGTATGGTAGGTAAAATTTAACCATGCGTAACATGTTCTTCTCATAACACGATACGACAATGTAGGCCCATGGGTTAAATTCAACTATTGCGGAAGTATTAGCTCAAATGCAAATCATGTTCAATCCAACCAGTAATGCGTACGACGTCATATCGAGTCAGAAGATCATACTAGCACTACCGTATACGGAAACTTTTTGACGTGAGGTGAGGCAAGATGGCGGCGTCAGGCTTCAGTCAGAGAGGCAAGTTTGGCAGTCTAGAAATATGTGTCTGTGGATGAGAAACTGTTGCCTTATGCGTCGCCGTACTGGTCCTGCAGCCGGTGTTGTTGGATTCCACTCGCGCACCCCGCTAGTACGCATTTCTGGTATACTAACAAGCCAGCGTCCATCTCTGATTTGTTGGAGGCTGTTGACGTCCCATCTCTTCGGAGCTTGCCGACTACCATATTGGAACAGGATTATTTGTGGCACGCACTGTTGAAGACTTCTCCGCCGTGCATCGGATTTCGTTGTTTCTACTGATCCCTCGCTTATCGGAAACGGCTGTTTGATGATTGCGGAGCGACTGGCCCAGAATACACCACCCGCTGCTAAACCAGATGAACGTGGCAGTATGTGGAGGCAGCATAGAGTGCTGTACCACACCAAAACAGCCAGAGCCTATTTGATGCAATGCCGAGGCGTGTAGCAGTGGCCTAAGCCGGTAATGTCGGCACCTCTCATCACTGATTTTATATTCTTCACATAGGACAGTATTTTCAATCATGTTATCTTTGTTAGACTTATCTCTAAAGAAAATTTAACTTTGATGTCTCCGGTGCTTTTGCATTCCGGATTGGCAGCAGTGAAGTAGAAGTAACATTGCGCTACCCCGGTGATACTGTCAGTCTACGTAATTCGTACTGAGTCAGCGCAGCACGCCCAGCAATTGGTCGTAGTCACCGAGTGGGCGCTAGCCGCCAGTTGTCAAGGTTTGCTGCTTCTGCAGGTTAAGCCGTCGCCGCCAACTTTCCCCGCGACGACATGGCATGCATAACAAACTTCCGTCGCTTCGCCGCTCTAGTTTCGCAACCTGACGCTACGGTGAATCGCTTCACACCTCACGTCGCCCGACTATGGCTCGCGCTCACAGTGACATTCTACTGTCTTAACTTGTAGTCCTCCAATAGGGGAGCGCTACAATAGGAGTTTCGCACTACTGAAAATAGTAGCCGCGCTAATATGAACCGTAAAAGGAGCCTTAAATAATCAAGCTGGCACTCGTACTAGTCCACAGTTGCGTATGAATTTCCTATATTCTCACACGTCTAATGTCTCCAGCAAACAAAAATTAAACTGGCCGGAAAAATAGAATCCCTGATAAAGAAGTTTCTGACGAGTAAGTGCTTTCGGAGTACTCACCTTAAGACGGCAGTCAGTTGGTCTTCGAAATATGTTATCCTGTTGCAGACCCGAGAAGAATATCAGTTGTTACGCCGGGAAAGACTACGCAACCACGAAGTAAGGGCCTCTCGGGTAACAATATAACTTCGGATTCGTATACAACATCAGCAAGTATGGAAACAATTAGAATTGCAATTCTCTGTAACAGCTTGGACGGCCAACAGAGTGCACTAGTGACGTTCGTGACCGTGTTACGTCCACGCCTGATAGGGTATACAACGGACGTAAATAGATACTGAGTACGGTTTGAAGGAGACGAACATGCGGCTACCTTGTGTGAGGCAGCATGAGCAGCACCTGAAACTGTTGTAAAAGGGCCTAATTGTGGGTCTCCGGTTGATCGAATCGTGCAATACCCGTATTTTTTTTTTAACTTTGGGTGTGATCATGGTCCGATGTTGGACTGCACGAAAACGTGGGAGCAGCTAAATTCCTCGTCACGGTCCCTGTGTGAGCACAACTATGGCGAACTTCCATATCGCACACTAAGCACATTTCACACAGGCACCAAGAACGATAAAGGGCCTCCAGCAACGGTGTCACTCGCGCCACTGGCAGCAGTCGTACTAACCTACCGCCCCATCCGTAGACTGCCGTTCCTACCATACACAGTCGGCTGTGTTTGGAGTGGAACCGTGAGCAGGAACCTTCGACCAAGGATTAATGGCGTCGAATTGCAGTTACCGTTAAACCGGTGTTCTGCAATATTTCCGATGACCATTGTCGACGAGTATTCAGGACCTTGGAACAGGTCCCTCTCTTCCGCAGCAGAGCAGTTCGGGTTAAATTTAAATGTTTATAATCCTATGGGACTGCATTATAGAGGAGCAATTTATAAACGGTCGTCCGCATATGGCTCATACCTCTGCGTCACCAGCGAGATGACCAGCTCGTACGTACAGCTCAACCTCTCTGCCAGGATCCGGACCTACAACACTGCCACAGGCCACCTTGTCTCCCTATGACTCCGCGGCGTATGCATCCACACCAGAGAGTGTGCAACGTCTCACTTGTAACTGCGTATTCACAGTTTCCATGGGAGAAGAAGTAAACAGTAAACCACAGCCACTTTTATTCCGTACTGAAATCTTCCGGCCGCGTCAATGCGAAAAACCAACTCGCTGGAGGAAAACAAGGCCAGTTATGTCACATCACTCACCTAGGCTCTTAACTCAAACTGATATTTCTTGCAGTTTCGTATTTCATCATTACAAAAGCTCAATTCGACAATGTTTTGATTTCCATGTGTTTTGGTCTTCAAAGCGAGACTGGCGAAATGGAGACCCGTCTGTACTGGGTCTAACTTAATGTGATCACGTACGGTAGGGTGCATTTAAAACTCCACCGCGTACAGTGAGGGTTTGTTGTTAACGCCTTTAAATTTGTTACGTATTGACTACAAATTAAGTGCGCTGGGGCGATCTGCTGTAATTATAAGCACATTGGATTTTCTGTTAAGATAGCTTCTTTTATTAGGATTGCATCAAAACCTGTTATTATAATAAAATAAGCTATCTTGACAGAAAATCCATTGTGTTTAAATTTATTAATGACCAGGAGGAAAAATGAGGGATAGAGCTGACCGCAGAAGGTGGCGGAACGTGCAGGGCCAATACTGAAGTTGACTAATTCTATGGCTTCTAAAGTAGGAACACGTAATTGAGGGAAGTGAAGTGAACTCTGCAGAACTAAAGTAGATAAATATGCTACTAGACAGCAACTTATGTGATATTATAAACAATATAAAGAACCTTTAACACCAAGAAAACTTGTGATGCAAAATTCTAGACGTCATGGTTTGTACAGGGAGTCTGAAATGACAATTTTTTTTAACTGTGTGTAATAAGAAAGAGCATTTATCATGTGCAAGCGAGGAAACATGCAAGCCATACGACATAGTTTTAACTTTGAATATGTTGCACTGTTACAATGTACTAGGAGTTTCGTCAAAAGTGCTAGTTAGTGCGTTGTTGTATTAACCCTTTCATTCCCACATTATGAATCAGCTTCAGAAGAAATAAAATTCAGTGTTTTCCGTATTAGTACAGTGTACTAAACACAAAAATGTGTGTTTTAATTTTTTTTATCCAACTATTGTTTTTATGTCACGTTATTTCATGCGCAACACAGACTTTGTATCGAGGTATTTTATTACTTGGGACGTTATTTTATTGATAGATAACAGATAACACTGCCAGATAAATATGCTAGCATAATATTCGCCACAGCACCAAAAACAAGACAATTCACTACTGAAATAACATGGACCACACTCACGCTCACAGTTGCAGCTACACACAGACGGCAAAGTAACACAACTAAACCTCCAAGACGGATAAGTTAGCTTTTAATACGTTGTTGTCCAAGAGCGACACTGGGAATAAAATGGTGAAGCAGAGAATTGTAGGATGCGACAATCCCACACTTGGTGCCTCATTTTTCGCCCAGGTGTTCAGCTCGCTGTACCGACTAATATTTTCAGTACTGACGAATACATAATCAGTAGAATTTTCAACGGGGATGAACAGAGCTTTTGCGCTGCGCCCATAGTACTACATATTTCCCGCTAACTTATAAACAAATAACTCTCGCCGGCAGTGTACAGCTACAGAGGCCTCAAAATGAGCCCTCGGTAACAGGAAAAACAACAGAGTGGCAAAGCTTATCAGCGGTCGCCGGTTAGCGAAAAGCGGGCGTAGAAAGCCGCGGAGCGGCAGCAGAGCGAGTCGGCGCTGGTTTGCACTTTCCACTGCGCGCTGGGGAAATCGCCGGCGCTTTCACTGGCCCGCTCGCCGGCGCACCTGTGGAAGCGTACGCTAATTTCTGCCCGCTGCGAATTCGACAGCAGCCGTTACGTAAGCGCGCGGCCACTCCCCCTCCCTGCCATTGCTGTCGCCCCATTGGCTGCGTGCTGACGTCACCGGCTACGCGCCGGTTCGGTTATCGCCAAGGCCGCCCCTGCGCCCGCCAGCTGTCGGCGCTGCCTAGTTTACAAGCTGTCAGCTGACGACAAACACTCCATTCCTAACTTCCAGCGCTCCGCTACAGCATTCTCGCGGTATCATCTTGCTGTTTGTCTGTGTGGAAGTAATTACTCGTCCCCGTTCCACGTTTTAGTTTTCTCCTCAGACTGCGGTCCACACTTGCCGGCACGGTGACGATAGGGCATCGTGTGTGCGTTACAAGTACTGGACGATAAATCTGTTCCCTTCGACACACACTGTTGCCTCCATCTGGCAAGAGAGCCCTCGCTCTCCTTGCAGCCGGGCTGCGCACGAGCTGAAAACGTGGCAACGCTGCAGTATCCACATCCCTGTAAACATCTAGAATTATCTCGCAGTAGTCCGTCCTTACGCCAGTTTGCTAAATGTTTTTCTGTGCAAGGCGCAACAAAACAAGTTTTAAAACGTCAGTTCTGAAATGCGTCCGTCATTGGTACTATCCTTATACGAGAGCAGCACATACTTTTCATAACAACAGCCGGAACGTGTTAACTAAAAAATACCCTAGAAAATGTTAGTAAACTTAATTCCTGGACTGTCAATAACTACAAAACAGATACATTTCATTTATAAAATGTATCTTAAAACCATCAGCTGTTTATTAGTTCCTTGAAAATCGACTAGTTCGGTCATAGACCGTCCTCAGGGTACAAAGGTACGGTATTAAAACAGATTAAGAAAATGCATTAAAAAATCCTAATCTGTTTTTATGATCGAAACTAACCGATTTTTAAGAAATTAATGAATACTCCTTAACATGCATTTTAAAAAGTATTGGAAGGCTGTTGACCCGCACCTAAGTTAAGCATTGAAACTGTATTTCATTTAGTTTTGCCGTTGGTGAAATTGGCCTACGCTAAACAAAACTTACAGGTTTGTTAGGCAAGTATCTGCAAAGTATGATTACAGAGTTTATCTACGGTCTCCTGCGTTTATCGAGGGATCCCATGCCATATAATTGTTAGGCATGGTTTTAGATTTTAGAAGAAAGCAGCGTCCTCGTATAATCATGCAGATCACTATCAGAGAACTGTTACATCGCGTAACATTAAATCTTTATTCTACAAATCCGGTAAATCGGAAATACTCCTCTTCCAGTATTCTGCGAAAGACAACACACTCTTAACAAGTAGACCAGCACAACCCACAGCGTCTAAGTGCAAGGCACAGATTATAATGAATTTTGTACTGATCCCGTAATATTTAAAAACACGATATTGGAACAACAGTAGTGACCTGTGAATTATTTTTTACGGCACATTAATCACCACAGAACAATTTCTGCATACTGCATATGGAGTAACAGGAGAGAGGTGTAAAATATTCAGGTATGATAGTGATGTCGGTTTGTGTGTTAGGGACGTTCACCGACGAGGCTATCAGCTATTCTATTAAGCACTGTTCATGAGGCAGCTGCTAAGCTCATATACCAATTTTGCATTTGCGATGATAAAACGCCTTTTTTCCGTTTCTAAAATCTCATCTTCTCGTAGATACGAAATGAAGCAAAGTCAGAAATAATATATGACAGTGTGTGGCAAACAGACTGAATCAGTCAATCTGTATTTGATTATCAACTATGAAATCCGAAGAATAACTCTCATTTTATACTATAGTAAATATTTATCCGTGTTATTTTGTGTTATTTAGGAAGCAGCTTCCGAATGTATATTCATGTTAGAAACCGAATATGGATTTAAATGTAAGCTGAGAAAAATTAGAGGAATTATTAAAATAATTCAGTATTAATTACCTGGAAATTGTGGATCTACAGATATTACCTGTTCTTGTAGTTTACTGTTGCTTGTTTCTCGTAGTTGGAGACCGAAGAAAGAATCGAATGAAGTATAAATTCAAAGCCTTACCAAATGACGACGGCGATAGATATTCACGGCTTTGAGTTTTCAACTCCACTTCTCCCAAACACGAAACTGAAGTAACCGAGTTAATCGTACTTTAGGGCTATTCTTAATATTTAGACTAGTCATTAATGTTAATATCGGTGTGGATGAGATTCTACTCGACTATGAGCAAGAATATTTGTTAACAAGGTATATATGGGACGGAGTAGTATATTTTCATACTAGCTTATATGCCAGTGTTTCGCAACGGTGGTTGTGTGTATCATGGATTTTTAGGGTTCTGGACCTGACTCAGTAAAAATAGAATCTTTGTTGGATCGCTCGGTCAATAAACTCAGTTGTCCTAGCCAAGATGTCAAATAAGTAAAAGTCATTGTCCGAGACGATACAAATTTGATACAAAAAGTGAAACGTGCCAAAATAAGCAAAGAAATGTCGTTAAGTATTTCATACACTAAGCGGAATCAGTAACACTATGTTCAATATTTGTTGGTATTCGTGGACATAAGATTGCTTAATTCTGTCACAGATGTTCACTTTATTTTTGTATTACCCCAAGGAGGTTAGAATAAAGGGAGGTGGCGTTACCTATGCTGAGAACAAACATTGGGTGAAGCCAGAGGAGCCATGCTTCTGTGCCCAAAACAAAAATTTCTCGCTTAAACCCTGGGTGAATATTCCCTTCTTTATGTAAAGCAACTAAATTGACAGTCACATTGGAGTATTTACTTACATATGACGTAAATTTGAAAGACTAAGTCCTATACACAGACATTATGCCCAATGTTTTGGGCACAAACAAAGGCCGAAATGCCCAGTTTGCTGGCTTCACTTTTTCAGTGTTATGGCATCTCCAGAGATTCTAACCTCTTTGGTACTACCCCATACTATTATGCAGCAGCGGTGTTTATTAGTTCTTTGGTGCACTACAGCGCCTCTATCGCTTGTTTGCTGTACTACGCAATCCATACTTCAAGCATAACCTACATCTAAAACAATCTCCCTGATTCCACTTTTATGAAACGAGGTTGCTCCATGCAACGCAAGTGGTTTAGGAGAGTCGGTACTTCTAATAGATGAACAGACAGTTACTGAAAACACTTAAGATTGCGATGTATCTTATTTTCCGTGATCTGATTTTGATGAAATCATGCCTTTATGTTGCCCCAATCTCAGCTAAAATTTCCGGTGAAAACCGCATAAAAATGTGTTGCTAGGGTTTTTTTTTTTTTTTTTTGTAATACGTTTGAGAAACGTGTTAGAAATAGGCATTCTTCATGAATATGGTGTAGCTTACATCATACATCAGTTATATTAGCCATTTAAAACATTTCATGATCATTCATATCTCTGGATAATGGGCTGAGGCATGGAAAGCTGAAATATAGTAAGTGATAAGTATTTCCTTAATGAAGTAGAAATATCACTGAAGACAATTGTTATTCTTGCGGTGGCCTCTCTTTCTGTTAGATGCGCTATTGTCGCTCCAAGCGTGACACTTAAACTTCCATAGCAGTTGTACAAATACGTTAGACTGTGATATCGGTATGTAAATATATGGATTAAACACGACAAGGATTTTTTCAGTTTTATATTCATTGCGTTGAATCATATTTCGTAGAACATAGCAACCAAGAAAACGATTTTCAGAAATATGGTACATTTAAAAAGTCAAAGAGTAAGCAATATTTTCAAAGGGTATTCCGATCGCTGCCCCGAACTTCACACGAACACTCGCAGCGATATCTATTAGTTCTCTGCTGCATTGCGCCGTTCTTTCCAAGCACGAAATACACCTAAAACTTCAAATTACGATATCTTTTGCTTTCCTGATCTGATTTTGATGAAATGAAGCCTATATGTTGCCCCAGGATATTCTCTATTTATCTCTGATACCCCCATGAATGTTCATTTAGTACTTTTGGAGATTACTGCCTACAAATAGATACATGCGATTGCTTTGAGAGAAATGTTTAAATTGTGATATCTTACTTTTCTGATCTGGTTTTGTGAAATGAAGCGTTTCAGTAACCGCAAGGTGCCCTCATGTTTCCTGCGAAAACCTCCTGAAAATTCGTCTATTAGTTTTGGAGATGAAGAGAAAGATAGACATGACGGTTGTCGATGAAAAACGTTAAATTGTGATGTTGTTCTTTCTGTGATCCGATTTTTATGAAACTAAGTCTATATGTTGTCCCAAGGTACGCTGAAGTTACCCCATGCGAATTCGTAAAATAGTTTTGGAGAAGTGATTTCTAATAGATGAACAGTTAGACACGACGGTCTATGAAAACACTTCGCGATTCTATTTTGATGCAATCATGCCTAGATCTTGAACCAATCTTCGCTCATGTTACCTGTGAAAACCGCATCAGAAATTCGTCCAGTAGTTTTGAAGATTGAAGCGAACAGCGACAGGGCTACATTTACAAATTTATTGTTAGTATAGATATGTTGTGCAATTGTAAAATTTTGCAAGAATATATTGATTTGTATAAGTGCTGTATGTCGGTAAAATCTGTTGCGAATATGGTTAGTAGTAAAGAAGTAATAGATTAAAACGTGATGCTTGATGGGGCGGTTTTCCATCTTGACGTCCTCATATCTCATGAACTACATGTACTGTGATACAATTTCGAACGTACATTCAGCATCAAGTGTGTATTCGGTTGCAAAATTTTCTGCGAGTACAATTGGTAGTGTAGAAATTATAAATTGTAACGTTATACCGAATGCCATAGTTTTGCTCCATGAACAGCAGAAAAGTAGTAAGCGAGAAACTTTTTCCTTTTATTATTTTGATGTGGTTGTCGCCGAGAAAAAGTTTAATAAAGGTTTGATATTATGTTTAAAGTTCCTCGCAAGTCGCAAAGTACTGTCATTCTCATACAATGTATTTATAAAGTCTCAGCGCATTATGTAGCATTTTTTTTTTGCGATTCCTACTGTTCATGACCTATCTCCTGAAGCATGTGTCGTACGTGGTTCGTACTACTACAGCAGTTGTTACCTCACGTACGAAATACGTGTACCAAATTTGGTTGAAATCGGTCCAGTAGAATGGGAGAAAATGTGCAGCATTGTCGTTTGACGCAGCAGTTTTTCGCGCATCTCATTGTTTATGACGTCATATCTCCTTACGTATGTGTCGTAGGATATTCTTACCCGAGCAGCGATTGTTGCCTGATATTAAAGAACATGTTTACCAAGTTTGGTTGAAATCGGTCCAGTAGTTTAGGAGGAGATGGGGAACACACATACATACATAACACATTCAGCTTATCTTCTAAGATGTAAGATTTCTTAAAATGTCCGCTCTCGGCACAGAACAAGTTTCAAGCAGCACCCTTCGCTGTTGATGTTCTGACATATTTTGAGCTTCCCGAGACGAATCTGGCAACTTTTTTTTCTGATATTTCCTTCCCAATTTGGTTTCTTGGTTCACGTTTGAGTTTCTTGAATCATGTAGCATTTGCCTTTCCTACAACTACTGATCGTTCCACTGTAAGTCACTAACAACTTAAATCTTACATTTGATGGATTTGAATGAACTCAGAGACTGCCTGTCGTTAGGATAATCACTCAAGATGTCATAGTTTCGTTTATTTGTATTTATTTATTTCATCTCTTTGTAACACCATTTTCAGAAGATGTGAACTATGCTCCTACCAGGTTTCAAATTTACAGTCTGACGATTTATTGAAGGACAAAAATAAACAAAACGAAAACTTGACAAATATTTTTATAATGTTCCTCGAAACAGATTTCCGAGGTTGTATGCCGTTGCTTCACAAATATTGATTATGTTCGATTCGACTTTTTTGTGTGAACAATTATTTTCTATTATGAAATGAGCTAATTCCCGATACCGAAACACCTTGTTTGACCACGACCTAACATGCAGCCTTCAATTATAAATATCTCGAACATTGCAGCCCAACACCAAAGAAAAACGAAATGGAAAATGTTAACTTAATTGCACTGTACATCTTTGCTCTAAATTGTATAGAAAATTGTTTTATGTTACATTCTCTTCACTTCATAACAGTGTTATTCTCAAATTAAATTACACCGACATTATAATGTTCTCGTGGTATAGAGACGATATACAATTTTCAGTGTCTTTTATTCATGTAAATAGTATACTTTAAAATTAGGACATCGTAGGCCAGACTATTTTTCCAGCAGACCTGTTCTCTGTGTTTCCTAAACTGCTGCTCTCCACACGCTGCGTTCTATTTCTCCGCGCCAGCAGTACAGAGCGCGTGACGTCACAGGACAACTCTGCTTCCTTGTGAGCGGCCTGGGCTGTCACACCGGCGCTGCCTCTCCTCCCCTGGTGTGGGGTAAGAGAGAGTGATGAGAAGGTAGGGGAGGAGGAGATGGACAAAGGAAGGGGTAGACATACGGAGAAGCTACTGCGAGGCGTTGCCGGGTTTGCTAGCATAATAAATAAGATCAGAGAGAGGGAGAGGAGGAGATACAGAATGGGGGAATGAAATGGATTTAAAAAGGGAGGACGATAGGAGGAGGGAGGAGATGTGGCGTAAGAGAGAGTGTTTTGTTCAAATGTTTGTATAGCTTATGAGACTAACTACGGGGTCATCAGTCCCTAAACTTACAAACTACTTATGAACTAGCTAACACTAAGGACGGCACAAATATCCATGCCCGAGGGGGGATTCGAACCCCCGATCGTAGTGGCCGTGCAGACCGTGACTGGCGCGCCTCAGTCCCCTCGGCCAGCGCGGCCGGTTAAGAGAGAGAGGTTTTAAGATACGGGGAGGAGATGGACAAAGGAAGGTGGGAAGAGGCAATGGAGAAGTAGACGAGGGAGGAAGGGATAGACGTCGGGAGAAGAAGAGAAGAGATTAGGGTATATATCCCATAACACATTAGCGACTGCGATGCGTTGCCGGGTTTGCTAGTTTTGAATAAAAATAAATAATGGCACCAGCAGATGTGATGATGAATCATCTGAATACTACGGGCCGCCTTGTTAGAAAGTATGGAGGAGATAACAGTCCGTTTTAAAAATTCGGTATTTTCGTTCCAGTATATCCAAACTGAGGAGATCCTCTTGTATGTAGAACAAGTCACAAAACAAGATACTCAATAAATACTTACAAAATGAGAGCAGATGTTTTAATGTACTTCCACAGATCCCAAATGTAACTGCCCTTGCAGCTGTCGAATCAGTCAGAAAAAAAAATATTAAGAATATTTACGTTTTGTACAGTACTTATTTACAATGATCACATTATTGCACAAGATTGATACTGAGTCAGACTGAACCCAATATTCGCATTCACAAAACTTTTTTATGCTGCAAATTAAGCTATTAATTTATAATGCAGCAAGATAAAACAGTGATGATTAATAAAGGAATACTCATGTACTTGATGCTGAAAAATTTGACTAGTCAGAAGTTCAGAACATCCTCTTTGCTGGCGAAAAAATTATCATTGAACAACGATATAAGGGTGCAGAGAGCCAAGAAAACCGTTGCATAAAAAATAAAAATAAAGTGATTTTCAATGGAAAATTTATTTCAACAAGAGTTATGGTGTAGAAAATCCTCTTTCAGACTTCGGGATGGGATTGCCTTAAGGAAAAAGGAACACTTAATTCTTTCCGTTTTTAAGTCTGACTTCTGTTATTATTTTGATAATGTCTAACGTATGTGGGTGCTAACAAAATATGTCCTTATTCGGTGGAGAGGTTTACGAGAGAAATTTTGCAAAAAAAGATCGCGCTGCAACATATAACGATTTTATTTTATTTTATTGATTTCACCACCATTCTTGCATTATTTCCGTGACACTCTCTCTTGTATCGCGATAATACGAAACGAGTTGCCCCCTCTCTGAAGTTTCCCTGTGTTCTCCATGTCTCACCTGGTGGGGATCTCACACTGCGCAACAACACTACAAAATAGGCCTGACAAGTGTAGGGTACGCAGTTTCTTTAGTAGCACTGTTACATCTTCTAAGTCTTCTGCCAACTAAACTCAGCGGTTGGTTCGCCTGCTCCACGATATTTTGTGTGTGTTCTTTGCAATTTAAGTCGTACGTAATTGTAATTCGTGCGTATTTATTTGAAGTTACGGCCTAAGATTTGACTTACGTCTTTATAGTCTACGTCATTTTGTTGCGTGGTATGTTTCGCTTTTCCTTTTTTTAGGGGAGGGGGAGATTTATAAGATTTCCAATTGGGAGTAGTGGAGGAATTTGGAGGGAGAACTCCGGCATTCGCTTACAGAACCGCAGGACAGCTGTGCCAATACACCGCCCTTTTATATATTGGGCAAGCGATCTGTTTCTGTTTATGTCGCTAGCTGATGACTCTTTTCACGTCAGTGTAAGGTGCCGGATTTAAGGGGGTATCTTGGGCTTACTAGCGCGGGTAGAGGGGGAGGTACTGGAGGCTGTTGCGAAAAGGCTGCGAGGCGAGGCGAGGCTAGCTGCGTTTGCAAAACGCGGCGCAAGGCTGCGGGCCGTGACACACTGCGGTGTCGACACAAGGCCGGCCGCGCCACCTCTCCACTGAGGCAAATGTTGTCTTCAGCCCGCATGTCTCTTAACAACTGTAGTTTCCCTCTGCTTGCACCCGTTCCAAGTAACTTTATTGCAAAGCCATATTAGCTGAAGTTACAGTTAATCGTCCACACTGTTACTAATGAAAAGCTGCTGCCCCTCTTCAGGAACTACCATTCTTTGTGGCCTCTACACAGATACGCCTCCATTGTGGTTGCACCTACACTAAGGCTATCTGTACCGTTGAGGCAAGCGTACAAATAATACAGTTATAGTAATAATAAATGCAATCTTCGAACTTGTCGTCAGATGAGATTCTGCAAGTTCCTTCGAAGTACCTGGTCGACGTCTTTAATTGGTTACTGTTACTGAATTTGTATTGCTATTGTGACTTTCGAGGCTTTGTCGAAGGATCTGTTGCAAATACATTTCTCAGGATGGGTTTATCCGGAGCCACACCCTAGAAGTGTATTAACAATACATCAATCAGGAGAGCCTGAAAAAGTCACAATAATCAGCAATAGGTTTAATGAACAACGATATCCATATTTTGAAGTATTGTGTTGTAAAGGGTTACTGAATTGAATTGTTTACAAGACGTCATACTACTTCGGGCGAACGAGATAGGTCAGAGATCACACAGGGACCGGAAGTTGCAGAGGTCGTCCTGATTTATTAAATGGCTACATACTACAAATAGACGCCCATCTGCGTCGAGTCAGGCATGACATTGACCGGTGAAGCCTTTCGAAGACACCGGGTGCATCTTGAGATATCTTGGAGCGCAACAATCTTGCCCCCCTGGGTCCTCCGGCAATGTGACAGGTGTTTCAAATACGAGGCCCATCAAATCGACTGGGGAAAGATCGGGCCATCGATGTGGCCAAGCAACTGGTCCGCTGCGACCGATCCAATGGCCAGGAAAATTTGCCTGCAGACGTTCCCTATCTTGTCTGCAGAAATACACTTTCTCGCCGAGATCGAACGTGCCGGCGAATATGCAACGGAACATCATTCAGCATGTCCGGCAGAAGTTCTCGCAGGAACACGATAAACGTGTTCAGTTCGGGAGAATATACGGCCCAATTAAACAGTCTCCGACGATGTCAGTGTCCACAGCGGCACCTCGTGACGGTTGACGTGGGATTACTGGCTCTATTGCCGATGTGCCTTGTCATTCGGTAGGTGTTGTCTTTTTTTAATTTATTTATTTTTAGTAAGGAAGTGTTCTTTTATTTTTTAGGGTTGCGTTAGATGCTGTCCAACGACTCCCACATTTCATTGTAATTCATATAAGGCACCTGTAAACGCTGGTGTGTTTTCGTTTGAGGTATTGGTTGGTCTACAAGCGGCGAGGCGACAGCAGGTACCGCAGAAACCTCCGCCACACAGCTTCAAGGCAGGACATACCATGGAGCCCACAATTAACAAGAGACGACACCTGTCTTGATTTAGGTTTGCTGTTAGAGCCTATGGAGAAATTTTGTATTATAAATCGTGATAACGTGTGTTTTACACGGCAAAGTGTTCCAGCTATTTGGTCATGTACTGATTAAAGCAGATTTGCTCATATGAATGTTTTAGTGGTACACTGAAGTTTCATTTCAACGAGACTACCGCATAACAGGCCACGCTCACGATTTTTTGTAACTGAAATATTACACAAATCCGCGCAGCACCCCGCATTATACAGTTGGTTTTTATTTTGGTAATGTTTTACGTGTTGTTGAGTTCATCAAGCGGTCGCTTCTCGAGGCTTTATCGCCATCTTTACGACGTCATCCGCCTATCGGCCGGATTCGCGTTATTTACTGATTCGCAAAATTTTTCAATAGTGACCTAATGATATGAATGAACCGTTAGCAGATCTTAGAAAACCACACAAAACCTAAACAAGGATAGAAAGCTCAATAAATAAAGATTTTACATAGATATTTTTTCAGAGTTGTCGATGAACTTCATTTTATAGGTAACAATTTATTATAAACGATGAAGTGAAACTAAGGTATTTACACACAATAATTTATAAAATAGTTAGTTTCCAGTTACACACCTATAATCGGATTAGACTAAATATTAATCACATTGGTATACCTAAAATTCTTACATATTTCATGTTAAACATCTTCACCCGACATCTTTTAAGGCATTGTGAGGTAAGCTTTACGTACATAGTAATAGACTGAAAAAGGTCTTCACTTATAGCAGACTGTGATTATTTCTAGATAACGAAACAGAACTGCTATTCAGACTGAATATCATAAACAATTAACCAAAGTGCAGGATTTCCATGCCAGCCGATACTAATAGTCCTATTATTTCATATATTTCAGAGATTTGTCATTAATCGTATTACTGTTAAAAGTAAACATGCACTTGTTTAATGATGGTATCCAGTTCTTCCTACACTGAAATAAGAAACTTGCGGTAAGGATGCCGTTCTCTCATCATTTCTGATTCTTCCGTATAATGATCGGCGGCAGTTTCCTCCTGTTGTCTTCGTTTTTCTGATGTCTTCAGTCATTTACAGCGTTCAAGTCCTGCAACGTCAAATAATCTTACCCTTACGCCGTAATTGTAGGTTCTCCCGTTGCTATTTTCCATTGGCGTTTTTAACAAAGAACGTCTTCTATATTCATCGGGTCGAGAGTTTTGCGATCAGCTCTTAGAATTCAGAGAGCGAACGTTTCTAAAAGGGCCCACCAAAATATAGCTTCAAATTAAAGAGATAAGAGCGCACACAGAGGCTAACTATCTTAGCAATTGTTCTCCCGTGAACCATACGCCTCAGGAACTGCAAAATGAGCAATTGACAGTCCTACAGAAAGTGCCTTTCGCTATATTCAAGCTGTATGCTGCCATTCTGATGTGTTACTGAAGGCGCATATTCACGTTACTTGCTACATTCGCCTGTTAATAGTAATCTTATTGTGTAGGAAATGAATTTATATTCTCTGGAATACTACATCTTTTATTTATTTAGCATTTGAATTTGCTCTCCTCTTTATCCCAGGCTTCTAAAGTTCTCAAATAGTGCACAGAACCGGTTTGAAAGCTACTTAAAAAATAGACAGCAAAGTACTGTCTGTGGGAATGAAAAATTGTCCTAGAAATATTTTTTCTAAAGCGCCACAAGGCTCAGTTTTAGGGCCACTTTTGTTCTTCTTGTATGTCAATGATATTTCTTCGGTTTTGACTTCTGTAAATATCACTTCCATCCAGACGAACTTCAGCTCTAACAAAGTAATGATCTGACTTAAGTCATAATATGAGCGAAAACCTGTGACTAAAATTCAATGCCAAAAAGTCATAAGCAATTTCAGTAACCATATAGAAATCAATAAGTTCCGAATTACTAGACTAGTTATCTCCCACTCATCTTCACGGTATACCGTATCAGAAAATAGTAATTATCGACGAACGTTGAAATTGGGCAGATGTAAAAAGCAATCTGGTGCAATCACTCGCTCTACTGAATATTTAATATTGTGATATGATTCATCATGGGTCAAGTAGCGAAAATACAAGACGTTATTGTTGTCCTGAATGCATGTGTTCGCTACATATGCACCATTTGTCGATATGACCATATTAGTGTTTCAAAGTTAGGCTGGATACGGCTAGACAAACGACGGGATCACCACACGTTGTGCCTTTTCCATCGACTGCTCTGTGAGGTAGCACCCCGGGACCTCGCATGAGAATTTAAACATCTTTGGTGCCCTCATAATTTTAATACAAGATCCCACTTATCTGGTATCGTAGCTGCGGCCCTTCAAAAAACGAAAACGTTAGCTAACTGCTGTTCGCCACTGCTGTTCGCCAATGGAACAAGCTGTCCTGATCTCTTCGCTCAGTTCAGACTTCTGCAACGTTTAAGAAAAAGTTGAAACACTTTCTCCTGTTTCTCTCTTAAAACTTCCCCGAAACTCGCATATACAGTCAACTTCCTCTGTCTCTCGATTACTTCTCTTCCTGGTCTTCTTTCACCATAACTCACGCCTCCTATTGTTCCTTTATGTCTCCTTATCTTGGGTATTATTACAGTCATATCTCTCTCTTCCATCCATCCTTCATGCCCATTGCTGCTAGCAGCTATAATTAAAACACTATCGTTTTGTGTGCCTGACGTATTTGTTATTTATCAAATACGAATATAAACAGTATGCCTGTCTTTTGGTTACCGGTACTGTTTTAAAGTTATTTATCTAGATTTAGTATAACTACTGTAATACTGGAAATGTAAAATATGTGGAACGCTTTGTTAGCTGTACTGTAAAGAAGGACCTGAACGCCCTAACTTGCCTGGTTAAATAAACGAGTAAATAAATTTATTTCTGATATGTTCTCCACCCTGTAGTAAAAGTATGCGTTGCTAATATGCGTTCGTAATCAACCGTACTCTTGATAAATGGGCGGCTGTCACAGAGAAACCACAAACTTCCAAGGAAATTTAAGCTTTTCCCTTCAAAAATTATACATGTGCATTAAACAAACATACCTTAAAGAATACAATTCTTGTGGTCTGTGTGAGTTCGGATGAAAAACACAAGGTTTTCTGTTTCGTGATGTCTCTTAGTATCTCCCCAACAACTGGCGGACAACCCTAATTGGACGTGTGTAGGCCTGTTGTTCAACGTCTGCCGGTCAGTTGTGTGTGTGTGAAGAACACTTTAAGATCGTATATTCTAGCATAATATTTCTGAAACAGAAATTTAGGACTGGATTATTTGTCTAATTTAGAATCCCCCGAACAGCTATCATCTTTAAAGTATGACTTTAAGTCACCAGTATGTTCACAGAAAAGAATATCAATTGCGCACAACTGCCAAAAAGAAAAAGAGTGACTTGTGACAATTAAGAAATAACATATCAACTTTGTTACGGATACTACAGAAACTGTAGTGATCTGCTTATATATCATGCAAGCACAAAGATTTATTACATGACAGTGCTTCTTAGTTGTAGGTTTGCTCTCAAAATGAGACTACAATTTAGAAACTTAGTGTTTGGTAACAAAACACGGTCAACACCAGTCCTATTACTAAAATCCGAGAATGACAAACTCGTTAAACAGTCAGTAATCAACACTTTCACTTCATTTAACGAGTTCACACACAAACGCGTTAATGTGAAAGCGGTCAGACTTAATTGTGTACCATAATTAATAATAGAGAGGGCGACGCATAACTTCATACTACCGAGTACAATCACATCTGGTCTTCGTAGACACTGAACATTAATTCACACACTGCTTGTTGTTAATTTTGACTCTTTACTAACTTCGAAATACAGTGCTTTTTCCACGCCCCTTCACTAACAAGTATACAAATCGAGAGCTCCGTTACTTTAAAACTGCGGTGACGTTGCTGTTTGTCACTGAACCATTAGTAATGAAATTGCGTTCTACTGGCTTGAATCAAATGTCCTTCCTTGTTATTCCGCCATAGGTAATCAGTCACAGTGCCAGCTGTTTGCTAACAGCACCTCCTACGGTTTGCCCGCATTGAAGAGATTACGTCGTCTTTCAATGGTCTCCTATAAACAAGGTCCCTCATTGGCCCCAGCGACGGACCAGGCATGCGCAGCAGTGAGCTGTCAGCTGTGTGTGGTGGGGAGTTCGCCGGCTCGGGACAAAGAACCAGCTCCCTGGTACTTCAAATGGGAGTGACGTCTTAATGACTCAGATGTCAT
This sequence comes from Locusta migratoria, assembly GCA_026315105.1. Classification (NCBI taxonomy): domain Eukaryota; kingdom Metazoa; phylum Arthropoda; class Insecta; order Orthoptera; family Acrididae; genus Locusta; species Locusta migratoria. The sequence goes on from CM048745.1 coordinate 238,728,597, forward strand.
TCCAAAGCTAAACATACTGTACAGGAAGAACATCAACCGATAGCAAATTCTGTGTTGTGCAATTTGTAGAAGTAAAACATTTCTAGAAATTGCCTGGACTAGCCAACTACGCAGCTTCCCTTTGGTAGTTAACTCTGTACGTACAAAGGAGGGGCCCCAAAATAATTTATTTTTATGCTCTTTGATTGTACATTAAATAACACAAATTTCTCAATTTTTCTTTTGTATCTTTAATCAATGCGTTTCCACAGTGACATGTACTCTTCTTCTTGGAATATAATTATTACATATTTTCGAGGCGTTATACCACATTTCTAAATCTTATTGTCTGGGTAATTCCTTACAGCAAATAATACACTGCTCGAATAAATAAATAAAAAAGCATCACAAGCATACAGAATTCGTTATCTTGCAATATAGCCTACAACTCATTACACATGAGAATTGGCCGTAGAATAGTAGTCTAAACTTACCTCTTGCCCGGGAGGTGATATGGAAATGAGAAGCTCGTCGATGCGCGGTTTGTGAGTTATCACATTCCCGCTTACTTCACGTCCGTTGTATGTGAGATAGACGCGTTGTCCTGCCACCAGAGTCAGACCCGACACGGTTCTGAAGCCCGGACCAACGAGCTCCGCTTCCCTATACTCGCCAAGTAGTCTCTGTTGAGGTCCAGGGTCATCGAAGCGAACCGTGTAATAACTCTCATCGTCTGGAGCATTACCCGTAGATTTGACTGCCTGTATAACCCCCGAATAATACTTTCCGTCATCTCTTGGAGCGCAAACTCTCGTTCCGATTATAGAACGTTTAGCAAGTCGCTTTCCCGTAGACATTTCTCTATTTCAACACCAAATAACACGTTCCAACCATTACCGCAATAGAGGCCAGAAAGTCGACGCACCACTTAATATTCAATCACGTTGGCTGAAGTCCTGTTCGTCTTGGAAACTTACAACGTTTCAGTTTTACCAAATATCAACTTCCACCACTGTCACATTAACTTAAAAAGCCGGCTAAATACATCCTCGATCATAGATGCGAAACTTTGATTTCATGTCACTTTCACGTCACTGATTTTTAAAGGCAGATGAATACAATAGTTTCCACACCGAAACGTCAGTTTATGAATATTTAACGAAATATTACATGCCACACGATGTTTCACCTAGTTCATTCATTTTAATCGGTCTCGCGCAATGTTCAATTCCACACCAGTTTTTTTCCGTTTAAATATTCTGATAATGCAGATCTAGACGATAAATTGCCACTTCACGGAAAAAAACACGTTTACACACTTAAATCTGCTCAGTCACTGCTCAGCAACGCCAATTCTCACGCGCCGCTATGTCCCAGGCTGCCAAGCTGTCAACACATCCCGATCAGCTGAGCGCCTCTGCAACGCAGTCGGTACCTGCGTGTTGACTCGCCGCTTTGCCGAGCTCAGCTGCAAAATTTACCGGCCGGTTCCCGGGTCGAACAGCTGACAGATGATAACAAACCCACGTGACCTCCCTGTTGCCATCTCATTGGCCAACGTCATCAAGGCTGACCTACATTCCCTATTGGTTCGTTCTGACCAGGGAGAGGGGGCAGAAAGAAGTTGTGTTTGCCGAGATCCTAGTTTTTACTAATTGTTAAGTTACGAGATTTGGAAGTGCTTAAAGTGTTGTTGTTATCAGAACAAAGTGTTGTGATCAGAAATGTAAGTGTTGCGACGCAGAAGACATTGTTCATAATATTTGTAAATAATTTATAATGTATTACTTTTGTGAATTACATTGTACGCGTTTGGTTTTGCATTTAAGACCGTCTTTTACATATTTTACCTGTTAAATTACCATATACTAGTTGCAGATTGCACGAACACTGCATCACCTTTTTCATAAGGTAAATACAATGCTAGAAAGATGGTACAATTAATCCTACTGTAGGCTATCGGAATTTTAGTCCTTAAGATCATATATGTTCAGTTTTTAGTATTAAAAGTACAGTAATTTCAGATACGATTTTTATTTACAAGCTGCAATTAAGATACCATACAATAAATAGATTCATGTTCTTGAATTTTAGATTTGGCGCCATTGCATTTAGGCAGCCATTTTTGCTATTGACAGTGGTATATTTTGTGATGGTACATCACATTTTGTGAGTTACTGTATTCGGTATGTCGATAATAATATCCTGTTTCGATAGTATTATGAGTAAATAATTTATCATGCAGTGGTAGTTAAATGTTTGTTATTGATTATGGTAATGATATGATTCTAATTGATAACAGACTTCACGATAACTGATGTAATGACGTGTCTTAAAGCAACAGAGCTGGAGAGACTCAAGCAACTCGATATGTTTAATATTAATGTATGGTTTATTTTTTAGTTCACATTGAGAAATTGGGGTTGAGGTTAAGTACAGTGTGATGCAGAGAGAGATTTTACTGATTGTGCTGACGCTAGTTAATGTTGGCAGTTATCACAGAAGAGAAGGCAAGAAATTTTCTGTGTTACCTGTGTAAATTTGTGATTATTTTTTCCGGAAGCGAGATAACGTTTCTGTTAGTTCTTAAATGTAATTTTCCCTAAGAAGTATCTCTCAGCAATGACCGGGAAGAGTTGGAAAAAAATTTCTGCTGAAAAAAATAAAGATGATAACCTGTGATGCCCTACACCTACAAAAGAAAAAAAAGGTGTTATATGTCAGCAGTATGGTTGGTGTGAAAAATTAAGGTCTTTAACTAGGACTTTTGTTTCAGATGCACTGCTTTGCCGTCAGTGTGGTACTGATGTAGGATATTCGAGGTACTTAATAAACCTTTACAGTCCCTCTGGGACTGTTCTTCCTAACCAGACGTGGTATGGTGAAAAGTATGTTGATGTTCACATTTTTGAAAATCCATTGGGTATTAAGTTCCGCGTTGTGACATTATCTCAAGCAGAATGTGTTGGAATTAATGACGTAAGTAATACGTGTTTTGTGAAGATATTTTAGTATGTACTAAATATGTGCATCACGTCGGCCGATTTAGCTGTACGTACTAATAGGCGTTTCTGTGCAGCCACCCTTAACCTGCATTATAATTTTAATAAGACACATAGCAAAGTGTTGTACAGTTGCTGAGGATTTATGTCGTCGTGCAGGTCCGACTACATCAGCAATAAATCGAGTGCGCGACAGTTCAATATTTTCTTCAGTTATTTCAAAAGATTCGTTCAGTTTCGGAAAGTATTTTCGAAGTAGCAGCCATGTTGTTTAGAGGTTGAATACCTACGCAAGGAAAGCCTTAGTTTTAGTTCATACGGTCAGTTTCATCGATGATGGCGTTACAGTACTCTTCAAAATTGGCCATAATTTATGAAAGGAGAAATGCTTGTAACATGATAAACTGCACAATTGATTATCATGGTTCAACTGATGAATTTAAAAGTCTGTTTTTGCTATTCATGTTAATTCCGCAACATTTCTTCAAATACATAGATTCATACAGCTATGTACAGTATTCTTCTAGAATGATTGATTGCGATATAGGAATCTTTACGATGCTTATGCTGTGTCTATGTTCAACGTGGAAATAAGAATGAAGGCAACTAGACAGATGGGTGCACCCTAGTGGCAATCCCAAAGTAGGCTGTTGTAGTCATCAACCTTTGCAAGCAATTTAATGTTTCTCATTTCAAGACCATCCTGGTGCATGACATAAATCAAACATTTACTGATTGAATGGACGGGGGGGGGGGGAGGAGGAAGGGCAGTACCATATTACCTAGGTGGTTCAAAGCTAGCTACACAAAATTAGTAGGAACAATCGCAATCCTCTCCCACAATGTGGTATAGGAATTATAAATGTCAGAGATTTAAATTTGTTGATATTTAACATGCTTTCTTTTAGAAGTAGCAATGAAATGTATTTAATTTTAGTGCAACCAAGGATTGTTTCATTTGAATGCCTCCATGTCCCTATTTGGTTTTATAACAACAGGTTTTGTTGTCTTTTAACTTTTAATTTTACACTGTCTATTTTCTGTTGGTAGTTACCCTTTTCATCAAAGAGTAGCATTTCTAATCAATCATCTCAGTTATTTGTTCTGTATATCACAGTAGTACTTATCTCAATAACTTTTGTTCTCTGCAACCAGCTCTATCCTGATACAGAACCTGTTGTTCTGTCCCATTGTTCATGTGTGTGTTTCACTTATTCCTCCTCATCCATCTTCACTGTGAAGGGACCTCTTTTGTAATCAAAAGTGAAACTAAACTTGTCACTGTACTATTCACAGTAGGCCTAACTCCTTTTTTATCCTTTCTTTCCTGTCCTCTGTAAACACTTTTTTCACTGTGTTCCTGATACGCCATGTTTAGCTGACTAAGTATTTTATCTTTTTGCCATTCCACTTCACCAGCACCTTCCTGTGTGTAACTTTATTCATTGTTCCCCTTTCCATATTCTTTAGTTCCCTTGCCACAGCCAGACTTCTGAAATTGATTGCATCTCATAGAATAGTACCCTACTATTGATTTTTAAGATTTCTTTACTTTGTCTTTTCCACTGCCACCTTTTTAGTCCCTTCCTGCTTATCTAAATGGGGAAATGGCATGAAATACTCAGCAATGAAGATATCATGTTGATGTTTTTCAATTATTTTTTGATGCAATACACATTTAATTAATGTATGCTTGCTTTCCATTTTGCCATTGATCATTGCTGTTTTTCCACCTCCTAAGTCAGTTTCCCCATCACAAATACTCCCCGACCATTCATCTGCTCTTGTGCCTTCTTATTTTAAGGATGCTGTTCTGCCTTCTTTTTTAAGGAGGCTATTGGCAATTTGATTTTTTTAACATACTAATCATTGATCATAGTGCTGTTATGATTAAAGTCTGTTGTTCAATGGGGGGGGGGGGTTAGTTAAAGGTCAAACTTTGTTCCATAAATTACTAGTGCAGTGTGCTAACCACTGTGCTTTTAGCCAATTCTGCTATCTGAATAACAACTTCCTTAAGTTGCATTTGGAAATTCATTTACTGTTTTCTACTGTTGCAACTTAACAAAAAAGACACATGATATGAAGTAAATTCTGCAAGTATAGCCTACAGAAAGAAAACAGCTTAAGAATCTCAACATCATTGTTTCTTCTGCAATAAATTGCTACTAAAAGCCTTTATATGTTTTTGTAACTAATTAATCAGAATTCCTAAAGCATTAAAATCCTGTTAGCTTCTTTTACAGTTCAAAATTCAGTTGGATTGGCCATAAAAGTTTCACAAACAAATCACTGATGACATTTTGCCTGTAATGAAAAGATTAGGAGTCACATTCAGGTGACCAATAAGAAATAGCTTTAGTCTTTATGGTTTGTAAACATTTAGTACTTATGAGACTAATTAATATATTCACTGGACAGGTTACATCAATCATAGACCAGGAACAATAATATGTGAGGACAGTTTACAACTTCGAAGTGCGGCAGTCAGAGGTGATGGTTGTATGACTGTGTTGTGTGCCTGTGTAATTGCGAGTGTTCTATTTTCTGAAGAAGGCCATGGCCGATAGCTGAATGTGTTGTATGTGTGTGTCTTTTGTATGTGCCTGTCGCAGCTCGTCGCCACGTCTTTGTGGTGAGTTGTAAACTGTCCTCACATATTATTAATTCCAACCTGGACTTTCCATTATTATATAGACCAGGAACAGCATTACTTATGTCATGGCGGACACAAAAGATTATTCCCTCACCATTATTCTGTTCACCATGATGAAATTAATAATTAGTCCTGTACCTGCTGTGGTTTCACAGTGCTCCCTTATCTAGTGGGTAAATTAATTATTCTCATAAACATGTCATGGTCGGTTGTTCGGTGTATCGCACATTCCATACATATCGTAAAAACTGTTGAAAAACACAAATAGTTCGGATTATAAATTGGCGCCCAAACAAGACTTCTCTTTGGCTGCATTAGCCTCCTGTCATTATCGCGCTTTTGCCGTCTACACATCAAGCACCAGTTGTTTACACATAAACAACACTTTAATCAATCTTGCATGTATATAATTATGAATAACAGTTGGCCTCATCTTAACTTGTCCATGTGCCATTGTTTCCTCAGTTGTGCTGGAAAAATAATTTAATTTACTTCTTGTCCCAGCAACTTCACGTGATAATGTTGGCAAATGATGCTGAATGATTGGAATCACATGATATTCGCATTAGCCAATTTCATGACAAGCAAATATTTTGTCATGAAATCTTCTTTTTACAAGGGTAATTACTTTTAGTGAGCCAGAAGCGGTAAATGCAAGAACCTGTCAAACAGCAGGAACAGCATTATTTATCTATATTATGGCATGTATGAAACACTAATAGTCATTCTATGTGGTTCGGATTTCTAATATTAACATCTTGGCAAAGATTTTCTACTTGTTGCTGATTTTCGTTACACAGTCACTCAGTCACTGGGACGGGAAGAATGATTATTGGGATGGGGGGGGGGGGACTACTCCAGCAGTATGCTTTATGATTTTGACACTTGTACACAACTTCCTCCAGGGACTGGAAAATTAATTTTTTAAAGTTACTTTTTTTGGTGAGTCACTTACAATAACACTATGCAAGTGCCACTTGCAGATTCCGATACACTTGGAATATATTGTGTAGGTCAAAAGTGAGACACAAGGAGGAGACTTTCCTGGTGGGAAAAATATATACTTATATAGGCTTTGCTTTCTACAAATGTCCACCTTGGTGTGTTTGCTTGTGTGGGTAAGGTAAGTCTTTCCACTCCCGGGATTGGAATGACTCTTCTTCCACTCCCTTAAAACCCATATCCTTCCCTTTCTCCCCTCCTTCCTTCCTCTTTTCCTGAAGAAGTGACCAACAGTTGTGAAAGCTTGAATGTTTGTGTGTGTGTGTGTGTTTTTTTTTTTCCTGTCTATCGGCAAACCTGTGCTTTGGGTAAGTCAAACGATCTTTATAAATTGATGAAGTTTACTTACCAGGCAAAGGAGGACCGGTAGTGACAGGAAACATAAATAAAGAAAACACACACACACACAAGCAAGCTTTCGCAACCTAGTTGCTTCTTTAGGCAGAGTAGGGAAGGAGAAGGAAAAGGAAAGGATGAGGGTTTTAAGGGAGTGGGTAAGGAGTCTTTCCAATCCCGGAAGAGGAAAGACTTACCTTGGGGGGAAAAAAAAGAAGGTAAACAAATATACACACACACACACACACACACACACACACACACACACACAACACACCTAGGCAGACATATTGTAGAAAGCAAAGAAGTTGGACAGAGATACCACTTGAGGCAGAGGTTCTGTCCAGAAAACCGAGGCAAAGATGTTTGAAGATAGTGGGCGGGAATTTGAATTTAGTGGAGGTTAAGACCAGGTGGGCAATGGGAAGAGAGAATATGCTGAAGGGCAAGTTCTCATCTCCAGAGACCCAAAAGATTGGTGTCAGTGGGAAGTATCCAGATAACACGGACGGTGTAACACTGTGCCAAGATGCGCTGGCCGTGCACCAAGGCATGTTTAGCCACAGGGTGATCCTCATTACCAACAAACACTGTCTGCCTGTGACCATTCATGCGAATGGACAGTTTGTTGCTGTCATTCCCACATAGAATGCTTCACAGTGCAAATATCTCTTCCAAAGAAAACACAGTTATCTTTCTGAGCACATATCATTGAAACAGAGAGAAAGTGTTCATACACCATTTCCATGTTTGATACAGTTTTGTACTTTATAACTGTGCAATCACATCTTTAAACAATATGATGTTTCAAAATCCTCCCCTTACCGTACAATACTTGAAGTTGTGTGTAGTAAATCTAATTGTATATTAACAACAAATTGAAATGTTACTCATTCCTTTAAAATTGTGTTACATGCTGTATAAATTGCAGCAATCACATGTGAATGGTGCACAGTATGCTATGTGTTTCCAGCAGTTCTTTGTAGTGGATAATATAGTTTCTCCTCATTATTGCACTATCAAACATAATATAAAACAACCTAAATACTGTAAGATAACAAAGTAAATCACAAAGGTTATATCCAAAACTCAACTGCCAAACAATTCATAAATTTGGGAATACCTTCTCACCAACTCTATGTTGATTATTACCAGACACAACAGAGAACTAGACTTTATTGTTTCAGTTAAATCCTTCAGGAGCCAGTCTTCCAAGGTCGCACTGTAAAATTGCAAGCACTTATAACCATGTATGACAGCCGTCTTATGTCGGACAGGGGGGTACTTAAATTTGCTTTATCTAGAATCTTAAACACTCACTGGCCACTTTACATATTTTTATTTCTTACTTTGTGCTAGCACACTGATTGGTTAACCACTGCCATGAACTAAAAGTTGAAGATGTCCTGTAATAGATTGAAATCAGTCCGAAATAAAAGGAAATATTTTACGACGTTTCTCGCCCGCCTCCAGTGCTTATGTTGGCAACAGATGAACAATGTGTAAAATTGCGTTAATATTTTTCACAAGCTACTGAGTAAATGTTATTGCTGCTCGTTTCACTCGCAGCAAAATTAATACTTTACCTGCTCTATGGTTGACAGGTTATTGTCCGTTCAGGAAAAAATAATTTTTGTTTTAATTGAAGTTGTCAAGACAAGATATTTATTGGTCGTCTGAGCCGCCGCCATTACCATTGGTGCCAACATAACCACTAGAGCCTGGCGAGAAGCGTCGTACAATGTAACTGAAATAAAAATATTTAATGAGATCAGTGATTGTTTATTATTGAAGATTAATAAATTTGAGACTGCTGTTGGCTCCTAAAGAGAAATGTTTCAAAAATTGTTAAATTGGACTACTGTCTCTCTTTGAGATGTAACTTTTATTAGTCTTATTTATCAAAATTTTTGTAAAGGATAGGTTGCTACTCACCACAGAGGTGTCCGATGAGCTGTGGAAAGGCACAAACAACACAAAGCAACCTTTTTTTTGTGGGAATAAATAAAAATGATAAACAGTATGAATGCACAGTTGTAAAGTATACTAGCAACTATGGAAATCGTTTCAACAGTTTTTTATCTCCTACTGTTTCGATGTTGTGTGGTCAGAAACTGCATTTTCTTCAGTGGGGTTTTCACTACTTATCTGACTAGGCATGTATAACAAATAAAATGTATTCATCTGGACTACAATATATTTGAAGTATATTGGAATTGGTGAGAGGCAAGTGGGTTGTGCTGTTGTTAGTTATAGCTACTATACATGACTATCGGTTAAAGCTATGATTACAGTTACTTTTACAGAATTCAAAGTTAAAATTGTAGCTTATTTGTAAATAAATTACAAACTATATACACGTTGAAAGAACTTTGTTGTATTGTGCTAATTATAAGGAATCAAGTTGGTGGGTGTAATTGACGACCGTGATACAACTCGTCAGCTTTGACTGATGATGTCATATCTGAGTCTTACAAGATACACTACGCAGATATACCAACTAGGTAAAACAAACACTATCAATGACTATAAACATAAGGGATAATATCATAATACTTATTATCGTAGATAATAAATAATGTGTGATTCTCGTAAATTACATTTTACCATTTCAATGTACCATCAATCACAGGTCTCAGTTCAAAAATTCGCACCTTCAGCGGCCGCATGCAAAAAGAAACCTCTGTGTTAACTTATACCTAACAATCAGAGAGAAGCTACAGATCACTTTTTATAACACAAAACGGTAATCTATAATTCACATTCTGCTTGTAAACAAACTATCAAGTATGACACCATTGGTCAAAGCCGATGGGTCGTATTGCGGACTTCAATTGACCCAGTTAGTGCAGTAGGTATTAAAAAAGAATCCTCTTTCAGAGGAAAAGTAACAACTGCTTCAGTTTTCGACTGAAATGGGAAGTGAGGATTGATATCCACATTTTCTTCTATGTTTGTGGATCATTTCAAAACATATGGTTGTAGTGTTATGTTCAGTTTCCCAGAAGTATTCATAGGCACCCCCTACCCCTCCCTCCAATTGTTTCTGCTTTTATTATGTAAAATAATATAGTAAGAACAGTTTACAACTTACCGCAAAGTCGTGGCGACGAACTGCGACAGGCACATACAAAAGACACACACATACAACACTTTCAGCTATTAGCCATGGCCTTCTTCAGAAAATAGAACACTCACACTTTGAAGTGCGGCAGCCGGAGGTGATGGTTGTATGACTGTGTTGTGCACCTGTGTGATTGCGTGAATGTTCTATCTTCTGAAGAAGGCCATGGCTGATAGCTGAAAGTGTTGTATGTGCTTGTATTTTGTATGTGCCTGTTGCAGCTCGTCACCACGTCTTTGCGGTGAGTTGTAAACTGTCCCTACTATATTATTAATTCCAACCTGGACTTTCAATTATTATATTCTGTAAAATAGTAGTAGTAGTAGTAGTAGTATTTATCATTCAAGAATTTCATATCTAAAGCTAATAGCATAGTAGAAACAAGTATTTGTAACTCAAATATTTGCTACAATACATTGTATGGTTTAGGCCTGAATTCCATTATTGCCATCACCACCAGTTGTTGTAACAGTCATTCACAAATACAAAGTGCAACTTCATTGACTTTTGACATTTCGGCAAGTTCAGGATATCCTTTTGAAAGTGATTTTTCTTCAAGACTCTTGATTTTGTCCTTGATAATCTGGATGGCTTCTTCATTGCTCATAAACCACAAAGTTTTTTCATTTTGGGAGCAAAAGAATGTCAGAGGGAGTCATTAGGTGAATAGGATGGATGTGAAAGCAGTTGGAAAATGAAGTCCACTCAGTTTTTGGAGTTAAATGGCTTCACATGTTGGTGCATTATAATGACAGGGAAAACACCTTTTTCTTGCCTTCCAGGATATTTATTCATTGTAGCTGCCTGCAGTTTGTCCAGAAAGGATCTGTAGTATTTTTGTGATGTTTTTCTCCCTTTTGAGGACTTTAATGTCCCAAAGGACAAATGCCATCAGTTTCCTTGCTGTTGGACTGCATTTTGCATTTTTTAAATGTGGTTTTCCTCTTGCAGTCCATTGCTGTTGCCTTATTTCCAGTGCGTGATGAAAAACGCTTAGCAGGTGTGCTTGCAATTTCTTTCCCCCCCCCCCCCCCCCCTCTCTGTAGGTAGTCGGCAATTGTGACACCCATTGTGCGCAAAGCTTTTTCATGCTCAATTTATAATGTAAAAGAATAGTACTCCCTCGTTTGAGATATTGGCCTCACTAACTTTTGAAATTTGACTTGTCTGTCTGCCAAAACAAAATAATCAATTCTGCCAATGTTTTCTGGTGTTACGGCTGGTTTTGGAACACAGGACGTGGTGCATATTTCATTCTTCTCCTACCTCACTTACATTCAATAAACCCAAGTCTCACCGTGTCATAGGAAAGCCACATGTCACTCAATGGAGGTACTGCTGTTGCTCAAGTATTGGATTTTATCAATTTGACCAATTTGTCGAGGGACATTTAGCTCTTCGCTTAGTTGTTTTTTATTCTATGTTTTTATTTATAATTTCGACTGGCAGACACATCATGTTGCTTTTCACTAATGAGATAGTGTGATAATGACTTGTTGCAACAACATGTTATTTAAGCTCTTAATACACAGGGTGATTAAAATCAAACTTTCAAAATGCTGTAAAAATAATACCACTTGTCAGAATGATGTCAAATTTCAACAGAATATTATCGGAGAAGGTGGAAAATGTGGGGCAGAAGAAAAATAAATTGATCAATAGATAGCTCTGTAAGTAGCATAATTTAATAGTGGTAGACTACAAATGACAAATGAGTTACCCCATCAAGCCTTAAGTTCTAAGAGTGCATGGGTGTACAGGTATCATACTGTTAGTTATGTAAGCCCATCCACCAAGGTAAGGTTGTATCACAACGGTTGGGAAAGATTGGTTTTTAATTCTCCTGAGGCATAAAAATCAGATTGGATTTTTAATTTCCGTGTGACCGGCGAAAACGTCTTCAATTTGCTTTTTTTTTTTTTGCAAAAACATTGAAATTCAGAAAGTGTTTCTTGGACACATTCAGAATTTTGCAAAATGCTTGCCTTGAATGCAGCGAAGTTTGCAATCGGAACACTGGACACATCTTGCAGATAGCCTTCCAATCAGAAGACACATGGATTAAGATCAGGTGACCGGGACGGCAAGGCTGTAGCAAAATTGTGGCTGATAATCCTGGCAATTCAGCATTTGCTTAACTGCTTTTCCAATGTGTGGAGGTGCGCCATCTTGCATAAAAATTATCCCATCCAGATATCCACACTGTTGGAGAGCTGAAATAACATGGTTGCACAACAGATACTGATAGCACTTACCAGTGTTGGTACAGGTAATAGGACTGGAAGCACCTGTCTCTTAAAAAATTCAACAATGATAAATGAATGCTGCAAACGTGCACCACACAGTGACTATTGAGAATGAAGCAGCACTGGTTGATTTGCGGTGGAATGTCTGTTGTTAATATTCGACGATTCTGTGTATTTACATATCCTGCCAGATGGAAATGGGCTTTGTCTGTCCACAAAATATTCCATGGGCATTCATCACCCGCTTCCATGTGAGAAATTATAAAGCAGAAGCCTCTCGTGCTGGCAGGTCAACAGGAAGCAACTTGTACACATGAGTAATTTTGAATGGATTCAAAGAAGAATGTTTTGTAGGATTTTACGCACTGTACTTACAGGTTTGTCCAATGTTTGGGCAATTCTTTGTGCACTACACGTTCGCACACCACCAGTCAACTAGATGAATTAATTCTTTCCTCCCTCTACCAGGTTGCACATTAAAGGAACCTGTATTTTTTATTTCCCAAATAATTTCCTCCAGACCCACAGCAGTTGTCGGACCAACATCTTTTTTCAAACCCTTCCGTGTCGAGCACTTCTGCAGAGCAACTCTTGTGCACAGTCATAATTTCGTAAAACAGCTATACGTGCTGAGCACTACCTTGTACTGTAAAAGTTATGGCAAACATCTCAGACGTGAAATGAGGAAAAGCCGTCTACCCGTGATGTTTATACCAACTTCAATGTGCTGTGTACATAGCATGTGTTTTCATCCACATATTCTGACACATAAAGCACCATCTGTTGATCAATTTTCATAGAATTTATTTTTCTTCTGTCTTAAGTTTCCCCCCTTCCGCAATAATATTCAGTTGCAATTTGATGTCATTCTGACCAGTGGTGTTATTTTTACAGTGTTTTGAAAGTATAATTACACTCTCCCTGTAAACTTATGTTCATGAGCCAAGTTACATATTGAATGACCCTCTAATGTGTGCTGGCAAACACTGTCTAGGGAACAGATGTAAGAAAGGAAAGAGCAGTCCTCATAGTTGATACCTCCTGTGCAGCATCATACTATGTACATTCAGCAGTGGTTTGGTGGTAAAATTTTGTGGGTATTTGTATTAATTGGCTTTGTTTGGTGACTTATTATGAAATTGCATTGATGAGTGCCTATGGTTACAGTACAATGATTACTGCTTTGCTCCAAGTGCTATAACTTATCTTGTGGTGTGTAATGTGGATATCATTATTCTGATATGATTCTTTCCTTACGATTGCTCTTTTATATTGCAGTGGCAAAGAGAATATACTTGGTTTCCAGGTTATGCGTGGAAGAATTGTATGTGCACTCATTATGGTCATCATTTAGGATGGTATGTCGACTTCAGTTTTACAACATTGCCTTTGAGTAGTATATGGTAAGGTATTTGATGATTTAATGTGAATGTATGTCCAATACAGGATGTATGAACCTTATCCATCTGCCAGTAACAGACAATTTCCTTCGGGTCAGGGTTTTTATGCACTGATATTGGATGATATTGTATCAGAGAGTTGTAAGTATATGGAAATTTTACTTTTTTTGGTTTCATTCATCTCTTTGAAGCTCACTTTTTATGTATGGCTGCCTGTGTTATACCTTGATCTAAGTTGATTGGAACTGTATTTAAACATAAAATATGGTACAGTTAACAATAATGTTCAGGATGGAAAATGTTACGAAGAAATTGAGAGGAAGAGAAGCCAAAGACTGGCTTGTAACTTTTCCTAAAATGTGGGAAGCAAAGAGCTTGCAGTGTTTCACAATATTGAAGATGAAGTGCTCATGTTGTCACTGGATTTCATTTCTAGACATGGGTTTCTTATTAAACTATTACATACTCAGTCTTCTGTACCGGCCCTCTCATTTTCCTATATTGATTTAAGGCATACCCTCTGTAATGAAACCAGTAATGTGCATGTCTTACTATGGGTATAGTTGTATTAGATTCAATGACACACACACACACACACACACACACACACACACACACACACACAAAAGCGCACGTGCGCGCAAGGTACTTCTCCATAGAAAGAAAGGTATATAATCAAATCCGCAGCATTTCCATGGGCACCTGTACGGCACCCCTGTACGTCGTGTTATTTGTAGGACTATATAAACCTTCCTAGTCTCCAAAAATCCCAATCCTTGGTCTTGTTTAGGGTTATTTTTGATATTTTTATGATATGGACTCGGGGCCAGGACATCTTACCCTTATTCCTTCACAATATATCTCCTCTCCCATTCCCTTCTCTTGGTCCTCCTCAGGTGGAATGCCACGTCACAGATGGCTCCATCTTCCATCAACACCTCTGTCTACATTTAACCCACCAATTGCCTGCATTTTGACAGCTGCCATAATTCCACACAAAACACATACTCCCATGCTGCCTTGCTTCCCGTGGATGCTGTATTTGCCATGATGAGAACACCCTTACCCAGTATGCTGAAGGTGTCACAAAGGCCGTCACAGACAGGCATTACCCCCTCCCCTCCCCTTCCCCCCCCCCCCCCCAAATACCTCATCCACTGTACCATATCCTTCACACACACCACCAATCTCCCTCCACCCAGAGTAATCAAGGAGTGCTCTCCCCTACCCCGGTGTCAACAAAAACCACCCTAGACTTGCACAACTGATCTACTGCCTTAATCACGGCTTTGCTACCTGCCATCATTCCTTGAAATGACACATCCTACCCAACATCCTTCTGACCTTTCCTAAAGTGGTGGTCTGTTGCCCACCCAACTTCCACAACATCCTGGTCCATTCTTATGCCAATCCCAACCCTTTCCACAGAAATTGTTCCCCTATGCAAGACCCTACTGCTCAGCTGCTCAATCCATCCTCCCAGTACATTTCTATCACAAGCTTATCCTACCTCATCTGGGGTAGGACTACCTGTGAAAACAGTTTTATGATTTACCAGCTCTGTTGCAATCATTGCACAGCCTTTTTCATTGGTATGACTGCCTACCAGCCAGTTGTCCATCAGAATGAATGGCCATCGCCAGGCTGTGACCAAAAGCAAGATAGACCACCCTGTGACACAGCATGTAGCTGAGCATAACATGTTTCATTTCAGTGGCTGCTTTACAACCCAGGCCATCTGGATCCTCCGCTCTACCACTATCTCTTAAGAACTGTGCAGATTATATGGTCCCACAACCATCCTGGCCTCAACCTGAGGTAGTCTTATCATCCCTACATTCTGTGCCTAACTGTTCCATCTCCTACCAATTCATGTCTCTCTTCCAATTCTTTGTTTAATTGCAGTCCAAGTTGAGTATCACCACAGCCCAATAAGTATGATGCAACAGCCTCGGCGCTTTGTGGGATCAAATGGGGTTCAGCATTTAGAAAGAAGTTAAAACTTCTGCCACAAGTGGCGCCATGCACTGACTGTTCCTTTGGCTTACATTACTGTAGATGAGTGGGTTATGCCCAGGGTTTCCCGGACTGTGAAATTGTTACTATCAGTCAGGCATGCTTGTGTAAGCTATAAATACCAAATATGTAATATATGGTTTGCTGTATGTATTTGGCTTGAAGATTATCATCCAACTGCATTTTCCTTTCACGAAAGTTAAGATTTCAGGAGGCACCTAATAGTGAAAATGTTGTTTTAGTATTTGTATTCATGCTGCTGTAGTGCGTGTTGTTGCTAGTTTTGAATATTTGCGATAAAAATATATTGATATTTCGCTATTGCTACCATATAGCCCAATAATCTAAATCTTATTCCTTAAAAATACTTACTTATGTGTGTCCTTATGTAAATAAAAAAAGGAAAAGCTAGCGACATTGGTTACAGTGTATTAAGCAGAAGTCCCATTGGCCCCTCAAGTCCCTTTTTTCCAAAAGTACCTAAAAGGTACCTATTTTTTCAATTTGTTCCCTTAAGTACCTTTTTTCCAAATTGGAACATACATTTTGTCGTATTTTAATAACTACAATAAAGCTTCACTGAGGCACCTTGCATGTTACAGCTGGTCTGTAACCTTTTCTGCTATGATGAGACCACAACTGAAGCTAGCAAAAAAGAAATGCAAATTGCAATATGCTATTGGTGAACAACTGAAGAAGAGGTTGTTGGGAATCATCTTGAGATGTATTTCATGGGCCATGATAAGGCCAAAGATCTCCAACCAAAGCTCGTTTCTTCAGGGAGAAAGCAAATCTTCCTTTAAGGAATTTTCTGATGATCAGTTGTGATGGTCCAAATGTGAATAAGGCAGTATTGAAATTAACCTTCCGATAGGCGTGCCTTCTAATCAGCCAAGGAGTTTCATATTTATTTCGCAGGTACCTCTTGATGATAAACCTTAAAAGGCACAAAACTTGTATCTTAAAATAGAAGGCTTACACAGAGGGGGATTTCTGACTTTCCCACTTTCCAAGAAAATGATACGAAACTTGTCGCCTCGTATCTGACACATACGCGCTCCTGTTGGTAGGTTAATGAACAAGTGGCCTAGCAGTAGGAAGCAAATCTTTGATATTGGAACATGCAGTTAGCATAAAATTCATAATTCATTCTTTTGTGGTCTTGGACTTTTGGCTCTGACGTTGTGAATCTTATTATTGCAATATCTCACTATTTTCATGGCTGGCCTTCTAGATGGGAGGAATTTCAGCTATGCAAGGAGAAAGTTGGATCGCTTAAACATCGTTTCTTAAAACATATGCCACCACGTCGGCTAATTGTAAGCCCAGTAGCCCAAAGAATTTTGGACCAGTGGTGTGCAATCGAAGGATATTACCTCACAGTTTTACCTGCTAAATCTACTGCAGTTTCAGAGAAGTCAGAAGCAATTGTCAAGCTTATAAAGTGCAACTTAAGTTTGTTACTGAAGTACCAACATCTTTTCATCCTACTTGTAATTCTTAAAAAAAAAAGTCTTTTAATTCACTTGCTGTATGAATATGCAAGTGAACTTAAAGTGAAGTTGAGGAGTAAGATTTACAAGTCTGCCATCATATGTAATTTATGTTGTGGCAGAAAACTTTTTACTTGTGAATAATATTTCTTGCAGTGAAGCCCCATCAAGGAACTGAATAACATGAAAGAGAAAGATGTTGCCTCTTTTGATATAAGCATAAAATGCCATTTTGTTGAAAGTGCCAAGTACTTATCAGTAAGTCTCAAATTGAGTGAAGCTTCTAACCACATCAACGTGTTGTTTAATGCAATTTGCTTGAAGTTTGGAGACTTTAAAGCCATTTCTTCTGAGGCCAAAATTGTAGGTTTAGGTAATGGGCCATTCCATGTCAATTCAACCACTCCATGACACCCATGGTCTCAGATTTTGTTATAACTTGGCACATTTCTTCCATTTATGGACTTAACTAAAAATTCCAAATATTTCTGCTCTGTCTCAAACCATTTAGATTTTACAGTCTGTTAAAGTTTATGGAATTCGGTAGATTTTGATTGTTGAGCATAGGATATACATTGTACTGAGATATAGAAAATAATTTATATCTTCCTCATTTACCAACTAATAGTGATAATTTTGTGTGTGTGTGTGCATGAATGTGTAAAGATTTAAAAAATAATGTTAATGAAAACCTCATAAGACTGCCGATGTGCAGGAAAAATCCTTAATTGCAGTTTTCAATATTTTTCGAACCAAATACAGAAAACTGCATTAAGAGCAATATCGTCAAAAGGGAAAAATAATATTTCAATAACACTTTTTTTATTCTTGTACTTAAAGACATACTCTACCAAACAACAAAATAAAATTTGTGGGTTTTCCACTCCTTCATGGTTTATTAGTCCACAAACAAAATTAATTAGCAAACATCTCTTAGATTTTGCTAAATGTACAATTCCTCATATTTGATTAAATCAATTTTAATTATAGACTTGAAAAGAGGACAGTGTTAAGAAATAGAAACAAGATTAATTATGTTTCTTGGTTTTAAACACAAATATTAACTTGGTAAACAAGTAGATAAATACAAGTTTTAAATTTCATTACAACAGTCTTGTGATGACTAAATTCTACATCAATGTTCCTCTTAGTATTTTCAAAACTTTATTGTTCACATAAGCCATGCATTCTTGAGTAAAATTGTAAGCTCTCCCAGTCATTCTATTTGGAGGTTCCACAATGGCGATATTGTGAAGGATGGGAATAAAACAAGAATCTTCTCCCTCGGACCAGAAAAATGATTCTGATGGTCCATGAGGATGTAAAAATCTTACAAGCACATCTTTCTCTTCAATATTTACCTCACTAACCATGCCAAAATACCATAGTTTATCATAAACACAAGCAATAAAACACCCAGAAGATAAATCCTCTAGTTTGACAATATATTTTGCATTTTGTCACGCAAATTGAATGTTAGAGCTGGTTTTGAATCACTGCTGATTCTTCTGGCTTCTATTACTTCCAAATCATACACTGGTTGGAAGTTGTAGAAAGTTCTAGTTCCTGGAAGTGTTTGAACATTTCTCATGCGATTCTTCAAAGTCTGACGAGTTGAGTCAACCGAGCTTTTACAGATTAAGTTTGAAATTAATATTTTTTAATATTGTCTTTGCAAAACTCAAATAGCTCATTTGTTGTTGTTATTTGCTTCTCCAGGTGTCGCTGTAGTCTTTCCTTCGTAGCTAAATGTTTTACAGTACCTCCTATAACATCACATTCTGTTTAACATAAGTCATTCCAAAAAATGACCATTGGGCTTTGAGCTGAAAATCTTTCTGGTGCATACACAAATTCATCAAATTATATTTATTTTTATATTGGCCAGCACAGCCATCACTCAAGTAGTGAATGTTTCTTATGTGTGGGTAACTGTCTTTCAAAAATATGGTTATTATGTTTTGGATCTCATATACCATAAACACATCATGTTGAAGGTCATCAGAAATGATACAAAAATATAAAATCAGGTTTTCATTACTTGCACCTCTGCAGTGAATCATGACGGGATGAATAGTGCATGAAAGTAAGGTCCAGTGGTAACCTTATACCTCATCTTGTATTACAAAAGCATAGTTTTCACTGAAATTCACAGTAATGATTGTCAGGTTTAAGGAAGCTGTTTCCTTTAAATTTCTAAGAAACGACGACTGTGACTTGGGTAAGTATGAATGTGGTATTAGTTTGTTCAGCTGCCCCACTAACTTTCCAATGAACTCCACAACTGAGCTCGAACACCGTACCATTTCAGTTTGATCTGTTGAAACCCACTAACTGTATTCCATAGTATCTTGTTAATCATCGTCATGAAATTTTGATTTTTAAAAAACTGATCAAATTATCTTTTGATGGACACTTGTCGCAATGCCTCAGCATACATTTCCTGCTTGCATCTTCACAAAGAAGAAATTTCATTAGTTCTTTGTAATTATCTCCAATACCAGTTCCATGAATCAACAAAATGACATATTGATGTATGGTGCATGTGCAGACTAAGTGTGCACCAGCCAAAACACACTACTTAGGCCTCAAAGAAAAAAAAAATTGAAAAACCAATTTTTAAGTCAGGATATTCCAAATTAAAAACTGAGTAGAGCTCACATAGATTACATAAGATCAATTGCTTTCTTTCGTATACTTTTTTTCCTATGCCCACTACATCCTTCATTTCAGGCAAAATTCTGGACTGGTCATCATTCTGATAACATTTTCACTAACTTCGTAGTTTCAGGAATCAAAATTTTCCCATATTTTTGATCAGGTGCTGCTAAAAAATACCTTCTCTTTCAACAGTCTTTGAGCTTTACGGACAAAATAATCAGATACATTAAATGTCTCTCTTTATTTTTCCCCCTAGACCAATTCAGTGCAGCTGGGATTGTCAACATCTGAATCTGTTTGTTTTGTGATGAAGTGGGTACCTAGTGCATTGTTAATTAAACCAACAAGCTTGTCGATATCTTCAGATTTTTTCTTCATACTTATTTCCAAGTCATTCTTTTCTTCTGACAAGTCAACTGAGAGAATAGTTTGAATTTTGTGTTTTAAATTTTCATGTACTCTTATTAATTTTTCTTTGCCATAGGAGGATCTGCTGTGTTCGCTAAGGGCATGCAGTTTCATTGGGAAACTTCCAATTTCACTGAATGAAGAATTGAAATACTTTTCT
This sequence comes from Locusta migratoria, assembly GCA_026315105.1. Lineage (NCBI taxonomy): Eukaryota > Metazoa > Arthropoda > Insecta > Orthoptera > Acrididae > Locusta > Locusta migratoria. Next base: position 238,749,080 of record CM048745.1, read on the forward strand.
GTAATAGGACTACTTGATCAGGCTCTAATCCAACGTCACCTGCTTCCTCATCTTCAACACTGCATTCACCTATTTTTTTCAATTTCAAGTAGTTGTTTCCTGGAGGATGTACATAGTTTTTGTCCTGGTTTCACTTTGTAGCCCTTTGATACACATTTTCTACTTTGTTCTACAGTTAAAATTCGAAGAGTTTTCTTTATTGGTGATTTGTGTTTCTTGAAAGGGTTACAACAAACTTTTTTGTAAAAGCTCATACTTTTTCAGAAAGACACATTGATGCTGGTGGCAAATAGTTTTTAATTTGTCATCTGACTCTGTTCTAAATTTTAAGAGAGTTAAATTAGTTTCAGACAGTTCTTCAACAGATTGCACAGCTTTCTGTTTGATATAATGCAATAAATGACAATCACTGTTAGTAACTTGACCAACACTGAATTTTTCCATTATACCTATACAGCAGAATAAAACATTTAAAAAAATCGCTCATCAATGAGTCTGAATTATCACAGCAGATAGTGGAATCCAGCTCAATTGTCAGACCTACTTCCACACTTTTAACATCTAGAAAAGAAACAAAATTTCACATGTGATATCTTTTTCAAATTATCTGAAATTGAAGAATTACTCGCTTAAATAGTTGTTTTATAAATACCTGTGTAGAGTATGAAGGGATGTTTTCAGTAAACAGCAGAGTGCAAGAATAAGACAAACTTGAATAATGCTGTGTATTTCTACATAGCTACATTGTTGGTTTCAGAACTCTCGCAGCAAGAAACAGTACACCAACAGTTCAAAGCTACACACAAATAGATACTCCTACATGTTAAGCAAATTATTTAATCTTGTTTTTAATACACATTACTTTTACTTTCCAAGCAAAATGGATGTAATTAAAAAAAAAAAAAAAAAAAAAAAAAAAACAAACAAAAAAAAAAAAAAAGTGACTTCAACACAGTGTATTAGGCACGTGAAATTTTATATTTGCTGTTTTCTAATTCTTGTAGGAGTGGAAAACCCATTAATTTTATTTTGCCTTTATGTGGAGTACATCTTTTAGATCAAGATTAAAAAAGTTTTAACTGAATATCCTTTTCCCTTTCGATGATATTCCACTTCATGTGCATCTCCATAATTGGTTTTAAAAAATTTGTAAACTTCAATTTATTAATTTTTGCTGGCCACACGTTGTTAGGATGTTTTAATTTAAATTGCTCTGAACTCTTTATACATTGATGAACACACTACATTAGTTGTATCAATATTTCGCTGCGTGAGGATCAGAAGAACGTAACTCCATTTCAGCTACTTCACAAGAGAGACGAGAAAAGGTATTTTAAGATGAAAATTTCTTGTTTCATTGACGTAATATAAATTTTGTGGAAAATAAGTTTATATTACACCATTGAAACAAGAAATTTACATCTTAAAATGCCTTCTTTTCATCTTGCATGTGAAGTAGCTGAAATGGAGTTACGTTCTTCTGATTCTCACACAGCGATTTGTTGCTAAATGTGAGAGATGTAAATTATTTTCTATTTTTGAACACACTGCATTTCCTCTGCCCGACAACCAAAAATTATTAAATTTAAAAAAACTTTCATAGGCTGTCAAATCTAAAAGGTAGTGCTAGAGTGCAGCAGGAGGTAAATGTTATTGCGTGTACTTGACATCTTGTAATGGGTATCGACATGAGAAGAGGAGCTAAGACCACTAGTTTCTATTTCCTTTAGCGAGCAGTTTGGGAAAATATATGTTGCAATCTTCAAGCATTATATAAATATTAAACATGACTCAATATCACTATGTGATAGTTAAATATTAATAAACTTGAAGATGTAATAATATAGTGAGGGCAGTTTACAACTCACCGCAAAGATGTGGCGATGAGCTGCGACAGGCACATACAAAAGACACACACATACAACACATTCAGCTATTGGCCATAGCCTTCTTCAGAAAATAGAACACTCACGCAAATCACACAGGCACACAACAGTCATACAACCATCACCTCCAACTGCCGCACTTCGAATCATGCTCCGCAGCGAATTGGGGGCGGGACGGGACAGGACGGGAGGGGAGGGGAGGGGTGAGGGGATAGGAAGGTTACGTCACGATGGTGGGGATGGGTTAGATGGGAATAACAAGATGCAGCTTAGGAATGGAGTGGGGAGGTGGGTGAGGGGAGAAAATAAAATAAAGTAAAATAAATATATATAGAAAATGCGTGCACTCTGCAAGTACACAAGACCCCCCCCCCCCCACACACACACACACACACACACACACACACACACACATGATCGCACATTCACACATCACTCAAAATAGGCGAGGTTTGGGATAGAGAGGTAGGAACTGTAAGGTATGGAGGTATGGCTGGGCCACTTGTGAAGGCAGCCACGTAATTTACCAACTGTGCTGCAAACACTGTACAGCTTTCTATATTGGCATGACCGCCAACCAGCTATCCATTAGGATGAATGGCCACCACCAAACTGTGGCCAAAAACAAGGTGGACCACCCTGTGGCACAGCATGCAGCAGAGCACATGCTTGATTTCAATGGCTGCTTCACAACCCGGGCCATCTGGATCCTCCCATCCACCACCAGCTTTTCTGAACTGCACAGATGGGAGTTATCTCTACAATACATTCTCTGATCCCGAAATCAACCAGGCCCCAACCTACGATAACTTTCCTATAAAATAAAAATAGAAAAGAGATGACTTACCAAAAGGACCGGCTCGTCGATAGAAACAAATAAAAATTAATAAAATCACACACAAACACACTTATATTTATTTTATTTGTTTCTATCGATGAGCCGGTCATTTTGGTAAGTCATCTCTTTTCTATTTTTATTTTTGTTTATCCCACCGGGAAAGTTCTCTCTCTCTCTCTCTCTCTCTCTCTCTCTCTCTCTCTCTCTCTCTCTCTCTCTCTCTATATATATATATATATATATATATATATATATATATATATATATACACACCCTACCTCTCTATCCCAAACCTCGCATATTTTGAGTGGTGTGTGAATGTGCGATCGTGTGTGTGTGTGTGTGTGTGTGGGGGGGGGGGGGGGGGGGGTCTTGTGTACTTGCAGTGTGCACGCATTTTCTATATATATTTATTTTACTTTATTTTATTTTCTCCCCTCACCTGCCTCCCCACTCCATTCCTAAGCTGCATCTTGTTATTCCCATCTAACCCATCCCCACCACCGTGACGTAACCTTCCTATCCCCCCCTCCCCTCTCCACCCATCCCCGATTCGCGGCGGAGCGTGATTCGAAGTGCGGCAGTCGGAGGTGATGGTTGTATGACTGTGGTGTGTGTGTGTGTGATTGCGTGAGTGTTCTATTTTCTGAAGAAGGCCATGGCCAATAGCTGAATGTGTTGTATGTGTGTGTGTGTCTTTTGTATGTGCCTGTCGCAGCTCGTCGCCCCTCTTTGCGGTGAGTTGTAAACTGTCCTCACTATATTATTAATTCCAACCTGGATTTTCCATTATTATATAAACTTGAAGATGGCAACATAGAATTGCCCAAACTGCTCACTAAAGGAATTTGAAACAAGTGGTCTTGGCTCCTCTGCTTATGCAGGTTCCCATTTCAAAATGTTGCACATACATTCAGAACTTCAAATTTCCATTTTTAATATGCATAGTTCTATATATATATCATAGCTGTCAATGTACTTATCCAAAGGTCAGTTTTATGATGATATTGGATACTTAACTTTAACCTTAGTATACGCAAGCCTTTTTTTCTTTTTTGTAACATGGATGCCGCGGGGGGAAGGGGGAGTGTTGGTGAGCCCACAGGTATAAAATAATTCTACTGATAAAATACATGAATCTTTTTTTTTTTTATGTAATTTTTTTAACTAAGGCAGTTAATTATAAATGTCATTATTTGTTATAAATTTTGGTGGAGTTAATAAAATTATTGATGTATTACAATACAAAATACAAATGTGTTGATAAATTACCCAAACTGATCTCAGTCCTTAACTTAAAAGGTGGATGACACACTTCGCAAGTCTTTCAGAATGTGTGTTGGATATTATGACATTGTATACAATACTGTTTTGGATTACTTGGACTTCTGCTTCTTTCACACAAATATGGCATTGACCTTTCCCTGCAGGAGGCTGATGTGCATCTGTTGTCACTTCTCTGATTTATTTTATTTTTTATATTTTCCAGTGACTGAATGATTTGGTTAGATTATCACCTTGTATTACTTCTTTCTGAAACCTGCTGTTTCTATATAACATCCATAATGTCTGGTGTAAAAAATAACTTCAAGGTTTCTACAGGAGAATGAGAAACACCAGCTGGAGTTACTCCTGCCTGCTCTCTCTTACTATATTTGCAACAGACCTCCTAAGTATTCTGGACTTGTAGTTCCTTACCTACTTCCAGATCACATTCTGATGGTCATTACCTGATGTTACATTACATTCATCTTCTCCGACACCCTCATCGCTTTCCCAATCATACTCGAAAACAGTATCGTCATATTCACTTTCACTCCCCAATTTGGAAACTTTATCTAAAATTTCATATAGGCTTCATATAGAATGCTTTCTAAAGATTGGTCACGTATGATTGACTTTTCTTGGAGTTGATGTGAGCTGTAGGGAGTAACATAACTTACTGGAAGTATACAATTCTTCTGAAAATATATGGATTGTTGAGAATTTAAAGAGTGTCAATTAACAAGAAACAAATATGCATTGTTGTAGTTATGAGAAATAAGAAATCCAACTTACAAAAATATTCTGTAGCATTGGAGGGCACTTCGTTGAAACCATATTGAAAGTTCCAATTTTTTTTTTTTTTTCTTTCAAAGGCAGTGTTTTCTATAAAATTTATTGGCACTAATATCTAATAAAATAACCTTAACCTCTTAACGATAACTCAAAGGGAATATGTTGTATGACAGTTAATTGGGCAAATGATAATTAACATAAACAATTGTGGGTGCAACGAACCCTCCCTTTCAGGCATCCTAGGGTTAAGTCTTGAAATAAACAATGCAGTGAATACATATCGTAAGCAGGCAAGGAAATTAACATAAATTCAGAAATTTAGTAACTCTTCAAGTAAACAAATTGCAAGAAAGAGCTGTGCATGTTGGGACTCTTCAGATGCATTTCTAAGCAATAAACTAAAAATAGTCCATTTTTGACATGTCACTTTACACTTTAATTGCCTGGGTACGATACCATATTGAATTGAAATTGTATAAAATAAATGCTGTACTTCACTTGTTGAATATATATTTAAAGTTTCTTTTCTTTAGTTGCAGATTCCCTTGTTTTACCAAAGGTAAATGGATAAAGTTTGAGGAGTTGTACTGGAGAAAAAGTACCAAGAAAGTATAACCGATTTCTCCATATCCACAGTGTCTTTCTTCTTTGTTTTTTAACATTGTAAAGTTAATTGTGTAGATTGGAAACAGGTGCAAGTCATGGATTCAGAGACAAATGATAATAGTATTAGCAATTCATCAGAAGACTTGTTAACAGAGGAGCAGAGACAGTTTATTGAAATGTGTGAGACTGAGTTTGCAAATAGATTTACAGAAACTGATGAAGAATATTGTAAAATACAACAGACGAGAATGTCACCACCAATAGTTGATCCGTGGTATAACAAACCTAGGCGTAACTATGACTGGCCTGCTCGAGAAGGAAGTGGACATCGCAGGAATCCATCATGGCGTAATGAGAGGTGGCAGTCTCAAGGTGGTTACCAACATCCCAGACAGGATCACTTTCATGACAGAAGACATAGGCCTTATTAATAAGACACCTGTTTTTCTAACTTACTTAATTGCCTTTGCAGCTCATTTTGTAAGTAAATATTTTGTTGTACAAAGTTAACAAGGGCATGTTTTGATTTATGTATACCAATAAAGGCTTGTTAAGGGCTGACCATATCAAATACTTGATTTATATTAATTTTTGAGTGATTGTGGTATCTCTTGGGTGTAACAAATGATGTCAGAAATGTCAGACCTGTTGCGGAACTCGTCCTCTAATTTGAAACAGTATATACCAAACTAGTAAAAGCCTGGCAGCCAACAGAATTGACAGCTGTTCTAGATATTATGAATTTTGTTTAAGAATATCTCTGAAAAGATGTCTGCTAATTCAAATTGAATTACCCAACGTCTTAAATTGATCCAATCTTATGTGTCAGTTTGTCGCCGATAGCTGTTATAAACGTTTTTCCGTGAAGTAACTGCGAGAGAGTAATGCTCTGTGCTAGAGTTGATCAATATTTATCGCTGTTATTAGACAGACGTTGGTGTTTAATGGGAAACATCGATGTTAAGTTCTCAAAAACATCAACCCATCAGTAGTATGAATGCAATATAGGACCGTCAGTATCTCCACCCTGAAGATTCAACTGGATTCTCTAATAAAATTTTGATATGGTCTAGGATACCTAGCCACAAATGAAATAAGTATATATAAATCTGTATTCTGTATTGTACTCTATCTTTGTCCAGTTGTAACATATTTCCGTCACTCAAGGTAATAGCATCAATCTAAAAATATTTTAAAAAATTGATTCTAACACCATTGTCTATCTAACAGCGATAAATAATGCTCTCTGCTGGAGTTGATCAATACTCTCTTGCAGTTACTTCACAGAAAAACGTTTAAAATAGCTATCAGCGAAAAAACTGACACACACTTAAGCCGCTTATGAATAAGATCTACTTTTTTCACGTATTCTACAGATTGTACAATGGACATGGACAGTGACACATATTCAGGAAAGAACAAACTATAATGAAATTATTAAACAATTAAGAATGTTTTATCTTACCTTAAAACAGCTGTTTGTGTCTGCTAAATAAACATCTGTTACTGCCTTTCTGAACAGTTGGATGGTAGTTAGAAGTACTCAACATCAATACTCCACAAGCTGCCACTCAGTGTGTAACGGATAGTTATTCGTGTATCACTGTCACTGCCTCCTTTTCCATTCACACCTTTGTCACAAGGATAGTCACTGCTGGACTGTAAGCTCTGTAATTTCATTTTCATTGTGTTTTCTTGAGATATATAACAGCAATATTTTGATTGGCTGTTTCGGAAATGTGTGCTCTCAGATCTTTGACAGAAGCCAATACCATGATAGAGAATGCCTCTTTTGCAGTATCTGCCGCTGGACTTACCTGATAGACTCCATGGCAATTTTGTGCTTAGTAAGCAGTACCGTCTCTACCATAGGGGCACAGGCCCATGGCCCCCAGCCTGATGGGGGCCCCGAGAAACTCGTTCGTTATTTTTTTTAAAGTGAATTTTTGTTGCATTTATTCAATATGAAGACCCAGAAATTGTCTCAAAACTTGTCATATACGGTGTGGCAAGTGACTTGGTTTGCTGTCTGCATGCAAATTCATATTTTTTATTGCGGCCTTAGCTACAGAACTCACGGCGACACTGTAGTAGTAGACCTTGTGGCAGCCTGTTTCAGATATAACTTGGAGGAACATTGTATCCACTAGCGGCCTTCACACGACGCCACACGGGGCTGCTTTAGACCGGCCAAGCAGCGGGTTGGCACTTGCGTCACAAGTCATCAGCGCAGACAGCCCCAGCAGGGTCGACATTAGAGTTGCCCACAACAATACATCAGCTGCAAAGTTCTCAGTAGCAGCATGTGACGCCGCGCCGTGGGAATGCATGAGAGCCGCAGAGTGTAATGGGATCCAAAGGAGAGGGAAGTCCACTAATCACACAGTGCTGTACACTCCCCAGGGGGCCCACAGTTCTTTTGTGGTTACGTGTGTGACGTGCACGGGGCCCCGAGCCGAAGCAGCCTTTCTTCTGCCCCAGGCTGCTTCACTTTCCCTCCCGGTTTATGCCTTCGCCCGGAGACGGCGTCTTTCGTGAGTTAAGGTGGTTTCTTGTTGTCGTTTCTCTTATTCCTTGGTTCCTTCCTTTCCTAACCTTTGTTTTTGTCTTCCTCTCCTTGCTGTACTCTCCTAGCCTTCTTCTCCTCCTCATTAGTCTCCGCTTTGGCATTTGAGACACTTCTTTCCTTCTTTCTCTTCACTTCCTCAATTCTTCTTCTTTCCTCCCTGTACATGTCTGAAGCCCGACCCACGCATTATCATGCGTAGCAGGTGATGGGGTAACGCGTAATTCCCCGCCCCGGGTAGACAAGTAGGGCACGTACGTACCCCCTGGTAAAGGCTAGGCCCAGGGAGGGGTGATTACCCGAGCTGGTACCTTCCGAACATGCCGATTGGTCCCTCCGTCAGTTCTTGGGAGGTGTGACCTGAGGTGTGAACAATCACCTAAGGCGGGTAAGCCCTCGGAGAGGGCCCCCACTAGGAAGGAGCGCACCATCGGAGACGCCGGTAATCACGGGGGACACTTCCGCAATGACTTCCTTCTCTTCTTCAGTGACGTTGACCCAGAAACGAAAGAGAGATTCGCCTCAGCAAAAGAAGACTCTGCCTAACTTACCAAAATTTCTTGTTGTCTCTCGCACTGACGGTAAAGATTTCAATTCTGTAAATCCTTTCGTCATTCAGAAAGGTGTTGATGCAATTGCTGGCCCTGTTAAAACCTGTTCGCGTCAGCGCAATGGCACATAGTTGCTGGAAGCGGACAGTGCATTCCAAGCCCAAAAGCTAATCCGGACTACGTTGTTACACACGTTTCCAGTCAAGGTAGAAGCGCACTGCACACTCAACTCGTCATGGGGGGTAGTTTTTACGAGATCCCTTGACGGGTTGTCTGATGAAGACATACAATTCTATATGTCCGATCAGGGTGTAACAGCCGTCCATAGGATGATGAAAAAGGTAGATAACCAGCTGACACCGACTCGTACTGTGTTTTTGATGTTCGACAGAGTTGAACTCCCGTCGAGGGTCAAAGCAGGGTATGAAGTCATCTCTGTCCGCCCTTAACAACCATACCCGTGACTCTTGCCCTAACGCAGCAAAATGTGTCACTTGGGGTAGGGACGCCCATGAGGGGGATTGCCCACCTCCATCCCCTCACTGGCTTAACTGCAACGGTGATCATGCAGCTTCCTCTCGAGACTGCCCTGTATATAAGGATGTAAAGGTCATCCAGCAAATTCGGGTTACGGAAAAGGTATCAACATCTGCCACTCGAAAGTTGTTGGCGAGTCGAAAGCCCACTGTCCTCCCTGCGGGCACATACAGTAAGGTCCTTACCTCCACTTGACCTACTAAGGATTCAAGTACCCAGACGTGTGATTTCACTTTCGCTGACACAGTTGTGCGATCCGCCAGCCCGAAGATTGCCCGTTCCACGTCCCCACTTCATCCTGCTGCTTCTAAAGTTCAGTCTTCTTCAACCTCTAGTAACCTGCGGGCACCTAAACAAGATGCCCGGACTTTGAAAAAGGAACCCGTCCGTGAGGATTTTCTTCGTTCTCAGGCTTCCCAACCGTCAACTGCCTCTTCTCACCGTCACTCTTCCAGAAGAGCCAACAAGAAAGAGTTCCTCACCTTCCCCGCCCATCCGTCACGCCGTCCAATAGTAGTCGGCCCCGATCATCTTCTGTCTCGCCGGGATGCACTACTGTTAGCCGGGCAACCGGCATTTTACTAAGTTACGTCCTAGTGATCGTGCAGACTTACCCCACTACACCTCTGTGGGTTTCGACCTGCCACCTGTGGAAGGTACCCCAGCCCATGGAGGGGTTCTGATGCTCATTCGGGATGACGTCTATCACCATCTCATTTCATTGCATACTCACCTACAGGCAGTGGCCGTCCGCATCACTCTACCCAGTTTTTCCTTTCCCCTCTGAAATATCTATTCGCCATCGTCATCCACCCTCACTAGGGCAGATGTGCTACACCTTGTTGACCAGCTCCCTTCTCCTTTCATGTTGCTAGGCGACTTTAATGTCCACCACCCCCTATGGGGCTCTCCGGCACCTTGTCCGAGAGGCTCCCTTTTGGTGGACCTTCTCCAACACCTCAATCTTGTATGCCTCAACACCGGTGCACCGACCTTCCTTTCAGACACAACACACACTTATTCCCATATAGACCTCGCAATATGCACTCCTCAGCTTGCCGGTCGGTTTGAGTGGTATGCACTTTCTGACATGTACTTGAGTGACCATTTTCTTGTGTCATCCACTTCCTGCATCATTCCCCATCTCCTCATCCCACCAGTTGGAACATTTCTAAAGCTGACTGGGGGCTTTATTCTTCCATGGCTGTTTTTCACAATCAGAATTTTCCCAGCAGTGACAGTCAGGTCGAATACCTCACAGAGGTTATTCTCACAGCTGCCGAACATTCCATACCTCGTACATCCTCTTCTCCGCGTCGTGTCCCGGTCCCTTGGTGGACTGCAGCCTGCCGCAACGCTCTTAGAGCCCAGCGACGTGCTTTACGCACCTTTCACCGCCACCCGACATTGCAGAATTGTATAAATTATAAACGACTGCGAGCGCAATGTCGTAAAGTTATAAACTACAGCAAGAACGCTTGCTGGACTGCTTTTACAAGTTCTTTTAACCGTTTTACTCCCTCCATGGTTGTTTGGGGGTGGCCTACGCCGTTTATCCGGCATCAAGGTCCACTTCCTGATCTCTGGCCTGACTGTCGAGAACGCAATCTTTGTGGACCCCATTGATGTTTCCAACGCACTGGGCCGTTCCTTTGCGGAGGTTTCGAGCTCTGCCCATTACTACCCTGCCTTCCTCCCTCGCAAACAGGCAGAGGAGGCACGACCGCCTTTATTCCACTCTTTTAATTGTGAAAATTATAATGTCTCTTTCACCATGCAGGAGCTAGACCGTGCTCTCGCCCTGTCCCGATCTTCTGCTCCCGGCCCCGATTCCATCCATGTTGAGATGCCAGGGAGGGACAAACATCTTCCTTCCAGCTATTGCCCTATTTCTACGAGCTGTGTCTGCAAGGTGATGGAACGCATGGTTAACGCTCGGTTGGTCTGGCTCCTCGAATCTCGCCGCCTCCTAACAAATGTCCAATGCTGTTTTCGTCGACACCGCTCTGCTGCTGATCACCTCGTTACGTTGTCGACCTTCGTTATGAATAACTTTCTAAAGAAGCATCAAACAGTAGCGTGTTCTTCGACTTGGAGAAGGCATACAATACCTGTTGGAGAGCGGGCATTCTCCGCACATTGCACACATGGGGCCTTCGGGGCTGCCTCCCTCTTTTTATTCAAGCGTTTTTGGCGGATCGCAAGTTCCGGGTACGGGTGGGCTCTGTTTTGTCAGATACCTTTCGCCAGGAGAATGGGGTACCGCAGGGCTCCGTCTTGAGTGTGGCTCTCTTTGCCATTGCAATCAATCCGATTGTAGATTGCCTTTCAGCTGACGTTTCCGGATCCCTTTTTGTAGACAATTTCGCAATTTATTGCAGCGCCCAGCAGACGTGTCTCTTGGAGCGTTGTCTTCAACACTGTCTTGACCGTCTATATTCCTGGAGCATCGCGAACGGCTTCAGATTCTCCACTGAGAAAACGGTGTGCATAAACTTCTGGAGATAAAAGGCATTTCTTCCACCATCCTTACGTCTCGGCCCTCTTGCTCTCCCTTTCGTGGAGACTACGAAATTCTTGGGACTCATGTTGGATCGTAAATTTTGCTGGTCCACACACGTGTCCTACCTGGCTGCCCGTTGTGCCCGATCCCTTAATGTTCTTCGTGTCCTCAGTGGCACATCATGGGGAGCGGATCGTACCATCCTGCTTCACCTTTACCAGGCCATTGTTCAGTCGAAGCTCGACTACGGAGGCCTTGTGTACTCTTCTGCACGGCCGTTGATTCTCCGCCGTCTCAACTCTATCCACCATCGGGGATTACGTCTGGCGACCGGTGCATTTTATACCAGCCCTGTTGAAAGTCTGTATGCCGAGGCTGCTGTATTACCCTTGACCACTCAACGTGACATACTCTTGTGTCGGTACGCATGCCGCTTGCGGTCGATGCCTTCGGATCTGCCTTCGTCGTCAGGGACAACAGTTTCCAACACAAGCTCCCTGACTGGTGCTCGAACTTCATGGCTGAGCTTTTTGCCCTCCACCAGGCCGTTTTGTATACCTGCCGCCACCGCCAACCTTTCTATGCCATATGTTCGGACTCCCTTAGTGCCCTGCAAAGTCTTAAGGACCCTTTCTCGAACCATCCTCTCGTGTATCGGATCCGATGCTCCCTCCAGTTGCTAGCAGATGACAGCTGTCACGTTTCTTTCCTGTGGGTCCCTGGCCACGTGGGTGTGCCCGGGAATGAGACCGCCAACATAGCAGCCAAGGCAGCAGCTTTTTTGCCTCGCATGGCTACCCTTTGCGTCCCGTCGGACGATGTTAAACGGGCTCTTCACCGGAATATCGTGTTGTCCTGACACAGTGCGTGGTTCTCACTGTACGACAATAAATTGAGAACTGTAAAACCGATCCCGACCGCTTGGAGGACCTCCTCACACCCCTCTCGGCGGGAGGTCATTCTGGCCCGGTTGCGGATTGGTCACTGCCGTTTCAGCCACCATTTCCTAACCGCCGATCCTGCACCGCTGTGCTCCTGCGGTGAATTGCTGACGGTGCGACACGTTCTATTGTCTTGCGTTAATTTTAATCATTTCCGTGTAGCCCTTCACTTTCCGTCTACTCTGGAGGAAATTTTAGCTGATGACACACGGGCAGCTGCTCGAATTTTTTGTTTTATCAACTTGGCCAATTTATCAAAGGCTATTTAACCCTTTTAATTGTTTTTTATCCTTTGTTTTTAGCCTTCTCTTGATATTCTAACGGGCAGTTACTAATTTTTTGAGATCGAGCGAATCTCTGTTCTTGTCTGGGCGCTAATGACCTTAGCAGTTGTGCGCCCTAAAACAGCAAAAAAAAAAAAAAAAAAATAAAATAAAATAAAAAATAAAATAAATAAATAAATAAATAAATAAGTAAATAAAAAAAAAAAAACATATTTTATTGTATCATTTTCCAAAGAGTTACAGCACAAAGGTATATTTTTTTAAATGGAACAATAGTTTTCTATCGTGCATTGGATTCGTTGAAACCAGCTCGGACTCAAATAACATATATCTCGAGCGTACAGCTGTAAATCGGAGTGTTTCTGAACCGGAGATTCGGACGCTACGCGCCCTCACATACTAAAAATAAAAACTTCTCGTTTCACCTATACCTAACTTTCACTTAAGATGATCACTGTTTCGTACAGATCATAAAATAAATAAAACATGCTATACCTGTTCTATGGTTGACTGCTGTGGTGTATTAATAATAGGTCACTTATTGGAGTAATGCCACAATTATCTAAAAATCCCTTATAAATGGAAAATCAATTACAATCACACAAACGCCGCACCGAAATCGCCGAATAAACTTTGAAATTGATGCCAAATTTACTCGTCATGAAACACGCAATCTTATTGGCCAGCATAACTCGACTCCTGATTGGCTGCTCTGCCATTTCTAAACTAGAGAGTAGAGAGAGAACGGCTAGCCGCTGTCGCATAAATTGCACTTTAACCGACATCATGTATGGTTTGGTGTATTTTTTCTTTTTTTTTACGACGGATGGCGTTGTACTAGTAAGAAATACTTGTCATACTGCCGAAGAAATGTGCTAAACAGAAAATAAGAAAAATAAAAACCATATTCGTGATACTTAAGAACGCTACCAAATGATCCCCAAAGTGATCCTTCCCTCTCCCCGCAGGGGACAGGGCAGTCTTCCAAAGTGATACCTTATTCCAGATTGCCCTTGTCTGAATACGTTATGAATTGCCAACAAAACATTTAATTGAACTAGCCGGGAAGAAATGTACATCTGATATCATTTGGTTGAGTTCTGAAGCATCATCCGTATGATTAACCTTTTTCTTTCCTGGGTGGTACATTTCTTCAGCAGTATGGCAAATAATTCTTACCATTACAGTGTAACACGTTGCCAATTGAAAGAAAATAAAAATCAACCAAACTAAACATCATTTGGTCTGTAGAATCTGAATCTGCAATTGACAATGGGAGTTTTCATTTAAAATTTTACACTAGCCACCCACACCACACCGCTCCCAAATGGTGGAGACAGTTCAAGTTTAGTATCATTTCCTAAGCCTCTGCCAGCCGTTCATAATAGTGAAAACCATTGTTGAATAAATACTGTTTTTTTCTAGTTATTCTGTTTTGTGAACTTAAAATTTAAACCCTGTATTATACATTGTGTATGTGTCGAATCTGGGGCAGGGGGAAGGGGTCTATGGGGCTGCAGATCCCCCAAAACCATGAGGAAAACCTCATATTAGCTGGTTCTTTTTAGAGCAGTTTGAGGTACAATGCCACAATTTTTATGAGCTCTTCTCCCCTTCCCCCCTCCCCAACACAAATCCTGGATTCCCCACTGCTTGGTGTATATTACAACGTGACATGGTTCAACTTGGATGACATATTTTTAAAAAATATGTAACTAGTTTCTTTACGGTATAGTTGTTTGCTAACCCCTTTGAGCAAAATTAAGTTTCGTGAAAACCTGGAAAATAATTATTTTTAACCAGGAAAAAACCTTGAATTTGAAAATGAAGATTTGGTGGCCACCCTGTTTCTGCTTCGAACAATCGATGGAAAGTCTTGAAAGAATGTTTAGGTGCAAACATAGTTCTGAAGTCCCTCTCTGAAACCAGATGGTCTGCTCGTGCTGACGCTCTTAACGCTTTGCATAATGGCTCCAATGATATTTTTGAAGCTTTAAAGTCAATTAGTCGCATCACTGATCAACCAGTGAAAACAAGAAATGAAGCTCAAAGCCTTTGCAAGAAAATGAAAAATCTCGAGATCATTCTCCTAACAGAGATATGGGGTGACCTTTTGAGAACTATCAACAACACAGATGTAACTTTACAAAGTAGTACCGTCTCAAGAGACGTTGCATTAAAACTTTTTGCATCTACTTCCGATTTCATCAGTTCTGCACGCAGTAGATTCGAGCAGTATGCATCTTCAGCCAAAGAGAAAAATCCAGGTTCTGACTATAATGGTAATTCCCAAAGAACGAGAATTTGCAGCAAGCATATAACTTTTTCCGCAGATTCATCAGACTGTCCAGCTGAATTCCAAAGAAAAATTTCGTGTAGATGTTTGTCTGCCTATAATTGACACATTGGATTCTAGTTCGAAGTGACGTTCGGAAGCATACGAGAAAGTTAGTAAACATTTTAGTTTCCTTTCATAGTTAAAACAAAATCGATTCTGAACAGTTGAGAAACAGTGCAAAGAATTTGCAAAATTTTATCGTCAAGACGTTAATGCTGATGAGCTTATATCAGAATGTTTTCATTTGAAAAACATTCCAAATGAATCTCCAGAGCTAAGTAATCTACCTTACATTCTTTAATAAAAGCAGATAAAATAGATGAAACCTTTTCGAATGCAGAAGTTGGTACTCAGATACTTTTTTACCTAATGGTTACCAATTCCAGTGGAGAGCGTTTATTTTCCCAGTTAAAGAGAATCAAAAATGAATTACGAACGACTATGCTACAGGAACGACTTACTAATTTGTCAATCATTCACATATAATTTAACGTCCTTCAATAGTTGGACATTGATGACTTAATAGAATAATTTGCATTTCAGAAATCCTGAAAGAAACCTTTAACAGCAAAGTAAGTCCAATTTGCAAAACAAAAATAACAAATGTTTTGTGTATTTCTAACCATAATAACCAATAAATTCACTAAACAAATGTACAGCATTCTGATGAGTTTATTCAAAGGAAATTACTGTTTCGTTGGGTCTCCTAATCTGTGTGCCAGTCATCTGCATAAAAAGAGACATACTCCAAAAATTTTACATCTTGTACTCTGGAAATTTTTAAAGAAATCATTAATTTTAATGAAAGACTTAATTGTGGAGCTGTTGAAATGTTTGTAAATCTAGCGGACTCAACAACGTGGATATTAGTCCGTATCATACAAACCACTTAAACTAAGGTAAACTAACCTAGGGACAACCCAAACATCCATGCCCTAGCGGGGGTTTCGAACGCCCGACGGTGAACTGCCGCGCGCACCGCAGCACGGCGCTCCAGTACGCACGGCTAACCCGCTGCGGTTTTATGGAACTTATCATTAGTATTTGGTTTGTTAATATGTTACCCAATTAAATCATTCTGATGCATTCATTAAGTTGTTTTTAAGGGCCCCAAAAGACCAAGTCCTCAGGGGCCCCTGCATGGCCCTAGACGGCCCTGTTAGTAAGTGTACTTGTAGTAAAGCATGCTGCTTTCCTTTGTGTCGTCAGAACTTCACCTAGCAGTCTGCCACCTGGCACAGATCCCAAGCTGATGAACAGTATTGGCCACACAAATGAAGAGTATTGAAGTGTTGATCAAGCAAGTATTTTGTAAGTGACATTATTTGTTTATGGACTACATTTCCTGAGGATTCTTCTGATGGCTCTGTCTGGCATCTGTCTTACCCACGATTAATTTTAGGTGGTTGTTTAAATTCATATTGCTGTTTGTGCATTCTCTCTGATGTTTACAGAAGTTATTGCTTCCAGTGATTGTTGTGCAATTATGTGATCCTGCAATAAAGACTCTTTCTTTCTTTCTGTCTATGAATTCATAATGTGTTAAATTTTTTTATATTGAAGGATAATTTCCACTACCTGTACCAAGCATTGATCTGCTGCAGATCCTGTATTTTGCTACAATTTTGTAGTGTTGCAATTTCTTTGTCCTCTATATCATATTCCAAAAAAAGCTTAATGGAACAACAATGTTATCTGCTACTTAATTTATAAATATTGTGCAAAGTAACAGTCCTTTGTGGTTTGTCAGAAATTACACTGACTTGCAAAATGGCTCTTTATTGACAATGACACTCTTCAATCAAATTAAGCAGTTGGCCTTCTATTCCTTACACTCATATATTGAGTTGGCTGCAAATGTATGTCCATCGCATTCTGATAGTCAAGAAACACGGCAGCAATTTGGGAGCCTGTATCTGTCACTTTCTGGGTCTCGTGGACAAATAGTGCAAGCCAGGTTTCACACAATAGTTACTTTTGGGACCCCTGTTCATTCCTACAGAAATGTCTTAATATGTAGCTTAAAACTGTTACAAAATTCTACAACAGACCAACATGAGAGATACAGACATATAGTTTGGTGTATCTGTTAAATGACCATTCTTGAAAAATAGAATTATTTACACTTTTTCAAATCGTTATGAATGTTTTGTTCCTCTAGAGGTCTGCATTGAAGGGAGCAAGTTCCTTCGTATGCTGTGTAGAACTGAATTAGTATTCCATCAGTCCTTCTTCAGTTGAGCAATTTCATTTACTTTTCTATCCCTTGGTGATCTATGTAAATATCTGCCATTTGTCCTTAATGTGATAATTTATTGGAGGAACCGCAGTGTGATTTTCCTTTGCAACATAATACAGTAAAACCCCATTTTTACATTCCCGCATTTTGTTTTCCCACTTTTTAAGTTCATTTTTGTTGGTTCCAACAGAATTCTTATTCTCTCAATACAACACATTCCCATCATTAACATTTCCCACATTTTAAGTTACCCCCCCCCCTCCAATTACTGCGTCATGAATTTTAATGATGAATTTCATACATATTTATGCGAAAAGAGCATCGCATTCCAGCTTGTAGCGAACCAACGAGAAGCTCTCAGCTCATTTTGTTCGGAGTTCAAGCACCGACCACAGAGGCACTGTGATACAGTGAGTGAAGAGAGATCGCGTGCTAGCCACCAGGAGTGCTGCAATTGACTTCTCTTTGCATCAATGCGGTGTTCTATGATTATTCTGAGACTTCAACTTCCATAGTTACTGACTTAAGTTGGCCACTGTATCTTGTAATTATTCTTTAATTGTGCTTCATATGATGCCAACAGTTTTTCTTTAACAAGTCATTATACGATAGTGATGGAATTTATGTGTCATAAGCAGTACCTGGATGAAAACAAATTATCAATTATGAACACGTTAAATTTGATCGTAAGACTAACGTCCAGTTTTACAACACTTCAAATTCAGGCTTGGACAAAGCAGGAAACTAAGTTATTGATGTGACGTAGTGTTAGCGTAGAAAGCAAGATTTTCATTGTTTGTGTGTTGGTCACAGGTGCCTGTTTGGGAAAGTATGCTGCATCACTGTCTTCATGATAATCACTATCTGGCTATGGTGATTCTAGTAGCAATCTTCCTTCCGCTCACTGCATTGTATTACAATAGGAATTCAGTTGTTTTTATAAATAAACACAATTTTTTGCACCCAGATTTCATGCAATGTTCCGCATGAAATATACAAATCTGTGATAGGTGTTAGTTGTGGGTTAGTCTGTCCTGATATCAAACGTAAACATTCCTCTTCAAGTTCCTCCATAACATGATGAAAATTTCCACCCTCTTTCTCGTCCAGAATGTTCCTGAGCTGAGTGACCTTGATTGAAAAAAAATTGCAGTTTTGCACCAATTGTTCTGTTTAATATGGCTTTATGCTTTAACCAAGGAGGTTAGAATCTCTAACCACCTTGATTTTAACAAATAAGTTAAAGTATTGTGTTCTGCAAGTTTCATTTACGGGAATTTTTGATTATGGTACCATACCAATAATATGTCTCACACTAGAAGACTAATGTATTTTTAAATGTTTCATGACAGACTTTTGCCTCCGTATTTTATTTATACCACTGAAGACAATCAGAACAAAGAGGAGAACTGAGTGCGCATTTGTGCAGTCATTACGAAATTAAATAAAACATATTATAGAAATGGCTGTCTTCATATGCAGTGTCAATTTGTATTGCTGTGGTATTAAAGCTATTTTAACACAACACAGTGAGCAGAATAGTTGCTACTAAAGTCATAATTATCAAATTGTTTAAGTTGAAAATGGGGGACAGTCGACAGATGTTCCAAATCGTGCCAACATGTCATTGCGAAAAGAACTAGGAGAGTCCCTGTCATGTCGCTAAAACTAAAAATGATTAATGCGTATTTAATTACTAATTCTAAAACAAAATGTGTCTCTAAACTTCATTACTAGTAGTCGTAAATTTTATATTCTACCCTTTCCGTAAAATGATAGATTTTTCAACGCAATAAGGAAGACGTAGTTCTAACAATGATATTGAAAAACTAGTACTTCACAGGCAATAATAAGCAAACAATCACCAGTGTAGAACGTTCTATATTAACTTGAGTTGGTGCCTACAAGTGAAATGATTAGAAAAGATAGAAAATGTATTTCTTTGGAAGAAAAAAATGAGGATTCTACAACCTGTAGATTCACATGTTGGATCACGAGCTCAACTAGTGACAGACATAGTGCTTTCCACTTCAACCTTGAATATGATTGTGAGAAATTGTCCAACGTTGAAGCTACTGCAAGACAATGTGGTCCCATGGCAAAAAAGTGCAAATATACTCGGTCATCCTTATATGATAATCTGGATAAACTAATTGCAGAGTGGTTTGTTAGCACAAGAGCGTCAGGAATTCCTCTTGATGGCAACATACTGAGAGAGAAGGTGCTACAATTTGCTGGAATTTGTTGGTAGATTTAAAACTAATCATAATATTGTTTGCAATGAACTGTGTGGTGAAAGTGCAAGTCATCAAGACGATAGACCAATGAAAAATGAACTCCAAGATATTAAAGATCATGATCCAAAAAAAAAATAATTTTAATGTTGACAAAAATGGTCTTTTTTTTTAAGACTTATTACCAAGTAAGACCTTAGGTTTTAAAGGTAAGAAATGCCACGGTGGGGAAACTGAGTAAACAGAGTACAACTGTTTTACTAATGGTCAATGCCGATAGGTCTGAAAAATTACCCCCCTTTGGTAATAGGTAAATTTAAGAAGCCAAGGTGTTTCAAAAATTTGAAAACGCTGCCAACTAATTATGATTCTAACACAACTGCATTGATGACTAGTTCCATCTTCACAGCCAGTGGATGCTAAAGTAGGGGGGGGGGGGGGCAAAAAATAGGAAAATAATACTTGATAGATGTCCAGCACAGCCTGACAATCTGAAGCTCAGAAATATTGTCGCGTTGAAATGGAATGTAGGGGTCTCAACTGAACTCAGCACTTATAGTGAAAGCAGGTTTATTGCAAACTGAAGTACACACAGCACTGACTGCCTCTTGGGCAGAGTGCTATGCTATTTATATACAGACAGAATGTACCAGAAATTAGAAGAATGTGAGCTTCAATCATTAGATCTTGGAAATATAGAAAAAAAATTTTCCAGAAGGCTTCACCTTTCATGTAATTATATCACTATGTGCACTGTAATTGCACAAAACATTATCATATTACTAGTTATTGTCTGCTCTTTGCGATTGTTAGCATATGTCTTTGATAAATCTCAATTTTTAGGATGTTTACTTATTTAAGATTCATAAATTACTTCACTTAGTAGTTACTTGTAAGATACATATGTTTAAGATAAATTATGAATTTAGCAAAAGTATATTGCAACATAATGTAATAACGTTCTTTCCGTTGTAGTTTTTTCAAATATAATTAAACAAATGAAATTTAATATGCAGTATTGGTCGTTAATACTTTATTGTTAAAGCAGCAGATTGATTTCAATCACATAGTGATCATCTTCAATGCATCTTCAAACTATAGAGAGATTACAAAATCAGTACAGAGCTAAAATAAAATACAATATAAACTTGAATATAATTCTAGATGCAATACACAGTAAGAATACATACCAGGCATTGTGAAAGCAATGAGTACAAATTGAAATATCATCTGCAACTGTGTTGGAAATAAATTTCAAAAACATAACATTGCAGTGCTAGAGATTCGGGTGGAGTGAGCGAGCTGCTTCCAAGAGACATGCAGTGCCTCTGTAGGGATGGGTGTTATTAAAGCCCTTTAGTACATACATATTCCACTAACATTAATTTTTATATGTTTTCAAATATACAAAGATTAAATAAAATGTAGTTTTACATACAAGGTGTACAAGATGGATAACAAACAAAATGGAAAAGTCAGAATACAGAAAACATCAGGAAAAAGACAAGAATGTGATGCTAGGCACCTTATGCCAGCTATAGATACTACTAATGTAGTAAGTTATTTCAAACAGGGATAATTTAAATGAAGGGTACCATGAAGGATAGTACCATTTATGCATTCACCATAGCTATGCTGCAAAGTCTTAAAAAAAGGAGATACAGTTTTCAGTTTCATGATACTGCAATTAATGTTAATTGCAGTGACATCTCGTTTTTCGAGCTTGAAGCACGTTACATAGATTTGACAAAGTTACAGTACAATACAAACAATACATCAGTCAGAAAAAGAGTATGCATAAAACATGAAGCAAAAGGTTAAAGTAGTACAGGATAGTATGATTTAATGCTAAAAAAGTAAAATAAAATAACATGGCGAAAGAAAGCAGATACCATTATATGTAGATGACGTCGGGGGAATGTACTCGCAGTGTGAGCATATGGCATGGGGGTATATAAGGGCCAAACATTGTACATGTTAGATGCAACACAATGAACAGAATTTTTTTAAACTGGCATTCAGCCAAGATGAAAAGAATTCCCAAAAATGTGCACCTTTTGTCAGAGTCTGCTCATTGAGCATAATGATGCCATGCACTTTTTGGTGGGCAGATATTTCCATCTCCTCAAAGAGATAGCTGCCCTTTGACCCCCGATGCAGAAGTTTTAATACTGAAGTTAGATCAGGGGGTGTGTATCCTGTGGTCACCAAATGTGTGTCGAAATTTGATTTATCTGCAATATTTTTCCTGTCCAACACCACGTGCGCAAAACCTTGTTTCTAACCGTCTACCAGTCTGTCCAATACAAAAAGCATTGCATTCAGCATGTGAAATTTTGTATACACCTGATTCATGTAAGAAGTTAGCTTTGTGAATATTAATAAATCCTACTCTATTTTCGGTGGTGAAAGAAACAATTGAATTTTGTTTTTTAAAAATGGCAGCAATTCTAGAACTGATAGTTTCATAATAAGGTAAAAACCACATGTTTTTAGGAGAAAGTGACTGAATTAGTTGGTTATTTATATTGTTTTCTTTATATCTTTTGGCAATATTTTTGTAAATATTAGTAACATAGTAGGACTATAGTTGATATTGGAATTTTATTCAAGTTTATATTGTATTTTATTTTAGCTCTGTACTGATTTTGTGATCTCTTTAAAGTTTGAAGATGAGCACTATGTGATCGAAACCGATCTGCATATTACATTTGGTTTGTTCATCATTGTGTGGTCGTTGAGCACAACCATCCTGGAAATGGAATCAAATCTCAAATATAATTGTTGCTTAAGGTTTTGACAAGTTTTTCAGCCATCTTTGTCAAAAACTGATAGTCATAACAGAAGTTACTTGCAACAGTTGGCTGCAAAAAGTATAGAGCATAAATAATTTATATAGTCTACCGTAGATTGTTGTCTGTGATGAATAGGGCCACCGCAAGCCCAAGTGCTGCCCCGTGCGAGCTGTTAAATTGCCGCCCCCCTTTTGGTTTTGTTTTACAAAACGATTGTGGAATGTTATTTAAACAAATCTGTAGGAAATGTCAGCAGTCAAAGTCTCAAAGCTTTTAATATGTGCTTACATCTGAACTGTCATATTGACAGTTGTTGTTGTTATGGTCTTCAGTCCGGAGACTGGTTTGATGCAGCTCTCCACCCTACTCTATCCTGAGCAAGCCTTTTCATCTCCTCATAAGAACGACAACCCACATCTATTTGAATCTGCTTACTATACGCGTCTCTTGGTCTCCCTCTGCGATTTTTACCCCACACACTTCCCTCCAATGCTAAATTTACAATTCCCCGATGTCTAAGAATGTGTCCTACCAAGCGATCCCTTCTTTTAGTCAGGGTATGCCAAAAATTCTTTTTCTCACCAATTCTGTTCAGTACCTCTTCATTAGTTATGCGATCTACCCACCTAGTCTTCAGCATTCTTCTGTAGCACCACATTTCAAAAGCCTCTATTCTCTTCCTGTCCGCACTGCTTATCGTCCATGTTTCACTCCCGTACAAGGCAGCACTCCACACAAATGCCTTCAGAAAAGACTTCCTTACACTTAAATTAATATTCGATGTTAGCAAATTTCTCTTTTTCAAAAATGCTTTTCTTCCCATTGCCATTCTGCATTTTGTATCCTCTGTACTACGACCATCGCATGTTATTTTACTACCCAAGTAACAAAACTCATCTACCACCTTCATTGTTTTGTTAACTAATCTAATTCCTTCAGCATCGCCGGATTTTCTAAGACTTCCTCTTTCATTCCTCCTGCCCAGTCCATATTCACCTACTATATTTCCTTCTCTTCCTTTTCCTACTACCGAATTCCAGTCTCCTATCACAATTAAGTTTTCCTCTCCCTTAATTGTTTGAATAATTTCCTTTAGCTCCTCATATATTTCTTCTATCTCCTCATCATCGGCAGAGCTAGTTGGCATATAAACCTGTACTACTGTTGTCGGTGATGGCTTCGTATCTATCTTGAAATGATAATCCGATCACTGTGCTGCTCATAGTAGTTTACCCGCATTCCTATTTTCTTATTCATTATCAGTCCTACTCCTGTGATACCCCGAACTGATTTTGTACTTATAATCCTGTACTCACCTGACCAGAAATCCTGTTCATCCTGCCACCGGACTTCACTGACCCCCCACTATATCTAACTTCAACCTATCCATCTCCCTTTTTAAATTTTCTAATTTTCCTACCCGATTAAGGGATCTGACATTCCACACTCCGATCCGTAGAATGCCAGTATTGTCTTTCCTGATGACAACATCCTCCTGAGTAGTCCCCGCCCGGAGATCCGAATGGGGGACTATTTTACCTCCGGAATATTTTACCCGAGAGGATGCCATCATCATATTTTCATACAGTAGAGCTGCATGTCCTCGGGAAAAGTAACAGCTGTAGTTTCCCCTTGCTTTCAGCCGTTCGCAGTAACCGTGTGGCAAAGCCACATTAGATGATGTTACAAGGCCAGCTCAGTCAATCATCCAGACTGTTGCTCCTGTAACTACTGAAAAGGCTGCTGCCCCTCTTCAGGAACCACACGTTTGTCTGGCCTCTCCACAGATACCCCTCCGTTGTGATTGTACCTACTGTACGGCTATCTGCATCGTTGAGGCACGCTAGCCACCCCACCTCGGCAATGTCTGTGGTTCATGGGGGTGGTAGATAGTGTATCGTTTCAGATTGTTCGCGAGAGATTCGGAAAAAAAAACAAAAGGTCCTCACACAGCCACAGTTATTTACAAAGACGATGTAATTTACCATATTCTTCTCGTTTCTTATTAATTTTATGTACCCATTTTTTTCGCTTCTTTGGCGCAACCGTGAGGAGAAGTAGAAATTCGTCTTCATCTGAACTACTACTCATGTTTATACACTCCGCGGCTGACTCACGCACTACGAGTGCCAGTCAACAGCTGGAACGCCGAGCGCTGCCCGCGCTCTGGATGACTGCTGCGGAACGCTGCGGACAACAGCGCGTTCTGCTCGCGCGGGCTGCCCGCTCTCTGTTTGACGGAGCCTTAAATAAATCTGTTTTATCTCGAAAACTATTCGTAATAGAACATTTGTCTATATGACGGTTTCTGTTGCTTCAGATAATCGAGCAAGCAAGCGAGCTGCAAGCTTTATCGGAACACAGGAGTTCAGAGAACAGACTGATGCACGGAGTCGCTTTTTTCTGCGCCATGCGGTTCGCCAGAGGAGTTGGGGGGAACCGTGAACAGTGCACCACACGGGCGGCTCGACAAGCGAGCGGAGGTGGGAGAGTGATGGGAACAGGTGAACCGGTTAACTCACCGATTCAGTTGGCGGTCGGGTCGCCTCGATCGCCGGAGTCGTGCGGAGCAGCGAGCCAGCAAGAGACAGGGGCCACGCGCTCACTGAACCGTGCTGCTTGCGTGACTCGTAGCGCAGAGACGCTGCACGTATTTAGGCGCTCAATTTTTGTAGTTTTATACTTGCACATGGTCTATACCACATTCATTTTGTTGCTTAGGAAACTTCTGAAGCATGTGGCAAGGGGTGCTTCTGCAGCTTATTACTGTCGCCAGAGGAACTTTCTGGATCGGATGAACTACCACTCTTTTTTTTTTTTTGGATTCGTCCATCACCAACTCCTTAGAAGGATCTGGCTCATTGAATCATTTCAGCTGTGAATTGCCCATTTCTAAAATAATCGCAATGAGATTTCAGTTGATTGAATCTCTTATCCAAAGATGCGGTTGCTATATCTAAAAGATAATAGCAGAATTCAATCGTGTAACGTTTTATTGGGTCATCTGTTGTCTCATGCCTTTCTTCATATGTAAGGTGTAGAGGCTTCTCACTTCGTCGCCGGGAAACACATCCTTGGTTACGTTAGATCTTCTAACTCTAATTCTGTAGCCAATTCTTTGGAATCTATATATACATGTGGCGTCTGTTCAGAAATAACAGACGTCACATTCTGATACTGCAGCTGTTATTATTTAATATTCATAGAATATATGACTTCAACTGCTGTTGGGCAAAGCTGAAAATGTGTACCCAGCCGGGATTCGAACCCGGGTCTCCTGCTTTCTAGGCAGTTGCGCTGACCCCTACACCACTGGGGACACAGTGATCACCGCACCTGCAAGGACTACCCATGCACGCCTCCCGTCAGATACAAATTCCCAGCTTTCCGAACAGACACCACATGTATATATATAATATGCCGGTGACGGGCAATGATCCTATCGTTAGTGGGGAGGGGTGGGCAAGTTTGAAGCCCTTACTCTTACGGGAATTAGTTAAACTACGAGTTTGAGTACTATGGGCAGGGCGAAGCTGGGAATTTGTATCTGACGGGAGGCGTGCATGGGTAGTCCTTGCAGGTGCGGTGATCACTGTGTCCCCAGTGGTGTAGGGGTCAGCGCAACTGCCTAGAAAGCAGGAGACCCGGGTTCGAATCCCGGCTGGGTACACATTTTCAGCTTTGCCCAACAGCAGTTGAAGTCATATATTCTATGAATATTAAATAATAACAGCTGCAGGATCAGAATGTGACGTCTGTTCTTTCCGAACAGAGGCCACATGTATATATATAATATGCCGGTGACGGGCAATGATCCTATCGTTAGTGGGGAGGGGTGGGCAAGTTTGAAGCCCTTACTCTTACGGGAATTAGTTAAACTACGAGTTTGAGTACTATGGGCAGGGCGAAGCTGGGAATTTGTATCTGACGGGAGGCGTGCATGGGTAGTCCTTGCAGGTGCGGTGATCACTGTGTCCCCAGTGGTGTAGGGGTCAGCGCAACTGCCTAGAAAGCAGGAGACCCGGGTTCGAATCCCGGCTGGGTACACATTTTCAGCTTTGCCCAACAGCAGTTGAAGTCATATATTCTATGAATATTAAATCTTTGGAATCTGTTCTGCAGGTCCCAATGCTTTCGTTTTTTCATGCATTTCCACAGCCTCAGAAACTTTTATGCCAATGATCTGGAGGGTCTTACTGACTACACTGATGTGAAGCAGAACATTGTACCAGATTACTAGAGAAATGAGAAAGGTGTAATTTCTTTATTTGATTCGCAAGTGTCGTCGCTTCGCGAGCGGTCATGCCATCAAAATCTTCTGATATGCAGCACGGGAGTAGCTAAGCATTCTGGAGCCTCACGTTGCGGATCGCGTGGCCTCCCACATCAGAGGTTCGAGTGCTTCCTCGGGCATGGATGTTTGTGTTGTCTTTATTATAAGTTAGTTCATAATTAGTTTGTAAGTTTAGGGACTGGTGACCCAGCAGTTAACTCCCATAAGCGTAACAATCATTTGAACTTTTTTTTCTGATATCTGAACCAGTGCATCGTAAACGCCTCCATTGTTTTGTGTGGAGGACAGGTTCAAATGTTCGTTAAGTTTATGGACTTAACTGCAGGTCATTAGTCACTAAACTTGCAAACAACTTATAAACTACCTCATACTACAGACAGCACAAACATCCATGCCTGAGGGGGGTTTTGAACCCCCGACGGAGAATGGATTCACGCATCAGAGCGTAGCACCTCAATTCGCTAGGCCACTCCGTCGCCGCCTGATGAGAGGGCATGTTGCTAAACGACCATACTATGTCGGGTTTTCATCGGAATCAAAGTGACCAGTAGTTTGCTTAGATGAAACATGGATTCACAAGCATTATACAGTAAATAAATGTTGGCAAAGTGCTAGTGTGCAAGTAATAGTGTCAAACAAAAGTGCCGGGCAGTTTAATTGTTGTTCATTCAGGCAGAGACAGAAGTTTCAAGGCAGAAAAATCAAAACGTCCCACTCTCACTCAGAAACCGATAGCAAAAATTTCCAAAAACACGTCGAAACCAAACTTATGCCAGGCTTATTACCAATGTCTTTATCCCTTCAGATTTAACATGTAACCACAGTATTGAACATTGCACTGGCATTTCCAAATTATATTTTGACTTGAAGCCTGTAAATATAAATCAGTATGAGTTGGCTTCCGATAAACTGAGTGTCCCAAAGAGCCATCATCCTTCCTTTTAACTAAAACATCCAAAAAAGGTAAGCATCCATCCTGCTCCACCTCCATAGTGAACCAGATGCTATCATGAAGGGAGTTGAGATGATGTAAAAACTTCTTTAAATTATCCTCCCCATGAGGCCACACAATGAAAGTGTCATCCACATACCTCCAAAACACCGTAGGTTTTGTGTCCCAGCCTCGTCGCCGCTTTTGTGTCTCGTTTCCGTCGTAGGTGTCGGTGGCCGAGTGGAATGAGACCGACACAGGAATAAAGATAGCACGCTGGTGCAGGTACGGAGGGGAGCAGCCAGAAACTAGAAACACTAGAGTAAATTAGAACGAGATATATATTGCACAGAATTTATACAATACTTAACTTTTGCTTAGTTCAGTACACAGAATGCTGATACATAGTTGAGGTAGAGTCCTGCCTAGTGCCTAACTGATAGCCAAGTCTTCACTGGTGCCTATCGGATTCCGAAGTCTTTACTGGTTCCTAACTCAGTCCCAAGTGACGATGTCGTTCACTGGTGGCCACGAGCGGAGTTGCCGCAGAGGGCGCTCGTGGCTGTCGTAAGAACGCCGCGCCGTGCGTGCATGGCGGCGCGCGGCGAAAGTAGGTGGCGCGCACTTTGGATTTGTTCGACACCGCACCCCTCCCCCCCCAAACTGCCGCGCCGTTGTGGCGTAGGGCTGAGGGCCACGGTGACGGCACTGGGAGGAGGGCCTGGGCGGGGGCGTTACTGGTGGGACGGGCGTCGTAGCTGAGGCTGGGATCGAGACGCCGTTCGCGCCCCGGCATCCGCCTTGCGATCCCCCGGAAAACCCTCTAAATCGAGGGGAAGGGCGCCCGCCTCCGCCCAGATTGAGCAGGTCATCTTCTTCCGAGGTTCGTGGCCCAAGCTGGGGGGGCCCGCACGGTCCCGGAGTCCCTCTTGGTGACGCTCTCAGCTGAGGCGGCGACGGAGGCGGAGGGGCTGACTACGTAGGAGGCTCGTCGACATCCATCGGTATCTCGTAGCCCGGGGACGAACGATGTGGCTGTGCTCCCTGGCGGTGAACTGGGTCTGGAATCAAGAAACCAGAGACAGGATCGCGCGGCCTGTGCAAGCGCAATTGGTTTGCGTCGCGCCGCAGCTCCGACCCTGTGGAAGAATGTACAACATACATATTGCGACCAAGCACGCGCTGAATGGTGCCCGGTGTCCATCTTGTCTTGTTGCCAGCAAACACCCTGTACAGCACTGGCGTTGAAACCTGAAAACGCTTAGCGCCATACGAACCGACTCGGTGCGTGGGAGGCTGCAGCAGGTGAAGGAGAGTGCGGTGACGGCGGCTGTGTAGCAGCTCGGCAGGAGATGGGCCGTCACGTGGCATGCACCGATACATAGACAGGAAAATTTGAAGAGCTTGCTGCCTGGAGTGCTGACCTTTCATCTTTTCCATGTGAGACTTGAATGTTAGAACGAAACGTTCTGCTTCACCATTGGACTGAGGGTGAAAAGATGCAGTGGTGATATGCTGAATGCCATTCACACGACAAAACTGTTGAAATTCCGCACTAACAAACTGAGGTCCATTGTCACTGACGATAGTTTCAGGCAAACCTTCGATGCAAAACACTGACGTTAAGGCACTGATTGTACTAGACGCCGTCGTTGAGTTCATGGCAATCACGAAAGGAAACTTGCTGAAAGCGTCTACAACAATTAACCATCGCGCATTCCAGAAAGGTCCGGCAAAGTCAATGTGTAAACGTTGCCATGGTCCCTTGGGGCGTGGCCAGTCTGAGAAACGCTGTGGAGGAGCCGCCTGATGCTCCGCACAAACTGTACACTGTGATGTCATGCTCTCTATCTGAGCGTCCATACCAACCCAGGTACAATGACGTCTGGCCAGTTGCTTTGTCCTAACAATGCCCCAATGTCCTTGATGTAGGAGGCGTAACACTTCTCGTTGCAGGGAACTAGGAACAATCACTCTTGCTTGGTCGTTGTCGGTATGCAACAACAGTACACCCTGACTTAAAGATAATGCATGACGTTGTGCAAAATAACGTCGAACCAGAGGCCGATCAATGTCTTTGGCTCTGGCAGGCCACCCTGAGCGAACAAAACGTGCTACCACACTTAGGTCTGCATCCGCAGCTGTTTCCTGTGCAACCCGACGAGAGTTCAAAGGAAAGTCTGCGACAGCGGAAGCATCTCTGGAGTCTATCTGACAACATGCCATTTCTGAAGAATCAAATGATACATCCTGGCCAACCGGAAGTCGGGAAAGTGTGTCCGCGTTGGCGTGTTTAGTGATAGGTCGGTACAAAATATCATACTGATAATTTGACAATATCAAGGACCATCTCTGAAGCTTTTGTGCCGTTCGTGGCGGAATTGGCTTTGTGGGTGAGAACAACGACGTGAGAGGCTTGTGGTCTGTCAACAAATAGAATTTTTTGCCATAGAGATAATGATGAAACTTTGTGACGCCGTAAATGATTGCTAAGGTCTCCTTTTCTATCTGACTGTAATTCTGTTGCGTCGGCGTCAGTAGCTTGGATGCAAAGGCAATAGGACGATCGTGACATCCAATACGATGTGACAAAACTGCACCCAGACCGTACGATGAGGCATCAACTGCTAATACTACAGGCTTCTGTGGGTCGAAGGGAATCAAACATGCATCACTGAGTAGTGCAGACTGTAATTTGTCAAAGGCAACCTGGCAATCTTTGGACCACACAAAAGGAACATTTTTCCTACGTAAGCGATGCAGTGGAGCTGCAATCTGAGACGCATTGGGAATAAACCTGAAATGATAGTTAAGCTTTCCCATTACTGCTTGCAATTCGTGCACATTCTTAGGAGGAGGCAAGTTTTTGATTGCTCGAAGATGTGACTGTAAGGGATGTATTCCTTGGGCATTAATCACATGGCCTAGGTACTCTATTTCAGTTTGAAAAAACGAACACTTTGCTTTATTGCAACGTAGACCTGCTGCAGTCAAAACTTTGAAAAGGCACTCCAGGTTTGCTAAATGTTCTTCAACTGTACGTCCGGATACCACAATATCATCTAAATAGTTCGAACAACACGGTACAGAAACTGTCAGCTGTTCCAAAAAGCGCTGAAAAATAGCGGGGGCGGAAGAACTGCCAAAGGGGAGGCGTTGAAATTGAAAAAGGCCCATGTGAGTATTAATGACGAAAAACTTTTTTGACTCGTCATCAAGTGGAATCTGTAAGTATGCCTCTGCTAAATCAATCTTAGAAAAGAAACGAGACTGTCCTAATTTGTCCATTAGTTCGTCAGGTCTGGGCAGGGGATAAGTGTCTACAATTGTTTGACTGTTCACTGTTGATTTGAAGTCCGCACAGAGACGAAGTTTTCCTGACGGCTTGGGTATAATTACTATAGGCGAGGCCCACTGACTCGCAGAAACAGGAGAAATCACCCCACTATCTTGCCAACGTTTAAGTTCATCGGCAACTGTATCACGCATTGCGATAGGCACTGGTCTAGCTTTACGAAATTTTGGAACTGCAGATTCTTTTAAAGTTACATGTGCCACGAAGTCCTTTGCACAACCTAGTTCCGGCGAAAACAAGTCACTATATTTGTCACACAATACATTGATTTTATCCTGAGGCACTATTGACGAAATTTGAAGCACATCTCTTTGAATTGAGAAACCAAACAAGTCAAAAGCATCTAGTCCAAAAACGTTCTGTGTCGATTTGGCCTGAAGAACTACAAAAGCAACTGTTTTTGTTACACCTTGAAAAGAGGCGGGCAGGCTACACGTTCCTAGCACGGGAATATTTTGACCTGTATAAGCTGTTAACCCTTGCTGTGACGGCGACAATTTTGGCGAACCCAGAAGTTCATAAGTATCTTTATTTATTAATGTGACAGCGGAACCAGTATCAAGCTGAAATTGCACCGTCTTATTTTCTATGAAGAGAGTCACAAACAGTTTTTGCTTGCGGCGCTCGACAGGTGCGCGAATGTGGGCAACGTCTGCTACGGTTTGTTTACTGCGCTTGCGCGGGCCGCGTAGTGAAGTAAGCGGCGCAGACTCGGCACGCAGCGGAGTAACAACACTGTCACTAGATGGCACTACCGCCGGATCGGCGTCTGCGCAAGCATGCGAAGCTACTCCAGATGTACTAACTACTGCACTACACTTTTGAGTAGCTACTTGATGTCTACTGTCACTAGCTACATAGTACTGGGCACTATTACAAGGAGCAGTTGCAGAAGGCACTATTTTCACTACAGGAATGCACTGTTCATAGTCATTTTGCTTGTCCCGAACCCTTTTCCGTTGCACTGTTTTACGCCCTCGTCGGCGCTTGCTACATGGCTCACTATATAGTTTCGCAATAGGTGCAGAAGAATTTCCTTGCAATTGAGAACCAAGTAAAGCACTGTTCAATTCCACAGCGTCTATGACATTGACTGTATGCACTGCTCTCGCACTTTGCGAAGCACTGTTTCTAACGGTACCGTTCTTTGAGTTTTTAATTTGCATACACACAGACTGTACATGTCCTGATTTGCCTCATTGATAACAGGTTGCGTTGCGACTAGGGCTATGAGCACGCTTGTGGCGAGACACACACTGGGGGCAAGATTTACGTACATTTTTCTGAAATGAGCGTTGGCGCCCGTTATTCAAATCACTGTTTCTAACACGACGGGGCGACCTTTGTGTCGCACTTTTACACTGGCTACTGTTCACTGTCTGTTCAGCACGGCCTGTACTATTGTAAGAATCACTAGTGCTACACTGAGAACTACGGCTAGGAAAGCGACCGGTGCGGCGCACTGAATTAACACTGTGGCTTTGCATTTCTACATCTGCTAAGTCAAAAGTATCATGCGCATCTATAAGCTGCAGTACACTGTCTAATGAGGGGTCAGACTGTTTCAGAATTGCTGCTCTAATTCTGGGGTCCTGAATATTCTGCGTAATCGTATCCCTCAACATCACGTCACTATACGAAAGTCCACAAGAGCAAGTAAATTTACATTTGCGGGTTAAGCCCTTCAATTCCGTAATCCACTCTTGGTGTGACTGCTGCGGTAATTTTTTAAGTCTGAAAAATCAGTACCGTGCAGCGGCTACAAGAACTTTTCTCTCATAATGAGCATTTAGTGCCTCTACTATTTGTTCAAAGTCTACATCACGAGGAGATACGTCGGGGAAAAGTTTTTTCAGTAACACGAAGGTGTTGGTGCCCACCACAGACAATAAAAGATGCTTAACAGTCTGACCTGTTAGTTGATGAGCCGCGACGAGTTCTTGAAACTGTGCGAAATAGTCGCTCCATTCTTCCTCACGTTCGTTGTACTGGCGGGACATAGGAAGTGTTGCGGCGGCAGGTGTGGGCTGCTGCAGCGGCGGCTGTTGTTGTTGGTTAGCTGCTTGCGCTGTGAGCTGGGCCACAGCCTGCAGGAGTTGTGTTATTTGCGTCGTCTGTAACTGAATAATTTCCATTAAGTTTGGGTTCGGGGTAGTGGCCATGCTGACCAATTAGGTGCTGTGCATACAAGTAAATTATAACAAAACACAAATGCAATATGAAAGAGGACGCGCTGCAATAAAAAAGTCCACAAAACACGTAACAAAATATCTTCCCCCAAAATTCTTATAATAGGGGTGGGTGGGCAGGAGCAATTTCTGTGTGCTCCGACTACTACTGCTGTCTGGCTGCTGCAAGCGGGCTGGTCCACGGATCGTCTATCACTTCTCGTCGCCACTTTTGTATCCCATCCTCGTCGCCACTTTTGTGTCCCAGCCTCGTCGCCGCTTTTGTGTCTCGTTTCCGTCGTAGGTGTCGGTGGCCGAGTGGAATGAGACCGACACAGGAATAAAGACAGCATGTTGGTGCAGGTACGGAGGGGAGCAGCCAGAAACTAGAAACACTAGAGTAAATTAGAACGAGATATATATTGCACAGAATTTATACAATACTTAACTTTTGCTTAGTTCAATACACAGAATGCTAATACATAGTTGAGGTAGAGTCCTGCCTAGTGCCTAACTGATAGCCAAGTCTTCACTGGTGCCTATCGGATTCTGAAGTCTTTACTGGTTCCTAACTCAGTCCCAAGTGACGATGTCGTTCACTGGTGGCCACGAGCGGAGTTGCCGCAGAGGGCGCTCGTGGCTGTTGTCGTAAGAATGCCACGCCGTGCGTGAATGGAG
This sequence comes from Locusta migratoria, assembly GCA_026315105.1. Lineage (NCBI taxonomy): Eukaryota > Metazoa > Arthropoda > Insecta > Orthoptera > Acrididae > Locusta > Locusta migratoria. The sequence goes on from CM048745.1 coordinate 238,782,882, forward strand.
GTGCGCGGCGAAAGTAGGTGGCATGCACTTTGGACTTGTGCAACACCACAGTAGGTTTAAGGGGTGCTGATTCAAGGGCTCGTTCCTCGAAGTCCTCCATAAAAAGGTTAGCCACCATGGGAGACAGAGGGCTACCCATGGCGACACCATCAGTTTGCTCAAAGTATTCTTTGTTAAAAATAAAATAGGTCAAGGAAAGAACATGCTGAAAGAGAGCAGTGACATCAGCTTGAAAATTTTTACCAATTAGTTTCAAAGAATCTGTGAGAGGAACCTTTGTAAAAAGAGATACCACATCGAAGCTGACTAAAAGATCAGAGCTACTAAGACGAAGAGCCCCCAGTCTATTGATAAAATCTGCAGAATTCCTTATATGGTGCGAGCATTTGCCCACCAATGGTCTGAGTAAGGAAGCAAGATGTTTTGCTAAGTCATATGTGGGGGCACCAATATTGCTAACTATGGGGCGCAAAGGCAAATTTTCCTTATGAACCTTAGGAAGGCCATACAATCTTGGTGGTACAGAGCCATGTGGTCTTAATCTCTTGATTGTAACTTGAGGTAATGAGGAAGCGTTTAAAAGAGAAATAGTCTTCCGTTGCACCCTTCCTGTAGGATCATCATCCAACTTCCTGTAGGCAGAATCATTTAATAGCCCGTACATCTTATCTACGTACACAGCACGAGGTAGTAAAACTGTTGCATTACCTTTGTCAGACTTCAAAATCACAGTATCAGGATCCTCTCTCAGATTTCGTAGTGCAGCCCTTTCTCCGGAGGTTAAATTACTGCGTTGTGGAGGAGCTTTCATCAGAGCACGGCTGGTCTCTCTTCTTATTTCTTTTGCAGCATCCGTCGGAAGGCGTCGTACGGCTTCTTCAACCCCACTCACAAAACTTATTAAAGAAAGTGCTTTGGGTGTAGGTGCAAAATTTAGTCCTTTACCTAAAACAGATAACGTCACATCGTCCAAGCTTTTCTCCGTAGAATTAATAACGGAACGTCGGGTAGTTACCTCTTGTGGTGACACCTTTTGAGGCAATAGACGATCAAATTTTGATTTTTGCCGCGACGTAGCATCGTTATGGATCCAGTCAGACTTAGCCGAGGTCACTCCATCAACCCAGTCCCACGATACAGGTGAAAGAAGTGCTGCCATTTTCAAATGCAGGTGAAATAATTCTTCTGAAATAGCATCCAATCTTCTCCTCGTATAGCAAATTCTCTCTTTAACAATAGCAAAACTAGCTTTCTCCATAATCTTCCGAGCGGTAAAGGTCTTAATGAAATGTGTCACTCTGGCAAATTTTGGTAATATACCAAGGTCCCGACATTTACATAAAAAGTTTAGAGTACTCCGAAGTTTTGCTCTCTTACCACGTAATTTATCCAGACTTTGGACGTTTGAGGCCAACTCCTCCCCGTAGAGGTGTCTGATGTAAACTTTAAAATTCTCCCGGCGGATCGAATATTCATAGAAGTTTCGGGTATGCAGCCGGATGGTGGAGCAAGATGGATGCTTACCTTTTTTGGATGTTTTAGTTAAAAGGAAGGATGATGGCTCTTTGGGACACTCAGTTTATCGGAAGCCAACTCATACTGATTTATATTTACAGGCTTCAAGTTGTCACCATCCATCGCAAACCAGCAGTGTCCTTAAAACACTTGTTCACAGAGCCGATACAATCTCAGACGCTGATAGTCTGCCACAAGAGCTGGCTCACCTCCAGCAAGTGTTTCGAGACAACGGATATTCTAACCAGCAAATAAGTAAGGCACTCTCACTTAGAAAGAAGAACAAGAAAGTGGAGAACGAGGATGGTACACCGGCAAAATCCCTCGCTTTTCTGCCGTTTGTGGGGAATATTTCTTTTAAAATAGCAAGAATTCTCCATAATTTTCAAGTGAAAGTAATTTTCCGCCCACCATCCAAAATTTCAGACTTGCTGGGTTCGGTCAAGGATGACTTGTTGTTACATAAGGCTGGTGCCTACAAAGTTCCCTGCCAATGTGGTATGGCTTATATAGGCCAGACTACGCGCACTGTTGAAGAACGTTGCAGTGAACACAAACGCAACACACGCCTTTTACAGCCAAGCAAGTCTGCTATTGCTGAACATTGCATTTCCACCGGACACTTTATGGAGTATGATAAAACGGTAATTTTGTCAACAGCGACATCTTTTTGGGACTCCATTATCAAAGAATCTGTTGAAATACGTGCAGCGGAAAATTTGATGAATCGGGATAGTGGCTACCAACTTGACAAAGCGTGGAATCCCGTCATTACTAAAATTTGCTCAGATCGAAGACGATAGTTAGCGTCGACGTCGGGTGTGAGCGGCAGTGGCAGTGCAGAGGACAGCTGAACTCCGCGGCTCCACCAGCGAGGGCGCTGCCGTCCGGCAGTATGGCCTGTCTGTTTATGTTTTGACACATGCGCTGTAACCGCCAAGTTTTCTATATATATAGTGGAACGCTGGACGCACTCTTCAGTCTTCATCGACTCACCTGAAGATGGCTAGCAGGTGTCTGGCCGAAATATCGTGTGATGTTTTAGACGACGACCGGCTGCATACCCGAAACTTCTATGAATACAGTTTGTAGTAATTAATGGTAAAACATCGACTGAAACAGATGTGATATTGGGTGTTCCACAGGGTAGTTATTGGTCCTCTGCTGTTCTTTATTTACATAAACAATTTAGGGGAAAATCTAAGTAGCTCTCTTAGGTTGTTTGCAGATGACGCCGTCATTTACTGTCTAGTAAAATCATCTGAAGATCAAAACCAACTGCAGAAGGGTCTGAATAAGGTATCAGTATGGTGTAGAAATTGGCAATTGACTCTAAATAATGAGAAGTGTGAAGTCGTCCACATGAATACAAAAATAAATCCATTAAACTTTGTTTACAAGTTAATTCAATGAAATGTGAAGACCATAAACTCCACAAAATACATAGGAATTACAATTACTTCAGACTTAAACTGGAAATAACACCAGTGGCGGCTGGTGACAATGTACTAATGTGCTGCAGTACACTGTAAATATACTACTAAAATTATGCCATTTCTCTTCGAATGCAAACGAGAAATCGCAGAAAAATTACATCCTTTCTCTTGGAATACGAGCCAGATATCACAATAAAATTATGCCAATTCCCTTCCAGTGCACATTAGAAAGCTAGAAAGAAGGATGAAAACGCATTTTGGAGCGCTCTCGCCACGATAGCTGGAAACCAGCTCCGTGTGCTGAAGTGGGATTCAGCCGCACTGGTACGTGCGCAGAGAGGCGGCGCAGTCGTCTGTTCGCTAGTGCGCATGTGCAAACGTGACATCAGGCCTGGCGACTCACGTGTGCTGAGACCAACTGCAGCACCACATCAATATTTCTCTTCGCTCTGCGTGTAACGGCTGCGGAAGAATAGTATATGACGTATATTGCGGCATACAGAGTCAAATAGCGCGCTGGCTCAGGCGTCTTGCACGTTGTCTCTCAAACCTACCTGTGTGAGGCTCGTATTCAGATACCTCTGAGTCTAAATTTTTTATTTCTGTAAATAAAATTAATATTTTTAAACGTTATATTTACTACCTGCAGTGAATACATGCAGTTGGTAGCGCTGTTATAGATTCCCCTGAAGGTTTTACTGTCAATACAGTATTAATTGATATTTAATTAAAGGCAATCATACAAAGGTTGACTTTTTATTTTAGTATATTTTGTCTCCTGTTTATTTTTGTAATATTGTAGCACACTGGTCAAATTTTATATGAGCCGCCACTGAAGAACACTTAGATAATGTCATGGGAAAGGCGAACCAGAGACTGCGTTTTATTGGCAGAACCCTTAAAAGATGCAACAGGACTACTAAAGAAACTGCTTACACTACACTTGTCCGTTCTTTCTTCGGATATTGCTGCCCAGCGTGGGATCCTTATCAGGTGGGTTTGACGGAGAGCATCGAAAGAGTCCAAAGGACAGCTCGTTTCGTATTGTCATGGTACAGGGGAGACAGCGTTACAGAAACAATACAGGATCTGGGATGGGAATCATTACAATGGTGCTTATCGCTGCGGCGTGGGCTATTTACGAAACTCCAATCGACAACATTCTCCTCCGAATGCGAAAATATATTGTTGACTCCCACTTACATAGGTAGAAATGATCATCAGAATAAAATACAAGAAATCAGAGAGAGTCAGGTGTTCTTTCGTCCTGTGCACTATTCGAGAATGGAATGGGAGATAAATAGTATAATGGTGGTTCGATTAACCCTCTGCCAGGCACTTAAATGTGATTTGCAGAGTATCCTATGTAGATGTAGATCGTAGTTACATATTTTCAGTAGGTTATTAAAATTTATACAATTCATTGCCAAACGACATCACAATTGGTGTTTTCTATTAAGTGAGAATATCAAAGATATAAGTGATAGCTGTTGAATTTGTAGATGATTACATAATTCCTACATCCCCATTCTTTTCTCGCAACACACCCCATATTGTTATTGGATAGGTTACTGTGTCATGCTGGCTTTTGACAGTAGTAGGTCAAGAGTATAATGGATACTAGGAAGTCTTAAAATTTGAAGTTATAAATATTTATATAATGGAATCATTGTGCCTCTCACTAATGTTTAAGGAGCATACTGAATCACAGTGTGCCTGATCCGAATAACAATGATATGCGCTTATCATCTTGGTGGAAGTCCACCAGAGGTATTATGCATACTGTGGTCATTTCATTCTATTCCAGTCAAGCACATTATGCGGAAAACTGATTGCCTGTATGCTTCTGTGTGGGCCCTAATTTCTTTGATCGTATCCTTGGGGTTAACTCTTCAAGAAATGTTTGGTCTTGGAACTTTGACAAAAGTTTGTACCGCCATACAGAACACCTCTCTTGCAACATCTGCCACTGGAGTTTCTTAATCATGTCTGTTACGCTTTCATGCTTACTAAATGAGCCCATAACGATGTGAGCTGCTCTACTTCGGATCTTCTGTATGTCTTCTATTAACTTTACCTGGTACAGATCCCACATTGAAGAGCAATACTGAAACGGTGGTGGAACACGAGTTTTTTAACGTATTTCCTTTGAATCTCTCTGGCATCTACCTTACCAATGATTGATTTTACAGTGGAACATTCGTTTTACGTTTCTTGCAGTTATATGCTCCTGTGGAAAACCCATAAGATCAATGTTAAAAATTCCCTGATTTTACGTTTCTTCCAATTAAGGTTATTGTTGGAAATGTGATCAATAATTTTTCGGTGCTTAATTAGTTATTCTTTGATGATGATGATGCTGTACTTATTGGTTGCTAATGTATTATTCCATGTCTTTGTCTTGTCTTGTAAAAAGTGTTGTAAATGTATTGCAGTGGCAAAATATGTACGATAAAAAATCAGAATTTATCATGAAAGATTTATTTTTCGCTGCGCTAGTTTTTTCAACAGGTTATGGGCCCAGTACGAAATAGTTATACGAAAAATTACGACAAGGCGTGAAGCTAAATTATTCGACGAAATAGATCGCGAACGTGAAAAAAATGGGTACTGCACAAATACCTCAAATTGAAAGACTCGTAGGTCGTGAAAATTATGGGACCTGGAAATTTGCAGTGGAAGCATATTTGCGATTAGATGATTTATGGGGTGTTATAGATGGTACAATAAAGTCTACCGATTCGCATTTTGCAGACAAAGATAGGAAAGCCAAATCAAAATTAATTTAGTTGGCGGATCTGGTAAATTACGTGCACATCGAAAATACTGCAAATGCACAAGAAGTCTGGAACAAGTTAAGAAAGGTTTTGTAGACGGCGGATTGGCTAGAAGAGTCGGATTGCTCCGTGAATTAATTACCACTCAAATGAATCAGTGCAAAAATGTGGAAGACTACGTTAATAAAATAATATCTACATCTACATCTGACGAGTGGGTTGGTACTTTATTACTTGCTGGATAACCAGAAAAATATACGTCCATGATAATGGGGTTAGAGAGTCCTGGTGTTCCCATAACAGGTGACAGTATCAAGGTAAAAATATTACAAGATGTGAGAGGTGAAACTGAAGATGAAACAGCCTCAGCATTGTACTCTAAAAATAAAAAGAAGACACAAATCAAGTGCTATAGATGCCAGAAGATGGGTCATTTTGCTTCACAGTGCAAGGAAAGGATAAGTACTAGTGGTAAAAGGTATGTTTCCAATAACCATGAAAAGTCTTCCAACCAAGGTAAGGTTCTTTCAATGCATTATTCTTTAAAAAGGGGGAATAATGAAGAAACAGAATGGATATTGGATTCAGGGGCATCAATGCACATAATTAAAAATAAATCTGTATTGTATGATGTCAAGGATACAACTAATATGGGTATATCTACAGCTGATGGGTCAAAATTGCAGTGTGAACTTGTTGGAAAAGTTGATCTTAGTATAGTGGTAAATAAAAAAAAACACAAAATATTACTGCTCAAGGTGTGCATTATGTCAAAGATGTTACCACTAATTTGTTATCTGTTAGTGAGATAGTAAGGAAAGGTAACAAGATAATTTTTTATATAAATGGAGCTAGAATAATCGACAGTTGTGGTAAAATTGTAGCAACTGCAAGTAATGAAAAAGGAATGTTAGTAGCAATGAAAGTCATTCAGTGTACAGTGCCAAAATGTTCTGTGGCATAGGAGACTTGGCCATTTAAATAGAAAAGGTATGTCATTATTAAAGGATATGGCAACAGGTTTAGAAGACTATGGTATGTGTAAGGATCCTTGTGAGATATGTATAGTGGGAAAACAGGCAAGAATCCCATTTAAACGCAGTCACAGTAAAACTCAAGAATTACTGCAGATAGTACATACAGATGTGTGTGGTCCCATGGAGAGTGAATCTATTGGGGGAAATAATTATTTTATTATTTTTATTGATGATTATTCTAGGTATATTCATGTTTATTTTATGAATTCTAAAGAACAAGTTTGCGATATTTTTGAAGAATTCTGTATTTTGGTGGAAAGACAAACTGGAAAGAAAATAAAGATTGTCAGATCTGATAATGGGAAAGAATACATAAATCATAGATTTGAATGATGTTTAAAGCAAGTTGGTATTAGACATCAGACCACTATACGATATAGCCCTGCACAAAATGGTGTTGCAGAACGAGCAAACAGAACAATAGTGGAAAAAGCGAGGAGCATGCTAAGTGATGCTGGCTTACCAAAAAAATTTTGGGCAGAGGCTGTATCAACAGCAGTGTATCTAATAAATCGTTCACCTTCCACGGCTATCAAAAGTAAAACGCCATATGAGGTGTGGACAGGAAGAAAACCAGATTTAAGTAATTTGAGAATTTTTGGCTGTAAAGCTATGGTACAAATTCCTAAACCACTAAGAAAGAAATGGGATATAAAATCCAGGAAATATATTTTTGTAGGGTATTGTGAAGAATCAAAGGGTTATCGTTTTTTGAATTCTATGAATAATAAGATAGTAACCAGTAGAGATGTTGTATTTCTGGAAAATTGTGAAGATAGAACCAAGGAATGTACAACTGTTGGTGTAAATGAAAATAGCAGTATTGGAGAAGAGACAGAAATGGAAGAAGAAAATAATCAAGGGCCAACAGAGGCAAGCTATGAGGAAGAAGAAGAACCAAGATGTGATCAAGATAAAGCAGGGAGTGATGAAGATAAAGTAAGACATTCCTCTCGTACAAGGAAACCAAAGAAGTATCCTGATTATGAAATGTATGTTGCCCAGTGTTTCAATGATGAACCAGAAACTGTAGAAGAAGCTATGAATAGTAAAGATTCTAAAAATTGGAAAGAAGCAATTGAGAAAGAATTGCAATCTTTAAATCAAAATGAAACATATGAATGGGTAAATATGCCACAGAAGAAAAAAAAACTCTTAAACACAAGATGGATATTTAGTATAAAAAATCCTGGTAGTGAAACAACCAAGTATAAAGCAAGATTAGTGGTTAAGGGATGTAGTCAAAGGGAAGGTATAGATTACAAAGAAACATTTTCACCTGTTGTAAAATATTCTTCACTGAGGTATCTTTTAGCTTTAGCTGTGAAAGAAAATATGTTAATCCATCTAATGGATGTTAAAACCGCTTATCTAAATGGAATATTAGAAGAGGAAATTTATGTAATGCCACCCAAAGAAGCTCAGAAATATTGTAAAGATAAAGGAAAGGTTTGGGAGCTTAAAAAGAGCATCTATGGACTGAAACAAAGTGGGTACTGTTGGAATAAGTATTTGCATTCTACATTAGTTAAGATGGGAATGAAGCAGTCAAAAGCAGACCCCTGTATTTATATTAGGAAAAGTAAACAAGAATTAACCATAATGGCTATTTGGGTAGATGAATTTTTCATTTTAACTAGAGATGATAAGCAAATGATTGTTTTCAAAGAACAGCTACAAGAGAGGTTCAATATGAATGACTTGGGTGAAGCAAAACAATATTTGGGAATGAAAATTATAAAGCAGAGAAATAGAAACGAGCTTTGGATAGATCAGTCTGCATATACCAAAAGGATTTTGAAAAAGTTTGGAATGGAAGACTGTAAACCAATTTCAACTCCAATGGAACCTGGGATAAAAATGATGATAAATGAAGAAGACATTGATTATAATAAAGTTACATCTTACTTGGAAGCTGTAGGGAGTCTTCTATATCTAGCTCACTCATCAAGACCAGATATTGTTTTTGCAACAAATGTAGTACGCAGATTCTGTAGTAATCCTAAAGAAAAACATTGGAAAGCAGTGAAGAGAATCTTCAGATATCTAAAGGGAACTGTAAATTACAAATTAATTTATTGTAAAGAAGGCAATGAAGAATTGGAATGTTACAGTGATGCAGACTGCGGTAATGAATTAGAAGATAGACACTCTATCTCTGGAAGCTGTTTAAAACTGATGGGAGGCTTAGTATCCTGGATATATAAAAGGCAAAGAACTGTAGCATTAAGTACAGTAGAGGCAGAATATATGGCTTTATCTACTACTGTACAGGAAACTTTGTGGCTCAAAAACTTAATGACTGAAATTGAGGCTTATAATAATTCAAGGACAACAACAGTTTATTGTGATAATCAGGGAGCCATTAATTTAGCCAAAAACAATGTAACAAGTGCTAGAACAAAACACATAGATGTCAGACATCATTTCATCAGGGATCACATTGAGAAAAAGAATATTGAAGTGAAATACCTAAGCTCTGAAGAAATGTTGGCTGATTTATTAACAAAACCATTGACCAACGAGAGATTCCAGAAAATTGTAAGACAGTATGGCTTAATTGATGGGACTTTATATACAATACCGAAAAATCTTGCTCAAGGGGGAGTGTTGGAAATGTGATCAATAATTTTTCGGTGCTTAATTAATTATTCTTTGATGATGATGATGCTGTACTTATTCATTGCTAATTTATTATTCCATGTCTTTGTCTCTTCTTGTAAAAAGTGTTGTAAATGTATTGCAGTGGCAAAATATATACGATAAAAAATCAGAATTTATCGTGAAAGATTTATTTTTCGCTGCACTACTTTTTTCAACAGTTATAATAGTTTTTTATATAATAATAATAATACTATTATACTAAAACCATTATTTTGCATACATCACCTTCGGTTGTTCAGTGGTAGACGTTTTAAATTGCTCACCTTCCTTTAAATCATCATGAAAATAATATTAGGACGTGGGATTCTTGGGTGTCCAGGAAACTACTAGTGCGACACTTTTCATTTTATACTCATTTTATTTTTCATTTTTGATGACTGCTTGTTACATACTGACAAAAGTAAGATTTCCAACCTACTTTAGACTAACTTCACAACAACTCTGCAACTAACTTTAGACTGACTTCACAACAACTGACTTAGTTCACAGCACTTCGCCCATTATAATAGTAACTTAAATAATTGATAATCAATTAAATAACAATATACCCACAATAAGACAAATAGTAGAAAACAAAACACTGAGCAAAATAAATAAAAAACTAATAGATAACCAAGCTATAGCAATTGAATCTGATAAAGGCAATAGTGTGGTCATAATAAAACAAGATGATTACACAAACAGAATCCTAAACTTCTTTGAAGAAAATAATATAACAGAAATGACACATAATCCAACAAATAAATATGCTGCACAAATTAAAAAATGTATCAAAAATTGCAGTCTGATTTTAACTAACTTTGAAAAGAAATCAACAATCACAATGAATCCATGTACACCAACATTAAGTGCTATGCCTAAGGTACATAAACATCTAATTCCTATATGGCCTGTTGTAAATTGTATAAACTGCCCAACATATAATATCAGCAAAAAATTAAATAAAATCCTAACAAAGTCATACACCTTCAACAAAAAGTACACAGTAAAAAATTCACGACAACTAGCTGATAAAATAAAAAACATCATTATCCCACCAAAATCGAAATTTGTTTCACTGGATATCATAACCTATACACCAATATTCCCCTAAAGGAAACAGTCAATATCATAAACGAAAACCTCTTACAACACAGAAAAAATTCTATCATAGAAACGAATGAAATCATTAATCTCCTAACAACTATCTTATCACAGAATTACTTCGAATTCAATAACAAAATTTACACTCAAGCATACGGTGTAGCCATGGGAAGTAGCATAGCAAGTACATTAGCAGACATCTTTATCAATACCCTAGAAGATAAGCTATTCACATTCGAACAACAAATTTTAAAACAAATCATTTTTTACTACCATTATGTAGATGATACGATAATGCTTATAAATGGAACCAACGACGACACACACAAAATTTATCAACTTTTTAACAACCTACACCTTAATATAAAATTCACGATTGAACAAGAAGTATATAATTCAATAAATGTTTTAGATCTTACAATTACTAAAATTAACAACCACAACTTCAAAATTTATAGAAAGCCTACCACCACAGATTGCATCATAAATGCTAACTCATGTCATCCCATGTCACATAAACTAGCATTTTTCAACTCAATGATTAATAGGATGATCAAGTTACCTCTTCAGAAAGCAGCAATAGATAAAGAACTTTCAATTCTTCAGTACATAGCATTCAGAAACAACTTTAATCCAGAGATTGTCACTCATTTGTATAAGAAACAAATTACACCGAATGAAGACCAAACACACAAAGACATCCACCTAGCTAAAGAAGACAGAATACATAGCAAATTTAAATACACACCCACCACATACTTCAGTAAAATATCCAACAAAATTAACGAACTTTTCAAAAACACCAGGATTAAATTTGCATCTCACACTAACACAATCTAAGAACAAAATTGCACTTTACATCCATCAGTAATTCCCCATACTTAGAGCCAGGTATTTACAAAATCACATGTGACAACTGTAACAGCTTTTACATTGGTCAGACTGGACGTAATTTCGTCACAAGATATCGTGAACACATAAGAATAAGTGAAAACAACCAATCTAGTTTCTATTTACATCTCAGAAACGAAAACCATTCAGCACTTAACATCGGAAACGCACTTACGATTTTGCATAAAATACCAAAGGGAATAGAAATGAATATTTTGGACGAATTTGAAATATATATTCACACTAAAAATTATCCAAACGAAATACTTAATGAACACACTGATTTCAAACATAAAAATTATCTGGTTAATTTTATTGACTTTATCGATGAAAAAGGCTGAAAAGCAAAGATATGCTAAATGAACAGAGGAAAAAACGAAATAAACCTCTCTGACCAATGTTAAAGTATCTCATAACTTAGTTAATTACTGTATATGTAATCATCTTTGGCAAAGCTGTTGCTAATTACGAAAAAATGTAAAAGTTTCTTTAAATTAAAGTTTTAATGTAAAAAGCTGCATAATACCTGACAGTTAAAGCAACAGTTATGCCAAATGTCAACATTAATTAATTAATTATTAATTAATTAAACATTGTAGACGTAAGTTATTAGCAAAATTTATAACTAACAAATTTATGTATATTTTCCTATTGTTTGATTTGTAATTAATGTAATTCTTATACATGCAGGCACTTGAGAATGACAAACTGTCGAAACAGCTGTAGCAATATTAAATAAAACATAAGCTGCAATCCAGAACTTTATTGCAATAATGCCAAATAATTACCAAGTTTTAAATTGCATACATATATGAAGACTTTATCATATATTTAGCAGTCATAAAAACCAATGATCATGATAATTATGGCTAAGAGAACATTGAGAGCAAAACAATTTGTTAATAACAAGTAATATGTCTTAATGACAAAATAATAGAGCAAATATAGATTATGACCTACACTAGCAAATTTAATCAGAATTTTTATGAACAGAAACCCTACCAGTTGTGCTTACCATAGAAATTCACTTACAAAAATAATTAAATTCATATTATTTCATGAATGCATTATTCTTTCATATGATTTTATTACTTTACTTTATTGTGTCTGTACTATTTAAAGGGTATCAGCCCATTACTGGGCTACGTCTATTCCATTAGTATTCGCGAGCCACAAATCTTCGAGGGTACACCGGTGTGGACATTTTTCACATGTAAAAAGATGTTCCATATCTTGACTTTCTCCACAGTCGCCGTTTACATCAGTTTAGTCGATTATACCCCAGTTAATCATATTTACTTTTACTGGAGCGACCCCATTCTGAGCCTATTCAAGGTTCTCTAGGTTTTAAAATTTAGGTTTTGGCCGGTCCACTGATCCTAGGGGAGAGTGAAATTTTTAGGCGGTTCGTCCTGGATGGTTCCAAGGAAACTTCAGTCGCATCTCTGGTGGTCGACCTCTGTAGAGGACATGCCGCTCATCTGCGAGTTGTTTTATTTTCCCTACATGTTCTATAGCATCTCTGCGAGCTGTGGGATCTGCAAAACCAGCTGCATTGTCCTAGAGTCTGACCGGCGTTGGTTTCATGCACCCTGTCACTATCCTGCAGGTCTCATTGAGGGCCACATCTACTTGTTGCATGCATACTCAGCCTTTGAAAAACAGAGCATCTGTGCCGTTGTTCGTAGCACACCAGGACATGCACCCCATTTGCTACCCGTTAGCTTTCTAAGTATACTATTTCTCGTCATTTTCTGTCTCATTTTGATGCAGTGCTGTTTATAAGTTAAAGACCGATCCAGAATCACGCCAAGATATTTAGGGTGATCTGTGTGCTCTAAGGTGTTCCTGTTCCATGTAATTTGGAGTTTCTGTTTGGCTTCTTTCGTGGAAAGCACAGACTTGAGTTTTGGAAGGGTTGGGTCTCAAGGAATTTTGATTATAGTACGCAGTCATTGACTTTAAGGCATTTTCAAGTTTTTCCTCTACTTCTTCAAATCTTTTTCCTTGAATACATATCGCAAGGCCATTGACCATTGCCCTCCAACAAGAACCTTCTGTTCTGTAACAATGAATGTACGATCCTAACTAGATGGTAATCACCGAGTGTCTCATAGATTTTATGGAGTAATATATTGTGCCTCATGGTATCGTAGGCTGCTGTCAGATCTACGAAGGCTGCCCCTGTTATGAGCTTCCCTTCATACCCTTCTTCAAAATGTTCTGTCTGTGCAAGAACTTGGCCAGTAGAGGACTTGCCAGGTCTAAATCCTCCTTGTTGTGGAATGAGGTGTTTGTCAACATATTTTCCTATTCTGGATGGGATAAGTCTCTCATACAGTTTAAAAAAGTGACAGAGCAAGGAGATGGGTTGGTAGCTGCTAGGATTCTCTGGGTCCTTCCCTGGTTTAAGTAACGCTATTACTTTAGATTTTCTCCAGGGTTTTGGGATTTTGCAAGTTTTGCAGCACGAATTGAACAATTGTAAAATCTAACTTTTGTCCCTTTGCCCTAAATACTTGATTTGTTCAGTGCATATGTCATCCACACCAGCAGCTTTCCCATTTTTTAACATGTCCATGTCATCTTGAAGTTCTTTTATAGTGAAAGGTGTCCCCAAGTGGCTGGTCTCCCGATTGATATTTCTGGTGATTTTTGGGTCTTTTTGTTGTTTCTTGGTTTTCCCATTCAACAGAATTTGGGTGGCTACTTGGTTTTCTGTGACCTTGCAGGATAATTTTTGTTCCTTAGGGTCGTCGCTCAGTTTCTTAATCAAGTTCCCCGCTATTTTGCTACTGTGTGTCATGTCTATTTTTCCAATGTTTTGGTCCATTTCTTCTTTTTTCCTTGGATTAATTTTTGGAGTAGGGCTGTTCCACAGTCAACTGTTTCTTCACTAAAAGGATAAGCAGTATAGAGTGTTTCGTATTTTTTGAGACGTTCTTTGGATTCACTGTACATTCCAGGGACATACTGTTGTCTGCACCCCGTGGGAATAACTTTCCTAGACGTATTCTTTATTATTTCAATAAATTGTTCGTAATTTTCTGGTCTTGGTTCAACATGTTCAGAATCTATCATAGATGCATAGCTCTCCCAGTTTGCCTTCTTAAAGTTAAATCTCCTCCTGAATGGGATGGTCTGTGGTCTGACTGCTGGATAGATGTTAATGCCAACTGTTCTATGCTGTGTCCTTGGTATGGGGCCATATACCACTTTAGTACATCGGTCCTCAAGATCGATATTTGAAAAACATATATTGGGTTGTATCCCTTTTTCCAGACATTGCTTTGGAAGGATGGTGGGAGTTTTGGGTCATGAATTAGTGCAAGACCACTCGTTTCTGCCCAGGTCTGTACGGAATCACCATTTGCATCCGATTCTGCATAACCCCAAAGTATGCTGTGACTGTTGAAATCTCCCAAAATGAGCTGGTTGGGTGGTGACTGAAGGTTAGGTGGAGGCAATAAGGTAAAGGGTTGGTTTGTGGTTTTATATACCGAGATCATGGTGCATTTTCCAATTTCGATGGTAATAATTTCTATACCATTTAGGTTAGTTGTTCCCACAGTGGAGACCACAGTTTGAGTTTTCGTGAACACAGCGCTCCCATGCATGTTGTGTGGTATTTCTGCCGTTAATTCCATACCTGAAATGTTCGGTCTTCTGGCAGTTAGGTCTCTGGTGAGTCTCTTGAATGCACTATACATCACACTTCGAGGTCTTACAGAATCCTGATAAGATTTCTTCTTTAGCTGTGGCGATACCCTCGATGTTTATGTTTGCTACTGTCAGTGTTGGTTCTGAGAAGAACCATTGTGGCTTTATGTTATTGTGCTTTATCTTTAGTCTGGTATTGGAAAGATTGGCGCAAGATATGATTTTATGTATGTAGTATTTAAGACAAGTCTCATTTCAAAAACCTTCATAAATGACAAACAGACATCAAAGTCAAAGTTATCCACATCACAACTTCACATCATCAAAACACAAAATACATGGTCTCGCTTGGTACACGAGAGTCATAGACAAAGTTAATATACAATGTGTCAGTTCAGTTAAATAATCATAATCAATTTTTTTAAATGACAGGTACCCCTTCAAGTTTCTTACACAAAATCATTTAACCTCCCACTTTATAAATAAATTTGTACAAGATAGTTACCAGGATAAAAATTACAGTCAATACATAAAATTCAGCAATTAATTTGAAATATGTCGTGAAAGCATCTAATAATACAAATATCTATTGTTCATACAGTTCAAAATATTTTATGATCATGATGTATGATAGTGTGTCATATGGTCTATGTAACATTTAGTGAAGCATAAAAGATACATTTTACTTACAGAAACCAATTTGCAACATATTTAGTAAAGTATAAACATACAGCCTGCTTACAGAAACCAATTTGAAGTTCCATGAAATGAAAGTATCCAACCATAAAAATTACTTTTTCAAATCACAACATTGAATGAAATATCAAACATTAGGAACAGAGGCATGTGATATAAAAATATTTCAGATTAGTCAATCAGGAGACTATGTGACATGAAAATGCTGTTTTACCAAAAGAATAATATTACAGACAGTTAATTTTAAATGTGACTAAAGATTCCCAGGATATCTTAAATAAAGTACTTTGGGAAGCAAAACAATCATCACATCAGAAACTGACTATTAGTTTAAACAGGAAACATTTTACAACTATAGCTTAAAGCATCTGTATATTATCTGGATCAAAATCAATTCAAGGATTATCTTAAAATAAAAGTGTCTACTAATGGCTGTTACAAGATTTTTATGACGGTGGCAAAAACTATCAGAAAATTTTCATATTACTTAAACAAGACTATGTGTGATTTGAAAAATACTATCTTATACAAAAATTTCCATTACAGAAAGTTAAATTCGATTATGTCATTAGGGGTCTCAAAATGTTTTGCACAAAATAATTTAGAGATAATACTACCATCACATTAGTTTAAGCAATAAACATTCTTACAGTTTTCAGAAATAATGTGAAAGCACATCTGGATGCATAGTATGTAGTATGACACATTTACCAAGGGACAGAATGCATAAAAAATTTACATCATTATGTTTCATATACTAGGTAATTTTGAATGGAACATTATTTTACATTGCACGTAGACCTACATCAGTGAATATTTTACACTTACGCATTAACATTTACCAAAACTTCAAAAGAATTAACATATTTCAAATAGTTTACTAAAAGAGTTTGTGAATTAAAGACAAAAATAACTGTACATTCCAGTTTAAAGCAAATAAAATCAATTATAATGCCTCAGCTTGCTTGGGATTGTGTTTCAATTATTAGAGTTCCCATACCAACAATCATTTGCCTATTTCTTTATACTTTAGGATGTTTCCACCACTCTGGGTACAATTTTTCCCAGCTTAATTTTATCTTTTTCCATATAAAGTCTCTCTGATCATTTTTATATTTCTGACTTAATGTTTCCAAATGATGTCTGTTACAAAAGTCAAATCAGGTAAGTTACTGTCAACTGTAGTTAAGACAATACCATTCAAGTTTCCATTTTCAGTATTATTTTTAAGACACAACATAGTTTGATCAACATCTTCCCTGTCTTCAACAATTTCATCACAAACATTTTTAAACCCTTCATCAATAGTACTAAGTTCCCTCTTTTCAACATTTACAGCTTCAACATAGAATACACTGTCAGTTTCATTACCATTTTCCAAGAAGTCCCTACTTTCAACATTGCCATATAAAGTATTATCTGTACAAAGCAGAATATTATCATCACCATAATAAACGTCAACATTTTCATATTTAGTTTCAGGATCATTTATAACATACTCATATTCAGAACTATTATTACATACCATATTGCTTTCATCATTATGAATTTCAAGATTGTCGTCGTCAATACACAACACAGACATATCATTACTGTTAACATAATCCTTATCATCATCATTAACATCAACCTTTATATTGTTAATACCTTGTTCTCTACACAACTTCACAGATACATTATTACTGTCAACATCACTAGGTACATCATAATACAAGTGTCACACTCTGGTAAAATGTTATTGCTTTCAGTAGCATGCACAAATTCTAAGTTACAACTGTGAGATTCAGATACAAAATTCCTGTCACAACTAGGTACAAATCTACAATCACTATTAAATTTGAAACTTTGTTTAGAATTATCTCAATGTTTATTTTGTCTATTAAAATTTTGATTACTATAATTATTACGTCTTTGCCACCCCTCACTCCATGTAATACTGTAATTAGAGCTTTGCCTTTCAATAATTTTGTACACAAAATTCATCTACGTCATTATCAGTTGCATGTATTAATTCCCTTTGCAAATAGTTTGGTAGCCTATTTTTTAACACATGTATTTGTGTCCTAACATCTAAGAGATACTGTAAATGTATTAGTTTCTGTAATTCATTTTTACAAAAATCAAACAGTCCTCCTGGTTTTCCTTTGTACCTAGGCACATATATAAACCTACTTTTTACACTGTGTTGCTCACTTTCTAACCAAAACTTATTAAAAAAACTATTTTTAAATTCCTCAAAATTCGACCAAAGTTTTCTGTTTTGATTAGCCCAGCTTAAAGCTTCTCCATTCAGATGATACTTAGCATACTTTATTTTATCAGCATCACATGTCACATTTTCCACAAAATTATTCTCACATTACATAATAAAATCTTCAGGGTGCAAATCATTTTCTGGAAACATTTTAGAGCATAAACCAAAATTATGACTGACTTTTGCTACAAGATCATTATTCACTAAATTAACTGATGATAAATTGTTAACCTTTACCCTAGTAACTTCTTTAACAAAGACTACACTTTCAACTGTCTGTCCTGCTGATTCTATATTACAAAAATGTCTTGTATAGTAAACATTTATTATGCCTAACCCTATGTTCATATTTTCATTGTGTGTTTTGAAATCAGTATCTTCACATGAAACTTTAAGTTCATCTTTAATTAGATTTTGTTGGTCTGTTAACTGTTTTAATAAATTATTTTCCGTTTTGTTAAGTACCGATTGTAGCATGTCCAAAGCAAAATCCCCTTCTACATTAGACGTTTTAATATTTTCTTTGTCCATTCTGAATAAACTGCACTCAAATAACTAAAAATCAAAGTTAAATTGCACTTACAGTTTTGGTGATCCAGTCCATTTTCAGTTCAAACATACCATTACCTTTAATTTAATCCATACCAGTTGAATTTATTAAAATTTCATCCATAAAACATGGGTTCATGTACCTTTTCTTCTTCATGTTGCTTCTTTGTTGTTTCTGAAACATTGTCACATTTGTAGGTTCCAAAAAATCGAAATTTTTCCCAGCCGATGCAACATGTATAATATTTTTTTATATAATAATAATTATAATACTATTATACTAAAACCATTATTTTTCCATACATCACCTTCGGTTGTTCAGTGGTAGATGTTTTAATTGCTCGCCTGCTTTTAAATCATCATGAAAATAATATTAGGACATCGGATTCTTGGGTGTCCAGGAAACTTTTCGTTTTATACTCATTTTATTTTTCATTCTTGATGACTGCTTGTTACGTAATGAGAAAAGTCAGATTTCCAACCGACTTTGGACTAACTTCACAACAACTCTGCAACTAACTTTAGACTGACTTCAGAACAACGGACTTAGTTTGCACCAATTCACACGTATTAATAGTTATTCTGCTTTTCTAGAACATGGAAGTTACATAGTTTTATATTTGATAATTTTGTTTATGAAACATAATTATTTCTTGCTTTACATAAAGATACACAAAATTATGACAAATGCAATAATAAGATTTTGGTATCAAAACACAACCATACAAAAGATCGTAAGTAAATAACAATTAGTGCAGTATTAATATATGCTTACATTATAATCCAAAATTAAACTTACGACTTTCAATAATTAAGTAATTTATTTAGTTCATTAAAAGACCCAAGTAATGAAAGTGATTATGTGACCAGCCAGAAGTGCCTTAAATGCTTATATAATACAAACACGGACTATTAGGGCATAATACCACGACCAATTGTGGTATCGGATACTTCATTATTAAAAAACAAACGAGACCCTCCTGGCTAAATACATTACAAAGTTAAACTCACTTCTACGTTCTTACTTGATGTCTTGTTTACTTAGTCTTTTTTCTTTTTCCAACTGACGTAGGATGTGACACAAAAGGCAGATGATTGAATCCGCCGTTTGTGATGGCGTTTAGTGGTATGCAAAGATCCACCATGAATGGAATTGTGTAGCGCTACTGCTATCTAGTGATAGACGTTAGCATATACCGTACTTACTCATGCTTGCACATTACACAGGCATTACTTGATGCACACAATGGGCTACAGCAGTAAAGTTTCTAAACATCACATTTGATTTCATTGCAGTATTTGCTTTATTTCGTTACACCTGCAAGAAGGAACTAGCAACAATTTGTTGGTGAGAAAGTCTTCTCACGAAATGAGAAAATTACAAGTTGCAAATTTAATATTGGTTAACCAATAAATCTTAATAGGATTTACAGAAAGGTAAAGCCATCATTCACTTTATTTTGCTCGTACAATTTGTAATCCAGTAGAGAAAAGTACTTGCATTAACATAATGTGTTTTTGGTGCATTTTTTACAGATTACAGTTTAGTAGTTGGTATCTATTAACGAGGAAGTTATAAGAAAATCTACTCTAACTCAAACAATCCACAGATGATGAAGTGCAGAGTACGGATTATTGAAAGTTCATTGTTGTATATATAGTAAGTTTGTGAGTTGTCCACGAGAAAAATCTTGTTTGATACATGAACAATAATTTAAACAAAAAACATCAAGTGTTTTTAGTAGGATATAATATACATATAGTCTACTGAAACTAGTTGAAGCCAATACAGGTGCTTTTACGCAGCTATTTGCATCTCTTGGATATCCAGTGATGCTTTTAAGTGTTATTGTGAAGGAACATGAAGACATAGAGATGTACTTGTACCGTTTGTGACTCTTCTTCTAAGAAGAGGAAATTGATGAAGACGTTATCACCTGAATCAATTCTTGTGACTTGGTCCAAGCAAGACCATACAGCAAATGTTGCAATTGACAGCACTATCTTGATATAAAGGGCTGTACACGTTGCTGCCCAGTTGGAAACTGATAATTTATGAGCATCCAATGGATAGGAAGATTGCTCAAAAATGTGTTTTGAAGTATAATTTGTTGTTATAGCTCAATTACCTTGTACCCCAACACCAATTTCAACAGAACAGATAAGTTCATTACTGATACCACAAATTATTGTATAAACATTGTAATGTATGCTAAAGTCTCCCAGGGCCATGGACAGCATTCTCCTATCGCTCATAGGTTGACAACATGTAACACTTTGTGTAGCCAATGGTATGTTACTTCCATATAACTAGTGAGAGGTGAGAAAATGCTAAAGTCTCCCAGGGCCATGGACAGCATTCTCCTATCGCTCATAGGTTGACAATATATAACACTTTGTGTAGCCAATGGTATGTTACTTCCATATAACTAGTGAGAGGTGAGAAAAGATACAATGAATTTACAGCGGCGAAATTGGAACAATTTGATTTGGTGTGTTTAGAAGTCCATATCTGCGGTTTTCTCACTTCGTGTACTTATTGTGAACCATTCCATTAAATTGATTCAATTAAGTGAATTGTTATTACTTTTTACAATACAAACTGATCCACATACGTTTACCCATTCACCTACCTAGTGTTGTGGTTCAATTAAAAAACATTTATTTGAAATATGGATAATTTTACATGGAGACTGCATTTCTTGTGTGCAGTCAAAATCTCATACTTCATCGCACTTTTCTTCATATTGTGGAATCCGTCTCCTGTTGTCTCATTCCATACTCATGGCAAGCACTTACAACATTCCTGCAGTGCACACGTAGGTACGCCACTGGCGCTATTCTAAACTTAAATATCATCCATTAATTTCATTCACTTACACAGATAATATACAATGTAGGCCTATTGGAGAGGATTACAATTTTTAATCATGTATATAAGCCTATTACATATGCTCTTATTGTGGGGATTTCAACCTTTTTCCTCGATTCTGTGTTTTCTTCAATTTTACATTTATTAAGTATGAACTGCACGAAAATGTAAAATAGGGGTTTCTTGTATATGGTTGTTCCATTTCAAATTACCTGTTATGTCTACTCCCAGGTAATTTAAGGAAGTAAGGATTGCGTTTCCAGCTATTGCATAGTTTTATAATAAGGGATCTTTCTTTCTATGTAATTGCAGTACTTCACACTTGTTTATGTTGAGGCTCAATTGCCCGTCCCAGCACCTTATGTCAATATGCTGTACATCCTCTTGCATTTCACTACCCTTTTCCACTAACGCAACCTCTCTATAAATTACAGCATCATCAGCGAAAAGCCGTATTTAACTCCTGATGTTATCTAGGCCATTTATATAATAGTTTGCATACCTTCCAGCTTTTGCATTTTATCTGTAAGATTTACAGAAATTGTAGCATTTTATGGATGAACGGCCTAATTTTAAGACTTTGCAGACAAAAATTTGAAATGTTAACATTCGATAACTACACTACATCCATACAGTCAATTGTTTCTGTGAGTACAAGGTAAGTTTATGATAGTCGATAACTTATTCTTGGTCTTTTAACAGTATGATGTCTGTGTCATCATTGGAATTTTATTTAAAGCCAGGATAATTTCTTCCATATGATTCTTAGGTCTCAACAGGCACTGTTCTGCAAATTAAAAGAACTGATGATCAGTTAGCTATTGACATTCAGACCCTAGGACATACTGATCAAACTCCATGATACAGATAAAACCATTTTCTTTTCACCAGTGGGAAAGAACTTTTATACATACTGCCTGTGACTACATCAACAAGTTTTTGTCAAGGTATGAAAAAATTCCAAGATGCACAGTTTTCTTCCATTCGATTTTTCTTGGAAAAGTATCCTATCATGTTGTGCAAGGGAGAGAATGAAGGTGCAGATGAGGAGGTGAATGTGCTTCAGAGGCAGTTCCTGCAAGTCATTTCAGTTTGACACTAATAAGAAGAATTTGTAGAGCTGATGGACTACTTAAGTATAATTGAACTTCTAGAGAGTGCTCTCTATTCTCACCACAGCACATTGCAATTCAAAATATGAATGTGTTTTCAGCCTTGTGAAAAAACTAGAACATACTTCAAATCATTCAAGACAAATAGTTTGGTCCCTATTATGACAAACCATTTTGTCAAATTCTTGTGACTGGCTATGAAGGCCATAACCTATGCCTGTAAAGTCAAACTAGCATATGATTTGCAGTGTGTATTGTATTCTTTCTTCCCTGTGTTGTATTAAATGTGTTTTATTGTGTATTGCTTTTTTCAGCTATCACGTATCTTCTGAATTTATGAACTTAATCCTGTTATGTTTTCTCCAAACCAGCATTCACCATGTCTGTTGACTTTAACATGTTTTTCTTCTTGATTGTTATGTTGAACTAGAAACATTTATCTATGATGGAAGTGGATATGATTTCATTTAAGTATCTTGTTGGAAGCATGAGATATTGTTTTTTGTAGCCCAGAAATCTTATTATTTTCGTCATTCTGGGATATGTCGAAATTGGTCAGAACTTTCGCGGTGTGTGATTTTTACTGAAAGCACTTTCCAAAAGTAGGTATGCTTCTTCCCATAACAATTCCCTGGGGCATGTTTTAGTTCAATTTTCTGAAGGCTTCTGTCCATTGAGAATGGTATGCTGTGTTCCATTAGTTAGGAGTGCCTCACTCCAGTCACACAGTTAGTCTGATATTCCATATGCTCGTACTTTGTTCATCAGGCAATGGTGCGAAACTGTACTGAATATCTTGTACATACCTGTGATCCTGTATCTACTGCCCTTTGGATCTAGCCTAGCATACCGATCGGCTCTCCGGAACGGCCTCAGGTTTTGCTACCTCCAGACACAAATGTAAGTCTATGGTGCACGTCATAGACTTACTAAATAAAAACTAGACCGCTCGCTGGCACTACTGTCGCGTCCCCACATTGGATGTGACAGAAGCTGCCATTTGTAGGGCAGTCGTGCGTAACATAGTTCGTTCGTGTGTTGCTTTTAATTGTAACAGTGAGAATGAAAGCAAAGAAGAAGACGAAAACAAAGTTACATTTCACAGACCAGTCATTACTTGTATACTGTGTAGTATTTTCATGGAGAAATAATAAATTATGGGCCTTTGTTTTTGTTTAGGTTTCCTCTTAAAAATGATTCTCTAAAACTGAGAAACGTACTTTGGTCCATGTCAAGTACTTATATTTTATTTGCATATAAATTACTAAAAATACTAATTTGAGCTGAATGAATAACTAGGCGTATAAGGGGTATTTATCACATGTAAGTATGATGCAGAAGTAGGTCGAATAATTGTTTTTAAGACACTTAACAGGTGGTGATTGTACTTTACTTCGTAAATGGTCATTACTTGATCGAGTGTTGCATACTCAACCACTTTGAGAAGTACTATCTCTTTTAGAAAGTAATGTGCAAAAGAAATGTGTATTTAAAATTTTATGAGTTATTACAATTACAATTATAGCCTAATTTGAGGAAGTTGAAAGAAAAATTCTATGTAATATGGAAAGGATAGGAGACAAAATTGTGATGTAGAAAAATAACCGTGAAAAGTGTACAGAGTAGTCAGCAAAACGTAGACAGAACATGACAGGAAATTAGGTGAATTAAAAAAATAGTCGCAATCTCTGCTACTTTACAAGTTTCATGAAATCATCTTATGCAAACATCTCAATGAAAAGTCGCTCCATCTTATCAGAAAAGAGCCTTACATTCTTAAATTTCGTGTCTCTATGCAGACGTTATTTCGAAAATTAGCAAACTTCATTCATTGAAGAATAATTTTTAAACAGGCAGCAATAATCAGTAATTTTTTAAAAACAAACATGCGTTTATTTTGTTCTTGTTACATATCAAACCACAATCCCAGTGTTAAAATTCTTCCCTGCAAATGGCGGCGATCAGCCGCTTCAATTCGGGGACAGTTGCCTGTCTTCTCCGCTGCGGCATGGTAGGGGCTTGTTGCACATATAGTATGCTTTCCAGTGAAAATAACATCTTTGACGTGTTTATAAATACCAAAGAGGTTAGAATACAAAGAATGTCTATCTCTTTGACAACATTCAGCTAATATATGATGCCTTCAACAGTCTACACCCTAAAATAAAATTCACAATGGAATTAGGAATCAATAAAGCCATAAAGTGCATAGACGTAACCATAAAAAATGTCATTTACCCACAGAAATTTGAGATTTACCAAAAGCCAGCCACAACAGATAACACTATAAATTCAAATTCATGTCATCCCAGATCACAAAAGTTTGCACGTTTTCATGCTATGATCAACCGTTTAATAAACCTTCTTCTGGAGCGAGATGCCATTCAGAATTAAATACAAATCGTTCAATATATTGCAAAACGAAATGATTTTGACCCTATAATTGTCACTTACAAACACACTAAACCCATAGAATCAATCACATGTAAAGAAATCATGCTGTATAAAAAAGTACCTAAAAAAGAAAAATACATATATATTCCGACCACATATCTATAAACAATACCATGTAAAATCAGTAAAATACTAAAACACGCCAACATAAAATTTGCATATCAAGCTCGACATAATCTTAGAAACCTACTGCACTCAGACAGTTAAAAACATCCATATATTTAAATCCTCGAATATACAAAATTCACTGTAGGCAATGTGAAAAATTATAATATAGGTCAGACTGGTAGAAGCTTCATTATTTTAAATTGGGAGCATTTTCAAAATAGTGACAGCAACAAGTCGACAATCTTCCAGCACTTGAAGAGTGAACAACACATAGCAAACAGTATAGAGCAGGCTGTGGAAATTTTGCATATCTCACAAAAGGGAGAATAATGAACGAATTCTTTTCATGTGAGGGAAGTTGTTGATTTTCCAGTTAGGGTAACGATGAAATGTACAAGTCTGATTGACAATATTTTTATTGATAGTAGCAGAACTGGTAATATTTATGTAAGAAATATAAAAAGTACTCTCTGACCATGATTGTAAATACATGATGTAAGCCCTGTTACCAAGAGTAGCTCTACCAATAGACATTTCAGACTAATCAACAGTGATAATCTGGAAATTTTAAGCAAGAATTTGCAACGTGGGATTGGGAGGCTGTATATCAAACTAAAAATGTCAATAATAAATTCAGACTATTCCTGAACGAGTTTGTTTCTCTTTTTGAAGCTTCAGTTCTACAAGAATTTCAAAAAGTACCAACTGGAATGATTACAGCAGACAGTGGCTGGCTAATAGAATAAAAATATCATGTAGAAATAAAGAGACTGATTTATGTTTCACTCAGAAATTCTGATAAACCTCAAGGTAGGGAAGACTACAAATTGTAGCTTACAGTAGGACCCTAAATAAAATTATTTAAAAGTCCAAGAGTATTTTTATGAAATCTGAAATTGACAGATCGAATAATAAAATAAAAACAATCTGGAAGGTGGTAAAAAGTGAGACATGACAAATTTCAGTGGATACAGACAGTATCCAAGTGTGTTACAATGAAAACATGGTTGTTGAAGGGGATATAGTTGCCATTGTCTTCAGTCACCATTATTTGGCAGCAGCAAATCAAATTGGATGTAAAGGGTTGTGGATAAAGCCATGAACCCTCTTCAAAAAGCAGTGAAGAGATGCACGTACCTTACAACACAACAGATGAAGTAGAGAAGGTGATATGCAAAATGAAAAAACAAAAACTACACTGGTGTGAACAATATTTCTATCAAAGTATTGAAACATTTCCACAAATATGTTCTTAAAGTTCTGTGCCACATGTTTAATGAATCACTAAATTAAAGTACTTTCCCTAACAGACTAAAATACACACTTGTGAAACCACTTTTGAAAAAAGGTGATAAAGCTGAAGTTTCTAACTATCGTCCAATTTCATTCTTAATAAGTATTTCAAAAATCTTTGAGAAACTATGTTCAACAGAATCATGGATCACCTCATTAAACATAATATACATAACAAAAATCAGTTCCGATTCCAAAGGGGTATTGCACATGAACAGGCATTTTCTCATTTGTCAACCAACTCTTCGAATCAGTTAACAAAAAATGTCACCAGTTGGAATCTTTTGTGACCTGCCAAAAGCCTTCGACTGTGTAGATCACCAGTGTCTACTGAGAAAGACTGAGCACTATGGCTTAAAAGGTAAATTATATATGTGGCTTGAGTCATATTTAGTTGACAGAAAACAGAGAATTGAATTAAATAATTCTGCAAAGGCAGCTAACAGTCTGAATGGGACACAGTAAAATATGGAGTGCCACAGGCCTCAGTGCTTGGTCCCTTACTTTTCATAATTTTTATGAATGACCTACTATTTTGTATGACACAAAAAGCAGACTTCGCCCTACTTGGGCAGATGACACAACCATTCTGATTGATAAGGCACTCGACTGCAGCCTAGAGAACACTGCAGCTGCTATATTCCAAGAAGTTGTAGTTTTATTCACTGCAAATGGTGTGTCACTCGAATGTTAATAAGACACAGTCCATTCAGTTTCAGGTAGTAAACAGAAAAATGGGCAATATTGAAATAAATCGTGGAAACAAAGAAATATTGAAAGTTAAGTCTTCTAAATTTCTTGGATTATATATTAATATCTGTATGCCACATCATTGATCTGTGTAAAAGAGTAAATTCAGCAGCATTTGCCATTCACTAAATTGCTTCTATTTGTGAAATGGAAACAATCAACACTGTATACAATGGTTATTTCCATTCACTTATGACAAATGGGATCATATTCTGGGGAAATCAGTCATAAGCATAAAACGTTTTTGTTGTACAGAAGAGGGTTATCAGAGTTATAAGTAGAGTGCATCTTAGACTGGACGCTAAATCCTGAGTTTTCTTGGGTCACGAAGGTCGCAGTTGCAGATTGTAGTCGCTTTGAGTATGTAAAGTTGTCTCTAGATATCAGGCACAACGAATTCATGACAGAAAAATTACTCCAGCGTACATGATTTATTGTTAGACTTGTTACACATTCTGAATATGTTTTCTGTTTCATGAGACAATACATAACATAAATTTTACTTCAATAAATGTGGACGTACCCAATTATAGCATGATATGTAGTATCAATACATTTTATAGGAATCTAGTCCATGGTTTTACAGTGGTATAACGAATAGAGTCGTAAGTTGCCAAATGAATGGTCCCATGATCAAATATACTTATTTCCTAATTGTTTTACATATTTTCATTTCAATGCTCCGTTTGTCTCATCTGGAAATACGAAATGTGAATAATTTTCTAATGTAAATTACATTTTATTTTGCATTGTGAATTGTGTGAAACTATTCGATACAGACTCGTGAAATTACTTCTGACACCAATAATGCTACCGAAGAATAATTCCCACATCTCAGTGGTGAGAATGCTGAAACTAAATGTTGTTGCAGCTTAAAATGGGGTTAATTTACCAGGACGTTTCATTAATAGCACTAGTATAATTCGTACGTGATTTCACCACAGAAATAAGCTGGAAGAGGCGTACAGTTCTCTAAACAAAATTCTGGCTCAGATAGCCAAGTGAAAGAAGCATGTCTTCAATATTTTTCATAATGGAACTGCACTAAACTAATTGACGATCCCCATCTAAGGATCTTAAATAACAAAGTAGTACTAGCGTAATTAATGATTATTTTCAGAGGGGAGAAGGGAAGAATCGATACACATTCTCACATGGATACAATGCACCAAGCCAAGCAGGTACTTGCCAGCACTGAACACAAAAAACAGCAACACCAGCAGCAGGACACTGTACAGAACAGCAGGTTCACTCGCACACAAACAAAAGAAAAACTTAGTTCCATAGTGTATGGTTTTGTGGCTTTGGCTCAGGGTAGCTGTCAGCGGGAACGCACTCACGTGATAGAAAACCATGTGGCGTGCGATACAGTCGTGAAGTATAAATTTCCAGAGGAATTCAAGGTATCGATTAAATAGGAAAATTTGCTAAATAATACTAAAACAGTCTTTCTGGTGTTAGTTTTGAACAGTGGGAAGAGAACTACTGAATATTAAAGGTTTCAGCTTAAAATGATGTTACGTAATTTAGGATTACATCACCTGATAGTTGTCGTTCAGTGATAGATCCAGTAGCTCGCCTGCCTGTACATTGTTAAGAAACGATGGCTTCTTTAGGTCTTAGGGATCACAAATATGTCACATTTCATTGACGTAATATGTCTAATTGCATTTTTGAAGAAGCACACAAACAAAAGCTGACATGTTTAAACTTCACAAATGAAATGACTGTACCACAAATCTAAAAAAAAAAAAAAAAAAAAAAAAAAAAAAAAAAAAAAAAAAAAAAAAAAAAAAAAAAAAATTCTGAAAGAATCTTTCATTACGTGATGCAGACTTATAATTGAGTGAAGTAAGACTGACTGAACTCTAAGACATGATGTAAACTGACTCTGTGCGCGACAATTCGTGCGTATTAATACAATATGATGATTTCTAGAACAAGGAAATTTCAACATAATGTTATAAATAGATTATCTATTGAATATAAATGAATCTTTCATAAAGAAGATATACACAAAATTACAGCAATTGCAGTGAAATTATTTTTGTATCAAAACACAACAGAAATTAAGATCATAAGTAATTTACGACTATAGCAGTAAATACATTTTTATAATGCTTACAATAGCCAAATTAAAATAATTACACAGTTTTTAGGTAAGCAGAGCACTGCAACAGGTCAGTACATTGCAAAAGACATCAGATAATGTTAGTTAGAAATATAATTAGCAAAAACGTATTATTGCATAATATTAATGCTATGTTTTTTACGAACAGAAACTATTTAACAAAATGATTTTTAAAGAACATTACCATTGTTGCAATTAAACAGCCTTGTATGATATTATAATGTTTTATGAATAGATTAGTGGTTATGCATAAGGAAAGGCTCATTTATGAGTGGTATCACGATTTGCATATATCCAAACGAGCTGCACTTTATGGTGTATATTCATTACAAGGTCAAAACAGCACTCTATAGAATGCCGAAAAATTAAAAAATATACTTTTAGCACAAGTAAAACCACGAGATAAGTT